>CM076574.1:104641753-105249470 GCA_034641835.2 Pinus albicaulis
CATCAATAGTATTGACAAACGTTGTCTGCAATGATGGTAAGAGATAAAGGAATACAAGATGTTGGTAATAAATAAACAACATCAAATCTCGAAAAAAATGGTATAGAAGGCCTGACACAAAACTTTAAAAAATACCTGCAGAATAATGTCAAGGGAATGCTCTGTGTATTCATTAGGATCTGAGATACTCAAGAGTAATGATGAAACTAGTGCAGATATTTCAGGGTTCTTGATTACACTGCCAACCTATTAGCACTAGTCAAATAAAAATTATTTGAATAGAAGAATAAGAAATAAATATTGAACAAAATAGAGACGATTGGAATTGACACTCGGATACAAGGCATGTTACCTGTTGTAAAGCCATCTGAGCAACGGATTGAACCTTTGGGTGTGTGTCTGTTAAAACCTGCAATGTCCATGACAAAGAATTATATTACTGAACCAAAAGAATAAGATAATTAGGTAAACCAAATATTGTGATAGTTTATAACCCTAACAAATCTCAAAGTTTACTTCAATATTTCTTCATTGATCCAAACCTCAGTCAGTTTAGAAACAATTTTTGGAAGACATTGTGATAGTTGTTGAGGTGCACAATAAGCCATTGCTCCCAGTAGCTGGACACTTAACTTATGTAACAGAACAATGATCAAATAGTGCAGGTAATACAAGCTCCAGCTAGGGATCAAAACCCAAACCCCTAATTTAGGCAGATTAGCGCCTACGCGCACACACAAATAATATTATTCGTGTAGACAATAAAATGTTCCATATAGTAGGGTTCCAACAAGGGGGAAAAATGATGAAGCCAAGTGAAGCTTAGCCAGTGTAACGCCTGCAAGGAGTGATAGGAGTGCAACTTCTGTGGTAAGGTCTGATCAGGCTTATAAGCTCCCACAGAGACCATTGTGTATTTGTTTCATCAGATCAGGTTGGTAATGGGTTTCAGTCCCAATAGAACAAATTACAAGCAGACCCATGAGACAAGATCCTGAAAAAAAAGCTAAAACGTCAACCAAAATTCTTGTTGTATTGAAGAATAAGATACCTATTTTTGGAGTTGTGGAGTTAAGAGCAATGTAGAGATCCTCACACTGTCCATGGTGCTAGATCTATGAGCACGGTTTGGGGCACAAATCTCCCACATCCTTCCTCCAAACCTGCAATAGTATGGTTGCATCCTTCCTCAAAACCGGCGACAGTATGGCCGCATCTTCCCTCCTTCCCTAGACAAACCATGCAACCGGAGGGAAATTAAAACTTTTGATATTTGAAATTTTTTGACATTTTGAAATGAAACACGTGTGCTTTTTTTAATGCCACTCAAATTAATTTAAAAATATATATTTTTTAATAATTATAATCATTTTTAAATAATTAAAATAATTTCTAAATAATTGAATGTTTTTTTATTTTGATTGTTTAAAAATATTTACAATCAAAAAAATAAAACATATTTTTTTGAGAAGAAATTAAAATTATATGAGTAAATAATGGATTGATTTTTGCATATAGTAATCCTTCTACCTTATTAAATCATCATGCTTTATTAAAAGGAGTTTTAAACTTTACACTATTAAATTATGTTGTATTTTAAATATTTGGAGTTCTAATCTCTTTTTTTATTGCTTTGCGACTCTCGAAGGACAATCTGCACTCGCTGTTGGAAGCACTGAGCAACGACGGCCCGACTCGAACGTGCCTGGTCGAGCACCCTCACACGGCACGACACAACGCGCCCGAACAAATGATGCCACAAGGGAGAAAACAACAAACGACCCACCCAAACGTGAACAAGGCACCCAGGTGGTCACAACTTAGCAAAACTGATACGGGCGCCCTCGAACAAAACGGCCCGACCCAAATGTGCCCAGGCAGGTGATCCAGGTGGATATTGGTGGCCACCCACCTATTCCACTTGGCCCCCACCATTGTCTCTTTCAGTTTTTCAGTTTCGGCATAACTTACTATTTTTAGCAGTTTTTCGGGTCCTGAACTTCCGGAGCCGTTTTGAGGCCCTAAACGACGTTTTTTGGGTATGAAAGCGCCAGCGAATTTTCTGATAAAATTCGTCCCGACAGCTGTAGTCCTCGGATAGAGATTTCTAATGATGTATCATGTGCGTCAAACGGAGATAGTATGCCAAAGTTACGTCCCTGGGAAGTTGAAACACCAATTTACCCAAACGGGGCCCATAGTTTGGCGCTTCATCTCCTAGGGTTAGGTTTTTGGGATGTTGAGGGTTCTCCATTGTTTCTCAATAATAAATAGGCCCTCGAGCCTCATTGTAACGCAGTTCAGAGGCCTGTAGCCGCCACAATTCTTCTCAGAGATAACTACCAGTGCCCTAGCTAGTTTTATTTACATTATGTCTGTAAGCAAATTTCAGTTCTTTGATATTAATGAAATGAAGTGTTATTTCCGCTGCATCTCTGTATTTATGGTTATGTGTTTATTCTGTTGCGTTTCTGCATAAATCCGGATCAGTGGTATAAGGAGACGAGACGATCTGCACTATCGATCCTTCTGCATGTCCCAACGAATTCGGGGTATAAGGAGCCAGATGATACGGTGGACACTTTACGATCAGCCTCGTAAACCTAACTGGACGCCATGGGGGCAAAGAAAGATGAGGAAGCGGAAGTCTCTCCTCGAGTAACATGAGAGGCCTCGAAGAAACAGAACGATGATGGATAGTTTTGCTCGGATCCTTCAACGGCTGCCCACCGGCGGCGCATATGCATCCAGTAGCCACTCTGGAGTTGCGACTCCCTTTAAGGTACAAGTAAATTTTGACATTCCCATATTTGAGGGTCAAATAGACGCAGATGCCGTAGATAGATGGTTGAATCTATTAGAAGGATATTTCTCTGTTCATGATTTTTCAGACCAGGAGAAGATTATTTTTGCACTCCTCAAAGCTACCCCCCATGTTAAGGACTGGTGGGAAACCTACTGTGAGAACAAGGACCAGACAGAACCCTCTCTGTTCAGGCATTCTCAACTTGAATTCTTTCCAGGGGCACATCCAGGCAGTACCATCATGGGAGCTGAGACAAGGGACAAGTACATACAATGGACCACGCTGCGACAACAAAGGGATCAAGATGTGCACGAGCTGACGAATCTGTTCCATACCCTGGGCACAAAGTTGGGTATCAAAGATTCAGAGAAACATTTGGTGCTAAAGTATCGCAGCTGTCTGCACAGATACATTCAGGAGGAAATGGAGTTCCTCGACATCTCCTCGCTTGATACGGCATACCGGTATGCTGCCAAGATTGAGCAGAAATTCAAACAGAAGAAGCGAGACTTTGGATCTGCGAATCAAAAGCAAGGAAAAGGTGCTTCCAAACCGTAAAACAAAGGACAGAGCATGGCGGCTAAAGACAACCCATCAAAGCCACAAGACAAGAACAACACCATAAAGCCAAAGAAGGACACGGGAAAGTGGTGTGAGTTCCATAAGAGCTCCACTCACAACACAAGTGAGTATAGGAGCAAAGGCAAGCTAGTATGGCCGGGAATGAAACTACGAGTCGGATGCGGAGCTACGACTAGAATCGAGAACACGAAGAGAATGAAAGAAAACGATTATTGATCAGGCTGGCATATGTTGCACTACAAAGGTCGAAGGAGGAACGGAAGATCAGAGGAGCGTCTCTTCCTCCCGAGATGTGGGTAAGGGGCTCCCTGTACGAGTTCATTGTCGACAATGGGAGCCAAGAACCTCATTTCAAGCGGGCAGTGAAGCGGTTGGGCTTGCGACCACAGCTCACTGCATCCACCTGTCCGGTGTTACACCAGACGAGATCTCCCCGTCGGCGAGCGGTGCCGCCTTCCTGCGCATCAAGCCCTTCACGGATGAGGTATTATGTGACGTTGCTCCTATTGATGTTTCTGATGTATTATTAGGACAACCATACTTGTGGAAGCGTCATGCTGTGTATGAGTCTCGACCTCGTGCTGTTATTATTACTTTGGGAAATAAGTTGTACGGGATACCAGAGGTACCACCTCCTACGACTATCTCTTTGGTTACTGCAAAACAATGTAGTAAGCTCATTTCCCAAACCAGGAAATTCGTTTTCCTGATGATCCGCCCAGACCAGAAGGCGACCTCCCGGACGGAGGCCCCTGCACGACAACAACAGGCGTGGATGGCAGGTGGGCTGGAGATGCGAAGAGACATATTCACCTCACCCACGGGGGTTCCTCTGCACTGTCAGGTCAAGCACCCGATTGATCTGACCCCCGGTGTGCCGCTACCTAATGGACCGATCTATCGGTGCTCTATTCTGGAGAATGATGAAATCAAGAGGCAGATTCAAGAGCTGTTGCAGAAAGGTCACATCAGACCAAGTTCATCGCCCTGTGGGAGCCCGATCGTGTTGGTACAGAATAAGGATGGGACGTGGAGACTCTGTATTGACTATCGGGCGCTGAACAAGATCACTGTTCGGAATAGGTACCCAATCCCACGGATTGATGACCTTCTGGACCAACTCCAAGGTGCAAAATATTTCAGTAAGATCGACCTGAAGTCTGGGTATCACCAGGTACCAATTGAACCCTCTGATGTGTGGAAGACTGCCTTTAAAGCTAAGGAAGGCCTTTTTGAATGGCTGGTCATGCCTTTCGGGTTGACGAATGCTCCCGCAACCTTCATGAGGATGATGGACGACATCTTGCGGCCATTCACCAACTCATTCGTAGTGGTGTACTTGGATGACATTCTGATCTTCAGCAAGACTTGGGAAGAGCACCTTTATCACATCCGACAAGTCCTCCAAACACTGCGGCAACACAAGTTGTGTGCCAATTTGGAGAAGTGCACGTTTGGCATGACCCAGGTTCAATATCTGGGATACATTATTGATGAAAGGGGGGTGCATGTGGATCAAGCCAAGATCCAAGTCATTCGGGATTGGCGGCCAGAGCTACTATATAGAAACCTTGACTTTAAGATCTTCTTAATTTCTACACTACCACGGGTTCGTGTTGGGATTCTCTCATATCACTTGTCCCTTGAATTAGTCACCAGAGGAGCGAGCAAAATTCTTTTATTGAACATCAACATGGCCATTCAGAGTGAAAAATGCGCCTACGTTACGCCCAGTCTCACCTTACCCGGACACAACCATTTGAGATCGAGACAGATGCCTCTGACTATGCTATTGGGGCAGTTCTTACTCAACAGGGACATCCAGTGGCATATCACGGTGAGACATTGTCTGAGACAGTTCGCAAGTATCCCACCTATGACAAAGAAATGTATTCCATTGTGCAAGCCTGTCGACAATGGAAGCATTACATTTTGAGGAAGGAAACAATCATCCACACAGACCACCGGCCCCTGCAGTTCATACAGACACAAGGGAAGTTGCAGAATGATCGCCATCAGAAGTGGTCCACATATCTGCAACAGTTTCATTTGAACATCAAGTACAGGAAGGGTAGCACCAATAATGTTGCAGACTGCCTCAGCCGACCACCGATCGTGGTGCTCACCACCGTGCTCAACTCTTGTGGGCACGAGACTTCTGATTGGCCGCTTCTCTATGAGAGTGACCCAGAATTCGGCCACACTTACAAGGCACTCTTGGGGGCACACAAGTTCCAAATTTTCACCTCCAAGATGCACTTTTATGTCACCTGGGACACCTTTGTGTTCCTTCAAGCGAGCGTGCCAAGATGATATGGGAAGCACACTACGGTCGAGTCGCTGGGCATTTCGGGGTCGAGAAAACAGTAGCAATACTACAGAAGTATTTCTATTGGCCGAACCTTCGAAAGGATGTCGAGAAGCACATCAGATCCTGCATTGCTTGTGCCATTGCCAAACCGACCATCAAGAAGCAAGGCCTATATACTCCACTACCTACCCCTAGTCGACCGTGGGAATCCATCTCCATGGATTACATGTCGGGCCTGCCTTCTACTAAGAATGGAAATAACTGTGTTTTCGTGGTCGTTGACAGATTCTCGAAGATGGCCATCATGGCGGCCTGTAAGAAGAATATCACAGCAGAAGCCACTGCTAAACTCTTCTTTGAGCGAGTGTGGGTGCACTTTGGGATCCCACAGTCTATCATATCAGATCGAGATAGCAGGTTCCTCAGCACATTTTGGTCCAGCCTCTGGTCAATGTTGGACACAAAGCTCACCAAGTCCACAGCTTTCCATCCCCAAACGAGATGGCCGAACGGTAGTCAACGATTGATTGTACACCGTCTGCGCATGTACAACTCAAAGCATCCACGCACATGGGACGAGAGCCTCCCCTATGTACAACACAGTTATAACCGGGCTCTCCACAGTTCAATTGGCCATAGCCCCTTCCAGGTGGGCTTGGGATTCCAACCACTATGTCCCATTGACATAGCCATGCCGTTTGCAGCTGCTCAGGCCGATTCAGCTCATGTCCAGTCTGAAGTTGATAAAGCAAGTAGCTTCATCGAGCGCATTCAACACATCCGCCAACAGGTTCATGATATATTGGACAAAGCCAATGCGAAGTACAAGCAGCGCCATGATCAACCTTTGGGTGCCACACCACTTCAATTAGGCGACAAAATATAGCTACATTCTGGAAAGGGCGCCTCCTGGACCTCACCTTAGCTTCGCCCGCTCGTCTGGGCGTACACCATCACAAGTATGAGGTGAGTAACAATGCCTTTGAAGCTTTGAAGCTTAGTATTCCACCATCCCATGGTGCTTCCAGGTCTTCAATGGATCGCCTTAGTCATGCACCACTCTCTTGGACACCTGGGACATTAGAACAACTCACCAACATAGTTAAATCCAGACTGCATGGAACATGCCACCACAGATTTTATCATGGACATGCAAATCAAGAACACTCGCCAGCAGAAGATCCAACTATATCGGGTTGTCAAGCGTATCAGCGCAAGTGGTTCACCGAGGACCAGAGATTCAATGAAGTTCTCATCTCATGGAGGAACTTATATCAATAGGACCATTTGCTTCTAGGAGAGGAGGAATGATCGAGGTGGATGTGGTGGCCACCCACCTAATATTCACTTGGCCCCCACCATTAATATCTTCCGAGTTTTCGGTTCGGCATAACTTACTATTTTTCGCGAGTTTTTCGGGCCACAGACTTCCGGAGCCGTTTTGAGGCCCTAAACGACGTTTTTTGGTATGAAAATTGTTGCGATTTTGATCATCAAAATCGTCACAAAAGTTGTAGTCCTCGGATAGAGCTTTCTAATGATGTATCATGTGCGTCAAACGGAGATAGTATGCCAAAGTTACGTCCATGGGAAGTTGAAACACCAATTTACCCAAACGGGGCCCATAGTTTTGGCGCTTCATCTCCTAGGGTTAGGTTTTTGGGATGTTTAGGGTTCTCCATTGTTTCTCAATAATAAACAGGCCCTCGAGCCTCATTGTAACTCAGTTCAGAGGCCTGTAGCCGCCACATCTCTTCTCAGAGATAGCTACCAGTGCCCTAGCTATTTTATTTCCATTATGTCTGTAAGCATCTTTCTGTTATTTGATATTAATGAAATGAAGTGTTATTTCCGCTGCATCTCTGTATTTATGGTTATGTGTTTATTCTGTTGCGTTCCTGCATAAATCCGGATCAGCAGGCGACCTCACACGTCGTGACATGGCGTGCCCGACCGAATTATGCCACAAGAGAGCAAACGAAAAATGGGTCGCTCGAACGTGCACAAGGCACCCGGGCGGTCACAAATTAGAAAAACTAATACTGGCGCCCTCGCACGAAACAGCCCAACCCGAACATGTCCGGTCGGGCAACCTCACATGGCATGCCTGACTGAATGATGCCACAAGGGAGAAAATGGAAAACAGGCCACCCGAACATACACAAGGCACCTGGGCGGTCACAACTTAGCAAAACTGATACGGGCACCCTCGAACGAAACGGCCCAACTCGAACGTGCCCGGTCGTGCGACCTCACATGGCGCGACACAACGCACCCGAACGAACGATGCCACAACAGAACAAATAGAAAACAGGCCACCCAAACGTGCAGAAGGCACCCGGGTGGTCACAACTTAGAAAAACTGATACGGGCGCCCTCGAACGAAACGACCCGACCTGAACGCGCCCGGACGGGCGACCTCACATGACGCGACACGGCACGCCCGACCGAATGATTCCACAAGGGAGAAAATATCAAATGGGTCACCCGAACGTGCACAAGGCACCCAGGCGGTCCCAACTTAGCAAAACTAATACGGGCGCCCTCGAACGAAACAGCCCGACCCAAACGCGCCCGGTCAAGCGACCTCACATGGCGCGACACGACGCGCCTGAACGAACGATGCCACAAGGGATCAAATAGAAAACAGGCCACCCGAATGTGCACAAGGCACCCAAGCGGTCACAACTTAGCAAAACTGATACGGGCGCCCTCGAACAAATCAGCCCGACTCGTACACGCTTGGTCGGGCGCCCTCACACGGCGCGCCCGACTGAACGATGCCACAAGGGATCAAACGGAAAACGGGCCTCCCAAACGTGCACAAGCTGGCACCCGTGTGGTCACAACTTAGAAAAACTGATACGGGCCCTCGAACGAAACGGCCCGACCTGAACGCGCCCAGTCGGGCGACATCACACGGCGCGCCCAATCGAATGATGCCACAAGGGAGCAAACGGAAAATGGGCCACCCAAATGTGCACAAGGCACCTGGCCAAATGAGAAGTAAAGTAGGGGAGGACAACATTGAGAACAAAATCCCTTTTGCTTCCATCATTCTTAACTATATGAAAGACTGAGCTAGTATAGATTTGAACAAACTGAAATAATAAAAGACAGTATTTGCAATTCATGATTAATCAATGCTTATGTGGTGGATTTGACATGTAGTGGATTCTTTAGGATTGCCTTCAACATCTGTATTTCTTGCATTTTCTGAGCTGGTACTTGGTGCATTATTTTTTTCGAGAATATACTTCAGAATATCAACGAACTCTTTGACATGATTGCATATGTTTGAGAGGTCATTGAACTATCCCTGGAGTGAAGACACTCTATGAAGGAAGAGATTTAGGTTGGCCTCATGTTTCTCCTTGGTGATTTGAGCATGAGTGTCAATTTTGGCATCCAATATCTTCTGTTGTGCGCGAATTTACTCCAACTCTACTTGGAGATCAGCGCAGTGGAAGCAGTCTTCGCTTCTTGCCATGTTGTGAGAACAAATTGATGAGCCAGAGAATTACAAGGGCCTTCAAAGGCGCGGATGCAATGGGCATGGATCTGGGTTGGAAAGGAAGCAGGGGGCTTTGAAAATCACAGAGACAGATGATCGGAATTAAGGAACATGGGGGGAATGCGAATGCATAGAAGGGGAATGTGAGTGCAGAAGAGGGGAGAAGGAGGAGCAATTTAGATCGGGAGTGACCATGATTAAATACACAGGCTTAAAAAGAGAATCGAGGTGGAATGGAGATGGTGTCATATGAGATTTGAGGGATAGATCATGGGAATGGCATGAAGACAGCAGGAGTGCTTCCGAGAAAGGATGAAGGCTGAGTAAATGAATTGAATTCAGAGATATTATGTCAGAAATATCCTCTGCAAAGGATTCAGATGAGTTTTCAGGTGATACGAGAGTTAAATCAGTTATGAGAATAATATGAATATCAGTGGGGAGGAATCTGATGGTGTTGGAAACCTCTGCAGATAATCTGTGAGTTGATTTATTTCTGATTATGGAAGGAAGCATTAGGATTCGGTGGCACTACATCAAAGAAAGCCTATAGGATGTAAGCAGGCTCTATTTGCACGTGTATCTACCTCCTTGTTGAGCAAACGGAGTACATGGTAGAATTAGATTTTTTTCATCTGTTGAGCAAATGCTTGGCATCGAATGATTGTTTGTTGCAGGATCACATTGGAGGCGTTCCGATTGTATACCATCAGACTAATGACAATATCCGAGTCTCCAATGATCGTTGTTGTGTGTATGCCAAGTTTTTGAAGCTGGATGATACCTTGATAAAGATCGAGAGCTTCGGCCCTGTTATTGGATAGATTTCCTAATCCCCATTCATAGGAAGTTATGATGTCTCCATTGGCATTACAGATGATTCCTCTAGCCCCGGCCATTCCCGGATTAGATTTAGAGGCACCATCAAAAAAGAGATAATGGGTGTTGCAGTTTCTGAGCCAGAGAGTAAACTCCTCATTTTTCATTCTAATTTTCCAACTATAGCTAGAATTTTTTTTGTTGTTAATGTCACTCCTGCTGTGGGCATTGTTGTTTTTGTCCAATAAATACCCTATGAAGTTCCTTTCTTCAACATAGAGTTTGGCCGTGTCAAGTTTCCCTTGAATTTTAGAAGACATTGCTTCCAATGTGAGACTCCATGCCTTATTGTATAACTTCCTGATGCTGGTTTCTTTTTCCTTGAAGACCATGTGATTTCGAGCTAGCCATATATTCCACAGGAGAGAGCATGGTAAAGCATTCCATACTCTACGAGAAATGTTTTTTTTCTTATGCTGCCAAGGATAGTTTATTTTTCCAAAGATGCAAGACTTCATAAATGGAGTTGTTGGGACCCTAGGGAAGGTTGATGTTCTGAAAAGCTTCTCTCCAATAGGCAATGGCAAAGGGGAAATCTATGAACAGATGCTGAATGGTTTCCTCAGCTGCTTGACAATTTGGACAGCGAGATGGGCCAATTACCCCATGTTTTTTTAGATTCTCAGATGTGAGGACTTTCCCTTTTAGGAGGAGCCAAATAAAGAATTTTATTTTTGGGAGAGTCTCCATTTTCCAAGCTATTTTCCATTGTTCCCAAATGGGCATGGAGTATTCATTGATGCAGATATGCTAGTAAGCTGCTTTGACTGTGTAGCTGGAGCTTGAGGGATCCCAGCAAAAGCCATCATCACTGTTGCGTTTGGTGGGGGCAATTCCATGAAGATGGGTTTGAAGATTGGTGAGGCTTGCCTCCAATTCAATGGGTATATTTGGGAAGATCCATCCTTTCCAAATCTGTGACTGAGCGTCCCACTGAGATATCTAATCCAAAGTATGAATCCCCATGCTGTTAAGAAAGGATAGGATCTACTAAGTTCCAGGTCTGCTGCTAATGGGTTGCTGGCCCATTATCTTGTTTGCTCCAATTCTAATATGGCTTCCAATCTTTATTGGTTATTCAGAAGGAGTATGAATACACCACCATTAATATCAAGGTAACCGGCCCCTAGAAAATCAAGGGGCTAAGGGGTTTAGGGGTTAGATGTTTGGGGTTTAAGGGGTTAAATGGGTTAGGGTTTTAGAGGTTTAGGGGTTAGTGGATTTAGCAGTTAATGATTTTAGGCGTTAGGGGTCGTTACAGGTTAATTGGGCTAGGGTTTAGGGGGTTAAATGGGTTAGGGTTTTAGAGGTTTAGGGGGTTAGTGGATTTAGCAGTTAAGGATTTTAGGGGTTAGGGGTCGTTACGGGTTAATGGGGCTAGGGTTTAGGGGGTTAAATGGTTTAGGGTTTTTGGGGATTAGGGGATTAAATATTGGGTTAGGGTTTTAGGGGTTTCGGGGGTTAAATGGGTTGGGGGTTGGGAATGAGTGTTTAAGGGGTTAGGGGTTAAGGGTTAAAGGTTTAGGGTTTAGGGGGTTAAATGGGTTGGGGATTGGGAATTAGTGTTTAAGGGGTTAGCAGTTAAGGGTTAAAGTTGGTTTAGGGTTTAGCGGTTAAATGGGTTAAGCGCACATTTAGAGGTTTAGGGGCTTGGGGGATTTAGAAGTTAAGGATTTTAGCTATGGGTTAGGGGTTAAGGGGTTAAGGGGTTAGAAGTTTAGGGTTTAGGGGTTTAAATCCATTATAGGGGTTTATAGGTTTAGGGGGTTAGGGGATTTAGTAGTTAAGGATTTTTTGGGTTAAGGGTTAGGGTAGGGGGTTAAATGGGTTAGGGTTTTAGGGGGTTAAATGGGTTAGGCCAGTTGGGAAATAGGGTTTAAGGGGTTAGGGGTTAAGGGTTTAGAGGTTTAGGGTTTAGGGGGTTAAATGGGTTAGGGGTTTAGGGGTTTAGGGGTTAAATGGGTTAGGGGTTAAGGGTTTAAGGGTTAGTGGTTAAGGGTTTAGAGGTTTAGGGGGTTAAATGGGTTAGGGGTTTAGGGATTAGGGATTAAATGGGTTAGGGGTTAAGGGGTTATAGGTTTAGGGTTTAGGGGGTTAAATGGGTTAGGGGTTTAGGGGGTTAGGGGATTTAGCAGTTAAGGATTTTAGGGGTTAGAATTTAGGGGCTAATGGGGTTAGGTTTTAGGGGGTTAGATGGGTTAGGGGTTGGGAATACGGGCGCCCTCGAACAAAACGGCCTGAACCAAACACGCCTGGTCGGGCGACCTCGCACGGCGCGACACAGCGTGCTCAACTGAATGATGCCATAAGGGAGCAAAGGGAAAACGGGCCAACCGAACGTGCACACAGCACTCGGGCGGTCACAACTTAGAAAAATTGATACGGGCACCCTCGAACAAAATGGCCCGACCCGACCCGAACGCGCCCGGTCGGGCGACCTCACACGACGCGACACGGTGCGCCCAAACGAATGATGCCACAAGGGAGAAAACAGAAAATGGGCCACCCAAACGTGCACAAGGCACCCGGGCGGTCACAACTTAGCAAAACTGATACGGGCGCCCTCGAACAAAACAGCCCGACCCGAACGCGCCCGGTCGGGCGACCTCACACGGCGCACCCGACCGAATGATACCACAAGGGAGAAAACAGGAAACGGGCCGCCCGAACGTGCACAAGGCACCCGAGCGGTCACAACTTAGCAAAACTAATACGGGCGCCCTTGAATGAAACGGCCCGACCAGAACGCGCCCGGTCGGGCGACCTCACACAGCACGCCCGACCGAATTACGATGCCACAAGGGAGAAAATGGCAAACAGGCCGCCCGAACATGCACAAGGCACCCGGGTGGTCACAACTTAGCAAAACTGATACGGCCGCCCTCGAACGAAACAACTTGACCCGAACTCGCCCAGTCGGGCGACCTCGCACGGCGTGACACGACGTGCCTGACCGAATGAATATGCCACAAGGGAGAAAACAGAAAACGGGTTGCCTGAACGTGCACAAGGCACCCGGGCGGTCACAACTTAGCAAAACTGATACGGGCGCCCTCTAACAAAATGGCCCGAACCAAACGCGCCTGATCGGGCGACCTTGCATGGCGCGACACGGCGCGCCCGACTGAACGATGCTACAAGGGAGAAAACGGAAAACGGGCCGCCCGAACGTGCACACAGCACTCAGGCGATCAAAATTTAGCAAAACTTATACGAGCGCCCTCGAACAAAATGGCTCGACCCGACCCGAACGCCCCAGGTCGGGCAACCTCACACAGCGCGCCCGACCCGAATGCGCCCGGTCGAGAAACCTCACACGGCGCGACACGCCGCGCTTGAACGAACGATGCCAATGGGCCACCTGAATGTGCACATAGCACTCGGGCGGTCACAACTTAGCAAAACTGATATGGGCGCCCTCGAACAAAACGGCCCGACCTGACCCGAACGCGCCCGGTCGGCCGACCTCACACGGCGCTCCCGAATGAATGATGCCACAAGAGAGAAAACGGCAAACAGGGCACCCAAATGTGCACAAGGCACCCGGGCGGTCACAACTTAGCAAAACTAATACGGGCGCCCTCGAACGAAACGGCCCGACCCGAACGCGCACGGTCGGGCGACCTCACACGGCGCGCCCAATCGAACGATGCCACAAGGGAGCAAACGGAAAATGGGCCACCCAAACGTGCACAAGGCACCCGGGTGGTCACAACTTAGCAAAACTGATACGGGCACCCTCGAACGAAATGACCCGACCCGAACATGCCCGGTCGGGTGACCTCACACAGCGCGACACGACGCGCCCGAACGAACGATTCCACAAGGGAGAAAACGGAAAACGGGACACTCGAACGGGCACAAGGCACCCGGGCGGTCACAACTTAGAAAAACTAATACAGGCGCCCTCGAACGAAACATCCCGACCCGAACACGCCCGATCGGGCGACCTCACATGGCGCGCCCAACCAAACAATGCCACAAGGGAGAAAATGGCAAATCGGCCACCCGAACGTGCACAAGGCACCTGAGCAGTCACAACTTAGAAAAACTGATACAGGCACCCTCGAACGAAACGACCCGACCCGAACACGCCTAGTCGGGCGACCTCACACGACACGACATGACGCGCCCGAACGAATGATGCCACAAGGGAGCAAACAGAAAACGGACCACCCGAACGTGCACAAGCTAGCACCCGGGCGGTCACAACTTAGCAAAAATGATAAGGGCGCCCTTGAACGAAACGACCTGACCTGAACGCACCCAGTCAGGCGACCTCGCACGGTGCGACACAACGCGCCCGACCGAATGATGTCACAGGGGAGCAAACGGAAAACAGGTTGCCCGAAGGTGCACAAGACACCTGGGTGGTCACAACTTAGGAAAATTGATATGGGCGCCCTCGAACGAAATGGCCCAACCCAAACGCGCCCGGTCAGGCGACCTCACACGGCACGGCCGACTGAACGATGCCACAAGGGAGAAAACAGCAAACGGGCCACCCGGTGCACAAGGCACTTAGGCAGTCACAACTTAGCAAAACTGATACGGGCGCCCTCGAACGAAACGGCCCAACCCGGACGCACCTGGTTGGGCGACCTCACACAACGCGACACGGCGCACCCGACCGAACAATGCCACAAGGAAGCAAATGACAAACGGCTCACCCGAACATGCACAAGGCACCCAGGCGGTCACAACTTAGCAAAACTGATATGGTCGCCCTCGAACAAAACGACCCAACCTGAAAGTGCCCGGTCGGGCGATCTCACACAGCGCGACATGGCTCGCCCAACCGAACGATGCCACAAGGGAGAAAACGGCAAATTGGCCGCTCGAACGTGCATAAGGCACCCAGGTGGTCACAACTTAGCAAAAATGATACGAGCACCCTCGAAAGAAACGGCCCGACCCAACCCGAACGCGCCCGGTTGGGCGACCTCACACGGCGCGACACGACGCGCCTGAATGAACGATTCCACAAGGGAGCAAATGAAAAACGGGCCACCCGAGCGTGCACAAGGCACCCGAGCAGTCACAACTTAGCAAAATTGATATGGGCACCCTCGAATGAAACGGCCCGACCTGAACGCACCCAGTCGGGCGACTTGACATGGCGCGACACGACGCGCCCGACCAAACGATGCCACAAGGGAGAAAACGGAAAGCGGGCCACTGGAACGTGCACAAGGCACCTGGGCAGTCACAACTTAGCAAAACTAATACGGGCGCCCTCGAACGAAACGGCCCGACCCGACCTGAACACGCCCAGTCAGGTGACCTCACACGGCGCGTGTGACCGAACGATGCCACAAGGGAGAAAATGGCAAACGAGTCGCCCGAACGTGCACAAGGGACCCGGGCGGTCACAACTTAGCAAAACTGATACGGGCGCCCTCGAACGAAACAGCCCGACCCGAACACTTCCCTATAACAAGTATTTAGTGTGGAACCTTGTCTCGAAAACTCCAATAACCACATTAAATCTTATTGTGGAACCCAAAGCATCTAATTACTGGGCTTGGGAAAGAACCCTAGATTACACCTTTCACAAAACTTTGAAAACCAATAATGCATAGTAATCCAAAATTATCCATAAAAGGATCATCAATGCTTCCGCATTGTGCCACTAACAATTCATGTGAAATCATTAAAATATAAACTATAGGTTTTAAACAATCCACTATCAACGAAGCTCGACTATAATGAACCTACTCATTGTCAACCTCATAATCAAGCTTTTTCCAATCGATAAAAATAGGATAACATGCAAATTGAGTCAATGAACTATCCATAACCTAGAACAATCTATTGTTTCATATGCAGGATGCAAGGTTTTTATTTGAAATCATTATATGTTGGTGCCTGTCCCTAATGAGTAGCAACAAAGTTGTCTTCTTCCCCTTTAATTTTCATCTATATATAGAGATGCAAGAGAAAACCTATACAAAATATGGATGCATACCTTTGTTTTTAGCTTGCAAGAGAAAACCTATACAAACTATGGATGCATACCTTTGTTTTTAGCTTGGACGCATCTTCTGTCCGCACAACATTCGACTTCACCATGCCAATTGTCAATACACAAACACTTAGAATTTTGCACCACTTTTACACTTACTTAATCATTAACACTCACTACTTTCATACAAACGTCGCAAGAGCGACACATAGCCCAAACTGTCGCAAGAGCGACACTTTTACCTGAACTGTCACAATAGCGATGCTTTCCTCAAACGTTGCAATAGCGACACTTAGCTCTACGTCGTCGCAATTCCGACACTTTTTCCCAAACTGTCGCAATTCCGACACTTTTACCCGAAATATTGCAATAGCGACACTTTCCTCAAACGTCGCAATAACGACACTTAGCTCTACGTCGTTGCAATTCCGACACTTTTGCCCAAACTGTTGCAATTCCGACGCTTTGCTACAAACGTCAGAAGACAGACACTAAATTCTAAGTGTCGCAATACCAACACTTGTCTCCAAACGTCGGTATAGCGACAGTTGTGTGCGGGATTTGAAAAATTGATAAAATTTGGGGAAATTTCCAACATTTGGTCAAAAGTGTCGGAACCAAAGTGTGGAAATTTCCGCCAAATGTACTAGTGCAAGGTTTTTGAAACTCCCAAAGGACTCCCACCTATTCATGATCATGATCGTGCTATTCATTTGATTCTAGAAAGTGTTCCTCCAAACATCAGACCTTACAAATATCCTTATGTCCAAAAGAGCGAAATTGAACGTATGATTGCAGAAATGTTAGAGGCTGGTATAATTCAACCTAGTCAAAGCTCATTCTCTGCGCCAGTAGTATTGGTGCACAAGAAGGATGGATCATGGCGCATGTGTCCAGATTATAGGGAGCTCAATAAGCTCACTATTAAAGATAAATTCCCCTTTCATGTGATTGATGAATTATTGGATGAATTACATGGAGTAATTTATTTTACCAAGTTAGATCTTCGTTCAGGATATCATCAAATTAGAATGAAGACTGAAGATATTTCGAAAACATCATTTCGAACTCATGAGGGTCATTATGAATTTTTGGTCATGCCTTTTGGCCTTATTAATGCACCTTCTACATTTCAAGGGTTGATGAATTCCATTTTCAAACCCTTCCTTAGAAAATTTGTGCTAGTATTTTTTGATGATATACTAATCTACAGTAGGTCTTGGAATGATCATGTTCAACATGTTGACAGGGTGCTCAAACTATTGGAGGAGAAACAATTATATGCAAAAACATCCAAATGTTTCTTTCGAGTACAAGAGGTGGAATATCTGGGTCATATTGTATCTCGCAAGGGTGTTAAGGTAGACCCTAACAAAATTAAATCCATTAAGGAATGGAAAGTCCCCACAACCATAAAGCAGTTGCGCGGATTTCTCGGGTTAACAAGGTATTATCACAAGTTTGTTAAGAATTATGGGAGAATAGCAGCACCTCTAACAACATTATTGAAGAAAGATGCATTTTCATGGACTCCTGAAGCAACTAAGGCCTTTGAACATCTTAAGGAGGCAATGTGCCTAGCACCAGTCTTAGCTATGCTAGACTTCACAAAAACCTTTATTGTGAAATGTGATGCCTCAGGAAATGGAATTGGTGTTATTTTAATGCAAGAAGGAAGACCCATTGCTTTTGAAAGTCATCCAATCAAAGGAAAGTAATTAGAAAATGCTATTTATGAGAAGGAAATGTTGGTAATACTACATGCACTAAAGAAATGGAGACCTTACCTAACGGAAAGACACTTCAAGGTAAAAATTGATCATGATAATCTTAAACACTTTTTGGAACAAAGACTATCTTCAGAAGAGCAACAAAAATGGGTCACAAAGATGTTGGGTTATGACTTTGAAATAATCTACAAAAAAGGGAAGCTAAATGTTGTTGTAGATGCACTCTCAATAAAGGATGAAGAGGTGGAAGCATTGCTTTGTGCCATTTCTATTATCCAACTAGATTGGATAACCAAAGCAATGGATGAATGGAAGAAGGACGAAGAAGTGTGGACACTCATTCAATTGTTGCAGCAAGATCCTAGTACATCTGATACATTTAGTAGGAAAAATGATTCATTATGGTACAAAGATTGCTTATATATTTGCAAGAATTCCCAACTAAAACAAAAGATTCTTTTGGAATTGCACACTTCTCCTTTAGGAGGACACTCGGGATTTTTAAAAACTTACCACAGGGTGAATAAAGAATTTTTTTGGATGGCCTTAAATCTGATATTCAAAAGTTTGTGGCAGAATGTTTGGTTTGCCAACAAAATAAAGTTGATACAATTAAGACCCCAGGTCTTCTACAACCTTTATCCATTCCAAGTCAATGTTGGGAGGATATTTCAATGGATTTTATCACAGGTTTACCTAAGTCCAAAGGAAAGAGTGTCATCATGGTGGTAGTTGATACACTTACCAAGTATGCATACTTTTGTGCATTATCTCATCCATTTAAAGAAAGTACATTTGCTACTACATTTATGGAAACAATTCAAAAGCTACATCGAAACCCGAGGATTATTGTAAGTGACAGAGATCCCATTTTTATAGAAAATTTTTGGACAGAATTATTTTCTTGTTTGGATACTCAAGTAGCTCATAGCTCATCTTATCATCCTCAATCTGATGGTCAAACTGAGATAGTGAATAAATTTTTGGAAGGATATCTTTGTTGTTTTGAATCTGATAAGAAAGCACAATGGGTCAAGTGGTTACCTCTCTCTAAATGGTGGTATAACACTTCCTTCCATACTGTAGCAAAAATGACCCCATTTATGGCACTTTATGGATATCATCCACCATCCATCACATCTTCTTTAAGGAAAAATTATAGGGTTCAAGTAGTGGAAGATCACATCGAGTGTCAACAAGAAGTTATCCTACTCTTAAAGGATAACCTAAATTTGGCACAAAATCGAATGAAACAACAGGCAGATCAACATCGCAGTGAGAGAAGTTTTGAAGTAGGAGACTGGGTATTTTTACGGCTACAACCATACAAACAAATGTCTCTCAAGCAAGCTAAAAAGGATAATAAATTATCGCCAAAATACTATGTTCCTTACAAGGTGTTGCAAAAGATTGGTACTATGGCATACAAATTGGAGCTTCCTGCTTCTTCGCGAGTGCATCCAGTTTTCCATGTTTCATGCTTAAAAAAGGTTATAGGGGACAAACTTTCAGTTCAAACAATATTGCCAGAACTTGATGAGGAAGGAAAAACCATATTGGAACCTGAAGCAGTCACGGAAACAAGAACTCGACAGCTACGAAATCGATCAATTTCAGAGTATCTCATCAAATGGAAGAACTTACCCACTGAAGATTCTACATGGGAGGATGAGAATTTATACAGAAGCACCCAGAGCTACTCAAACATTGAGGACAACACTTTTTTGAAGGAGAGGAACATGTTAGGTCCCTATATTACTAGTATAGTCCCTTAATGTTGTTAATGTAACCCCCTTATTGTTATTGTTGTACCCCTGTAACCCCCATATTGTTATTATTGTGCCCTTACATTATTATTGTTAAGTCGGCTAGGATTACATTATGGCCCCATAGACTCCTATCTATAGAAAGGAGGTTTGGTCATTTGTATCATCCAAGAATTGTTCATTTATGTAATGTATTGGAGGTTACCCCCTCGTAGTGGCTTATTTCTAAGGCATTGATATCTCTTTTCTTCTATTTTTGGAGTTGGTTTCATAACATAGTATGTGTCTGAGTTGTCCTATTGTGTCCTCCTTCCTACACATGCATTAATGAACAAGACCCAAGCCAATATACAAACAAAATACTTAAATTGTCCTACAAACCATATGTCAGAGAAATATTCAAAATTAAAATGTAAATACGTTCAACATTTATGAACAAAATCCAATCAAACATACATAAAAAATACTTACATTATCCTGCAAAAACACATGTCAAAGATGATATTCAAATTAAAATTCAAACACTAATCTACATACCATTTTGTAGCAGACTTACCCTTGAATGTTGATGTGTTGTCCTTACTGCAGTGATCCGTGAATGCATATTTTTTCTTTCCTTCAAGACGCTCTATATTGAATCTGTTGTATCTATGTAATTTTGGATCTCCAAGGTCTGAAATTGTGCCCTGTGGTAGCCCTTTGAGTCCTCTTTCCAACCCTGCAAGTCTGGTAAATATTGGATTATTCAAGAAATATTTATGCCCAATCTCCTATGATGACCTGATTATAGACTGGTTCAGTGGAGCGAACTTGTACGAAGTGCCAAGTGTCATTGTTTCAACCTTCGGTTCTAAAAACGATATCCAACAAACTACAGTCTTGTTAATCAAGGTTGTCATTGATGTCAATGTGGCATTGACCGAGATGTCAGTATTCTTGAGATGCCTGGTTCCGAATGATGATGCCATGACTCTTGGTTGATTAGAATACTATCAATGAATATGTCAAGTCACAAAGAAGTCAAACCACTAATGGAGGAAGCCCTAAGTACTTGATCTAATGTTGCATGCACTTGATGATCTAGATCTTAACCAATGATGTCATATGATGATGCAATACACTTGGATGATACTTGTTGATGACATATGATGATGTCATACACTTGGATGATACTTGATGAATTCATACACTTGATCAAGGTTGGAAGACTAGATGATGATATGGAAGATCTCATTTGATGGCTCGAAGACTACCTCGAAACTTTCCTAATGATGTTGCACTATGACATATTACTGCACTATTATTGATTACATAATGCTATACATTCATGATGATATGGATGTTGGATACTATCATGATGACATGGATGTCTTACATGATGACACTATGATCCTATAACCGATAAGCCAAACAATGCAGAAGACAAACAAAGGAGAAGCCATGCTGTCCTATTCACTTTCTGCACAGAAAAATAAAGGACAGTCACAGAGAAAAATTGTTTTTACCACCTTAGAGGCATCCTTCCAAATTGACTCCTATACCATATTTTAGAGCATATTTTTTCCTTTCCAATGAGCCTTTACTTGCCCCGAAACTCCCAATAGTTTGTGAGAATTTGAATTTTTAAGGTAAAAATATATATATATTTGCAGTCAAGCCGACCTATGCAGTCATATAAAGTCGGCCTCTCTTCCAATGGATGTGTCTCTTCATAGGGACAAACAACTATATATGTAAATCTGCACTCATTCATTTCTAAGCAACAAATTCGGTGAAGAAGACACAGAATTTGGTCAAGATTTTAGAGAAAAATCACAGAAGATAAACTAAGGCCGAGGAGGACAGTTTGGGTAAATTCTGTGGTGGGTTTTCATTCAAAATTGAACAGAGTTCACTAGCTCGAATTGAAGGTCTTGTAGGTTATGCATATAACAAAATTTGTGATTACAGGCTTCGGACATGTTTGGCAGTCTTGGACAAGACTTTGAACCTGTGATAAATCATCTTCCAACCACATGAAATTGCATTAGAAAAGATCAGACTTTCAGCATTTCAAAGCTATGTTCAAATTCATTGTTACTGTATTATTTCTCAAAACAAAGGAGGCTATAACTTTGTTTCGGATAGCACAACACCACAAACCTGTAGCTTGATACTCCAACAATAACCCTTGTCCTGTGTGGAGAATATTCTGAAGCAACTCTACAGAAATCAGATCTTTGGTTGAGACAGTGAATTGTGACTCGGATCATTACACAGTGAATCTAGACCTCAGCTCTAGGACTGTGGCTTGGGCTTCAAATGCAACATTATGACATATAATGTTGTCTCTTAGTACTCGTATTAAGTGATAGTAGGTCTCCTTGGACGGTAAAGGACCAGACTGTAGTGTCATTTGCACAGTGGCACAGTGGTTTTGTAGAACCCTCCTTTGGACAGTGAAGAACTTTCTCTTGGACAGTGAGATTGATAAAGTGAAGCCCAGTAATAAATACAACATAGTGAAGCAAAGTGATATTGGACTCCAAGTCAACACAGTACAACAAAGTGATTGAATAGTGAAGTCAACATAAGAAATTCTGGAATTGATTGAACAGTGAAGAATTTGGTCAAGGTAATTACATCACTTATCAAAGTTAATGAAGGGGTTTGAAGACTTTGATTGAATTATTTATGTAGTGATCTTGAAGAAGATTGAAGATATTTTGAGAAGTCTTGAGAAGTCTTGTGGAGAACTTGAAGACCATGATGCATTAGCCATCATGAGGTGACCTTAGAGATCTTTGTTTGGGTATGATGAAGAGAAACGGTGACAGCTTCATGATAAGACAAGGTTGTAATTGATGATGTGACGTGGAGACTAAGTGAAGGCAATGCTGAAGATTGTGAGGGCTCTTTAAAGAAGACATTGGGAGCCATGAAGAATAACCAAACATATTTTGACGAAGTGAAGCTAAGGGTTGGAGCCCAAGAGGTTGGAGCCTCATAGAGACAAGGTTGGTGCCTTGGAAGATAGGGTTGGAGCCCTAGAGGATAGGAGTCCTCAAGAAACTAGGTTGGAGCCTGTACTAGAGATAGGGTTGGAGCCCTAGAGGTTGGTGCCTCAAATTGACAAGGTTGGAGCCTTGGAAAGACCAAGTCGGTGCTTGCACAATACAGGTTGGAGCCTGGAAGATTGGAGTCTTCATCTAGGGTTGGAGCCCTATATCATTATTGTACTTTACTTATTGTAAAGAAGAAATTAATAAATTATCTATTCCATCATTGTTCATTTTGTGTTCTAAATATAAGTGATCTAACTGGTAAAATTAACTATTGAAAAGAAAAACTGATTCACCCCCCTCTCAGTATTTCCAACAATTGGTAACAGAGCCAGTACCTTCATCAAAGCCTAACAGCTTGAAGGTTGATCATTAGAACACAAATGGCAAAGCCAAGGAAGAAAGTCTCCAATCCTCCTAAAGATGTGTCTTCAACCATCGAAATTGAAGTCAATCAATTTGCAAAGGCTCCATTGTTCAATGGAAATTTTGATATATGGGAGGCAAGAATGAGGAATTTCTTGAAGACTCAAGGAATTGAAGTTTGGAAATCAGTGATTACTAATGACACGATGGACGAAGAATCCAAGGAGTACAATACAAAAGCAATGAAGACAATTTTGAATGGGTTACCAAATTCTGTGAAGGCCAATTTTGAAAAATGTTCGTCAGCAAAAGTCATATGGGACAAACTTCATGATCTTCACTCAAAATGAGTGTTGACAATGATCTCTAGTCAAGAAGATGATGGAAAACAAGAAAGAAGTCCAGAATCCATCAAGGAAGCTGAAGATAAGAGAGATGACAAGAAGGCTAAAGAAGACCTAGAAGATGAAGAGAACAAAGAAGACTTTGAATAAGATCTCCTGAATAAACTTATGGCTTCCATGGAAGAGATTAACGGTTTGAAAAAGGAAAATGAGGAACTTAAGAAGAAAGCGCAAGATGGTAACCAAGACAAGACAAGGAAGGAAGTTGACTTTGTCAAGCTTCAAGTACAAGAAAGAGATGAGGAGCTCGCCAAACTTAAGGAGAAATTTCATCAAAACAAAATAAAGCATCATGAGAAGTCATATCTATGAAAAATCAATTAGATAAGGCAAAGAAACGGGAAGAAACTTTGTCAAGCCACCTGGAACAAAGACTTAAGAGCTTGAACATTGTTGAAGCAGAGATTGGTCAATACAAGGAAGAGGTCTCTTCTCTTAGATATCAACTAGAAGAATTAAGGAAACAAGCGCAAGGAGTCGAGAAGGTGATGGAAACTTTGGCATTCATAGAAGGACAAGTTAATGAAGCAAAAAAGGAGAGAAACACCATGATATGCCAACTAGAAGAAAAGAATGAAGAAATCTTGAAACTAAAATCAAACATCAATCTTCTCAAGGCCGAAACATGTGAAGCTACAAGAATAAAAGAAGAAATGGAGAGCAGTCTAGCAAAGGAGAATGAAGAAGTCTTCATAATGAAATCAAATATCATCTCCCTTAAAATCGAAGCAGATGAAGCAACAAGGATGATGGAAGAAATGAAGAAGCAACTAGTTATGAAAGATGAAGATTGTGAAAAGTTGAAAGGAGAAATTGTCTTTCTTAAAAAGGAAGTTGACTTGTTGAATAAGAACTTGAAAAGCTCTCAAACCATAGATGACATCCTAAGTCATCAAAGGTCTCCCCTTGATAAATCAGGTCTTGGCTATGCAGGTGAATCCTCAAGCAAGAATGATAATGCTTCAAACAACAAAGATGTGAGGAACCTAGAAAGAAATGTTGATGCTCCCAATTCCAGCAAAGGGAAGGAGAAGAATCAAGACAACGGCGGAAGAAATTCTACTCCAAGGAGACTTGCAGATGGTGTCAAGAATACAAAAGGAAATGAATATCATCAAAGAATCCCAAGGCAAAAAGACGTCAGAAGTACATCAAGGAAAACTCGATCTCCGAGGTACCAAAGTATATTTCTTGGTTATTTCTATTCTTGTACAAACTTTGGGCACATGGCAAAAGACTGTAGGGCATATCACAAAGACAAATATAATGGTACCCTTCAATATCCTAGAAGCAATTTTTCAAGAGAAGTCATGATTTCTTTTTCATGAACAAGATAGAGTGTTTCAATTGCCATAATATTGGACATATGGCACGTGATTGTTACTTGACTTGGGTCCCTACACAAGCTAGAACCATGACAACCAAGCCAGAAAATAAAGTTACAAAAGTATAGAGAAGGAAGCAAACTGGGTTTGAAAGTCTCTTGAACACTCCAGCGAACAACACATGTTGTTGACTAGATGAAGTCATCCTTGATATTCCAAGTATTTGATGGTGAAACCCTGCCAAAAAAATACCATGCATACAGTTAGGGGGAGTTTGTGATTCTTGAGTATTCTTGCGGAAAGTGATCCGTGAGTGGGCCCTATGAAATCCTTGATGAGTTACACATGGACAATCTTGATAAATCATCTCTCGGAAGTAACTCCATTGAAGAAAAACATGATATTATGATGATGCCTTCTACTCGATCACACAAGGTGAGAAATCCTTCATGACCTAAAGGAATTTGTGCAGACAGGGGGAGATGGTACATCACATGAAGAAATACAAAGACAACTATCATGGAACATATTGCCAGAATAAAGCACCATGGCAGGGGTAGTAACATACCTATGAAGGACTACAAATCATGAAGAAAAGAAGTAGCTTGACAGGGGAGTATTTGGGCACCCCGTTTGCCATTGATGTCAAAGGGGGAGAGAAATTAGAAGGGCAAGAATATTGCCATAATGACAAAGGGGGAGATTGTTAATCAAGGTTGCCATTGATGTCAATGTGGCATTGACCGAGATGTCAATATTCTTGAGATGCCTGGTTCCAGATGATGATGCCATGACTCTTGGTTGACTAGGATACTATCAATAAAGATGTCAATTCACGAATAAGTCAAACCACTAATGGAGGAAGCCCTAAGTACTTGATCTAATGTTGCATGCACTTGATGATCTTGATCTTAACCAATGATGTCATATGATGATGTAATACACTTGGATGATACTTGCTGATGACATATGATGATGCCATACACTTGGATGATACTTGATGAAGTCATACACTTGATCAAGGTTGGAAGACTAGATGATGATGTGGAAGATCTCATTTGATGGCTCGAAGACTACCTCAAAACTTTCCTAATGATGTTACACTCTGACATATTACTGCACCATTATTGAATACATAATGTTATACCTTCATGATGATATGGATGCTGGATACTATCATGATGACATAGATGTCCTACATGATGACACTATGATCCTATAACTGATAAGCCAAACAATGCAGAAGACAAACAAAGGAAAAGCCATGCTGTCCTATTCACTTTCTGCACAGAAAAATAAAGGACAATCACAAAGAAAAATTGTTTTTACCACCTTAGAGGCATCCTTCCAAAGTGACTCCTATACCATCTTTTAGAGCATATTTTTTCCTTTCCAATGAGCCTTTACTTGCTCTGAAACTCCCAATATTTTGTGAGAAATTGAATTTTTAAGGTAAAAATATATATATTTGCAGTCAAGCCGACCTATGCAGTCATATAAAGTCAGCCTCTCTTCCAATGGATGTATCTCTTCATAGGACAAACAACTATATATATAAATCTGCACTCATTCATTTCTAAGCCAACAATTTGGTGAAGAAGACACAGAATTCAGTCAAGCTTTCAGAGAAAAATCACAAAAGATAAACTAAGGCCGAGGAGGACAGTTTGGGTAAATTCTGTGGTGGGTTGTCATTCAAAATTGAACATAGTTCACTAGCTCGGATTGAAGGGCTTGTAGCTTGTGCATATAACAAAATTCGTGATTACAGGCTTCAGACGTGTTTGTCAGTCTTGGACAAGACTTTGAACCTGTGATAAATCATCTTCCAACCACATGAAATTGCATTAGAAAAGATCAGACTTTCAGCATTTCAAAGCTCTGTTTGTATTCGTTGTTAATGTATTATTTCTCAGACAAAGGAGTCTATAACTGTGTTTCGGATGGCACAACACCACAAACCTGTAGCTTGATACTCCAGCAATAACCCTCGTCCTGTGTGGAGAATATTCTGAAGCAACTCTACAGAAATCAGATCTTTGGTTGAGACAGTGAATTGTGACTCGAATCATTACACAATGAATCTAGACCTCGGCTCTAGGACTGTGGCTTGGGCTTCAAATGCAACATTTTGACATATAATGTTGTCTCTCAGTACTCGTATTAAGTGATAGTAGGTCTCCTTGGATGGTAAAAACCAGACTCTAGTGTCATTTGCACAGTGGCACAGTGGTTTTGTAGAACCCTCCTTTGGACAGTGAAGAACTTTCTCTTGGACAGTGAGGTTGATAAAGTGAAGCCCAGTAATAAAGACAACATAGTGAAGCAAAGTGAGATTGGACTCGAAGTCAACACAGTACAACAAAGTAATTGAACAGTGAAGTCAACATAAGCAATTTTGGAATTGATTGAACAGTGAAGAATTTGGTCAAGGTAAGTACATCACTTATCAAAGTTAGTGAAGGGATTTGAAGACTTTGATTGAATTATTTATGTAGTGATCTTGAAGAAGATTGAAGATATTTTGAGAAGTCTTGTGGAGAACTTGAAGACCATGATGCATTAGCCATCATGAGGTGACCTTAGAGATATTTGTTTGGGTATGATGAAGAGCAGCGGTGACAGCTTCATGATAAGACAAGGTTGTCATTGATGATGTGACGTGGAGACTAAGTGAAGGCATCGCTGAAGATTGTGAGGGCTCTTTAAAAAAGACATTGGGAGCCATGAAGAATAACCAAACATATTTTGATGAAGTGAAGCTGAGGGTTGGAGCCCAAGAGGTTGGAGCCTCATAGAGACAAGGTTGGTGCCTTGGAAGATAGGGTTAGAGCCCTAGAAGATAGGAGTCCTCAAGAAACTAGGTTGGAACCTGTTCTAGAGATAGGGTTGGAGCCCTAGAGGTTGGTGCCTCAAAATTGATGAGGTTGGTACTTCCAATTGACAAGGTTGGAGCCTTGGAAAGACCAAGTCGGTGCTTGGCACAATACAAGTTGGAGCCTGAAAGATTGGAGTCTTCATCTAGGGTTGGAGCCCTATATCATTATTGTACTTATTGTAAAGAAGAAATTAATAAAAGTATATATTCCATCATTGTTCATTTTGTGTTCTAAATATAAGCGATCTAATTAGTAAAATTAACAATTGAAAAGAAATATTGATTCACCCCCCTCTCAGTGTTTCCAACAAGTCTATCCTCTTTTTGTCACTTTTTACGAAATTTGAATCCAATGCTCAAAGAGAAATTTATGACGATTTTCCCAAGGTCACATGTTTGACATGAAATTCGAGAGCCTGCAAAAACCCTAACCTCCTCAGATCATATCTCTAAAAATATAGCGAACCAATATCTGCAATTCGTTCACAAACTTCATTAGGATTTCGGCTCAAATGGGTTTTCTTTTCAGCATCTGAAGCTTCGCAGTATAAAAATAAATAAATAAATAATTATAGCGATAATGTCGCGATGACCTATTTTAAGTAGCGAAATCCTTACATCAGGAGGATATGAGGGTCACAATTTATATAAATGCTTAGGTTGAGAGGGTCTTCAACAAGTGAACGTTGGAGGGATATTAGGAGTTGAAAAAATTGTTAATTATTGACTATTCAATGACCACAACCAATGATAGTGTCATGCCACAACCTCATGGGGTTTTAGCTCACTAACTAGGGTTACTAACTTCAAACACGAATATCTCTCAAATCGTGAAGAATTACGTGGCGTGCCATATATCAACGAAAACATCTCGACAAGTATAAACCATCCAAAATATCCTTGACTCGGAATAGAGTAAGTTGTCAAGTCAAAATTCCCATGCAAGATCGAGGTAGCCCCTAGTGCTGCTTGGGTTGACATCAATGACAACCACTGATCAACAATACCTTCAATCATGAAGAGAAGTTAGAATCATCAGATGTCCATTAATCCAAGTATGTTAGGTCCAGGGGACTTGCTTGAGTTCATATGAGACTTTCTTCAATTTTTAATCACGAGTCTCATCTTATGTGCCTCAAATTCTTGAGGTATCTCCAAGTATGCTTCTTCCTTAAGTACATCATAAGGGAAGCCAATTTCACATACATCTAGTAATAGTGCATTTGGTAATGGGTGCTAGAATCTTATTACAGTGATGTCTCTTTGAGAGAATCTTTCTTATCATTGTTGAACTTAATATCGTAGAAGCATATGGTACTGCTACATCTTAGTCGTCTAAGAATGTCCTTGCATGAGGGACATATTGCTTCTCATATTCTCCTTATCACAAAATATCTCAATATTACATGACAGTTTGCTCCCTCTAAATAGGAAACCTCTTTAATCATAGATATCAACATCTGAGTCTACAATCCTTCCCCTGAGGTCTAGGTTCTTGTTCATTACCACTCTAATCATGGGGTAGCTCTACATCTTCCTTAATCTCGATGTAGAGGATTTGGTCCTCACATTTATTAGTTCTACTTGTTAACCCCAGAACAAGAGCAAGAGCAATAATAGCAAAGCAAATAAACATAATAAAAGTGTGCCTAATGATAAAGCAAGTCTATCTTTCTTCTCTGAATACGAGAGTCGCTACTTCATTTTCCAACGCCAACTCCCTCTTGGTCCTAACTCTTCCTGCATTGTACCAATGGTCCTCAAGATGGATCACATCCTTATCCAAGAAGTTAGAAGCATTCAAATACTCATGTTGGAAGGATAAACAATAGTCTAAGAAAATCAATTAAACAAGAACAGTGCCACAACGAAATAACATAAGACTTGAAAGTACATATCCTTTAACGAGGATTGTAGGAAGCTATCATCTCCCTTTTGATCATGCCTTTATCTTCATCAACCATATGTTAATATCATCTGCAAAAGAAGAAGTGCTTACACCACCTGTATTTGTAATCTCCTTCATCAGCAACCAAGCTCAATTATCAGTGTTCAAGATGGCCATTGGATTTGCATCATATCATCTCCTATTGGGTAGGAGACAAGTCCATCTAGGGTTTCTCTGAATCTGGCATGGGTACTTGAATAATTGAATGGCTTCTTACTAATCATTTCATATCATGAAAATTTTAAATCACACTAGGGTTCCAATGCTATAAAACCCAAGCATTTCCAATATCCAAGGCTACTCCTAGGTTTTACTTCAAACCCTAACATTATTTTCGGTCTCCAACATCTTCATCTCTTTCACTCTGCTTGACCATGAGCTCCAACATAGGTGTCTTCACGGGGGTGATCTCAATGACTTTTCTTCAGCCCAACTCTAATACTATGTTAATTTTTAGGGCTAGATTGTTCTTTGTTGTAGATAATTGCAATTTTAAACTTTTTCAACATTTTCACATTACATTCACCCATAACATCATATCATCATTAACAACTATGTATAGAGAACAATAACATCAACAATGCGGCAAAACAGAAGGAACAACAAAAGAAAATCACGCACAATAAAGACACAAGGATTTTGGTTGGAGACCAGAGAAAAACCCCACAAGGGGGAAAACCCATAAATCAATTCTTTTTCTTCTATTAGATATTCATCAAATGTTCAACTAAGATATTAAGTACAACAATCATGAGACATAAGTCTTTCATCATTCAACACATTAGTCCTACTAGTACAATCCAACAACATGAAGGCCTCCAAATTACACAAGAACAACATCAGTGTAACCGTCATAGAGCATTGCACACTCCACTGTCATCTCATCATCATAGAGTGAACTTGCACATCAGAGTGTCTATGTCATACACCAAAGGTCCCTTCCATGTCAAGGTCACTGCCATGTAGATCTCTGTCACATATCAAAGGCATTGTCATATAGATCAGTGTCACATATCAAGAGAACTGTCATGAAGATGAAGGTCACATATCAAAGAAACTGTCGCTGTCACATCAAAGTTACTGTCACCATTACTGTTATGATGGCATTGTCACATTGTCAACAAGGTCACTGACTCATTGTCCACAAGCTCACTGTTATGTAACAAGGTCACTGTCATAGCCATACATGGTTATTTCCATATCAAATGTCACTTTCAAATTAGGTCACAGTTATGCCAAGTACACTGTCATATATATCATTGTCCATACATAAAGACCGTTGCTATATCAAAGTTATTGTCATATGTCTCCAAGTCATTATCGAGTTGTTAGCTAGAGATACATTTGTGAACTAACATTATGAACCAACCAGAGATAATAATGTGAGCCAATGTAAGTCCTGTAATATAATGCGAGCCAATGTGAACCACAAAGAAATATATTGCAAGCCATTGTATAGAATGTGAGTCACTATGTACAATATGAACCACATAAAAATATATTGTGAGTCACAGTTATGAATCTCAGCAAATACACATGCAAGCCACTGTAAATAATAAAATTCAAGTCACAAAAATAATGTGATCCACTGAGTGTGAGCCATAAACAAATACGAGAGCCATAAAGATATAAGAATGATAGCCACATGTTTATGCATGAACTACAGCGAGCCACTGGGACAAATACTGACCCACAGAGGAGAATAATGTGCCACAGTTAAATAAGTGAATCACAGAGAGGATGTCAATGATCCAACAAATAATGTGGGCCTTAGAAGTATGTCAACGAACCAATGTGAGCTACAGGAATGTATGTGAGTCAGAGAGCCATAAAGAGAAATACCAGGCCACTGAAATCGCGAATCACAGAGACAAATACCGAGCCACCACAGAAAAGAGGCAAGCCTCTGAGATTGTAATGTGAGCCTCAGAGACATATGAACCACAAAGATGTATGAGCTTTAGAATGCGAGTTGCTTGGGCCACAGTGATTGGTTATTTATAGTCGATTTGGGACGTGGATTTTCACATGGGAGCCGACATAAGTTTTTATGAGGCCGACCTTGTAACTTGGAGGGAAAAACAGAAAATTTAAATTTCCTTTTAAATATATTAACAAATGCCATGATGTTGTTTGCCCAAATAAATTTGTGCCACATGAAATAATGGAGAGCAGTGCCATGCCAATTACATTAAGGAGGATTGCCATGAACTCATTAATAATAATATTTTCCTTTGGGGCAAGACAGGCTTCATTTGGATATTCATCCCAAAGCTGTCCAAATTTGAACACTATTATAATGGATTTTTGCACCTTCCTGGGTAAAACATGTTATCCATTATTGATGGATGCACTAGAATTATTTCTTACTTTTCATTTTTTACTTCAATGATGAATGTACACCTTTAATTATTAGATCAAAGTCTTCAATTTCAATGTGTCTTTCATGAAAGCCTTCATGTTACAAAATCTCTCATTGTTTATCCGTGTAGCTTATTAATGAGAAATCTCAAACGTTTTTTATTAGATAGTTTGACCAATAATTATTTACTAAATTGTTTAAAAATATTTATTATTTTTTTTCAAAAATGAATTTATATCTTTAAATTATTGGGTAAACATATCAATGCCTCTTCAATTAACGCCTTGTGTTACAAAGCCTCTCATTGTTGATCCTCGTTTTTTTTTCCCTTCTTATCCTCACTTTCCTCACTTTATTATTGAGCAGTCTCTAATCCTTTATAAACCAAAGGCCTTAAAAATTCCTCCTCTTGACTCTTTCATAATTGGCATATACCTCAAAATGAATTACCTGAAGAAAAAAAAAGGTTCTAGTAAACAGGAGGTAATCGGCATATACCTCAAAATGAATTACCTGAAAAGAAAGGTTCTAGTAAACAGGAGGTAAAACTCCAGAATGCTACACAGACAATTATTTTAAGGAATACAATCACTACTGAATTTACGGAGGAACCTTTGAGATCTTGCTTCTTGTACAAGAAAAAACTGATACTTCTAAAACTTTCACTTATTGGACGGTGACATGTACATGTCAATTAGAGGATTTATGTCAGTATGATCACATGAGAGCCAAATATGAAAGGCTTACCAACAATTTGGCAATCGATGGTAGCACTGTTAATGATATTTACAAGAAAGTTGAACCAATTATTATTGGTTACCATTACATTTAGCCATAAAAACATCTGAAAATTTGTTTCAGGTAAGTCGTTTAATGCCAGTTTTTTTAATCAAAATCAAAAACCACAAGTGGTGTTAATAAAGGACGCTTCATTCACTTTTCCATAATGTAAATTTTAAAATAAACGTCAACAAACATGCAGATATTACAAGCATTGTTTTCTTTTCCAGCCATTTGATTGAAGCTTCCAGAGAGTTACAAGAGCTTCCCAAGGTCTCATTTAAGTTTCCTGAAGTTTGCATGGGTTTCACACAAGTTTCTAAAGTTTTCCTGGGGGTTGGGAGTTTCACTTAAGTTCTATTTTCTTGTTTCCTCCCTCGTTTCCTGTGGTTTTCTTATTTCTTGCAATTTCACTGTTTTTTAATTGTTTCCTCTCAATTCTCATTGAAGTTTCGAGCCAATGGTAAACCCCAATGATCCCTGTTTCCTACCATCTTCTGTTCCCTATTTCCAATTCTAGGGACACGTAGGGTTGCATGAATATTCAAAAAGATTTTTCAACCAACATAGTCACCAGTACATAAAATTAAAGTTTCAACCTTCATCTATTTGATGAAACACGTTAGAGAGATGACTTCGATTAGGGCTGATGATATGATACCAGTTGGTAATATTAAGAAACTGAAATGTGTGGCTTAGTTCAGGCTGTTTGCAAATCGTAGTCGTGCATCAGGAGCCTATAAAAGAAAATCATTATTTCACAATGTACAAGTCAATACTCAATTTAGTCAATGTCTAGACCAAACAAGAGAGCTAAGATTTGTAGCCTTCTTCACTAATTCTCTCTGCTTTATATATGTGGAAGATATATGTAAGTAACAAGAAACTAACACATCAAAATTGTATTTATTGCCTTCGACAGAGACAATAATGGACAGAAGATGAGTTATCTATAAAAATTACAGAGGAAATATCTCAATAATCACCAGCTTATTAACCTCAAAAACAAATATGCTAAGACAAAAAAACTAGAACAAATATTTTTTGGAAGGGTTCGAAAAGGCAGGAGCAAGAACTTTTGTGTATCCTAATCAGATAAGAAGAGGAATAAACTAAACATCAAATGTGTTCGCTTTAGAAGAACCATTTGTGATGTATCAGGTTTGAAGGACCAAAGGTTAAAGCATCTCATCGAACTGGAGAATCAAAGATACAAAAAGGCTGCTGAGTAATGTAAGGTTGGAAACAAAATGCAGCAGTGAGTCTACTGATAAAGGTGCCAAGAACGTGGAATTTGTAATTTAAGGGCACAAGCAGACCAGTATTCATTTTGAAGCTTCACGGTTGCCTAGTGGAGCACAGTAGTTTAGAGGTTTCAGTTCAGGAGTGAAGAGGTCAAAATGAGCAAATATTACCTATTTGTAAATTCATTGGTCAGCCAAGGAAGCATACCAGTTTCGAGGTTTATAATTGGAGAGATCAAAATACACAAGGCTTGATGATGTTTCCATCATGCTTGGAAAACACTGAAAGGAGAATGAAGAAAATGTACAACTGTACTTCCGCAAGATATGGGAAAATAAGGTTGAAATAGGGTTAAAATAGAAAGAGTAAAGCAAGTCTCTTGAATATTTCTAAGCTTGTATATGCTTAAGGTATTTCTAAATTTTTCTAATACACAAGTGGAATAAGGATTAAAAGTAAGAAGCAAAACACTCTTAGAACTTCACCATGTGCGATTTCTGGAGGTGAACAACAAATAGATGGCCACAGAAAAAGAACAGGATCATACGGACAACAAAAGACGTGCATGTTATTCTGTCAAACATAAGTTGTCGCCCTTTTGGCAAAGCATCCAGAGATGATATTGAGCCCCTTCCAATGCCCAGTTTGCTTTTCGGAAGAAGATATGCTATACTTTGGGATATGAAATGACTGAGCACTTACGTGAAGTTTCATTTGTATTTTCTAATTTTAGAGATAAAAACAACTCATCAAGTATTAAAGGCATTAGGTTGACTCCTCGAGAAAACAGAAAAACCTGAGACTGTCATACGTTTAAATAATATGTATTCAGCTCCCTGAATATTTTGGTTCAGATAATCGTATCTGGAAGTGAAGTCTTAATAGATGGCCAACTGGAAATACTATACAGACCAACCCACAATTAGAATACTTCGTGGAAATGAAGGAACCCTTATCGTAAGACATCTGTAGAAATACTGGGAGCTGGGCCTCATCCCATCGCCAGTTTGCTTTATAAAAGATGTCAACAAGCATAGGCCTCGGAAGTGTAAAGCAAGTGAATCTTAATGAACAGTTCACTAAAAATAAAATGGAATGATAAAAATGCTGGCTGGCTAATGAAGGTATCAAAGATTCATTGCCGAAAAATACAGTACAGCCAAGGAAAGTGCTAGTTTGTTGAAATAACAATTCATTCATTCTCTCGAGAAGCATATACAGATTAAAAGGATCGTGTTATTTTGGCAAAGGAGACTGTATCTTCCTAAGGAGGGTAGACATATCTGGATGATCATGGCCAACCCTTACGTAGGACAACCAGAGGATATGCTGGGGCATAAAAGTTCATCTAGCCATGAGAAGATGAGAAAAATATATTCTAAAAATTCTATGTATAGAACATTGCATTACAACAAAAGAATGAATCGTTATGCTATTCACGTGTTGCTACTTTTGACCTTATCTGGGCAATGCTGCTGAATCAATTTGGATGAAGAACTAGCTAGCTTCACAGCTACAAACAAGTAACATTTACTAGCTAACCAACATGAACAGCTTCTAACAAGTAACATTTACTAGCTAACCAACATGAACAGCTAAAAACAAGTAACACTTACATACGCTCCACCAAATGTGTTTCTGTGAAAGGTATAGAGAGTCTAGACCATAAGAACCTTGGATGAAATTAAAGAACACGACCCTCAGAAATCTCCAAAAGAACATTTGCTTTTATCTCCATCAGATAGAACTATTTAGCTTTCATACGCATAGCATTTGCTCCATGGCAACACAAGCATGCTTCCAGCACAGTAATGTCATGTAGAGAATAGTATAAAGAGCAAATAAAGACATAGCTTGTTCCTGCAACTTGTGGAAACTTTTTGCTCATGTTATAAAAGTTGTTCAATTGATACAAGTGATCAAATCAAAAGGAATCAATTAGTAACTCCGTGTTGGTAAAAATATTATTTCTCACTAGTACTCCTAACTAATACTTTCAAAAGTAGAGACTTGATTAGCAGCTTGCCATCTACAGATAATAAAACCAAGACATAATCTGTCCTTGACGAAGTAGGATGATCTGCTGCGTCTTCGTCCGCTTTGTGCTCAAGTAATGGCTAGTTTTATCCTAATCTATAAAATAACATCTCATTTGTATGCCACATACCATTAATAGTTCATCATGGACTCATCACCGCATGTTAAGATCTAGTTCTCCAACTTCTCTCCAGTCATCTTGCATCCCATTTCCTGAGGCCACTTCCATATTTTGAAATCCTCCGTCATCACCTGTCTCTGGATCATGGTCATCATTCAAAAAATCCTCAGATGGCTCAGCATCATCTTCCCTCTGCAAAGTACCCCATCCATGCAAAATATCTTCCATGTTTACACCTTGTTCTTGCGTAGGAGGCTCATGCACGGTATGTTCTTCAGCTCTTCCTTTTACAAGAAATTCCATTCGTGCAGCTGCTTCTGCTCGGACTGCTTCAGCCCGGGCCAATACTTCTGCATGTGCCTGGGCTTCTGCTCGTGCCTGTTCAGCTTGAGCTATAGCCATCCTCATTTTTGCTTCTGCTGCTTCCCTTCCTGCTTTCTCTCTAGCTTCAATTTCTGCCTGGGTATCAAACAGCTTCTGCCTCTCATCCTGAAGGATCATTTGCTCTATCATTATTCTTTCCTCAAATCGCAAATCTCCTTGTGCTCTCCTTTTTAAGATGGAGTTGAAAATGTGCATTTGCTTCTCAAAAGCTCCAGTAAATTCTCCAACTTTGGAGATTATGTTCTGATCCCAGACTTGAGAACGTGACAATAACTGACCGTTTGTATCAGAGTCCAGTATTCTATCCTCCTCGTCAGCTTCATAGTCCGCTACAACATGGTAAGGCAAAATCCTGCAAGAAAAAATAGCATACTTTATTTCAAAAAAGTACAATGGACTGCTCGGAAGAACACTTACATCTGTAATTAGTTCAATTTTTCTATTATAATCATAGTCTCCTGCAAGATACTTGCAACTCCAAATAAACAGAAAATTGTGACTCATAATCAAAGTTGTTATCAAGGAGTTCACTTTCATTTACAGTTAAATCAATCTGTATACGTTTTAATGCAAAAAGCTATGTATCACGTTGCAGGGATAGACTCTGTTGAATAATCACCAAAAATATGCACTTCAACCTGATTTTAACTCCACAAAAGCAATATATAAACTAACCAGTATCCATAATTGGCAATCTCATGTACAATAAAATAAGTTATGGTGCTTGCTCTACATTAATATCATGTAGTATTTACTGTTTATCGTTCATAATTTTCCTTAGTCTTCATAAAGTTTCTCCCTACCAAGAACAATTTGAAAAATAAAATAAAAGTTAACTTTCCAAGTATATATTTAGACAGCATTGTGAGAACAGACAAGCGCAACCTTCAGAAAATTGCAGGATCAAAGGTAGCATCATGGTGTCAATTCATAAAATCAAACAAGAATTTCTAATTGGACCAACTAATGCTAAAGGGAATCCTACACTGAAAATGGACAATGACCCAGGCCTTCTGTTGGAAAATCATAAAGGCAGAAAGATTTTCTTCTCTTTGATAATTACTTGTGATGTTCTTGTGCTCTTATTAACTTCATTATGTCTTCTTTTAACTTCTTTTCATCAAGCAACTATAAAAACATTAATGCATGAAGATCAAAGAAAATGGAGACAAAGGATGTAGGCTCTCAGCCAGGGCAAAACCCCTCTCCAAGGGGAAAACCCAAAATTCTCTTCTTTTCTTTAAGAACCAAATCAAATGAGACAACCAAGACCCTTAGACCTAGACAAAGACCTCCTTCATTCCATCAAGCCAGCCTCCCAAGAAGATTAGACAAATTCTAGCTCATTTCTTCACAAGTCAACTCAAGTCAGCTCTTCTTACAAGGGTCTCAGCCCTCTCTGAAACACTCTAATTCGATCTGTACTTTAGTCCTGTACCTTCAGTCCTCCAGTACCTCAGTCTCCTTGCACGTGTGGCAAAACATGACAGATTTCAAACCTCTTCTCCTTCACTTTATCTTCTAGTCTTCTTCACTAAGCTTCCTTCTTTTCTTGTAATGAGATAAGCTCCTTTTTTGTACTTGGCACTTCCTTTCCACTTCTAGAATTGCAGATCAAAGTCCTTGATAATATTCTACACTAGGTCAAATGCATGGGTCTATATAGTGGTTTGAAGCTCTTCTATGAGGCCAACATGAAGAGAAGGGCAGGCCAAATTGATGGAGGAGTGTGGCATGACAAAAATACATAAAATAATTTTCTTTCTTTGATACAATGAGCCCAATAAGGGTTAGGACATAATGACAAGTACAGTGGCTTATGACTCAACCCTAGAAACCTTGAATGGAGGCTTGACCTAGGAACAAAATACATAGAGCATGAAACCCATGTTCATAAAATTAATTTTTCTTTTCTTTCTTTTGACAAATACATTACATCATGACTCAAATACAATTATGAAGACCAATACTAGTTAAATTTCTCTACACCTTCAAAATGCTGGATATGGGAAAGAAACATACATTCCTATCACCAAATCCAGAAAGCTAATATTCTCATCATTCAAGTCCAAATTGGAGTGCTAATACAATAAAATTTAATGCAGTTCAAACTTTCTAGTAGCCAAATGAAGTGAAAGACAGGGTATTTGTAGTTCTTTGCAGTGGCTTAGAAGTTAGGGTAGCCTCCTGGTCATGCGTTAATCATTGTTAACAGCTACTAATGCTCAGCATGGAGATTCTGGTCCTGTTGATGTGATATCCACTTCTTTGACAGAAGTGGTCCTGCTGATGTGATGCCACTTCTTCAACAGAAGTCTACTTTTAGCATACAACTGCAAAAGTTGTTCAGGTTCATTCAGGTTTGCTCAGGTTCACTTTTACCTCTGCCTCATGATGTTTCATTGTGAAGAATTCTAGTAGCAAGGCCAGTATGCCTTGAGTTCGTTGTATACTTGTTACCGGTTACTCTAATGATCTACTCACAATTATTACTTGTTAATGTTTATTAATGTTGATTACTTATTATTTTATGCTATATTTCATTTTAAAGTGTGTTGTGTGTGTAGAGAGAGAGAGAGAGAGAGAGAACTGAATTCAAACCTTTTCAGAAAATTTGAATTTGAATCGAACCTAATCACTGCCGAACCCAAACCATGACACATAGTTAGCATACGCATATACGATACAATGCTATGCAACCCTATCAAAGCATTAAGGAGGTGTGTTTACGATTATGTAATAATACATATATGCATTGTCTGTGCTAGAATTGGCCTCGCATTATTTGGAGATGTGAAAATTTCTGAATCTAAACATACAGAAATCCTACTGCAATTATCTGATTTGTATTACCTACTTGTTTTATTCATTTAACAAGTTATTTACGGAATTATTCAGTAAATTCTAATACAAATACAATGCAGCGTACACCAATATACAGATCAAGAACTCAAAAATAAATGATGCAATCACACAAAGGACTTTTGGACAACTGTCCCCGGAAAAACCCAATGCAGGAAAACCGGTGGAGCAGATTTGACGGTTTGTATTATTAAGTATTAGTATTCTGAGTACAACTAGGGTGCCACAATCCAGCTCACCCAACAGAGAAAATCCTCAACAGACAAATAAAATAGTGAGTTTTACCTCACACTGCAAGTCCTGGCTGATCCAAGACCGAACTGGAAAAACCCCAGCTCCCTCTGCGTTGCCTCTGTGCAGTAGATGCGTAGGTCTGTGTGGGGATGGCTGAAGTTTGCGTCACCTTCTCTCTGCGCTGATTTTCCTCTCAGAAAATCGAGTTTCAGCCCTCCCAGCTCAGAAACCCTTATCTCCAGCTAAATCTTGGACTATCTCTTGGAAGCTCTGCATTGCCCCTGCGTGAGCCCTGCATGGGCCTGCATCACCCTCTTTAGGGACTGCGTCACCTCTCCTCGTGGTTGTGTTGCTTCCTTTGTTGTCTCTGTTGCCCTTGCTCTGTTATGTACTCTTGGTCCTCCGACCAATAACTACTTCTGCCCCTCGCTGCAACTGAATCACTTAGATCTTATCTTCATCCGAGCACTACTCCGTCAGAAGAATTCGATCTCTAGATTCATTTACTATGTGTGTTCTCCAATTGACCCTCAAGCCTTCCTTTATACTTTTCTTGTTGATGAATCAGCGGTCGTGATCTAATCCTAAATCAACGGCTAAGATTAAATTAGACTTAATCCTCGTCACTTAGAAGCTTCTCACCCACGTGATAAATTAATTCACTTTAATTATTTTAATTCCCTAAGTTTTAACTTAGGCTCTATTAAAAATAATTAATTATTTCAATAACTTTCACTCCGGGTGGAATTTCTCCAAACGATTTATGGTTCTTAGGGATCTCATGTGTTCTAGCCCCTCCACAAAATTTCGGAGATAGAGCACATTCGATGCTACCTAAAAATCAACACTCCCTCTTAGCTAGGAATGTGCTCTAGCAATACTTCTCACCAGAAGCATCACCCTGATCCACAACATCGATCCTCTGCATTGTTGATGCTCGGCTTGCTACCCCTCATCCACTGCGCTGCTACGATCTGTATTGTTGCCCATGACTCTGCCACTATCACTACTGCATTTGTACTACAACTCCCTCTCAATATGTTGCATCATGCTGCCCATAGCACTGCCACTGCTAACTGCTAACTGCTGCACTGTAACTCAGTTGTTGAGAGTTAAGCAACTAAAAGACATCCCAAACACTGACATATTGGTCAGTCTGAATGCACCTCGACGTTGAAGCTTCATCTGCTGCTAATCTGCGTTGACCCTTTGATGCTACTGCGTTGTTGCTGCTCTGCACTATGTAAGCACTGCTCTACACTGCGTTGCTGCTGCTACGTTGTTGTTGCCTCTGCTCTGCGCTACTTCAAACTTTAGCTCTCTAGCTCTGCCACTGTCGCTGCATCATCCCTCGCACCAACTAACTTTCGTCATTCTACTACTATCATTAAGGGCTCTCGTAGCCGTATGTGATCCAAGAGTTTGGGCACCTCAAGCATCCTGCCCCCCAAAACGGTAGCAGATATACAACTCCATATCGCCCCACTTCTTAGGTACATGAGCACTCATGGCGCATCCTTCATCATCATCCTCATCAGCCTAAGTTGGAGCAGCCTTCGAGTCAAATTCTTCTTTTCCCTTCTTCTTCAGAGGGCACTACATGGCGAAATGTCTCAGTTCCCCACATCTGAAGCATCTGACCTTCGAGAGGTCCTTCTTCTTCCTTCTTTGTTGTCCTTGTTGTCCCTTAGATGCGGAGCCGCATCTTCCTCTTGCTCCTTCTTGACTTTGATCCCTTTGTTGCTGCTTCCCGCCTTGGTCCACCGTCTAATCTCTTCTTCTCGAAGAGCTGCCCACATCTCTTCCCAACTTGGAAGAGCGGCCCTGCCCAAAATACCTTCGACAAAAGTCTCCCAGTCTTCATTGACTGCATTCCGGGTAGTCCTGACCATAAGTCCACCATTTGGTGTAGCCCTACGGAAGCTAGTTGATGTCGGATCTCTTGCAATCGAATGAGGAAGGGATCGATCTCTTCTCCCTTTTGCATTTGAAATAATCTTAGTTGGTTGTCAAGCAACATCTTTCGTTGGACGGAAGATCCCTGGTACATAGTGGTCAAGGCCTCCCACATTTCCCTTGTTGTGTTCTTCTCAGCAATATGTGGGATCACATGATCATTGACTCCGTCATAATCATGTGTTTTGCTTTTGCCTTAGCCTCCTCGTACTTCTTGAGAGGATCAAAATCAACCGGAACAACAATAGTGTTCAAGGCATGATCCTTGATGCGATGTTCATCCAAAATTGATAGGATCTTGGCCTTCCAGATGACAAAGTTGGATGATCCATCCAACCTGTCCTAATCCGTCAGTCCATTCACAGCCATCTCTACACAATCAAGTGTTGAACAAGTCCCTTTCTCCCTCTTCCGTTGTTGCCCCAGCAAAACTCGGATCTGGATTTCTTTGGCGATAGAAACCCTCTCAGGAACAAGCTCCCTCTGAATTTTGATTTCCTTCACGAAAATCCTTCTGCCAACAGATGTCGAAACACTACTCTCTGATCTTGCTTTACTACTGCTCGGCACTAGATCTAGACTTCTTGGCAAGAAATCTTCTGAGGAACTGCTTCCCTCTACTTTGCTTTTGCCCCACTAAACACTGTTCTCCACCAACAGAATCAGCGCCCCGACAACAACTCCAGAAAGAAACTGTATTGCACCTCTAGCCACGACAATCTGGAAATTTGAGACTCAACAGCCTCTACACTGACCCAGCAAGCACTGTGTTGCCTTCTGCAACTATAGCATCACCCTAGCAGGCTGACGCAGGCTCTGCGTGAGCCTTCCCAGGTGACTACGTCACCCTTCCTCTGCCTCTCCGGCCTAGGACTGCGTTGTCTCTCAGGACAACTGCTTTCTAGCTGCAGACTTTCTTCTGTCCTTTCGTTGATGGTTTCAGTCTTCCTTGATCTATAATCGCTCTGATACCAAGTGAAAATTTCTGAATCTAAACATACAAGAATCCTACGGCAATTATTTGATTTTTATTACCTACTTGTTTTCTTCATTTAACAAGTTATTTATGAAATTATTTAGTAAATTCTAGTACAAATACATTGCAACCTACACCAATATACAGATCAAGAACTGAAAAATAAACGAAGCAATCACACAAAGGACACTTATTTTTGGACAATTGTCCCCGGAAAAACCCAATGCGAGAAAACCAGTGCAGCAGATCTGAGGGTTTGTATTATTAAGCAGCAGTATTTTGAGTACAACTAGGGTGCCAAAATCCAGCGCATGCAATAGAGAAAATCCTTGGCAGAAAAATAAAATAGTGAGTTTTAACTCACACCGCAAGTCGTGGCTGATCCAAGATCGAACTGGCGAAACCCCAACTCCCTCTAAGCAGTAGATGCGTAGGCCTACGTGGGGATGGCTGAAGTCTGCATCACCTTCTCTCTTTGCTGATCTGCCTCTCAGAAAATCAAGTTTCAACCCTCCCGACTCAGAAACCCCGATCTCCAGCTAAATCTTGGACTCTCTCTCGGAAGCTCTGTGCTGCCCCTGCGTGGGCCTGCGTCACCTCTCCTGGTGGTTGCGCTACTTCCTATGCTGTCTCTGATGCCCTTGCTCTGCTATGTACTCTTGGTCCTCCAACCAATAATTGCTTTTGCCCCTCGCTGCAACTGAATCACTTAGATCTTATCTTCGTCCGAGCACTACTCCGTTAGAAGAATTCGATCTCTAGATTCATCCACTGTGTGTGTTCTCCAACTGACCCTCGAGTCTTCCTTTATATATTTCCTATTGATGAATCAACAGTTGTGATCTAATCCTTAATCAATGACTAAGATTAAATTAGACTTGATCCTTGTCACTTAGAAGCTTCTAACCCACAGGTTAAATTAGTTCACTTTAACTATTTTAATTCCCCAAGTTTTAACTTAGGCTCTATTAAAAATAATTAATTATTTGAATAACTTTCACTCCAGGTGAAATTTCTCCAAACGATTTATGGGTCTTGGAGATCTCATGTGTTCTAGCCCTTCCACAATATTTCAAAGCTAGAGCACATCCGATGCTACCCAAAAATCAACAAGAGACCCATATGGCCAACTCCCAAACCTCGACATAGTACACTAAATATTGGGTTAAACACATGTACTATTGCCCTCACCCAACAGATGGGTTGGCTCAACATGACTCCACCATAGTTATCATATTCGTACTTGCTAAGACAATCATCCAGATTCCAAAGTACTCGACATACACAGCACATTGGGCATACTCATACTCTACAATACGAAAAAGTGGTATAAGATTTTTATGAAAAAGAAACATGTGAGTATGAAGATTGACTAGGAATACTCAACAAAGTCAACAAGTACTCGCCACAAGCATAGAAATATTAACTGCCCAATACTTGGTTGATGCAAATATGGCAATATGAAGCCAAGCACTTGTCCATGATCAAATGCCATATTCAGCATGTCCCCAATCACTCGCAAATCATGTTTGCAAACTATATTGCACTATGTTTTGGGTGCAAGGAGAATGGATGGAAGGTACTCCCAAATTTTCGGGGGATGGGTGGACATGGATGACAAAAAAAATATTTAGAATATTCAAAAATATTGAAAATTAAAAAATAAAGATTGTAGAACATTCAAATTTCCTTCTCACTGCGGGATAATGAATTCAGACAACCCTGATCTCCAACCAGAATGGCTCTTTTGGAAAAAAAAAATGACTCAGACTGGACACTCTAGAATTGGCTTGATGTGGATCAGCATGAAGCCGATGAAGACTCAAATTTTTTCATGGATAGGAATGCTGAATTTACAGAACAGATGAAAAACCTTGACCAAAGAGGTATTATCCTGCATTTCTTACACAAGATGCCTGATGAGGAATCCTTTCAAAATGGTGTATTTTAAATTGGAAGGCAAATGGGCTCTTGCCGAAATCTTATTGGGGTCTTGGCTCTAGATATATGTGCCTTTTGTTTAATTTAGAAGCCATGGCTAGATTTGTGCTGCAGAATGGTGCATGGAATATTGGAGAGTCCTTGGCTTATGTCCAATCTTCGAGAGCAGATTTTAACCCAAAAGATACGAATCAAGTCAGAGATCCTTTATGGATCGAGTCTCCAGGCCTCAAAGCAGACATGCACCCATTTGTGGATCTCTTTGCACTAACTTTAGGAATCTTCTGATAGTTCATGGGAGATATAACTCTTTCCAGACAAGTTTGTAGGTACGTGTAGAGGTGGACCTAACAAAGAATCTGTCCCAGCACATCAAACTGTTTACTATTGAAGGCCTTGTTTCCAGAAAATCATGGATTTGAACCTCCCATGACCCGAATACTTGTCTTGTCTATCAAGCACAAGATCATTTAATTAGGAATTGTTGAGAAATCTTAAGGGCAATAATTAGAGTGATTTCTCATTACTTGATAATTGCTTGTGATGTATTTTTACTTATTAGCTTTATTTCTTATTATCATGTTTGTATATCATCAAACAACTACCAAAACAATAAGAACAAGAACACAGAATATAGGTTGTAATCCAGGTCTAAAACTTCTCCACTTAAGAGGAAATTCTACAAATATCTACTCTTCCTTATAGATTCTTCAATTGACGAATTCCAGACCTTTAGACTCAGAACAATACCCTCCAAGGCCAGGACCAACCTCTCCAGATGATGTGTTATCCTTGATCTAGTCAAACCCAGTCAAATCTCTTCCAGTAGCAGAACTTCAACCTTTTGCTGCAGACTTTCGGCCGCCGTTGCACACTTGAGATTTCCGACCCTCCTGCAGTTGTTGCTTCCACACGTGTGAGCCTCGATTTGCCTTCCAAGGCCTTCTTAGACATTCGCTTGGCTTTCTCTGACCTCTAGAGCTTAAGGATGACCTCTAGTGACCTTCGCTTGACCTTCCTGTCTTCTTTTCTCCAAGATCGAACTTGTAGATGAAAACCCTAGATCTGTTGCAGAAAACCTAGTCGTCTTTTGCACGTGTGAGAGAGAAATAGCCCAAACAAAAGTCTTCTTCGTCCCCTTCCTTTTTTGCTAGAATGAATGATGGATGAGTGTTCTTCAAGGAGGTCGAGTTTCCTCCTTTATATAGGCTCTTCAAGGTGGACGTGGCTCTACCTTTTAGGCCGACTTGTCAGCTGTCAGGACGACTTGGTCTTGGAGGGTATTTTGACACTTTTAAAGACAAAAATCATTTATTTTAGAAGTTACAATGTGCCCGATGGGTTTTTCATGACTCTTTTGACTTCTTGACCTAGGACAAATTCTAGAAGCACTCAATGGTTGTTTGACCTATAAAATAAAAGACCTTGGGCATGAAACCCATTCTCCAAAGGCAATAATAATAATTTTCTTTCATTTTATAATTTACAAGAATCAAAAGTACATTTCATATTTATGAAAACCGAACCTAGTTACACATTTTTCAACACTCCCTCTTAACTAGGGAGGTATTCATCAATGGTACATGGACATTCTCAATCTAAAGAGATCTCATATGAAGAGTCAGATTGATAGCCCATTTGTTTAGCATCATAACCTCCAGCATTGTCACATAGCAAGGCCTTTACTAACAACTCTATCACTCCACAAGATCAGAGCATAATGCTGGTGAGACAGATGACTTATAGACACCATCATCATTGTCTCTCTCAAGGTACATACCCCACCCGGTTGTTCACAAAGTTTGACCTTCCTTGGACTATTCTTATCTTGGATAGCTAGTCCTCAAAGAATATTGGTCCATGACTACTCTTATCTCGGATGCCCAAACTCATCCTCAAAGAGTATTGGATGCCAGATGTTTACCCAATCCTCCATTTTGTCTTCCCAAGTGAAGACCAGAATGATGTGCCTATCTCTCCCTCTCAACCAAGGAGGATACATCAACCAAACCAAGCTTGTCTCTCAAATATACAAGCTTCCTATTAGGAAGAGATTTTGTTAATATGTCAGCTACCTGCTCATCGGTGGAGATATATTGTAGCTGGAACACACCATCTTGTACTAGCTTTCGAATATAGTGATACTTTTTGTTGATATGTTTTGTCTTCTCATGAAACACTGGATCTTCATACAATCGTATACAGCTAGTGTTATCGCAATCTATCACTGTAGGGTCCATCGGTCCTTCAAACAAGTTAGATAGCATCCTCAACCAGACTGCTTCTCTGCTTACTTCACATGCTGCAATATACTCAGCCGCAACACTACTCAAAGAAATTGTGTCTTACTTTTTGTTTATCCATGAGATCATGGAGGATCCCAAACTGAAACATCCTCCCATAGTGCTTCTTCCATCCTACTCACTGCCCCCCCAGTCAGAATTTGTATAACCAATCAAGTGGACATCATGTTAGTTTTTGTAGCATCAGATGTGTTCTAGCCACGAAATTTTGTGGAGAGGCTAGAATACATGAGATCTCCAAAACCCAGAAATTGTTTCTGGAAATTCCACCTAGAAATGACTTAATTAGATTATTAGTCAGTTTTTAACTATTTCCTACGTCTAAACTTAGGGAATATGACTAATTAATCAGAATAAAATTAAGTCAAGGTGTGAATGTTCTAGAGACTCACACAGATTGACTTCAACTTAATCCTAACCATCTATTAAGATCTAATCTTCGTCGTTGAAGTCTCAACAAAGGATTATAAGAAGAAGTCGATGGGGCTTGGAAAAATCACTTGAGCATTTCGATTTCATAGGCAGATCGATTTCCAAAGTAGCAGTTGTCAGTTGCCAGAGAGATAGTCGGTGAGATCGAAGCAATCAGAGAGGGGCAGGTGTTAGAAATATTGTCATTGATGGAAAAGGAGCACAAAGGAGCAGCACCAAGATAAGGGAGCAGATCAGATTCAAATGGAATTGTTGCAGAGATGTCACGTAAGGTTTAATGTATTAGTGGGTTGCGACTGCCCATTTGGGGTTTTTACTGTAATGGAAAACGATGGATAAGAACCACAGAAATTGAATATAGAGGTTAAACCATAGAAGAATTGATAGTGAGGATTTTGGTCTCTGTTTTAATAAATTGCAGAATTTTGTTTATCTGTATATGCTAGGCAATTTCCCGGAGGGTTTCACCTCTCCAAAATCCATTTGATTATACATTTTGTGTAGAATTTTGAGTATATTTACTTTTGTGTAAAGGTTCGGAGGAATTTAGAGAATTCTGGTTCGTTTGCTTGAGATCGGGCAGTGTTAATTTATTTATGGTTATTGAGTTATGCAGCAGAAAGGAGGGTTTTATCCCTTTGAAAATTCATTGATTTATGGTTTTCTGTGTAGCATCGAGAGTTATTCACCTTTGTAATAAGGGTTCAGAAGAAAATTAGAACTATGGTTCTATGGTTGAGAGCGCAATGATAATCAGTCTCTGTTTATTGAGTTATGCAATGAAAAGGAGGTTCTCATGAGAAATTGAAGTTAAACGAAGAAATGGTGAAAATCCGCATTTGAATGCGATTTAAAACAAAGTTTGCAAGTTAAGCGGTTTTCAAGAAAGCCGGACACTGTTGTCGCACAGCCTTTGAGTTGTGGGCGGTTTTTCCCATTTCGAACGCGATCGAATGATATTGCGACACGTCACGAGCGCAATACCACCCATTTCGCGTCGCTTTTGGTTGATAAACTACGGAGGTGGAATGAACGCCATTGCCGTCCGATTAGATCTCTGGGAGATCCGACGGTGTTCACGTCGGTAATTGCTCGGGGTTTAAAACAAGGTATGGACCCGACATTTTATGCAGCAAAATTATATTAAGGTTTGGAATCCGGTTATATGAGGCCGAAAGGCTTTAAACATTGTTTAAAGCACAGAATAATATTACATTGCCGAGGGTTTAAATATTCATTTCCGAAGGTTTTAACGTTATTTCCGAAGGTCATTATACTTTATAATGTTGATATCTTGTGTATAAACCAAAGTATATAAAAGGGGGAATGATAAAAGGTGTGGGACCAGCGAAGGCTAAACCTCGTGCGCATTTTATGAGCGCGGTTAAACGTTGATCTAGGATCAACAGTACCGCGGGGGCACAAACAACCAGATGATTAACCCAAGGGGGTGCCTCCGCAGTTGACCCGCCCATCAGACGTTGACCGAAGATCAACGGTTGTCATTCACTGCGGTAGCACAAGCCCGATGATCTTTCCGTACCAAGGAGTGCCTCCGCAACACCGTGAACTAGGATCCACTTTCCTAAAACCCAAAAGAACCGTTGTGAACCAGCACGATCAACGGATGATATTAAAAGAGATAGACGGCACAGATTGCATCGGAAACAAGTGGGACCCGATCACATATCGGACATCGCAAGCAAATGCGATAGCCGCTGGATAGATGCGATGCGATGGATGCGAAGCGATGCGATGCGATACGATACGATCGCATATCGCAATCGACGATGCTCATGTGACAAGAATTCGGAAGTCATAGAATTTGCGATGCGACAGATAGATGCGATGCTATCGCATATCGCAATTGGCGATGTTTATGTAATAAGAATTCGTAAGTTAAGTTGCGATGCGAAGTAGTGATACAGCCATGTGGGACCCGAGTGTATTTATATGATGGCATTGTGGTACATTTAAACCAAAGTATGGGAGGGTAATAAACTTTGAGATTTGCAATATGATGAAGACCGTCGGATTGCGAACAGGATCAACGGCAGTCGTTCTAATCGAGGATGCGGCATCGGTATATGTACAAGACTGGCGGAAAGATAAACCATTACAAAAGTTTTATATATTAAAGGTTTTATGATTAAAAAGCGGATTACAGGGTTTTAATGTATTTGGTTTTGATGGGTCTTAACCAAAGTCATAGTTTATGTGCATATGGATACGTATAATTAAATTTATATGCAAAGTGTGGGTAAACGCAGCACAAAAGGCACAGATAACGAAAGAAACAGGGTAATTATGTAGCAGAGCTAGAATATAAATCGCAAAATCTGAAAAGACAGTGACAGCAGCAAAAAGACAAATACATAGCGAGCCAAGAGCTGAAAGGGTTATGCGAGACATATTTGTTGTAAATGTCAATGTAAATGAATTGATTATTTTTATTGTATGTGATGCAAAGGCAAGTCTCCGTAGGCAAAGCAAAACTCCACTGTAATACATTCTGTTATATTATTCTGAATGTGTTAGACAAGAAAAGGGGGAAGGCAAAGAGTCATACCTGTTCATTTCGAATTCCCTATGGAATGCAAACAGTTATGAGGTGATCCCTATAAATAATGTTACCAGCATATGCACAGAGAGGTTGAAAGAATGAATAAATGAGTGAGACAGTGTAAGAAGAAAAACGAGCAGAGAGAGTTGTGAAGATCCAGAGATGATATAAAGCAAATTTGAAGGCTGGAAGGACAACAGTAAAGAAGGAGAAAAACAGAGTTGATATCCAGGTAAATCAGCATATGATTTATTGTACAGTGAGGAAGTTGGTGCTTCCATATCAAGTTGTAGCTTGATAGATGTCTAGTTGTAGCTTGATAGATGTTCAGTTGTAGCTGGCTGGAGTAGGAGCCTCCTGTAGGTTGTAACCTACAGAAAATAGATGGGAGTTGGAGCTTCCTTGCAAGTTGTAGCTTGCAGAATTGAGGTAGTAGCCGCCTGTAGATTGGAGCCTACAGAAAATCAGTGGTGTGAGGGAGTTGGAGCTTGCCTTTGCATCACAACAATAATAAGATGTGGTTTTCTCCCTTATGGGTTTCCACTTATATATGTTGTCTATATGCATGATGATTATGTGTTGAAATTCTGTATTTAATCTGCTTAATACCTACTGCTCACTTATTAAGATTGGTGTTCCATTGTATATTAAATTGATCACGAAATGAAAATGTAAATAAGTATAAAAAAAAATTTTACAAGACCATGACTGCATTAAACTGATTCACCCCCCCTCTCAGTTTAACCAAGGTTCAACAGCAAGGACAGTGAAGTCAGAGGAAGGATTTCAGTTCCGGTGAGTGCATTTGCAAAGAGGCAAAGGAGCCACAATGAGGCTAACGCAGAGCAGCGCAGTAGCCTCTAGAGGCAATTTCATATTTGCTGGGGGAAGCAGAGTTTCAATTCCAGAAGCTGGGAAGAGGTTCCAGAGGCCAAGAGAGACGTTTTCCCAGACAGTCGCTGACCAGACGGCTTGAGGAGAAGTTGTTCCAAGCCAAGTGCATATATGACTACGCTAGGGTGACGTAATGACTACGGAGAGCCAGTTTGGACGACTCAATTTGAGCTGAGGTTAGTGACTAGATTCGCCTATGGAGTGAGGAAATTCCTCACTAGATATTTCTTGCTAGTCTTTCTCTGTAGGATTGCCAGTTTGGGCATCAAGTTGTACTCAGATTATTTCACTATTGCATAATAATAAAACCCTCATCTGCTACACCGGTTTTCCCAAGTTGGGTTTTTCCGAGGACTTTTGTCCAAAAATTGTGTAAATTTTATGTGCGCTAGCATTTCTTCCAGGGTTTATTCTTTCGCAGTTTTATTTGTGAAGGTTACAGTGTGATTTATTTAGTATTTGTCGTAGAAAACAACAAATAAATTGTTAAATAAAATTAACAATTAAGAGTATAATTTCCAATTGCTGCAATAGGATTCGGGTCTCCGAATTTTCAGATAGTATCAGAGCGCAGATGATCAACCGAAGAGCTCAGTAGCGAAGAAAGGAGTTTCGTTGTTCAGTGTGGGCAATAGATCGAAACCCCAGAGGGCAGCACAGTCACCTTGGCCAAGGGGTCGAATTTCTTGAGGAAAATCTATTTTTCTGAGAGGGACAGAAAATTAGATCTCTCCAGATCGAGGGATTCCAGAGGCAGAGGGAGCAGCCAATATTTTTCGCAGAGCAGAAATCTAGCTGGTCACAGTTGTTTTGCAGCAGTTTGCTAGAGCAGAACTAGCGTTGGGTGGAAGAAGAGCACACACTGAGGGAAAATTTTCCTCAGGGAACTTCTAGTCTCAAGAAGTTCGATTTCCCTCCCAGATCAACAGTCGTTGTGAGCAGAGTCTCTCACTCCAAAAGGGAGTGCGAATAGCTGAGCAGAAGGGAAGAGGAGATTTTCGACATTTGTTGAGATGACCACTGTTGGACATCGAGATCAGGACACAGGTTGGATGGTGCTTCCAACTATGTTATCTGGAAGGCAATGATCTTCTAGAAGAGTTTGATCTCAAGGCATATATCGATATGTGGTGGCGATTCCCACGGATGCAGATCAGCTAAAGGAGTATAGAGAAGAAATGGCGTGAGCAAAGAGGTTGATCCTTGATGGTGTTTGGTATCATATTGTATCACACATAGTGACCAAGGGAACGGCCAAAGAGATGTGGGATACACTTTCCACGTTTTACCAGGGCACTTCCGAGCAGTGGAAGATGTACTTGGAGGAGAAGCTGAGATGCACCAGGATGCAGAAAGGGGAACACATAGACCCCTTCCTCACCAGGGTTCAGGAGATACGGGACCAACTTGCAGTTGTTGGGGCAGCACCTCAACCCACAGAGCTAGTGCGATTGGCACTCAACAGTGTCTCAGAGGAGTGGCAGGTATTTTTCCAATGTATCTTGGGCAGAGACACCTTGCCAAGGTGGGACAGTATGTGGGCTGATTTGCAGCAGGAGGAGTTGAGACGAAACTTGGTAAAGAGCTCCATCAGTGGCAGCAGCAACGGATCGAAGCAGGTGAAGGAGGAGGAGAATGTGGCCCTCACATCAAAGGGTCCCAGTCAGGGACTGGGGGAGCAGCGAAAGAAGAAGGACCTATCAAAGGTCAAGTGCTTAGGATGTGGTGAACTCGACCACTATAGTACCCAGTGTCCTCTCAAGAAGAAGGACAAGGAAGTGAAACAGGACCAGCAGGCAGCTTCAGTAGAGATTGATAGCCTTTCCTTCAGGCTAGAGGAGGACTTTGCGATGTTTGCAGACATACCTCCAAGAGTGAGGTGGAGCAACTTGGTTTTGTAGCCCCATAGCGCTACAGATGGGCAGGATCCTTGAGGAGTCCACCTCTTGGATTAGTACCTGGATATGGGGCCCCATAGTATTCAGTAGCAGGGTGGATCAATGGCTATAGATGCAGTCAGATGCCAGAGTGACAGTTGCAGGGACTAGTAGCAGTTAGATGTTGGGGAGCGCAGTGCAGAGTTGACAGCAGTGCAATTGGCACAGTGTTGAGTCAGCAACAGTGCAAAGTTCTCATTGACAGAGCAGATGCTAGTAGCAGTCAGGACTCGGGTGACAGATGCATCATACTAAACACAGTTGATTCAGTATTTCAAATACTTCTGAGCTGCAGATGTTGCAGTTGCAGCAACAGCAGATGAGAGGGAGTTGCAGTGCAGATGCAGTGTTGGCAGCTGTTCAGCAGCAGCACAAATGCAGCTCATATCAGAGTTACACAGTGGTTGGTTGGTAGTAGTAGCCAAACATCAACAACGTGACAAGAGATCATGCAGAGTCAGGGTGTTGTGGCAGCAGGTGCAACACTAGAAAACATTCCTCGCTAAGAGGGATTGTTAGTTTTTGTAGCATCGGATGTGTTCTATCCACGAAATTTTGTGGAGAGGCTAGAATACATGAGATCTCCAAAGCCCATAAATTGTTTTTGGAAATTTTGCCTAGAAATGACTTAATTAGATTATTAGTTAGTTTTTAAATATTTCCTTTAAGTCTAAACTTAGGGAATATGACTAATTAATCAGAATTAATTAATTCAATGTGTGAATGTTCTAGAGACTCACACGAATCAACTTCAAGTTAATGCTAGCCATCGATTAAGATCTAATCTTGTTCGTTGAAGTCTCATCAAAGGATTATAAGAAGAAGTCGAAAAATCACTTGAGCAGTTCGATTTCATAGGCAGATCGATTTCCAGAGTAGCAGTTGTTAGTTGCCGGAGAGAGAGTCAATGAGATTGAAGCAGTGAGAAAGGGGCAGGGACAATGAAGTAGGAGGAAGGATTCCAGCTCCAGTGAGTGCATTTGCAGAGAGGCAAAGGAGCCACAGTGAGGCTGACGTAGAGCAGCGCAGTAGCCTCTAGAGGCAATTTCATATTTGTTGGGGGAAGCAGAGTTTCAGTGCCAGAAGTTGGGCAGAGGTTCCAGAGGCTAGGAGAGAAGTATTCCGAGACAGCAGTTGACCAAACAGCTTGAGGAGAAGTTGTTCTGAGCTGAGTGCAAAAGTGACTCCGCAAAGCCAGCTTGGACGGCTCAATTTGAGCTGAGGTAAGTGCCCAGATTCGCCTGTGGAGTGAGGAAATTCCTCATTAGATCTTTCTTGCCATTTTTTCTCTGTATGATTGCTAGTTTGGGCATCCATTTGTACTCAGATTATTTCACTGCTGCATAATAATTAAAACCTCATATGTTGCATCGGTTTCCCCAAGTTGGGTTTTTCCGTTGACTTTTGTCCAAAAATAATTGTGTAAATTTTATGTCTGTGCGCTAGCATTTCTTCCAGCGTCCGTCGTTTATTCTTCCGCAATTTTATTTGTGAATGTTGCAGTTGATTTATTCAGTATTTGTCGTAGAAAACAACAAATAAATTGTTAAATAAAATAAACAATTAGGAGAATAATTTCTAGCTGTTGCAATAGGATTTGGGTCTCTGAACTTTCACATGGTATCAGACCGCAGATGATCAATCGGAGAGCTTAGTAGCGAAGAAAGGGGTTTCGTTGTTCAGAGTGGGCAGTATATCGAAACCCCATAGTGAAGTGAAGTCACCTTGGCGAAGATGTCGAATTTCTTGGGAAAATCGATTTTTTCTAAGGGACAGAAAAATGCGATATCTCCAGATCGAGGGATTCTAGATGCAGAGGGAGCAGCCAGTATTCTTTGCAAAGCAGATATCTAGCTGGGAGCAGTAGTTTTGCAGCAGTTTTCTAGAGCAGAACTAGCGTCAGGTAGAAGAAGACCACACACTGAGGGAAAGTTTTCCTCAAGGAACTTCTAGTCTCAAGAAGTTCAATTTCCCTTGCAAATCAGCAGTCTTTGTGAGCAGAGTCTCTCACTTCAGAAGGGTGTGCGAATAGCTGAGCAACAGTTGAGCAGAAGGGAAGAGGAAATTTTCGACATTTGTTGAGATGGCCACTACTGGAATTCGAGATCAGGCAGGTTTGATGGTGCTTCCAACTATGTTATCTAGAAGGCAAGGATCTCCTTCCTTCTAGATGAGTTTGATCTCAAGACATATATCGATAATGTGGTGGTGGTTCCCACAAATGCAAATCAGCTAAAGGAATATATAAAGGAAATGATACAAGCAAAGAGGTTGATCCTTGATGGTGTTCGGTTCACATTGTATCACACATAGCGGACAAGGGAACAACCAAAGAGATGTGGGATACAATTTCCATGCTCTACCAGGGCACTTCCGAGCAGCGGAAGATGTACTTGGAGGAGAAGCTGAGATACACCAAGATGCAGAAAGGGGAACGCATAGACCCCTTCCTCACCAGGATTCAGGAGATACGGGACCAACTTGCAGCTGTTGGGGCATCACCTCAACCCATAGAGCTAGTGCAATTGGCACTCAAAAGTGTCTCAAAGGAGTGGCAGGTATTTGTCCAAAGTACCTTGGGCAGAGACACCTTGCCAAGGTGGGACAAGATTTGGGTCGATTTGCAGCAAGAGGAGTTGCGACGAGACTTGGTAAAGAGTTCCATCAGTGGCAGTAGTAGCGTATCGAAGCAAATGGAGGAGGAGAATGTGGCCCTCGCATTGAAGGGTCCTTGTCAGGGATAGGGGAGCAGCGAAAGAAGAAGAAGGACCTGTCAAAGGTCAAGTGCTTCAGATGTGGGGAGCTCGGCCACTACAGTACCCAACATCCTCTCAGGAAGAAGGAAAAGGAAGAGAAGCAGGACCAACAAGTAGCTTCAGCAGACATCGACAGGATTTCCTCCAAGCTGGAGGAGGACTTCACGATGTTTGCAGACATACCTCTAGGAGTGAGGTGGGGCAAATTGGTTTTGTAGCCTCAGAGCACTGCAGATGGGCAGGATCCTTGTGGAGTCCACCTCTTGGATGAATACCTGGCTACGGAGGCCCAAAGTATTCAGTAGCTGGATGGATCAGTGGCAGTAGATGCAGTCAGATGCCAGATTTATAGTTGCAGAGACTAGTAGCAGTCAGGTGTTGGGGAGCGCAGTGTAGAGTTGACAACAGTGTAGTTGGCACAGTGAACAGTTCTGAGTGATAGAGTAGATGCTAGTAGCAGTCAAAACTCGGGTGACAGATGCATCATACTGAACACAATTGGTTCAGTATTTCGGATACTTCTTAGTTGCAGCAGCAGCAGATGAGAGAGAGTTGCAGTGCAGATGCAGTGTTGGCAACAGTTCAGCAGGGTCAGCAATAACACAGATGCAACTCATACCAGAGTTGCGGAGTGGTTGGTGGGCAGCAATAGCCAGACATCAACAGCGTGACAGGAGGTGATGCAAAGACAGGGTGTTGTGGCAGCAGGTGCAACAATAGAACACATTCCTCGCTAAGAGGGAGTGTTAGTTTTTGTAGCATCGGATGTGTTCTAGCCACAAAATTTTGTGGAGAGGCTAGAATACATGAGATCTCCAAAACCCAAAAATCGTTTCTGGAAATTCCGCCAAGAAATGACTCAATTAGATTATTAGTCAGTTTTTAAATATTTCCTAAGTCTAAACTTAGGGAATATGACTAATTAAGTCAAGGTGTGAATGTTCTAGAGACTCCGAATCGACTTCAAGTTAATCCTAGCCATCGACTAAGATCTAATCTTGGTCATTGAAGTCTCAACAGAGGATTATAAGAAGAAGTTGATGGGGCTTGCAGAAATCACTTGAGCAGTTCGATTTCATAGGTAGATCGATTTCCAAAGTAGCAGTTGTCAGTTGCTGGAGAGAGAGTCAGTGAGATCGAAGCAGTTAGAGAAGGGCAGGGACAGTAAAGCCGGAGGAAGGATTCTAGTTCCGATGAGTGCATTTGTAGAGAGGCAGAGGAGCCACAGTGAGGCTGACACAGAGCAACGCAGTAGCCTCTAGAGGCAATTTCCTATTTGTTGGGGGAAGCAGTGTTTCAGTTCCAGAAGTTGGGCAAAGGTTCCAGAGGCCAGGAGAGACGCTTTCCCAGACAGCAGCTGACCAGACGGTTTGAGGAGAGGTTGTGCTGAGCTGAGTGCAGAAGTGACTGCGCTAGGGTGACGCAGTGACTGCATAGAGCCAGTTTAGACGGGTCAATTTGAGCTGAGTTCAGTGCCCGGATTTGCCTGTGGAGTGAGGAAACTCCTCACTAGATCTTTCTTTCCAGTTTTTCTCTGTAGGATTGTCAGTTTGGGCATCCAGTTGTACTGAGATTATTTCACTGTTGCATAATAATAAAACCCTCATCTGCTACACCGATTTTCCCAAGTTGAGTTTTTCCGAGGACTTTTGTCCAAAAATAATTGTGTAAATTTCATGTGTGTGTGTTAGCATTTCTTCCAGCGTTTATTCTTCTGCATTTTTATTTGTGAAGGTTGCAGTCTGATTTATTTAGTATTTGCCGTAAAAAACAACAAATAAATTGTTAAATAAAATTAACAATTAGGAGAATAATTTCCAGTTGCTACAATAGGATTCGAGTCTCCGAATTTTCACACATCATTCTTCCTATCATATTTCAGTTAGTAGTGGATAGTTCCTCTCAGATATCTCAGTATATGTTTTGCTGCCATCCAATGATCATGCTTCGGCTCCACTTGGAATTGACTGAGAACATTTAATGCAAAACATATGTTTGGTCGTGTGTTCACCAAGTACATCAATGAGCCAATCAATTGTCTATACTTGGAAGGATCCACAAGGCTTGATTCGGAACTCCTCAGTCACTTCAAGTTTGTGATCATCGAGACTGTCATTGGTTTACAATCCATCATGTCAAACTCTTTTAACATCTTGATCACATACTTTCCTTGACCTAGATAGATTTCATCAAGTCCTTGTCAGACTTCCGGTCCCAAATAGTAGTGCATCAACCCTAAATCCTTCATGTCAAATTCTGCTGCTAGTTGCCTCTTATAGTCTTCAATTCGAACTTCCACACCTGTCAAGAAAAGATCATCCACATATAGAAGAATGATTACCGGTTCTCCCTTTACTACCTTAATATAGGGGTTTGGATCAATAGAACTCTTTACAAAGCCTAATCTTTGCAGGTATGCATCCATCCTAGCATACCATGCCCTTGGTGCTTACTTGAGGCCATATAATGCCTTCTTTAACCTACAAACATATGCCTTCCTATTATTGAATTCGAATCCCAAGGGTTGTTCTATGTAGACTTCCTCATCAATTGTATTATTAAGGAATGCAGTCTTAACATCCATTTGGTGGACGTTCCATGATCCATCCCATCAATGCTGCCAAAGAGACCAAGGAATGAATAGTAGTATACCTTGTTGTTGAAGCAAATGTCTCTTCATAGTCAATGCCTTCTTGTTGAGAGAAGCCCCTAGCCACAAATGTTTCCTTATATTTATCAATGCTTCTAGATGCCGCAAGTTTGATCTTGTAGATCCACTTGGAAGATACCACAAATTTGTCTTCAGGCCTAGGTACGATCTCCCAAACTCCATTCTTCATTATAGATTGATATTCTTCATTCATGGCATCCTTCCATTCTTGGTGAGTGACAACTTCTTCAAAAGTGGATGGCTCTACTTCTATTAGTTTAGTCATGTAGGCTGCATACCAAAAATATTGTTTGGGCTTCTTGGTTTCCCTAAATGTACCTTGAGCTACTCCATGACCTTTTGCACCTAGACGTGTAGACTTCAACTAGTTAGGTCTTTTTCTAGATTTCGGGATAGCCATAGGTTGTATAGGTTCACTAGGACCTTCATTTTCATGATTTGATTCCACGTCCTCCTAAGTAACTTCTTCTTCAAACACAGGAAGTTCTTCATCATCAGAGTCCATAGGGAGATCCTTTGATTTCTTGAATGCAATACTTTTGTCAAATATCACATCTCGGCTGACTTCTATATGGTTTCCTTCTTTTATGTAGATCCTATAGGCCTTCGAGGAATTATTATAGCCTACAAATGTTCCTCTCATGCCTTAAGGTTTCAGCTTCTTTCTTTTGTCCTTCAATATATGAATATATACAGGACAACCAAAGATTCAGAGATGATCTAGAGTTGGTTTCTTCCCAGTGTATACTTCTTCGAGAGTTTTGTTATCTAGTGACCTGTGGGGACTTCGATTTTGAATGTATACATATGTCTTCGTGGCTTCTCCCCATATAAATTTCGACAGATCTTGATCATGCAACATTGCTTTTACACTTTCTTCAATGGATCAGTTCTTTCGTTCTGCAACTCCATTTTGTTTCGGATTATATGGAGCTATCAATTCCCTCTTAATCCCAGACTCCTTACAGAGAGCAATGATTTCCTTAGATGTATATTCTCCTCCATTATCGGATCTTAATACCTATATTGTTCTTTTTGTATGGTTCTCGACTTCAACATTGAATTCTTGAAATTTGATGAATACTTCATCCTTGGATTTCATCAAGTAAACCCAAGTTTTCCTTGAATGATCATCTATGAATGTGACATAATATAGATGACCTCCGAGTGATTTAGTCATAGGGCCACAGACATCTGAATGAATAAGATCCAAGATTTCTTTGACCACGAAGCACTGCTTCCAAATGGTCTCTTCGTGTTCTTACCCAATGCACATCCCTTGCATACTACTTCATGATCTTTTAATTCAGGGATTCCATTTACGATGGAACTTAGAGTTGGAAGGATTTTGAAATGAAGATGACCAAATCTTCTAAGCCAAAGCTCACATGGGTTGATTTCAATGTGAACCAAGGCTTGGGCAAGAGGAGAAATCAACCTGTAAATTCTTCCTTCACGAATACCAATTATTCTAGCATTTTTTATGCTTGAGTTCTTACTCCATACTACAACTTTTCCATCAATGAAGGCTACTCTATCACCCTTGTCTTCTAGACTTGAAATGGAAAGTAACTTCTTATGCAAACCTAGAACAAATAGGATGTTGTTGAGATGAATATTGCTTCCATTCTCCAGCTCTATTGAAGTTGATCCAATTCCTCTTACAAGATAGCTTTTATTATCTCCAAGATCCACTAAGTAAGAGGATTTTTCTTTTGATAGAGTCTTTAGTTGCTTGTGATGACCGTTCATGTGTCTTGATGTTCCACTGTCGATCACCCAAATGCTCTCATCTTGGAATGTGCCCGTAAGTGCTGAGAAGAGTCCCTCATCTTTTTTCTTGGTCCTTTCTTCCTTTGGAGTAAATAGGAGATTCCATACTTCTTTGATACCTTTCTTAAGATGGCTTGCTACCTTTGAACACTTCTTGAGAAACTCATTCAATGTAGTAGTGATCTTCATGATGCCCTCAACCAACCTTAGCTCTAATACCATGTTGAGAAATCTTAGGGGCGGTAATTAGAGTGATTTCTTGTTACTTGATAGTTACTTGTGATGTCTTTTTACTTATTATCTTTATTTATTATTATTATGTTTGTATATCATCAAACAACTACCAAAACAAGAAGAACAAGAACAAAGAATATAGATTGTAAGACAGGGCCAAAACCTCTCCACTTGAGAGGAAAACCCGCAAATCTCTTCTCTTCCTTGTAGATTCTTCAATTGAAGAATTCCAAACCTTTAGACTCAGACCAATACCCTCCAAGACCAAGACCAAGACCAACCTCTCCAGATGATGTGCTATCCTTGATCCAGTCAAAACTAGTCAAATCTCTTCTAGTAGCACAACTTCGACCTTCTACTGCAGAATTTTGGCCCTCCTACAGTTGTTGCTGCGACACGTGTGAACCTCGATTTGCCTTCAAGGCCTCCTTAGACCTTCGCTTGGATTTCTCTGACCTCTGGAGCTTAAGGATGACCTCTAGTGACCTTCGCTTGACCTTCTTGTCTTCTTTTCTCCAAGATCGAACTTGTAGATGAAAACCCTAGAGTTTTTGCAAAAACCCTAATCCTCCTTTGCACGTGTGAGAGAGAAATAGCCCAAACAAAAGTCTTCTTTGTCCTCTTCCTTCTTCACTGCCTTATTCTTTCTCCTTCTTCGCTAGAATGAGTGATGGATGAGTGTGCTTCAAGGAGGTCAAGTTTCCTCCTTTATATAGGCTCTTCAAGGTGGACGTGGCTCTTCCATTTAGGCTGACTTGCCAGCTGCCAAGTTGACTTGGTCTTGGAGGGTATTTTGACACTTTTAAAAACAAAAATAATTTTCTTTACAAGTTACAATGTGCCTGATGGGGTCTTCAACTTATGACAGTGACTTTTGACTTCTTGACCTAGAACAAACCCTAGAAGCACTCAATGGGTGCTTCACTTATAAAATAAAATACCTTGAGCATGAAACCCATGCTCCAAAAACAATAATAATAGTTTTCTTTCATTTTATAATTTACAAGAATCAAAAGTACATTTCATATTTATGAAGACCGGACCTAGTTACACATTTTTCAACGGGGACTGCCCTAATCACAAACCCAAATCTCCACCACCCCAGAACTAGGCCTCCAGTCAACTACAGGTAAATTTTGTCTTCAGCTCCTTCAACTAAGATTCAGTCACCTGTCAATGCTTTGATTCCTCAGTCTGCTAATTAGCCTCCTAAACCCCAGATTCAGGAGAAAGGTATTTCCTCATTCTCAGTGCTGGCCAAGAAAGATTGAAAAGTGCAAGAGCATGATTGTTGGTAAATAAAGAAAAACAAGAAAGGATTTAAAATTTAGCCCAATTTGACCAAAATATCAAGCAAAGGGGAAGATGCTCAGCCGTGAACAAAATGCTACAAAGAGGTGACCAAGCAGCCTCCAAGTTGGTGTAGCATCACAGTAGAAGATTAAGTCACAGACAACAGATTTGGTAAGCTTGCTTCTGAAGGACCACCTAAATGAAATTTACTAGTAGTGTCTTGGAATGTGAAGGGGGTGACTATCCCAAGTTGCAAGAAGATCTTGAGAGACACTATAAAGCAGTCTTGTTGACATTGTGTCGGTGACAAAATCAGCAAGGGTCCAGAAAAGAAAAAAATCGTAAAAATTGGGAAATATCGGTAAAAATTGGCAAACATCAACAAAATTTTAAAAAATACAAAAATACTTATTTTTTACAATTTTTTTAACATCTAAAGCAACAACAACATCAAATAAATACATTGCCACATAAATATGAAAACAGAACTAATGCATAAGATGTATAACATGTCCAGTGCTACATCGCACATCAACACTGAAAAAAAAAACAGTGATGGCAAATGAAAATTGTGTCCTCCTCCTTTGCTCTCCAAACCCTTTTTATTTGCAAAATGAGTTGAAAAAAAATCCAAAAATTATGGCTTAAAGCACTTTTCCCTGTGTCCTGGCAATTCTTTCACATGTCTCCTGATTTTATCATGATTTTCCCGGTTTTATCGCATATTTTTGCCCCAGTAAAAATTGTCAATTTTTACTGGCAATAAAATCACCCAGCAGTAAATATCTTGACTGCGCAATTCTTTCGCGATATTAACATGATTTTCATAATACTGCTATAAAGACAATCCAAACATGATATCCTATTCCTTCAGAAACTCAATCATCAAGTTTTGAGTTGTGCTCCACTATTGTTAGGGTGTTCCCAATTGGACACCAAATCACTAGCAAGGTAACAGAGGGTTTGTTTTGGCCATTTTACATACCCTTCATCCTCGTTTGGTTTTTCAAGGTTCTGATCCATCTCAAAGGTGTGTTTGGGCTACTTTCCTCTATCCCAAACATCATTTGGGATCTACATAGATGAGATGGAGTCTTTTCTCGAGGAGCATATCCAACTTGTTCACAGGTACCTCTTGCACCAAATCTTGATATCCATCCTTCTTTTTGTCAGCAACATGGTCCTTTTTTCCACCACTGTAAAGGCCTTACAAAGACAGCTCACTGCCTTATCCAGTTTTTGCGATCTTCGCTAGTTGACGATCAGCCTTGGAAAAACCAAGATTAAGATCTTCAATGGGTCCAATAATGCCCTTTCATAGTTTCAATTTTGCTTCCAAGGTGTGGAGGTTGAGATCACCACTGCTTATACATGGGAGTTCAATTCTTAGGGCCCAGATTTGGTTTGAGGAAAGCCCTCTAGCCCCAAATTAATAAGGGATGCGGATATGGCTGCCTCACTCTCCTCAAGCATTAGTGCTTTCAGCACCATTTTCAGGATATCTAACTTGAGATGGACCTCATGCATAGAATTATCAGACCCATGATTTTTTATGGCTTTGAGGTTTGGGGGCCTAGTTCACTTAAGTTTGATTGGACAACAACAGAGAGAGTTCAGGTAGGAAAATTCCCCAAACCATTATTAGGGTAGAGTTTATGACCCACCCTTTCAAGATTGAAACCATTATTGGATTGGTTTCCCTCTTGCATCAGGTTCAACACTTTATTGACTGCTCATCTGACAGGGATCATTATCCTTATCTTGTTTATTGCTTATCGCCAATGTCATTTCTTCCAATCAAGTTCATTGTTGGTTAATGGATTCCTCCTTGTTGAAAAATGTAACTAGTATCGGTCTTCATAATTGTATTTGAGCCGTGATGTAATGTATTTGTCAAAAGAAAGAAAAAGAATTTTTATTATAAAACAAATTGACATATTAAAGCATGGATTTCATGCTTGGGTCAATGATTTTTAGGTCAAAGCCTCCATTGCAGGCTTCTAAGGTTTATGTCAAGAGTCCTTGTCCTTGTCATCATGTAAAAGACGCTTCTTGGGCTTCTTGTGTCAAGAAATAAATTTATTTTGATGTAAATTAGGTCATTTAGGCCTCATCCACCAAGTGAACCTCAACTTGGACAAGTCAGCCTCATCAAGGGAATTTGACCTCACAATTTCACTATATAAAGGCAGCAACTCGACCTCATTTGGAGCACATTCACAACAAGTTCAATCTGCAGTTACTGGAGAAGAAAGAAGGGTGCAAAATTCAAGGAAGAAGAAAAACCCTAACGAATTTGGAGACCAATTTCTCTCTCTCGTGATCCACACGTGTGAAATTCTGGAGTTGGAGGAAGACCGAAGTTGCAGGGCTGCAGTAGGGCCGAAATTGTGGAGTAGCTGGGCCGAAATTCTTGAGTAGTTGGGCCGAAAATTCTGAAGTAGCTAGGCCAAAAAAATTTCTTTGATGTAGTATTGTTGTTGTTGATCTTTGGAGTCTCGAAGGACAATTTGAGGGCTGACTTGTTGGAGTGAGGAAGGACTTTTGGTCTAAGGTCTTGGTCTATCTCAATTTGATTTACTAGTGGAAGAGTTTGACTGGGTTTTCCCCTATAGCGTGTTGATTTCTATAGCATCGGAAAGTGTTCTAAGTCTCATTTTTGGTAGAGAGGCTTAGACATCAATTATCCAGAGAACCCAAAAATCGTTTGTGGAAATTCCACTCAGATATGGCTTTATTAAAATAATTAATTATTTTAATGCAGACCCTAAGTATAAACTTAGGAAAATTAAATAATTAAAGAGTATTAATAGAGCAGACTCTGAATCTTCTAGAAGACGAAGATCAAGTCATCTTTTAATCTGAGCCATTGATTAAAGATATAATCTTGGTCGTTGATTCATCAGCGAGAAGACTATAAGAAGAGACTTGAGGGCCATTTGGAAATTAAGCCGGGGACACTCTCAGTACCCGAAGGAAATCGATTCTGAAGCAAGTGAAATCGATTTCAGTGGGTGAGTTTGTAGGGGCTGGGTTGCAGAAGCAGAGGGAGGAGGGAGAAGTCAGTTATCGGGAAGCAGATCTCAGGAGGGTGAAGAGAAGGGTGAGCTGATCGGCAGCAAGAACCCCTCCACGCATAATCACGCAGTCCAGAGAGGGACTGCGCAGAGCATTCATGCTGGATGACACTGAGGGTGAAGGAGGTCACCCCGAGGGTCCGAAAATAGTCTGGAAGGTCTAGAAAATTCAGCCAGGTGTTTGCTAATTTTTCTCTGCTCATCAGACTCCTATAAATGTACTTTCCATTTCTGAAGATAAATATAAAACCCTCATCTGCTGCACCGGTTTTCCCACATTGGGTTTTTTCGGGGACAATTGTCCAAAAACATCTGTGTTCATGTGGCTATTTCTATTGTGCTATTGGTGTAAATTATCTTTCTGTTCTTATACTCTTAATGATAGTGAAGATCTGCAAATGTGTTTATTTCGAAATTTACTAAAGCATCTGTAAATAACTTACCTCGTAAGTAGGAGAAATAAACCAAGTATTGCAGAAATATTTTCCTCTTGAAAATTTCACATGGAACCGAAGCAAAGGGCTAAAAATAGGAAGGGAGGATCTGCCATGGACCAAAGGAAGGGTTCACGCAGTCCTCCAGAGCACGCAAAAATGCAGAGAGAACGTGACATGAAGGTGCTGGCATCCAGACTAGAGGAGGATCTTGCCTGCGTATCAAGCACAGCTCCTCCAGGTGTTTGGCATATTGGTAGTGGAGCATCTGCTCATATGACAGGGGTTCGAGAATGTTTTTCGAGCTATCAAGAAGAGCAGTTGAATTTCCAAATAACTATGGGAAATAAAGCAAAATGTACCCCCATCGGGAGAGGTAGCATAACATTTTAGACAAAGGATGGCAACAAGATTCGAGCCACGAATGTTCTACATGTACCAGGGTTGGGGATGAATTTACTCTAGGTGTCTCAACTTCAGAACAAGGGCTATGACGTATACTTTATTCAAAATAAAGTGTATGTCAAACACCCTAACTGGAGCAAAAAGGCACAAATCAAAGTAAGGAGTCACAAGCCGTATAAGCTCCAGCTTGAATCTCTGGTGGCCCTGATCGGCAGTACAGACGATAGAGATCTGAATGAGTTATGGCACAAAAGGATGGGGCATAAACATCATGGAGCCTTGGGGATTCTCAAAAATACTGTCATAGGAGCTCCTGAACTCAGCACAAAGAAAGACAAAGTTTGTAGGGGATGTGTACTAGGGAAGTACGATAAGGCAGCATTTCCAAGAAGCAGCAACAGAGCCAAAGGTGTATTAGAATTAATACACTCTAACATTTGTGGTCCGATGTCCACGACAGCTCTCAGTGGGGCAAAGTATTTTGCCACTTTCATTGATGATTATTCCAGGAAAACTTGGATCTATTTTCTGAAGACCAAAGATGAAGTCTTTAGTCGGTTTAAAGATTTCAAAGCATTGGTGGAGAACTCTACAGGAAAGAAGATCAAGAAGTTAAGGTCAGATAACGGTGGAGAATATATCGATAAAGACTTCACCAATTTCTATGCACAGGAAGGCATCAAGAGAGAGTGGACAGCTCCTTACAATCCAGAACAAAATGGAGTTGCAGAACAGAAGAATCGGACCATAATAGAAGCTGCAAGGGCAATGTTGTACAACCAGGAGATGCCCAAATTCTTATGGGCAGAGGCCTGCAACACAGCAGTTTATATTCATAACAGAGTTCCCAATAGAGCTTTGGGGAAGGTTACTCCCGAAAGTGTGTTCACAAGCAGTAAGCCAGAAGTGAGCCACATCAGGATATTCGGCAGCATAGCATACTGCCACGTTCCAGAGGAAAAGAGGAAGAAGCTGGATCAAACTGTTGAAAAGGGTTTTCTTATGGGCTACAGTGAGAATGCAAAGGCATACCGCGTCTATATTCCAAAGAGCAAGAAAGTCATGGTAAGAAGGGATGTAAAATTCCTGGAGGAGAAAGCCTTTAGGAAATCTCGAGAAATAGCCACAGATAAGCAGATTTAGGAGGATCCACTGGTACAGCCTCAACAACCTATGGAGGAGAGGTCCAGTGCCTCTCCAAGGCACAATATTTCTGAGGGAAGCTCCTCCGACGAAGAACAGGAGAAAGAGCAGGTGAGTCCGCCCACCACTGATGGGAGACCGAGCAGAGAACTCCAACAGATTCTTAGAGATGCAGAAGGATTTGTCAGAGCACCTAGAGAAGGGAAGAGGATAAGGAAACAACCTGACAGATATCAGGCACTGGTAGCTCAGGTTGGAGAGCCTTCTACCTTTCGGGAAGCATCTCAGCATCGGGTATGGGTAGATGCCATGGTGGAGGAGTATAGATCCATCATGACAAATGATGTCTAGGAAGTAGTCCCTAGACCACGGGATAGATCTGTTGTAGGATCCAGATGGATCTACAAGATCAAATATGCTGCAGATGGCAGCATAGAGAAATTCAAGGCAAGATTTGTAGCAAAGGGGTATGCCCAGAAAGAAGGCATTGACTATGAAGAAACCTTTGCTCCAGAAGCACGATACACTTCTATTAGATCCATCATCTCTCTGGCAGCGCATATGGGATGGGAGATTCACCAGATGGATGTCAAGATTGCGTTCTTGAAAGGTGTGATAGAGGAAGAAGAGTACATAGAGCAGCCAGAGGGCTTCGAGACACATGAGCAAAAGACTCATGTTTGCAGACTTAAGAAAGCTTTGTATGGCTTAAAACAAGCCCCCAGGGCATGGTATGGTCGAATTGATGTCTACTTGCAGAAAATGGGGTTCGTCAATAGTGACGCAGATCCCAACTTATACTACTTAAGAGTAGGAGATGAGCCGCTTATTCTTGTTCTGTATGTGGATGACCTGTTCTTGACCGGGTCATCCAAGCTCATCAAAGACTGCAAGGAGAATCTGGCAACAGAATTCGACATGAAGGACCTGGGGCAGGTGCACTATTTTCTTGGTTTAGAAGTCTGGCAGCAAGAAGGGGAAATCTTCCTAGGACAAGGAAGATACACAACAGAAATTCTGAAGAGATTTCAGATGGAAGACTGTAGACCCATGGCCATGCCAATGATTACTAACTGGAAGAAGATAGACACATCAGAGGATGATGAGGTTGATCCCACATTGTACAAACAGCTCATCAGGTCATTGATGTATTTGGTCAACACGAGACCAGACATTTGTTATGCAGTGAATACCCTCAGTCAGTTCATGGTGGAACCAAGGAGGGCTCACTGGGCAACAACCAAACATATTCTCAGATACCTGAGAGGGACAGTCGAGTATGGGCTAAGGTACACCAAGGGAAATGAGATCCAGTTGAGTGGGTTCACAAATGCAGAATGGGCTAGAAGCATAGTAGATCAGAAAAGTACCAATGGGTACTGTTTTAGTCTCGAATCAGGAATGACCTCCTGGTGCAGCAAGAAACAGAAGTCCGTAGCACTGAGCTCAGCCGAGGCAGAGTACATGGCAGCAAGCACAGCTTCATGCGAGGCCATATGGCTCCGCAAATTTCTCTTGAACTTACTCAAGAAGCGGATAGAACCAACCGGGATCATGTGCGATAATCAGAGTTGCATTAAGCTCTCTGAAAATCCTGTGTTTCATGACCGGTCAAAGCACATTGACATTCGGTGTCACTTTATCAGGGACTATGCCTAGAGGAGAGCAGTATGTTTGCGATACACTCCTACAAGTGAACAAGTAACAGACATCCTCACAAAGGCTCTAAGTAAGATCAAGTTCACTTACTTCAGAGAGAAGATGGGGATGGTCGAGAACCCCTTCCACTAGAGGAAAGGGTGGTCTTCAGAAAAAAAGGGAGTTGCAGTACGGATGTTGCAGTGACAAGGCAGCAGTACAGGAAGCAGCAGTGCAGAGATGAGGGGCAGTAGCCAGGACACCATCAGCGCAGCAGATGATGTAGAGTCAGAGCAGTACAACGGTATCTTGCTTAAACACTTTCCTCGCTAAGAGGGAGTGTTGATTTCTATAGCATCGGAAAGTGTTCTAAGTCTCATTTTTGGTAGAGAGGCTTATACATCATTTATCCAAAGAACCCAGAAATCGTTTATGGAAATTCCACTCGGATATGGCTTTATTAAAATAATTAATTATTTTAATGTAAACCCTAAGTATAAACTTAGGAAAATTACTTAATTAATAGAGCAGACTGTGAATCTTCTAGAAGACGAAGATCAAGTCATCTTTTAATCTAAGCCATTTATTAAAGATATAATCTTGGTCGTTGATTCATCAGCGAGAAGACTCTAAGAAGAGACTTAAGGGCCATTTGGAAATTAAACCGGGGACACTCTCAGTACCCGAAGGAAATCGATTCTGAAGCAAGTGAAATCGATTTCAGTGGGTGAGTTTGTAGAGGTTGGGTTGCAGAAGCAGAAGGAGGAGGGAGAAGTTAGTTATCGGGAAGCAGATCTCAGGAGGGTGAAGGGAAGGGTGAACTGATCAGCAGCAAGAACCCCTGCACGCAGAATCACGCAGTCCAGAGAGGGACTACGCAGAGCATTCATGCTGGATGGCATTGAGGATGAAGGAGGTCACCCCGAGGGTCTGAAAATTGTCTGGAAGGTCTAAAAGATTCAGCCAAGTGTTTGCTAATTTTTCTCTACTCATCAGACTCCTATAAATGTGTTTTCCATTTCTAAAGATAAATATAAAACCCTCATCTGCTGCACCGGTTTTCCCACATTGGGTTTTTCCGGGGACAATTGTCCAAAAACATCTGTGTTCATGTGGCTATTTCTATTGTGCTATTGGTGTAAATTATCTTTTTGTTATTATGCTCTTAATGATAGTGAAGATCTGCAAATGTGTTTATTTCGGAATTTACTAAAGCATCTGTAAATAACTTATCTCATAAGTAGGAGGAATAAACCAAGTATTGCAGAAATATTTTCCTCTTGAAAATTTCACATAGCGGGGTTTTAGCCCTAGTTGAGTGCCTACCTCCGGTGTCGTTGGTCTTCATGTTTTGATTTGATGATTGCTTGATGGATAGAAGATAAAAGAAGAACAAAAAGAGAAGTTAATAAGACTACAAGAATATCACTAGTAATTATCAACATAAGAGAATCTTTTTACCTTTCTGATTTTTAAAAATTTATCAGAACTAAGGTGAAGGAGGAAAGGAAAAAAGGCAGCTTGAAGATCTACTGAAAGGATCAAAGGAAAGGATCATATAAGAAGAGGAAGGTCTACTATCTATATTAAGAAAAAAGACATGACAATGAAGTCCGAAAATAAGCTAGAAGGAGCCTCTAACTACAGGGCATGGAAAAAGAGAATGGATCTTATTCTTGCTAAGAATAAAGTATTGGATTTTGCTCATGGAAAAGTTAAGGAGCCTATAGATGATGCAGGAAAGGAAAAGTGCAGGGAAACTGGCATATTGGCCATGAATCTAATAGTAGATGGAGTGAAGGACAATCTAATCCCATACATATCCAATATAGACTCTGCACAAGAAATGTATGAATCCCTCTCCAAGTTGTTTACCATCAAGGATATTGGTTAGATAGCTAGTCTCAAGAATGAACTAAGAACAATAAAGATAACAAAAGACGATATTGTGTCATCATATTTTGTAAGGATCTCTAGAATAAGAGATGAAATCCAAGCTATTGATGAAGTTATACTAGAAAAATAACTCGTGATTGCTACACTACTAGGTCTACCAAAATCTTTTGCATCAGGAATTAGCAGTTGGAAAGATACTCCAACCTTTGAACAAATGTGAAATGCATGTAATCAAGAAGAAGCCTGCATTTCATTAGTAAGTGACAAAAAGGAGGATGGAGAAAACAACACTGCCTACTCTGCTCATCACAAGAAGGGAACATACAAGAAGTTCAAAGGACCAAAGAAGAAAGTTGATCTATCAAAGATACTCTACAAGGAAGCTCTTCAGAATGATACTCTACAAGGTTTGTTAAAGAACAACTCAAGGTGTGTCTTAAACTACAAGTTGTGTTGCAAAAGGTATGATCATTCTTCTTTTGAATTTTTTTTTTACATTACTGACATCTTTATGTCTAGGGTTTTGAATCATAGAGATTCTTGTTAAGGTGATTAATCATTAGATTGAATCTACCCTCGTTATACTATCTCTGATGAAAACTTGACTAAACTAAGAGGGGGTCTAAATCAATTTAGTACATTCATGGACATTAAAATTCTTCTTATTAAACTCGTTAACTAAAACATTACATGAGCAACTTAACAAATAATGACCAACGTATTGAACATGTGAATAACAAGTAATAAGCAAACCAAAAAATCACATTAGCACATAATAACAGCACATATTGACACCAAATATATGTGGAAACCCATAAAGGGAGAAAACCACGATTTTATTATTATTGTGATGCAAAGGCAAACTCCTACTCATTATTACATCTGATTTTCTGTAGGCTCCAACCTACAGGAGGCTGCTACCTCAAGCTTTTGCAAGTTGCAACATGCAAGGAAGCTACGATTCCCATATGTTTTTTGTGGGCTACAACCCACAAGAGGCTCCTACCTCAACAAGCTCCAACCTGATGTTTATCGAGCCACTACTTGAAAGGAGACTATAATCCCCTAATGAAAACAAGAAACAACAATGTGTTGCTTTACCTGGTCATAAATTCTGCATATATCCATCTTCATTTATGTTTGGTCTTCCCTTCAAATCTGCTTCACATAAGCTTCATATGTGCCAGGTAACTAATGCATAACACCTCAATCAACTCTCACACATTATTCAACTCTCTAACCTCTTTTTTTTCTTCCAAAAACACATATTTTATAAAGATAGTTTGTTGCTTGTTTGTATCCCACATAAGAATATGAAGTGAACAGGCTTGACTCTTTGCCTTCCACTCATTTGTTTTCAAACTCTTCATATTTTGAATATTAGACCACAAAAATAAATGCTCCACCCAATATTATTTTTCATCCAAATGTAATGATTAAATTCATCAGCATAATGCCAACATCATGTAACATTATAGGAATAACATATGACTATATAATTGAGCATTCATCCTCATGATCAATAAAAACATTTTTCCATTAACCCATCACAATAATATTTGCCTTTGGCTTGGACTTGCATCACAACATCTTCATGCCATTATCTCAACAGCCTTGCCTTTGTTGTCGAGTCTTGCCTTTGCCTTGCATCACAACAATTCAACTCAACCAAACCAGTGTTCAAATCAGCCTTATACACCACACATGCCAACATCAATGTTCTGTCAAACCATTAAGGTATTTGTTGCTCCTTTGTTCGGTTGTCATCAAGCATGCCAAGAATAACATATGCAACATCTAGCATTTGTCTCACCAACAAGTATTATATCTGCTCCTTTGCATACCTTTGTTGATCTTGATCTGCTCCTTTTGCCCTTTACTGACCCTGTTATTGCTCTTGCCTTGTTGCTCCTTTGTCCACATATTTGTTGATTCTTTGCCTTGTTGTTGCTCCTTTGTTCCTTGCTCCTGCATACCTTGTTGTGGCTCCTTTGCCATCAATCTCTTATCATTTGTTTATGAAACCCTAACCTTTAGGGTTCACTGTAAAACCCTAGCCTCTTAATGTTAAGGGTATGTCAATGTTGATTATGAAACCCTAGTCTTCTTAGGGTTGTTGATAAAGTCTAGAACATATGATGAAATACTATTCTTTTGAAGTTTAGGGTTTTCGTAATGTCGTGGTAAAAACCTTATTCCTTTAGGGTTTATTGTTAATGTCTAACTGAAACCATAGATTTTTAGAGTTTCATGAATTAAGGTTTATGAACAAAACCCTTGTAATAGTTATAGTAAGATCTGTTGCCACTCAAACCAAAAGGGGACCTTAGAGGGGTTCCTAAGAAGGCAACTGCTAGGTTAAGGGCAACAATGGAGACTTAGCCCACTGTCACCACAGCTAAGGCTCCCTACTCTTTATGGACTTTCACCGATGGGAGAAGACCCGATGTTTTTAGGAAGCCACTTATAGAGGATATATCAACAAATATATGAGAACTGACCCCTTGGACCCTTTCCCTAGGATAGGATGAAGAATGGAACTTGTTTGCTTCTCAACTTCCAAGCAAGGGACTTGATTTTCTAAGGAGAGGGGATGAGGATTAGAGGGTTGAGGGAGAAGAATATGCCTTGTAAAGGAGTTTCTCAATCCCTTGGAAACTTGGATTCCCGAGTAGTCCTTAATAAATAGTCTTTGGTGAAAAACAGAACCACACGAGGCCAAGTGGACCCAGCCCAGGTTAGGGGATGAATTTTTGCAACCAACAATATTCTTAACCTGGCCAAGGTGAGGGTAAAGGACCAAACAAGGATATCCCGAGATTCCGCCATCAAATTTCCTTCAAATTCGTAGGAGACCTAGAGGACCCACCAGTGCAGTAGATCCTAGGAGATCGAAGTTTTTTTATGGTCAGTTTCTCGAGAAATTGATGCCCTGGGTGACCTAATGAGGCTAGACCTAGGAAAGGGAGGAAAAAGGTGAAAAATGGGGTTGAAATGATCACCCTTTGATGAACCAGTGCATAATTTCACTTGGGGATATGGAGACAAGGAGAATTGTGAAGACGAATTGTGTTTCTTCCTCAAGGAGGCTCCAAAAGTCAACTTCGTCCAATGTTAGAGGCAAGAGAAGAAAAGTGACTTTAAAGCATTTATATTTCATTATAAATGGTGGAGGCTTATCAAGATAACACGATCTCTAGGGCATTTCATTCATCCAACATGGCCCATAAATGGAATACGCTAAATAGACACATAATTCCACATTAAACACGTGGCAATTAGCCCTAATTATAGCATAGTTCCAATGTATGCAGCAAAATGAAAAATAGCGTTATTTTCACTTACATGCTAGAGAGTATATCCAACCAACATCACATTTGCAATATAAGAAGCTCCAAGATAGAAAAGAAACCAATCCATACATCAAAATTCATCCATCATCCAAAAATATCCACCAAGGAAAAAATGTGAAGTTCTCTAATGAGAGAGTGATCCCAATCCAAGTGATGATCCAAAATGAATTCATCTAACTCCTATTTATACCCTCATTAGGAGTTTGAATTACCTAATGGGCCTACACTAGCCCCTAAAATAAAATAATGTGCAAATTAACTAACTTTTGGTGACAAGCCCACCAAACTAGCTCACAATAAAATAATAAACCTCTCAAGGGGTCAAATAATAATCTATACATGTCGTAGGGCCCTCCAAGAGGCCTGATGAGGTCCATAAGTTCCATAACGATGAATAGGATCCTCAAAAGTGATGGACAAGGGGATGGCCCCTTGTTCTCCAACCAATAAACCTATGGTGCTCCCAATGGATGTGGGGGCACACCAATGACCTCATGGGTATCCAAATGAGTGGAAGATGCATGTAGACCATCTGTAAGGGCTCAGATGGTCTACATGCATCTGTGGGACAAGTTGGGCATAGTGTACCAGATACATCTTCGTCCAAAAGGTGGATATCTAGCAATCTTTGAACATCTCTAGGGATCCATGGAGTGTTGTCTACTGTTGTGGAGGCCCATGGCTCTCTACACACACCCTATATGTGTCAATGTAGCCCTCTAGAAAGTCAGGACCCCGTATAGGGAGACCAAACCCAAATGAACACAATCCCGCATAAGATCCAATGCATCCCCTAACCTTCCAGTACAACAAGTCATTAAAGTAATCGTGTAAAAGAGGTTACAAACCATGGACAACAAGTGGACACTTCATAATGGCATGCCCTTCCATAGTGGGCTTTGGCATGTGCTAATGTCTCCAAGCTCCAAAGGGGGTTAGCCAGTACCTTATTAGGTGGTTTCTACCTTTAGAGGGGATAGTATGTCCAAGGTACATCCCACAAATGGTGGTGGCATGTGAATAAAGAGGTGAAATGGAACAGGGAATGAGAGGGGCAACCCTCGGCCACATATCAGGGCACAAGGGTAGCTAGAAAAATGGAAGCTCACAGCATGGTGTATAATGTGTAGGAGGGAGCAATCATGGTACATGAGGTGCTCTGGCCTTGATATTTCCACCCTTCTTTATATGTCTTTTGTCTTTTATGATTTTTCTTTGATTAACTACTCGAGGCTCAAAGGACAAGAGCATGATGTGTCAAATATAGCTGTGATTACCCCCTTTTTGGTAGGGCAGTTCATTGCCCTCCCTGGGTTGGGACAATCATGGGTTCCTGAATGATAAAGAAGGCTCATCTAGGGCCTATGGAACCAAGGTGATGGCCATGGATATGCGGTAGAGCTCATGTATTGGATTTTTCCCACGTGCTAATTGTGTTTGTCCAGACCATCTTTTGCATTTTGTGGTACGTTTTCCTGTTGAATGTGGCCATTTATGCTTTTACTTTTCTTTTTATCTGCTTCAACCTCTAAGGCATCGCTCCAAGCCTGACCCAAGGTGGGGGCAAGGGAATGGGGAGGCTAACACTATGTGGACCCAGAGAGGCAATGTGGACCCAAGTGGGAGAGATGATGAATAAGGTATAGCGAATGGAAGGGGAGTAGTATATGTGGATAAGGGAGCGGGACCACACAACCAAAGTCGGGGTTTCCCAAGTAGTACCACCCAAAAACCAAATGGTTAGTAAAGGAGATCCCAAGGAACTAAAATCCAAGAGTAACATCCAACAGAGGTCAAGGGGGCAGAAGCACAAACTAAGCTCACTCTTTCCGCCGAATCCCCCCATCAATCCATGCCCAGAAGTGTCCATATTAAGTATGTTGAATTTCCATGATCTTGGGTCTAAGATAGAATCTTAAAATCTCTGACGCTACTAAACCAAGAATCTCAATAGAACTACTTTGCACATCGAAATATAAACAACAGTAAATCACACATGTACAAAATATAGGCAACTTTTTACATTTTTCAACCCAACTTTGTTATATTAAACAACATATATTACAACAATCTCGAGCTCCCATACCAAGGATAATGGCCCTCAATCATCCACTAGTACAAGATACAAACTGGGGCTTGGTTTCAGTACATCGACGACCAATCTGCCCTCAAGAAGATACTCTGACCCCCTAGCTGATGCAGTCGACTCTCTCAGCTCCTCTCAATTGTAGTTTTAAAACTCGGTCGTCCAGGCTCGAAACTGGCCGAGTTGACCGAGCCAGAGCCTTGGTCGGTCTGACTCGGTGGTAAACCCGGTCCGGCGGCCGATTTGTGACCGAGTCGGCCGAGCCGTACACCGACTCGGCCGGCTCGGCCGAGCCCGAGCTAGCTCGGCCGAACAGTTCCCAGTCGGCCGCGGGCCCCAAAAAATGCAAAAAAACAGACTTCAAATCGATTTTTAATTTGTTGTTAGGGTTTTGTTAGTGTATCTAACCCCTCCCCATCCTATTTAACCTACCCAACCCCTCTCAATACCTCACATCTATCTCATTGAATTTGCTTGAGCATTTGTGAGGAATTTGTGAAGGGTTGTGGAGTTGGTTTTGGAGCAACTTTGAGGAGTCTTTTGGGCAAGCTTTGAAGCAACAGTGAAGAGCTTATTGGGCAAGCTTTGGAGCAGCATTGAGAAGTTGGTTTGTTGGAGCTGCATTGAGGAGGTTAGGGGCTAGAGGTATTTATTTTTTCTCTTCTAAAATCAGCCTTTGCTTGTTTTATTTATTTTGCAAATCTGAAAAAATTGTAAACATAGTTTTTGGTGAAAGAAATGAACATAGAATGAATAGTCTTTTTTTGTTTTCATTTTCAGATTTAAACATTTTCTTTCCAAGTCAAAAACTCAGTCCAAAATGGCCCCTAGATTGAAAGATGTTGCTTGGGCATATGCTAAAATGGTTGATGATCAAATGCATTGCAAATTTTGTAAGAGAAAAATTAAGGGGGGTGGAGGGAGCATTCATAGACTAAAACTACATTTGGTTGGTCTTAGAGGCCAAATTACTCCATGTGAAGCACAAAACATTGGGGAAATTAGGAAGGAGTTGAAAGAGCAATTTCAGAAGTTTGAGGAAGACAAAATTGGGCAAAAAGAAATAGAGGTTGAAATTGGGAGGAAGAGAAATCTACAACACATGATGGCTGCCAACCCAAGTTTTGATTATGAGGGTTCTTCATCTATCCCTCACTGATGTATCAAACCCCTTTCGCTATGTTCCCCCCTCTATGGAGTCTATTTCTGAAAAGGGTAAGGTGCAATGAGAAATAAGGGTACTATCAAAAGTTTTTTCATGCCCTCTTCTCCCTCTGATAGTGCACATGGTCCTAGTCCTCCAAGTAGAGGTCAAGTGTAGCCCACTTTAGATGCTCATTCGAAAAAAGAATTGAGAGATGTTGCTTGTGATTACATTGCTAAATGGTGGTCTGATGCTGATATTCCCTTCAATGCTACTCGTTCACCATATTATGAACCTATTTTTGATGCCATATATGCTGCTGGAAAGGGCTTCAAAGGCCCTACTATGCATGAGTTAAGAGGATCTCTTTTGCAAAAAGAGATTATGTCCATTGATGATTATTTGAAAGAGTTCAAAACTCATGGGCACATACAAGATGTACCATCATGTCAGATGGAGGGACTAATCAGAGGAACCGTACCATCATAAACTTTCTTGTCTTTTGCCCACGGGGAACCATGTTTCTAAAATCAGTTGATGCATCTGATAGGGTGAAAGATGCACATTTGTTGTTTCATCTTTTGGATGAGGTTGTTGAAGAGGTGGGGGTGGCAAATGTTGTTCAAATCATCACAGATAATGCCTCTAACTATGTTCTTGTTGGTAAATTGTTAGAGGAAAAACACCCAACCATCTTTTGGACCCCATGTGCTACACATTGCATAGACCTCATGCTTGAAGATATTGGCAAAATAGACTGGATCAAGAACACTATAGAGCATGCCAAATGCATCACAAAATATATTTACAATCACTCATGGATTCTGAATCTGATGAGGAAAAACACAGGGGACAAGGAAATTATTAGGCCTGCCATCACTAGATTTGCAACACATTTTTTGACATTGCAATTTATGCTTGCCCAACATAGAAACTTGCAAAAGTTGTTTTCTAGTGATGAATGGAATGAATGTCAGTGGGCTCGCAAACAGGATGGCAAAGATGTGAAAAGGAAAGTCAATGAAGAAATATTTTGGAAAAAGGCAGCAGACATTGTGAAACTTGTTGAGCCACTAGTTAAGGTGTTGCGCTTGGTGGATGGGGAAAGATTGGCTATGGGCTTCATTTATGCGGCTATGGATCAAGAAAAGGAGAAAATAAGGGCAGCATACAAGACAGAGCACGTAAGTATGGGCCCATTTGGGCAATCATTGATCAGAGATGGACAATCAACTCCATCGCCCTATACATGCAGCTGGGTATTTTCTAAACCCAAGGTATCATTATTAAGCTCAGGAAGCAAGAGCTTTGAATGGGGAGGTTAGAGATGGATTGATTGACTGCATTGATCGCATGATCCCCACAGAGAGTGAGCAGTTGAAGATACACAATCAGATCACTATGTTCAGCCAAGCCACGCGTACCTTTAGCAAGAACCTTGCAAGGATTGCAAGGGAATCAGATGAGCCAGGTAAACAAAGAATTTCAATTTTCAAATTCATATTTTATTATTTTGTATAATTGTTTATAATTTCAATTTCAAAGTTGGATATAAATTGTTGAGCTAACTGAAACTCATTTTTTGCAGCACAATGGTGGGAGGCATTTGGTAGCCATTGTCCTGAATTGCAGAGGTTTGCAATCCACATTTTGAGTCAAACTTGCAGTGCTTCTGGGTGTGAGCGTGATTGGTATGTCTTTGAGAGGATTCACACAAAGAAGAGAAACTGTTTGGAGAAAAAACGGTTAAATGATCTAGTGTATGTCCAGTACAACCTCCGACTAAGACGCAACCAATTGTTGAACAAAAGACCTGATTCAGATCCCATTGTGTTGGAGGATATTGATCCAACATCAGATTCGGTAGTGGAGACTTGACCACCAGAGTTTGACTCTGATGAGGATATTGGTGTGGGGATTGACTTCGATACACAGGTAGAGGCTATGCTCAATGCAGATCCACTAGTAGCAGACCCAGTCCCAAGCCCTCCAGTTGCAGGCACAAGCACTTCCTCTAGTCAGCCACAACGAAGGCGCATAACTCTTCTATCAGGGTGGTAGGGCTATAGTTCCAGTTGAGGATGTTGATTCAAAGGAGGAGCGAGCGATTTCCCCCTCTAGTTCAGAGTTTGAGGAAGAGGACATTAGCTTGTCAGATGTCTAGCAATAGTGATTATTCATGTTTTGTTGTGGAGGCCATTTAGAACCTCCTTGTTTATGTTTTTTGTTTTGATCTCTATCTCATCATCATGTATTGGACAGTGCACTGGGTGCAATTTTGATATAATGGATATATTCATGAGCCTACTTTGATCATATGTTGTCTTTTGTCTATATTGTAATGCTTTGTGTTTGGAAACATGAATAAAAATCTTTAAAATTATGTTTTTTTACAAAAAAAATAATATTTAATGTATTTTTTACAAAAACCGAGTCATTGAAACTGAACCGGCCAAGTCGATACCGAGTCGGAGTCCAAGTCGGAGCTGACCCTCAGCCGAATCAGAACCCGAGTCCGATTTTTAAAACACTGCTCTCAATCGCACCCTGTACCTGCCCGGTCCTTCGGCTCCAGATCTGCAGCTCCTACCTCTATCAATGCTCCAAGTCCATCTGACCACTGAATCTTGACTATCAATTTGCTCAGTAGTTGATCATTCGTCCACCAACGCATCAAGACATCGAAACTCCTATCAAGTTGTTCATAGCTCCACATGTGAACAACTCTCAATCTGCCAAGTGTTGCTCCTCATCTACTCAGGGACTTTAGCCCACTATGGTCTTCCTGTGTTGCACCGAAGAGGACCAACATAGGGCACGGAGGGTTGCCACCTATCACTGCAAGATGTCCATCTCCCACAATGAACATGGGCTAGGAGGACTACCCATCATCTATTGTAGAATTCCTTCTCCACACACAAGTCTCGGGCTACTCAAAACTGCTCCTGGTTGATCAGGCCCTTGAGCTCAACAACTGCCACTCTAGCTACTACCTTTGTCCATCAAGGTGTTGCACACCAAGCTCCAACTTGGGCACTATCACGCTATCCTCCAGCAAACCATAAATGCCCAATCATGTCCACACTTGGGCCAGTCTCACGCTACCCTCCAACAGTCCATGAGTGACCAATCCTCGTTGTAGCATCTGCCTCCTAGTTAGGGCATTCAACACTTAGGAGACCCTTACACATGGCTGCCAACAAACTTCTCATCGAACACCCATCCACCTCCATCAATCAAGAAGACATCTGCAATATACTATTGTTGCCTTCTTGCCTTGGGATTTGTGCATTCACATGACTAGTTAGGGCACACAACAACAACCCCAAACCATTGCACAAACACGGTGTAATCCTCTCCCAAGGAGCTGCTCCCTTTGCTGTCCAAACTAGGCTTCTTGTGCACTATTATGGGCCTTGGAAAAGCTTCACAAGCCACCCTACAACACCCTACAGCAAGGTTGTCATTTCAGTAACCAAATAGCCCTCAATTACATGGAGAATGTGCATGTTCTCGCTGCGGCCTCCTCTAGGCAACTGCAGTTGGGTTAGGAGGTCCTTCCTAGACCTTTAGGCCCTCTCAATCATCCCTCCAACACATTGTTGCAACAACAATGACCTGTGGCCCTTACAGAGGTTTATCACACCTAAACAAAGCACAAACAGTCCCTTACTTACCTTTGTGACAACAGCTTAGGATCTGCACTTTTGGATGATTTTACCAAGTCAAGACACATCCTAACAGCGCTTGTACATGCCCCAGACCTGCGGCCCTATTCCTTAGAAATCCGCACTCTTAAAACAGGCCCAAACTCGTGCTCCTAGCCTTCTTCGTCCTCCCTTGATCTTGCTGTCCAATCGCAGAGGTGTTCTTTGATGGATAATCTCTTGGATATGTCTAATAATGATCTCACACACCTCATATTTATAGTGTTGCGAAAATCGCGATTTTTTGACGTAACGATCTAATCGATGGTTTTTTCAAAATGAAAAAATCGCCAAAAAATCGTACAAATCACCAAAAAATCGTGAAAAAATTGCCAAGATTTTTTCCAAAATCAATAAAAATCGTAAAAATCGCGATAAAATCATAAAAATTGTCAAAAATCATGGATGCTTTAGATACTTAAAAAATTGAAAAAAAAATATACATCTAATATTTTTTTAATGTTTCCGATGTTTTGCCGATTTTTACCGATTTTTTCCTGATTTTCACGATTTTTTCATTTTTTGGACCCTTGCCAATTTTATCCCGATCGCGAATTTCTCAACATTGATTTATACACAAACATCAGGGCTCCACGAATTCATGAACGGTCATGTCTATTAGATGAATTCTCCTCAAGCCTACATGAATTCACTGTCCAAATACTAATGAGAACTTCCAAAATTCATAACTCGAGTTCTAGAGCTCTGATTTGAGTGATTTTTGAAGCATTGGAATCGACACGCCAAGCTCTATCACCTCAAATTTTCTCATGCTCAAATTCATCATGGTTTTGGCCCAAATCCCGATGGGTGGAAAACCCCATGCTTGGGTTCCAAGCCCACAAGTGACTCTTGTGGCGCTTTGCCCTCCAAATCCCGAACCCTAGGGCTTGGAGTACCTCCCAAGCTACACAAAAATCAACGAAGTAAACCCAATACTCAATTACCAAATGACAAAACATACCTTTAGGTTTGGGAGGCCCACCTTCAAAACATACGATCAATACAGATGGGTGAAGGACCACATGGTTAGCTCATGTGGCAGAGAAATGGCACAACGAGATAGTTGAGGGTTGCAAGGGGTTGCTAGCTGCCAGTTGAGGTCCACCATGGAGAAAAAAATTCTCCTAGGGGTATCACACACGAAGTGGTGGTTAACATCTGGCTCCAATTGGGACGTGATCTCTCGAAGAGGTGAGCAAAGCTACTCGAATAGGAGGTCACGAGAACTCTAGCAATCTCTTGGTCATCGTAGACCTATTATCTGCACATATCAACGACCAAAACTAGGGGAAAACATGTTTTTCATGGTGTCCTATGATCACCCATGCTTAATGTCGAGCCATAAAATCAACAAGTAAAAAATATGCAATTTTTATTCTAAATGCAGCTAATCTATCATGAGAAATATCATATGAGATAAGTTCTAATGTAGAAAATCAACATGCAATGCATCCTACCCTAACATGCATAACATACAATGTCAAATACTAGGTATAATCATAGACACAATGCAACCAACATGTCAATTGATTAATACAATAACGCATGCTTCTTGCAATGAACCTGACAATACAAATGGGAATGATGATATGAAGGATCGTGAGGGCGAGAGGTGGGCAAACAAGAGACCCATATGCCACAGAAAGGAAAACTGGATGAAGGAATAGACATTAGTCGAGGGGATTTAATTTGATCCTCCAACCAAGAGATGCAAATGTCAACGACCAAGTATATGAATCTTTGATGAAGAACTGTCTCGGGCCTATCATCCTTAGGGTAAGGAGTAAATGACTCATACATATTTAAGATGATACTATTTTTGTCATTGGGAAAACAAGAAGTAAATTCATCATTGTATTTGGGAAAAAAACATGATTCTGGTTTTTCCACAGGGGAAACTAGCTCTTCATCAAAACTAGGGGAATAAACTTCATCACAAACATCCATTTCCTGGACCGAGACATAACAAGGGGAGGGATGCTCAAACATGAAGAAAAACCCTGTATCAGTGGCATGGCTAAAAGAAGCCTCTTTCGCAATTTCTTTTTCATTAGTCATCAGAATCATCCACAATTTTGGAAGGCTCTTCTTTGATTGAATCGTCTTGGAACATAAAGAAGAGACCCTTCCAATTACTAGGAAGGGCTTCATAAGGGCCAACACTGTTGTTTAGGAGGGGCGAAGTATCTTCTTCTTTCCTGAGCTCATTCTTATGGATTTGAGAGACCATGGGGTCTTCCTTTTTATAGTCATACCCAATTCCCCAATCAACAACCAAAAAATCGCTTGCAGATTCTTCATCTATTTGACTATCATGATCCTCCTCAAAATGACCCCATTCTTCACTATATATTTGGTGTTGGTTAGGATGACATTCATTATCTTCTTTCGCTATGAAGGACTTTTCTTCCTTCATCCGTTCTCGAAGAATGATATCCAAAGTATTTACTGAATGATTTTGATAGAATACTTCAAGAAGAAGGTCATCGGTAGGACTCTTTTTATATTCACACTTCATGAAGAAGATCATCACCCTTTGATGGATTTCCGATTGCTCACAATAGTAGGAGAAAATCTCTTAGGAGTTATATGTAGCTATCAATTGCCTACAGAACTTCTCATATTCCATCATCCATTCTTGCAACACTGGAGGGCTCTCGGGTTCTAGATCTTCGTTACCATTATCCTTAGAGGACATGCTTTCCAATTCATGAGTCCCTTTTTCGGTACTATCCTCAAGGTACACATCAATCACTTAATCATGATGATTTGGAGAAGGATCAAGACATTCTTCCTCGAGCACAAAACAATATTCAATAACTTCCTCCTCTCGAAAGGCCACATCCAACATTTGGCATATGTCTTCATGAGATTGGAAACACGGCCATTCATACAAGAAGAAATGCATAGTCAACATCGGAAGAGCAGTAATGCTTTTAGGTCTACATGAGTCCAGCCAATTGGTATTGGGGGGAGAGGGGATGAGGATTGGAGGGTTGAGGGAGAAGAATGTGACTTGTAAAGGAGTTTCTCAATCCCTAAAATCCCTTGGGAACTTGGATTCCTAAGTAGTCCCTAATAAATAGTCTTTGGTGAAAAACGGACCACACGAAGCCAAGTGGACCCAACCCAGATTAGGGGATGGATTTTGGCAGCCAACGATATTCTTAACCTAGCCAAGGTGAGGGGAAAGATCACAAGAATTTTCACCCAAAGATGTCAAATTGATCCTATTAGGTACTAGCCTTGGGAACACCAGGGAAAAACTTGATCCTAGAGCTAGGGCTTGGAATATCCCGAGATTCCACCGTCGGATTTCCTTGAAATTTGGAGGAGACCTAGGGGACCCACCAACGCAGTAGATCCTAGGAGATCAAAGTTTTTCTATGGTCAGTTTCCAGGGAAATTGATGCCCTATGTGACCTAATGAGCCTAGACCTAGGAAAGGGAGGAAAAAGGTGAAAAATGGGGTTGAAATGATCACCCTTTAATGGACCAGTGCCTAATTTCACTTAGGGATATGGATTCAAGGAGAATTGTGAAGACGGATTTTGTTTCTTTAAACTTCGTTACAAATGGTGGAGGCTTATCAAGATAACACGATCTTTAGGACATTTCATTCATCCAACATGGCCCATACATGGAATAAGCTAAATAGACACATAATTCCACATTAAACACGTGCAGCAATTAGCCCTAATTATAGCGAAGTTCCAATGTATGCAGCAAAATGAAAAATAGCGTTAAATTTGCACTTACACGTTAGAGAGTATATCCAACCAACATCACATTTGCAATATAAGAAGCTCCAAGATATTAAAGAACCCAATCTGTATATCAAAATTCGTCCATCATCCAAAAATATCCACCAAGGAAAAAATGTGAAGTTCTCTAGTGAGAGAGAGAGATCCCAATCCAAGTGATGATCCAAAATGAATTAATCTAACTCCTATTTATACCCTAGTGAGAGAGATCCCAATCCAAGTGATGATCCATAATGAATTCATCTAACTCCTATTTATACCCTCGTTAGGAGTTCGAATTACCTAATGGGACTACATTATCCCCTAAAATAAAATAATGTGCACATTAACTAACTTTTAGTGACAAGCCCACCAAACTACCTCACAAATAAAATAATAAACCTCTCAAGAGGTCAAATAATAATCTATGCATGTCGTAGGGCCCTCCAAAAGGCTTGATGAGGTCCATAAGTGCCATAATGATGAATAGGATCTTCAAAAGGGACGGACAAGGGGATGGCACCTTGTTCTCCAACCAATAAACCTATGGTGCTCCCAGTGGGTGTGGGGGCACACCAATGACCTCATGGGTCTCCAAATGAGTTGAAGATGCATGTAGACCATCTGTAAGGGCTCAGATGATGGAATGAATGATGACATGTCAACTTACAAGTCCTGGGACACCTGCGAAGTGTGTGGTACACCTGTGGGGCTAGCTAAGCATAGAGTACCAGATACATCTCCTCCGTCCAAAAGGTGGATCTCTAGCAATCTCTGAACATCTCTGGAGATCCATGGAGTGTTGTCTATTGTTGTGGAGGCCCATGGATCTCTACACACACCCTATATGTGTCAATGTAGCCCTCTGGAAAGTCAAGACCCCATATAGGTAGACCAAACCCAAATGGACACCATCTACAATCCTGCATAAGATCCAATGTGTCCCCTAGCCTCCCAGTACAACAAGTCATTAAAGCAATCGTGTAAAAGAGCTTTTACAAACCATGTAAAACAAGTGGACACTTCATAATGGCATGCCCTTCCATAGTGGCCTTTGGCATGTGCTAATATCTCCAAGCTCCAAAGGGGGTTAGCCAAGTACCTTATTAGGTGGTTTCTACTTTTAGAGGGGATGGTATGTCCAAGGTACATCACTCAAATGGTGGTGGCATGTGATAAAGAGATGAAATGGAACAGGGAATAAGAGGGGCAAGCCTGGGCCACATATCGAGGCACAAGGGTAGCTAGAGAAAGGGAAGCCCACACCTGGGTGTATAATGTGTAGGAGGGAGAAATCGTGGTACATGAGGTACCTCGGCCTTGACTTTTCCACCCTTCTTTATATGCCTTTTGTCTTTTATGATTTTTCTTTGATTAACTGCTCGAGGCTCAAAGGACAAGAGCATGATGTGTCAGATATAGTAGCAATTACCCCCTTTTTGGTAGGGCGGTTCATTGCCCTCCTAGGGTTGGGACAATCATGGGCTCCTAAATGATAAAGAAGGCTCATCGAGGGCCTATGGAACCAAGGTGATGGCCATGGATATGGGGTAGAGCTCATGTATTGGTTTTTTCCCACACGCTAATTGTGTTTGTTCCCAACCATCTTCTACATTTTGTGGTACGTTTTCCTGTTGAATGTGGCCATTTATGCTTTTACTATTCTTTTTAGTTGCTTCAACCTTTGAAGCATCGTTCCAACCCTGACCCAAGGTGGGGGCAAGGGAATGGAGAGGCTAACCCTATGTGGACCGAGAGAGGTAATGTGGACCCAAGTGGGAGAGATGATGAATGGGGGTTATAGTGAATGGAAGGGGAGTAGTATATGTGGATAAGGGAGCGAGACCACGCAACCAAAGTCGAGGTTTCCCAAGTAGTATCACCCTAAAACCAAATGGTCATTAAAGGAGATCCCACGGGATTAAAATCCAAGGGTAACATCCAAAAGAGGTCAAGGGAACAGAAGCACAAACTAAGCTCAATCTTTCCGCTGAATCTCCCCATCAATCCATGCCCAGAAGTGTCCATAATAAGTAAACCCAATACTCAATTAACAAATGACAAGTCATACCTTTAGGTTTGGGAGGCCCACCTTCAAACATAAGATCAATACAGATGGGTGAGGAACCACATGGCTAGCTCGGGTGGCGGAGAAATGGCACAACGAGCTAGTTGAGAGCTGCAAGGGTTTGTTGGCTTTCGGCTGAGGTCCAACTCTCCACTGTGCTCCCCGGCATCTAACTACTACTAGTCTCTGCAATTGTCACTCTAGCATCTAACTGCACCAACAGCCATTGGTCCATCCTACTACTGAATATTGTGGGTCCCTCTAGCCGGGTATTGATCCAAGAGGTGGACTCCTCAAGGATCCTACCCAACTATAGCGCTCTAGGGATACAAAACCAAGTCACCCCACCTCACTCCTGGAGGTATATCGGCAAACATAGAGAAGTCTTCCTCCAACCTAGAGGAAAGCCTATCAATCTTGGCATGAGTTGCTGCCTAGTCCAACACTCAACAACATACCTGAGGGTTTCCGTCATGGGGCTACTAATGGAGTAGAGAACCAGGTTCTCAACCTCACATACAACAAAAGATATCAAATCCAAGATATTCCCCAATGGCCTCCTCTTCTTTTATAGATCTCATGGACCCCTCTAAAGCCTTCTATTTTATTATTATTTTAATCATGGAGCACTTTACCCTCTTATTAAAATATTCTTTTTAGTGCGGGAAAGAGTAAATCGGCTGCCATGTCTCCTCCGGTCACTAAAACTCATGTCCAACCATCCCATCATGTAGGTATTCTCGTTTCGGTTCCAACGAGCTATTACACTAAGGTGTTTTATCTCATACTCCTCCCGGAATGCCACCTTGAGCATAATTAATTGAGTTAAGCCCAAAAATAACTCAGTTTTCTGAAAGTTGTCGAAATGCACTGGAACGAAAAGCAAACTATGCGGATGATGGAATATCCCAAGCGAATGCCACCGGTCCTCATAGAAACTCCTCAAAACTCCTCCAAAAAGCCCTTGGGCCTACTGATGACACCAACCTATACGTGTGACCTGTTTTCTCCCAACTCTGGAAGTCCATCCTAACCCTATCATAAGGAACACCAAAAAAAGGAATATTATAGACCTTCCGCCCCAAGATTGCTTGCCCTCATGCAATCCAAATATGTGGGCCACCCTGGTGGCCCGATGCAACTGAGACCCAATGCTCAGATCCCATACAAACCCCTCGTTGCTGCTATGCTCCGGTGTCAAGCCACCCGAAACAGCCCCTCAATGTCGGGATCCCGAACTGATCTCTCATTGCACCTATCATCAACCAATCCTCCCGGATCCCAACGGCACCATGGCCAATCATCGCCCAAGTCCCATGGCTCGGATTATGTACTGTCTCTGGATATAGTTGTTGTCCCATGAAGCGAATACCAACTCAGCAACTCTCTCCAATCCAACCTCTAGCCTAGGCCGAGGTCAATCCTGCACGGTTGATGTCGAGCTAGTGCTACTGAAATACTGATGGATTGTCGGTCCACAATCCATGGCCCAATGGAACATGCAACAACTCCCTCATCCAAGTGATCCTGTCGAAATGTGCTCGGAACTAAGAATGATACTCCATTAATAAGATACCAACTCATGATCTCCCGCCAATCTATCCCGGAAGAAGAATCAAATGCAATGACACATGTATACGAAACGAGTCTAGTGTGTTGTCACCAGTCCATACTCAACTCATGCAGCTTTGTCCCGCTTGTCAACGAGAGCTGCCTAAAAAAGGAGGCCCCTCTCTCTATAATAGGCCAAAGTGGGCAAGATATGTTGCAAGACCCATCGATGTACTCCGGGAGAGTGTTCCTCCCTGAAAGTACTGCAGCTCTGCTAACTGCATGTGCATCTACCTGCACCTCATCAATGGGTCGGCCCAAAGATGGATGCACCACCATCTCAGGAATGTCATACCCCTGTTGTCTACTAGCTTCCCGCAAAACTACCCTATCAACCTCCAACATCTCTTGAGGATAAGTATCTGCAACTATTGTCACCCTGCTAGATGTCCGTACATATGTCTACTCCTCATTAATGGCTGGCCCCAAGGGTAGCCGCACATCCATCACAGACTCAATGTGAACCTCCATCTGGCTCTCAAAAGGACTATCATGCATACTGTGCATATCCTCCTCCTCAGCTAATTCATGCTCCACCATATGTTGCTATGGCTGAATCATCACAAGTGACTCATCACCTTGAGTATCTCCCATAGAGTCCCCTGATTGCTCACCGTGCACACTGGAATACAACTCCGGCTGACTGCCATCAACTCCTCATGCTCCCCAAAAGCATTCTCATATGACCCCATGGACTCACCCAAAGAAGAGTCATCATCCTGACATACAGAAGGAATGTCCTCCTACTCTATCTCTGCCACCTCATCTGCATCTCTCAAGCATGAGTGATCAGGCCCCCAAGGATCTTTACAGATGAAGGAAAGTCCCTTCCTCCTCAGCTCATTTTTGCTGCCTGATCCACCAAACTGGTGCAGCTCCTCCCTGGTCAACTATCTCCTGAATAGCCCCATGTTCTGCTCAACCATCCTTTCGGCTAGCTCATAAGCAGCAGGTGAAACCCACTGTTCTCTCCTCCAAATGGTCAACAGTCTAGCCCGCAACTCCCTGCAAATGGCATCACGATCTCCCATGACTGAAGACAAAAAGGACAGCATGTTTGTTCTGACTACATCAGGGTGATGTTTCCTAATGTTAAAGAAACATTGGAACATTTGACGGACCAAGTCATCACACCCCAAATCAAGCATGAAGTCATACGTTCTGAACATGGCCATACCTCCTAAAATCTCAAGCTTCTTCCCAAAGGTAAAGCCCGCACTATTGTCCAAATCCTGGAAAGTCTCTACTATCAGTCTGAAAACTCTGCTCATATCATCATCAATGTAAGGAGCTGTAGCTGTGGTCAACCTCATAATATTACTGAGGCATGATGCAACTGTAAGTCTGAACCCTTCACAAGGTTCTTCCAAGAACTTGGGTTGTATAAGAGCAAGCATAGCTAGTTTTAATGCCCAAATTAGTTTTCTCCCTTCTACCTGTCTCACTTCGGAGAGGAGTGAATCTAGCTCATCTAGTTTAAAAAGGACTCTCCATGTGACCCTCATGTGTTTCAAATCTGTTCCAAGTGCAAGGATTTTGTGTCCTATTTCTGGCTCCTCCTGTAAATCCTTTGATTGGTCTTGCTGAAGAAAGGCATGGACCCCTCTTGATAAAGGTTTGTTGTCTTGCTTGGGTTTCTGGTCCAATGACGTATAGCGGTTCAAGGAACCACTTTCTGTGTTTAATTTTCTCAATTTGTTTAGGAACTCCTCCATGGTTTAGCCCAATGATAACAGGTAAATTAAGTTGACTCAACCTCTACTCAACTCAGACTATGCACATAGCTATGCAGGGCTACTATGGGTAAAACCAACTCAGCCTCTGAACAAGCTGCAACAGGAATCAAATCAACTTGTTTCTCTAAGGTTATGCTGCTACAGGCATAGGGAATTCAGATCTAAAATAGCAAATTGAGATAAACTGCTACAAACAATTCAATGGCTCCATGGGTAGAAAAGAAAAACAACTTTCTTCTGACTGGAGTTAGCACCAAAATTCCCCAACAAATAGCCACTAGGGAAATCCCCAACTAGGGCCACTGGATTTTCTGAGGTTTAAATGGTTTCTTCAGTGTACAATTTCATCAAACACTTTGTTAATGGCACACCTGCATTACCAAACCTCAAGCTAATCAATTTTATAACAAATAACATTCAGGAAATAGCACATTCTGCTGATAACAATTGTTTTTCAGCAAACTGAAAGGTACATAGTCATATTACTAATTTCTGGCAATGAGAATCCAACACAATGGGCACATTAGCGAACCTGGTTTGTGCAGCGTTGTCTCTTCAATTTGATGTTCAGTTTTTTAACACATTGCTGTCATAAAGCTCCCAAGAGAACCGACCTCTTATCCCTCTGTCCCTCTTCCTCAATCACTGCTGCTACAGGTGAACACCCACTCAGCCTCTTCATTTTCTGCTAAAGCAAACAATTTGGCCAATATAACAGTCTCCTTGACAGTCAAGGTGCTGGCAGCTGAAGTAGATATCCCAGTGATTCGATCCTCCTCTTGAATTGATCAATCGACTCCAATGACGAAATTGGAATCCAATGGATATTAAACTCCAATTTCCCCACAACCACAATTTTCTGAGTTCCTTCACTGGCTTGTCCGGTTAGGCAGTTTGACAAACATATCATAGGCAGGTGTGTTCTGAATATTTCCAGTTCTCCAAGAATATTGGTCTACGCTTCTGATATGACCCACACAGCCAACAAAGACTCCAAAATCAGGTCTCCTTATAAATATACTCAGAGAATCTCCAAAATGATTCAATAAATTTATGGGTCTATCCTAGAGTTTTCAGTGGTCACACCTTCCCAATTTCTTGTCTTCAATTCTTAGTAATGAAACCACCAGCAATGCGTCCCAGTGTAGGTGCTTGCATTGTTGTCTATACGCCCAGAAAGAATGATGGAGCTCAACCTTCAAGAAATAACCAGCAGCACATAGAAACTCGACCAAGAATGACTTTAAATCTTCGGATCTAACCCACTGAAGCTTCAAATGATCATTACGTCCCCCACAAACTCAGGAAATTCGGACAGCAAGGAGTAGGGTATCAGACTTTAAATCTTTTCAGCTCAGACTTCGTCTTCTTATAAGGAAAAATGCCCAGAAATACAAATGGCAATTGTCTTGGCCTTTTATATTTATGCGACTCCTACAAATGGTTCACGGATTCTGGGTTTCCCTCTGCAACATTCGGCCCTTTGAAAATTCTGTAGCCATGCAATAATTTCACTGAATGACGCCAACAGCCTCCTAAAGAGAAAGCTCAGCCCAGATGTTGTTGTTCGATTTGGCCTATCTAAGATCCTCCTTGGTTCAGTGCCGGAAAATAATTCGACCTCTTTTAATCAATGTTGCGAACATCGGCATCGGGATAAAATCGGCAAGGGTATGGAAAACCAAAATATCGTAAAAATGGGGAAAATATCGGCAAACAATCGGCAAACATCGCCAAAATTAAGAAACCATAAAAATATCTTCAAAAATTGGCAAACATCGGCTAGGCCAAAAAATCGTGATTTCGAGATAAAATTGGGATGTTATCGAGATGTTCGCAACACTTCTTTTAATACACTAGACAATATGGCTTCGGCCCAATATTGAGATAAAATGCTCAGCCTCTGCAATACTGTGATCTTCCCAAATAAATCCGAGAAGCAATTCTGAGCGAATGCAAAAAAAACTTGGTCCCGATCCCCTGCCGAAGTGATGATTCTTAGCTGTTCTGAAAATGGATAAGATTCGCCAAAGAGGAGAAGGGAAGCAGTGCTTGAATTCCGCCCTTAGTCAATAAATTTGACTGATGCACAATATTTGAATGGAGAAATTTGATTTCAGTTCCACAACAAAATTCGACCCTGAAATGATACTTCAGCCTCCCAAAAATATTCGGCCACAAAATGTAAGGGTCAGCCCTTTCTCGGCGGCTTTTGAAAACATTAACCCACTCTAATACTCCACGCCTCACCAAACATTGGCCTCTATAAAATAATCTTTAATAAAAATTTGCCCTTTTGAGATTTTAAACGGCCTCCCTTGGATTATGATTTTGCCTCTTGGCTTCACCAAATAATTTCTCGCCAGAAGATTCAAACCATTTTATGATTTGGCAAAGTAATAAAAATGCAGCCTCAAAAATATATATAATATATATATATATATATATATTTGACGGCTCCTTGCAATTAAGCTTTATAATACGATGTGCTTCTCCATTAGCCAAATTTTCGAATCATTATAATGCCTGCAACCTTTTGCTCGAAATTTTGTGGGATATTGGTGAGACAAATTTGCAAACAATGGCAAGCTTGATAAAATTGGCCATTAAATTATTTTTCAGCAACATGAGACTTTAAAACCCTCAAACTTGTCTTTGAAATCGATCTGCAAATTAAACCCTTAGGCTGGCAGGAAGACCAGCTCTGATACCACTGTAATATCCCAAACGAGATATTTTGACCAAATTTGCAGAAAATAACTTAACCCAAAATTTCACTGTAAAATCAACATTTTATTAACAGAAGATTGCCATGTAAAATAAAAACAAATAGAGCATTGCAATCCATTAACACATTGAACAAGAAGAATCTCAGCTTTTTATAATGAATGGCAAACTGGAGTTACATGCATATCTGACCCACAATCGCTGAGATGGAAAGTTGGCCTCCAATATAATCTGCTGCACTACACCAGCCTCCAAACCTAAACAACTGCACTCTCCCTCCAACAACAACTGCCACTAAATCAACTGAAAGACAATGAAGCACCAATTGAGGATCTGAATGATCCTCACTCCAATATCCCTGAAGCTCCGTGAAACTCCTGAATGAAGTCTCCTCAAAGAGACTTGGGTTTTTATCCAACACTCGACAACATACCCAAGGGTTTCCATCCTAGTGCTACCAATGGAGTAGAGAACCGGGTTCTCAACCTCACATACAAGAAAAGATAGCAAATCCAAGATATTCCCCAATGGCCTCCTCTTCTTTTATAGATCTCATGGAGCCCTCTAGAGCCTTCTATTTTATTATTATTTTAGTCATGGAGCACTTTACCCTCTTATTAAAATATTCTTTATAATGCAGGAAAGAGTAAATCAGTTGCTGTGTCTCCTCCAGACACTGAGACTCATGTCCAACGATCCCATCATGTATGTATTCTCGTTCCGGTTCCAACGAGCTATTACAATAAGGTGTTTAATCCTTTATTCCTCCCGGAATGCCACATTAAACGTAATTAATTGAGTTAAGCCCAAAAATAATTCAGTTTTCTGAAAGTTGTCGGAATGCACTAGAACGAAAGGAAAATTGTGCGGATGATGGAATATACCAAGCGAATGCCACTGATCCTCATAGAAACTCCTCAAAACTCCTCCAAAAAGCCCTTGGGCCTGCTGATGACACCAAACTGTACCTGTGACTTGTCTGCTCCCAACTCTAGAAGTCCATCCTAACCCTATCATAAGGAACACCAAAAAAAGGAATATTACAGACTTAGTCTTAATTTTTGGGTGAAAGCAATTAACTGTGCAAATTACATAGTAAATCGCACTCCTACTAAGGTTTTAAGGAATATCACTCCAGAAGAAACCTGGAGCTCAATCAAACCAGATATAAGTCACTTTCGTGTTTTTGGAAGTGAAGCTTGGGCCCATATTCTAGATGAGAAACATAAAGCCTTAGAACCTAAGAGTGAAAAATGTATTTTTGTTGGATATCCTGAAGATGTCAAAGGATATATACTTCTTCAACCCAAATCCAAAAATGTAATCATTAGAAGATATGTAAAATTTGATGAAAATATATCGGCCTTCGAGCCTAATTCAGCGGGTGTGCCACCTTTGGCCTGCGAGCCTAATTTGGCGGGTGTGCCACCTTTTGGCCTGCGAGCCTGATTCGGCGGGTGTGCCACCTTTGGCCTGCGAGCCTGATTCGGCATATGTACCACCTCTTTCTATCTCTTCTACTTCTGACAACATTCCTTCTACTTCGGATGATGACAACGAGGATGACAATTCTCCTCCACCTCCTCAGGATCTTCCTTGAGCTCCACAGCTTCCAAAATGGGTCTGCTCTACTCGGGATGTAGCAGGTTCTCTTGCAGGTGACCCTGCAGATCAATGTCATACACGTTCTCAGTTCGATAGAGCCTCTTCTTTATTGGCTCAAGTTCCAAAAAATTATGACCTAGATACCTTTGAAGAAGCTTTAGGTCATACAGATTGGGATGCAGCTATGAATGAAGAATATCGTTCCTTATTGGCAAACGATACTTGGGATCTTGTTCCTCTTCCAAAGGGAAGAAAACTTGTCGAATCCAAATGGGTTTACAGAACAAAGTTTGGACCAGATGGAAAAGTGGATAAACATAAAGCTCATCTTGTTGCTAAAGGATTTTCATAAGTTGAAGGCATTGACTATACTGAAACCTTCTCCCCTGTTGCCAAAATGAATTATATCCGTCTTTTTCTTTCCCTTGTTGCCTCCATTAAATGGGAAGTCCATCAAATGGATGTTAAATCTACCTTCTTACATGGGGACTTGAATGAAGAAATCTACATGGAACAACCCCCTGGCTTTATCCAAAAAGACTCTAGCCTTGTTTGTCGCCTTAAGAAGTCTCTCTATGGTCTCAAACAAGCCCCTCAGGCTTGGTATGCCAAAATGGATAGCTTTCTCTTAGATAATGGCTTTTCTAGATGTCATTCCGACAACACTGTCTACACCAAGAAAGTGGGTAAGTCCTCAATCATCCTTGTTCTTTATGTTGATGATCTTATCCTTACTGGTAGTGATCCTAACCATATAAACCATGTGAAGTCTAGCCTCAAAGAGAAGTTTGAAATGACAGACTTAGGACACTTGCATTATTTCCTTGGTCTTCAAGTCTTGCAATCCAAAGAAGGTATTACACTTTCTCGGTCCAAGTATGCCTGTGATCATCTACGCCACTTTCACATGGAAGACTGTAAGCCAGCCCCTTCTCCCTTTCAGTCTAGAGTCAAGCTTTCAGTCACTTGTACTTCCCCTGAGGTTGATGCTACCTTATACCGTCAACTTGTTGGTAAACTCCTATATCTAACCCATACCCATCCTGACCTTTCCTTTGTCATTGGTCTTGTTGCTCAATTTAAGCACAAACCTCATGAAATTCACTGGAAAGCAGCTACAAGAATACTTCGATATGTTCGAGGTACAGTTCAGTTCGAGATTCATTACTGTGCAGGAGCATCTCCATTGTTGGTCGATTTCACTGATTCTGATTGGGCTAGTGACCCTGATGATCGAAATTCTACTACAGGTTATGTATTCACTCTTGGTTCAGGACCTATTACATGGTCTTGTAAGAAACAAAGTGCCATCTCTCTTTCTTCGGCAGAAGAAGAGTATCATGGTGTTGTTGAAGCCAATAAGGAAGCCCTGTGGCTTCGTCAGATCCTGTCTGAATTTGGTCTTCATCAACAGCATCCAACTACACTTGGGTGTGATAATTAGAGTGCCATTTAGCTATGAAAATATTTAGTTCAGCATCAGCGCAGCAAACACATTGAGCTACACATACACTTCATCAGAAAACTCATTCATGATCGTGTTCTTGAACTGCACTATTGTTCAACCAATGATCAAGTTGATGATATCTTTACAAAGGCTCTCACAGAAGCGAAGTTTACCAAACTTTGATCTATGCTTGGAGTTCAGGAAATTTATCATTAAGGGGGGATAGGCTCTAATGCCTCCTTCCTTCTCCTATTGTGCCACCTTTGTAAATCCTTCAATCCTATCCCGAGTAGTTCTTAAGGGGGAATGTTAGGATATTCTGACACATAGGAAATAGTTAAGTATAACTTGGTCTAGTGTAAAGTTAGGTAAAGTGTGTTTCTTTAGCATGTACTTTTGTAACTTATAATCTGATGGTCACGATATGTAGTGATCCAACGGTTCATTCTCTCCTCGGTATTACCGACACTTGATCCGTGGCTTAACACCTAATTGGTCCATGATCTCTATTTAAAGCGCATGGAGGGTCATTTGTCCGGTAACCGTTTATGAGAGAAGCTTATGTAAATTTTCTTTCTTTACATTAATAAATTGCCTGAAGTGGCCGCATTGGCTCAGGTCGTGGACTATTTCCCTCTTTGAGGGTTTTAACCACGTCAAATACTAGTGTATTGATCTCTGATCTGTTTGTGAGCGGTGACCTTTGGTGTTTGATCTAAGGAACTTACCCTGTAAATTCCTACATTAGTGAAGAAGGTGCTTCTGGAAGAACCTCGTCCACCTGGATCTCTCTCCAATACTACCACGTTCTCCGTTGCTGCAGCTACTCCCTCTGAACTAGAAGACTTCCCTGCTTTCTTTTGCGGAACCTGATCTCAAGACTTGTTCTTTCCCACCATGCTCTGTGAGTCCATCACTTCAATCATAAGTGTGATGTACCCTGTGTACCTTTGTGGTTGCTTCCTTTGGCTGAAGGTGATACTAGAAGATCGAACACTATCTTGATCTCCCTTAAACAAATCCTTTGCCTACTTTGCTTGAACTCTCCCTATACTGGGAGCCTCTGACTGAGTGGCTACCTCCACCCACCCTGGGTTATGCTCCCCATCACCCTGTTGGTCGGTCCAACTACCAATTAGCTTAGATTCAAATTGAGAGACTGGATGAAGCTTCATCGTGAGTAGCTTCTTCTCAGGTACTCTAATCTGCTTTTTCTCTAAGGACTCCCTCTGAGTTATGCTCTCCTCAATCATCACTTCTCTACTTTGAGCTCTCCCTGCTTGCTGCTCAAGGTTGCACCTACCTCTACCTGGAACTTGTAGAGATTCTTCACCCTCACACCTATCTGCTTCTTACATCCATAAGCTATGTGTTGGAGGTAAGCCTTACCTCTGCTGAAGATGACATCATAACCCTTGTCCTTAAGGGTAGCTACTGAAACAAGATTCTGCTTTAATCCTGGAACATATAGGACATCTTTGAGATGAAGAGGATTACCTCACTCCCTCTGAAAACTGACAGTGCCAACTCCACTGGCTACATACATGCCATCATCTCCTAACTCAATCTGAAATTGCATGTCCTTCTCCTTCAAGTGGCTAAAATTTGTGAACAATCCACAAGTGCAATAACTAGAAACTATTCTTCTAACTGATGCAATTTATTTGTCTTCAGATATTTAATTTAACGGCAAATAACGAATAGCTCACCACTGCAATCTTCACAATAAAATAAATATGTTGTGGAAAATTAAAATGGATCTGAGAAATTCATGCACACAATTAACACAATTATTTTCGACTAATGTCCCCGAAAAAACCCCAAAGGGAAAACCGGTGAAGCAAATGAGGATTTATTTTATTATTATGAAGCAGTAAAAATCCAAGTACAATAATCTAGATGCCTTACTAGCAATCCTCCAACAAATAATTTGGCAAAATTTCTGTGAGAGAATTTTCTCCCTCTGCAAATCAACTGGCTGCTCACACTATTGCCCTGCACAAGTCTGGACGACCCCTGAAACTGCCTCCAACTGACTCGTTTAGCCTCCCTCTGCCTCTGGAAAATATGCCTTCCCTACTCAGATATAGCCTTCGACAACTGAAACAAACTTCTCTTGGCACTCGCATTGGGGTTTATGGATCACTCGCACTGCCTGGACAGCTTTTCTGCAAAACAATTTGAACTCCCTCTTTCCTGCCTCTCCGGCGCTAGAAATCTGCTGGGAAATTCCTCCGGAATTCTCTTTGTTACTCCCTCAATCACTAATGCTCCTCCACTGGCTCGAATTCTTCCCTCACTGAATCATTGTGCACAGGGAAATTCGCATTGCCTGGATAATGGCTCCCTTACTTATGTCTCTCCTCATCCCATCGATCTACTCTTATAATCTCTCATTGGAGCTTCAACGGCCATGATTAGATCCTCATCAACGGCTAAGATCATCTTAGACTCGATCCATGTGAGTCAATAGAACATTCTCGATCATCCTCAATTAATTCCCATTAATTAATAAATTTTCCTAAGTTAGACTTATGCAATTTTAATTATTGATCAATTATTTTAATTTAGGTGTTTCGCAAGCTTATCTCACGAAACCTTTTCGGGGTTTTGGAGAACTAGTGTTCCTTAGCCTCTTAGACACAAATTGAGATTAGAACACATGTCTAATGCTACAAAAACTAACACTCCCACTTAGAGAGGAAGGTGTTCTCTCCATCAATACTACTCTCCTGCACCTGGACAGTCCTATGCTACTGATGTTTGACTGACCTTCTTCACTTCTCCAAGCTGACCAATCTCCTTGTCCCTGGAAATCATTGTGAAGAGAATATTGTCCATCATGCTATTGCGCAAACTCTGATCTACTCATATTGTTGCTGCTACAACTCTACTGCAATAATGAGTCTGATCTCCCCAGATCCTGAAGTGCTAGCTTCTATAAGGTTGCTCCCTTTGAAAGTAGACTCCCTATGAGTCTCGATCTCCCTATGAGAAATCACTCTGCTCTCCCCTGGAAAATTGCATTGTCCTCTTGCACTAGAAATTGGACTGTGAAGCTCTGCGTTGTGAATCTTCTGGCTAGAAGTGCACCTACAACTTGCCATTGGCAAACTCACACTGGCTGCATCACTACAGCTAGTTCAGCAACTGTCTCTTGATCACCTAACTGCAACTAGCTCTACCACTGTCTATCTAACTGTTATTTGTTGACACTGTGTTACTGTAACTAGCTCTGAAACAATCTATCGAGCATTTGCCTGCAACTAGTTTTGCTAACACCGAATCCTACTACTGTGAAACTGTGGGACCCTACAGCAAAGGTGATGGTCTCACTACAACAATCTGGAATTGATCTGAACAATCTCCTTGTTGCACCTGCGTTGGACCCTGCCCAACTTGATATGTGTTAATTTTAGTTAACAATGGTATGTTCTATGCTTAACACAATTACTTCATTGTTCCTTTAGCAGCCCAATGACAATTTCCAATTTAGATTTCCAGTAGCAATCACATTAGCCATTAATCACATTGACAGTAAAAGTAGATAGAACATGAAACAAAATGCAGAAGACAAGCCAAGACAAGAGGACACCAGATTTGGCGGATGCCAAGGAAAAACCCCAATGTGGGGAAAACCCTTTGATCAATTCTTCTTATTATTATATCAAAATGTTCAGCACAGAGAGAGTACAAAAATCAAATTGACTTGCCCAATTCAAAGTCAAAACAACCTTGTCAATTTTTGCAGTCGAACTTCAGCCCTAATCAGAAGTCAAACATGGTCAATGTAACAATCAAACTCCTAATTTGAAGCTTGGTCAAAGGCAGTCAAACTCGGCCTCCAGCAGTGGTCAAAGTCGGCCCAAAACAGTCACAAAATATGTGGTCAAACTTGGTCAACCTATGGTCAACGCGGGTCAAAGTCCTCCTTTTGCCTCGGTTTTGTGCCTAGAAATGCGACATGTTGAGACAGAAATATACCTAGAAAATCAAAGTCAAATGATGCCCAGAAATTCAAAGTCAATGTTGGTCAATGTTGGTCACACTGCAGAAATTCCTGAGATTTTCGGCCCTGCAATTTTCTCTTGTAATTTCGTCCTCCTTGTGCCACATGTGGGAGAGACAGAATGCCCAATGTTGTACGAACCAATGAGAGAAGGAGAGAGAATGTGTGAGTGATGATGATGCCAAATAAGGTGGGAGGTCACTTGTATTTATACAATTCGTTGAGGGTGAAGAGTCACGTCTATTGGGCTTCATGAGCCTACATGATGATGTGGTCGACCTGAACAATTTGCACATGTGTGGGCAGAAATTCAAAAACGTACTTCCGCCTGTCCAAATTGGATGATCTTTATATCAATTTTGGTCCTCTCGAAAAGAGAAATTTAATGCAATCATCGTCTCCATCAAATGAGATGTCCCAAGGTGGAATTTGGCCCTAGTTTCCATTTTTAACACTCCCTCTCAACTAGGGAGAATTCCACTTGCCAATCCATTCATCATCATCGACCATCAAGCCATCCTATAGTCATGTACCATCTTTGTATCTCAGCTCATCTTTGCTCTGTTGAACACTGATATGAATAATGAAGAAGAATCAATCGAGAGTGAGTCACAAGACCTTACCACTCTCTATTGACAAAAATCAGTCCACAGGTAGAACCTCAATCAGACTTGATCCCAGATCAAGTTGTTGAACACCATGCATCCTAGACATAGGGAGTACAACAGTACACGATGCGTCCATCGATAGTGCTATAGTCCCTATCCACTTTTCCAAACTCATTTGCCAGATGAGAGGTACTTCCCATGAGTCTTGGACTACATGGGCGGGATGTATGTTGGGGCATCGACAAGAGAAGTTGAACCACTCATCCTGCTCATATGCCATAGTTGAAGGTGAACCACTCATCATATGCTTATGTCAATCGTAGGGGAAGGTGAAACACTCACACTATGGTCACTCATAGCTCCAAAAAGTACCCCAAGCCCCCAAGAGCTCCCAGAGTTCAGTATCCAACTCAAGCAGGACCCTCATAGGAGGAGGGTCTTTCCACGACTTTAAGTCTTTCTCGGAAGGCTAAGAATTTGACCTTCCCTAAGGGCTTCGTGAAGATGTCTGCGACCTGGTCATCAGCCCTGATGTGTTGGAGCCTTATTGCTGCCCATTGTACCATATCCCGAATAAAGTGGTACCTGATATCAATGTGCTTGGAGCGTTCATGGAACCCAGGATTCTCTGAAAGGCGAATCCAACTTTAGTTGTCGCAGTAGATCACGATGGCATCCAACACATGCTCAAATAACTCACTAAAAAGCTTCCTCAACCAAACAGCTTCACAACAGGCCATACTAACAGCAATGTATTCGGCCTCGGCAGTGCTTAAAGCAACCAATTTATGCTTCCTGCTCATCCAAGATATTGAAGCAGACCCCAATGAGAAGCAACATCCAACCGTGCTTTTACGATCCACCACACTGCCAGCCCAGTCAACATCAGTATATCCATGTAGCCTCAAATTTCCGACAGTGTATCTCAAACCATAGTTGAATGTGCCACGGAGATATCCACCACACTGTCAGCCCAATGAACATCAGTATATCCATGTAGCCTCAAATTTCCGACAATGTATCTGAAACCATAATTGATTGTACCACGGAGATATCTCAAAAGATTCTTAGCAACGATCCAATGTATGTGATGAGGCTCGACAATAAATTGACTTAATGTATTCACAGCGAAGCATATGTCCGGACGGGAGTTTACCAAGAACATCAGGGACCCCACAAGCTGTCGATACTCGGAAGGATTTGCCAATGCAAGCCTGGCAACACTTCCACATAGCTTCTTGAATTTGAGTTCCATAGGAGTAGACACAGACTTGCAATCCACCATCCCACATCTCTTGAGCAACTTCACAATGTATTTTCGTTGAGAAAGGAAAATATCTGTATTTTCGTTGAGAAAGGAAAATATCACCTAGCTTTTGCCAGACCTCCAGGCCTAGGAAGTAATGCATCAGACCTAGGTCCTACATCTAGAACTCGGAAGCCAACTCCCTCTTGCATTGATAAATGAGAGGGTCTGCACCTATCAGAAAGAGATCATCTACATAAACGACCAAAATGAGAGGCGTGTCCTTTTCAACCTTGAAGTATAGGTTAGGATCAACTTCGCTCCTTGTAAATCCCAACTTCATAAGATAGCTATCAATCCTCTCATACCAAGCCCTAGGGACTTGCTTCAACCCATAGAGGGATTTCTTCAACCTGCATACATGTGTCCTTCAATCTTGTAATTCGAACCCTTGAGGTTGTTCCACATAGATTTCCTCCTTAAGCGAGCCATGCAAGAAAGCAATCTTAACATCCATTTGGTGTAGGCTCCATCCTTGAGAGGTAGCGAGAGCAATAATAGATCAGATAGTGGTGTATCGGGCAACTGGCGCAAATATCTCGTCATAGTCCACTCCTTCCTTTTGAGAGAAGCCTCGAGCAACGAACCTGGCCTTGTATTTTTCAACACTCTCATCAGCTCCATCTTTGATTTTGTAAAGCCATTTAGAAATGACCACAGACTTGTCCTTGGGTCTAGGAACCACATCCCAGACATCATTCTTCATGATTGATTCGCACTCCTCAGAAGTCTTTCTCGGAAAGCTAAGAATTTAACATTCCCTAAGAGCTTTGTGAGGATGTCTGCGACCTGCTCATCAGTCCTGATGTGTTGGAGCCTTATTTTACCCCACTGTACCGTAACCTGAATAAAGTGGTACCTCATATCAATGTGCTTGGAGCGGTTGTGGAACACAGGATTCTCTGAAAGGAAAATCCCACATTGGTTGTCGCAATAGATCACGGTGGCATCCAGCACATGCTCAAATAGCTCACTAAAGAGCTTCCTCAACCAAACAGCTTCACAACGGGCCATACTAGCAGCAATGTATTCGGACTCGGCGGTACTTAAAGCAACCAATTTCTACATCCTGCACATCCAAGATATTGAAGTAGACCCCAATGAGAAGCAACATCGAACCGTGCTTTTACGATCCACCACACTGCCAGCCCAGTCAACATCAGTATATCCATCTAGCCTCAAATTTCCGGCAATGTATCTCAAACCATAGTTGATTGTGCCATGGAGATATCCACCACACTGCCAGCCCAGTCAACATCAGTATATCCATATAGCCTCAAATTTCCAGCAGTGTATCTCAAACCATAGTTGATTGTGCCACGGAGATATCTCAAGAGATTCTTAGCAGCGATCCAATGTATGTGATGAGGCTCGACCATAAATTGACTCAATGTATTCATAGTGAAGCATATGTCCGGACGGGAGTTTACCAAGAACATCAGGGACCCCACAAGTTGTCGATACTTAAAAGGATTTGCCAATGTGTGCTCGACAACACTTCCACATAGCTTCGTGAAGTTGAACTCCATAGGAGTAGACACAGACTTGCAATCCACCATCCCACATCTCTCGAGCAACTTCACAATGTATTTTCCTTGAGAAAGGAAAATATCACTTGCCTTTTGCCAGACCTCCAGGCCTAGGAAGTAATGCATCAGACCTAAGTCCTTCATCTCGAACTCGGAAGCCAACTCCCTCTTGCATTGATAAATGAGAGGGTGTGCACCTGTCAGTAAGAGATCATCTACATAAAGGACCAAAATGAGAGCCATGTCCTTTTCAACCTTGAAGTATAGGTTAGGATCAACTTCACTCCTTGTAAATCCTAGTGTCATAAGATAGCTATCAATCCTCTCATACCAAGCCCTAGGGGCTTGCTTCACCCCATAGAGGGATTTCTTCAACCTGCATACATGTGTCCTTCGATCTTGTAATTTGAACCCCTGAGGTTGTTCCACATAGACTTCCTCCTTAAGCGAGCCATGCAAGAAAGCAGTCTTAACATCCATTTGGTGTAGGCTCCATCCTTGAGAGGCAGCGAGAGCAATAATAGATCGGATAGTGGTGTATTGGGCAACTGGTGCAAATATCTCGTCATAGTCCACTCCTTCCTTTTGAGAGAAGCCTCGAGCAACGAACCTAGCCCTGTATTTTTCAACACTCTAATCAACTCCATGTTTGATTTTGTAAAGCCATTTAGAAATGACCACAGACTTGTCCTTGGGTCTAGGAACCACATCCCAGACATCATTCTTCATGATTGATTCATACTCCTCATTCATCGCATCCTTCCATACTTGGTGTTTCACAGCTTCTTCGAACATACATGGCTCAGATTGAACAATAGTACCCTTGATACATGTTCGGCTTCTTACTTTCACGAAATGTCCCTCTTGGAGCAATATGTCTTTCAGCATCTTCGAGAATATCTTTGAGCCAGAAAAGTCTTTTCCTTGAGGAAGAGGAATCACCAGGAGGTGGATCAATGGGGTCCATCGAGCCTTCAACATCAAGCATCGGTTCATCTGTCGGAAGTTCATCTTGCTTTCCTGTGACATCATCATTGTCCTTCCTTGGGATAGGGAGATCTCTAGCTTTCCCAAGGGTTGAATCTTCATCGAAAGTGACACCATGGCTTATTTCCACTTCTCTTTGACCAAGCACATAGATTCTATATGCCTTTGAATTTTCACTGTAGCCCACACATGTACCTTTCTTCCCAGATTCTTCTAACTTGTTTCTTTTCTCTTTAGGCATATGAAAATACACAGGACAACCAAATATTCTAAAATGAGAAACATCAAGTTTCTTACCAGTGAAAACTTCTTCAGGTGTCTTGAAATCCAATGCTTGATGTGGGTTTCTATTTTGAACATATACGACAGTGTTGGCAGCTTCTCCCCATAAGATCTTTAGTAAGCCTTGGTCATGGAGCATGGCACATGTAGCTTCTATGATAGTTCGATTCTTCCTTTTAGCACCTCCATTTTGCTCAAGGGTGTATGGAGTGGTGGTCTCCCTCTTAATACCGGCCTCTCTACAAAAGTCAATGAATTCATTTGATTCATATTCGGTTCCATTATCAGTCCTCAATATTTTGATCTTCTTCCCTATTTAATTCTCCACCAAGGCTTTGAAAGAACGGAACCATTTGAACACTTCGTCCTTCTTCTTCAAGAAATAGATCCACGGTTTGCGAGAGAAATCATCCACATAAATTGATAGTATAAGTATCCTCCTAATGACGTTACAAGCAACATACCAAGTACATCAGAATGGACCAATTGAAGAATGTCAGAAGTTTGACTTTCACTTGAAGGGAATGGTCCCCTCATAAGTTTCCCAGCTGCACAACCCTAACAAACACATTCATGATTCATGTTGAACTCGGGCATACCTGTGACCATCTTCCTTATCCCAGGTAAGGCTTTGTAATGAAGGTGAGCAAATCTTCGAGGTCATAATTTAGATTGAAGAGAAGTATCGCAAGTCAAGGCCCTCAAAGGACTTCCTCCAACTTGATAGAGACCTTCAACACTAAATCCAAGTGTAAATGCATCTTTAGGGTTTCTTTGCCAAATACGTACATTTCCATCAATGAATGCTACCTTGAAGCCTTTATCTTCCATTGCAGAAATAGACACCAAATTCTTCTTCAAATCGGGTACATACAATACTTCTTGTAGATGAAGGGCTTGACCTTGATTTAAGTGAAGAGTGGCAGTCCCTATTTCTTTCACGGGGTAGGTGGCATTGTCTCCAAGTATGATCTCCAGATTAGTCTTTTTTTCAATCAAATTTGAGAGGGCCTCCTTGTACCCAGTGAAGTGCCTTGAAGAACCACTGTCAATCAACCAATGATCCAAAGTGTCCGGAGGAGAGGCAGTAGTGAGGGCAGAAAAAAGATAAAATTATTTTTGTTTTTCTACAACATTAGTTTCCTCATACCCGGAGTTTATCATCCTTTTGGGAGGTCTACCATTACCATATCGAGCAGCAGGAGCATTCCTCTTTCCATTATTGTTGAACCTGTTGTTCCTTTGATTGCCATTGCCTTTGAAATTGTTGTGATTGTTGTTCTTGTTGTCGTCATCCCATGGAGTATCCTTCTTGTGAGGACACTCTAGCATAGTGACCAAACCTATTGCGAATGTAGCACCTTCCTTTTCTTCCTTCTTTGAATCCCTGCTTGAATCCTTGACCTTGTCTCTTTGGACCAGCGTTATTCTTCCTTTTTGCATGAGTGGAGAAAGCAATAGGTTCATTTCCATTTGAAGGCTTGTCTCTCTCCATCATCATCGTCTCTTCTTGAGTGCATCTAGCCAATAATTCATCGAGACTAGGAATACTGACATTGTTAAGAATGGTGGTGTTGAACACATCCCATGCTCTTGTGAGACCTCCAAGAGTGATGAGAGTGAGCTCCCTGTAAACAACAACTTCTCCAATAGATAGAAGGTCATTCTTGATTTTTGTAATCCCCATGAAGTAGGATTGGATAGACTCCCCTTTATCCATCTTGATGTCCTTCAACTTGTTCTTGAGGAAGAGGATTTGATTTGCATTGTTTAATTTCTTGTACTTTGTCTTTGCAGCAGCAGGTGCATTGGAAGGAGGCTCCACCACTTTTCCCTACACATAGTCCATAACATCATGCTCTCCCAAAGACAAGTCCAAAGTCATCTTCCATGCATGATAGCCGGATTTGTCCTTGAGCTTATCCTCAGATTTGAAGTAAGATGTAGTAACCATTGAAGCTAGACCAATATTCTTGTCTAACAGCTCTCTCTGATTGTTTTTCTCTCTCTTGCTTGGGTTTGTCTTCGCCTGGGCTCTGATTCCATGTTAATTTGAGTTAACAATGGTATGATTTTACTTCAATGTTCCTTTATCAACCCAATGACAATTTCCAATTTAGATTTCTAGTAGCAATCACATTAACCATTAATCACATTGACAGGAAAAGTAGAGAGAACATGAAACAAAATGTAGAAGACAAGCCAAGACAAGAGGACACCAGATTTAGCGGATACCAGAGAAAATCCCCAATGTGGGGAAAACCCTTTGATCAATTCTTCTTATTATTATATCAAAATGTTCAGCAGAGAGAGAGAGTACAAAAGTCAAATTGACTTGCCCAATTCAAAGTCAAAACAACCCTGTCAATTTCTCAGTCAACTGCAGTCAAACTTTAGCCCTAACAAGAAGTCAAATATGGTCAACGCAACAATCAAACTCCTCCTTTGAAGCTTGGTCAAAGGCAGTCAAACTCGGCCTCCAACAATGGTCAAAGTCAGCCCAAAACAGTCAAAGAATTTGTGGTCAACGCAAGTCAAAGTCCTCCTTTTGCCTCAATTTTTGTGCCCAGAAATGCAACTTGCTAAGACAGAAATATACCTAGAAAATCGAACTCAAATGATGCCCAGAAAGTCAAATTCAACACTGGCCAACGTTGGTCAAACTACAGAAATTCCTGAGATTTTCGGCCCTACAATTCTGTCTTGTAATTTCGTCCTCCTTGTGCCACACGTGGGAGAGAGAGAATGCCCAATGTTGTACGAACCAATGAGAGAAGGAGAGAGAATGTGTGAGTGAAGATGATGCCAAATGAGGTGAGAGGTCAGTTGTATTTATACAATTCGTTTAGGGTGAAGAGTCACGTCCATTGGGCTTCATGAGTTTACATGATGATGTGGCTGACCTGAACAGTTTGCACATGTGTGGGCATAAATTCAAAAATGCACTTCCGCTTGTCCAAATTGGATGATCTTTATATCAATTTTGGTCCTCTCGAAAAGAGGAATTTAATGCAATCATCATCTCCATCAAATGAGCTGTCCCAAGGTGGAATTTGGCCCTAGTTGTCATTTTTAACAATATGCATAGGTATCAAGCTTCTCCTCTACCTAGAGGTATTGCTACTATCAATGCAAACTCCTCCAATATGGCAGTGACTTCATCAATTTCTACCAAAGTTGATGTCTGCTCCCACTGCCCCTTCTTGTCCTTCTTCCTTTTAGGACACTAGGTCACATAGTGGCCATACTTGTGAAAATTTCAATCCTGAAAATACTTCTGCAATGATAGATTTATTTCTCCTACTTATTATTTCCAATAAGTTATTTACATAATTCTTCCAGTAAATTTTGAAATAAATACTACTGCAGCATTCCCTCAAGTATATGCAAAGAATAGAACGGTAAGAAATACAAGCATAAGAATCAATCACATATACACACTTATTTTTGGATAATAGTCCCCGGAAAAACCCAATGTGAGAAAACCGGTGTAGCAGATGAGGGTTTATATATTATTCTTCGGCAATGAAATTATTTACAAGGAAAAGACTGGTAGACTTCTTTAGAAAACACCTAAGATAAATTCTCACGAACTCTCTGGAGAATTTCTGACACTCAGAAGACTCACAGCTTCCTTCTGCATGTCTCTCTGCGCAATGCCTGCGTGAGACTGCGTCACTCTGTGTTGTTGCTCTGCGCTACCTTCTGTGTCCTTTCCTCGACCCTTGTCACTGCTGACTCCCTCTGCTTCTTCTGCCCTGCAACTCTCCCTCTGAAATCAAATTCTATTACTTCAGAATCGACTTCCTTTAGGTTACTGAGTATATGCCCAGCTTGCTTTCCAAATGACCCTCAAGCCTTATTTTTTAATCTTCTCATTGATGAATCAGCAGCCCATATTAGAAGTCTAATCAATGGCTAAGATTAAAACTTGACTTGATCTTCGTTCTCTAGAAGATTCACACTCTGTTTTATTAATACCCATTAATTATTTAATTTCCCTAAGTTTAGACTTAGGGTCTCCATTAAAATAATTAATTATTTTAATAAAACATAAACCGAGTGGAATTTCCACAAACGATTTTTGGGTTCTTTGGAATACTGATGTCCAAGCCTCCTCACAAATTTTGAGACTTGGAACACTTTCCGATGCTACAAAAATAAACACTCCCTCTTAGCAAGGAAAGTGTTCTAGCAATATGCTTGTCACATGCTACTCTATCTTGAAGCATCCTCTGCGTTGTTGATGCCTGGTTGCTAACCCTCATCTGCTGCATTGTTGCCTTCTGGCCCATGACACTATCACTGTCACTGCCTCATCTGTACTGCAGCTCCCTCTGAATCCTGAGCGTATCCATTCCTACTACTGAAATGGATTCTCGATCATCCCCATCTTTTCCCTGAAATAGACAAACTTAGTCTTCCCTAGAGCTTTCGTGAGGATATCTGCCACTTGTTCTCCTGTAGGAGCGTACTGCAATTATACAGCTCCCCGTTGGACACAATCTCTGATGAAGTGACACCTAATGTCAATGTGCTTCGACCGATCATGAAACACGGGATTTTCAGAGAGCTTGATGCAACTCTGATTATCACATAGAATGTTGGCCACCTCCATCTTTTCCTTGAGTAAGTTCACAGGCAATTTCCGAAGCCATATGGCCTCCCACGAAGTCGTGCTTGCTACCATATATTCAACCTCTGCGGAGCTCAAAGCCACGGATTTATGTTTTCTGCTGCACAAGGAGGTCATTCATGATCCAACACTGAAACAGTACCCACTGGTACTTTTCCCATCTACTGGGCTCCCAGCCCAATCTGCGTCAGTGAAACCACTCAACCTGATGTCATTGCCTCGAGTGTATTTCAATCCAAACTCGATTGTTCCTTGTAGATATCTGAGAACATGTTTGGTTGTCGCCCAATAAGCCCTCCTTGGTTCCACCATGAACTGACTGAGAGTATTGACAGCATGACAGATGTTTGGTCTCGTGTTGACCAGAGCTACCTATACAAATTAGGATCAGCCTCATCATCTTCAAACATGTCAATTTTCTTCCAATTGGTAATCATTGGAGTAGCCATGGGTCTACAGTCCTCCATCTGAAACCTCTTCAGAACTTTTGTAGTATACCTTCCTTGACCAAGGAAGATCTCACCCTTCTGCTACCAAACTTCCAACCCCTGAAAATAATGCATCAGCCCTAGATCCTTCATGTCAAATTCTGCAGCTAAATTCTCCTTGCAGTCCTTGATGAGCCTAGATGATCTTGTCAGAAAAAGATCATCTACATACTGTTGAGATTTTGAGGTGTTGGGGTAGCATCGGATGTGCTCTAGCTCTCAAAATTTGTGGAGGGGCTAGAGTACATGAGATATCCAAGACCCATAAAGCGTTTTGAAGAATTCCATCTGGATTAAGTTTTATTCAAATAATCAATCTTTTTAATTAAGGACCCTAAGTCTAACTTAGGAGAATTAAAAGATTAAAGTGAATTAAATTAAACATGTGATGAGAATGACTTAAGTGATGTGGATCAAGCAGCTTCTAATCTTAGTCGTCGATTAGAGATCAGATCACGGTTGTTGATGTTTCAACGAGAAAAGTATAAGAGAAGGGCTTGGGGTCAGTTAGAGAACACACACACTTGCAGAGCACTGAAGCTAAGCTAAGATTCTAGGGCGTGGTTTGCTAGAATTTCAGAAGTGTTTCAGCTGCAGTGAGGGGCAATATTGGCAAACGGGATGGTTTGATCCCAGGCCAAGAGTACAATGAGGGTAGAGAAGGAGCATTCCAGAGCGGCGTAGAGGTAGAAACTACACAGTCTAGCCAAGAGCCCAACAGGAGCAGCGCAGAGGCAGCAGGAGCCAAGCAAGGTTGACACAGGCCCAATTAGGGTAGCGCAGAGGCAGCAGGAGCCAAGCAAGGTTGACACAGGCCCAATTAGGGCAGCGCAGGGGCAGCGTAACCCCTCCTAGGGTGGCGCAAGCCCTCCGTGAGCAATGCAAAGGCTGATGCGGGCCAGGAACGCTGACGCAGAGGGCTTCAGAGTAGCGCTGGGGTTTCCAGAGGCCGAAAAGGGGTTGAGTTCTGTAAATCCCGTTTTAGGGTGTGAATCAGTCATATTTTTCTATCTCCAGGATAGAGGTATTGTTGCCATTTATATTTCTATGTCGGGTTAACCAGTTTTGGCGCCCAGGATTGATGTACTTAGAATCTGCATAATAATAAAAACCCTCCAGAAGCTAGCAGCACTGGTTTTCCCGCAATGGGTTTTTCCAGGGACATTTGTCTACAAAATCCTTGTGTGTCACTTTGTCTATGAGCATGTTATTCAGTATCTGATCTGTGTGTGTAGGCTGTTAATTGTATTTACTTCGATGTTAATGTTGAATTTTCAGATTAATAACTTATGTAAATAGGAGAAGTAAATCAAGATTTAACAGTAAGGTTTCTTAAGTTTAAGAAATTTTCACACATACAGCACTAGTATCAGAGGCTCATCCCCTACTCTCAGATAGTAGAGATTGGGATCTGCGTCACTCTCGACAAATCCCATCTTCTACAAGTAGCTATCAATTCGACCATACCAAGCTCTAGGGGCTTGCTTCAGTCCATAAAAGGCCTTCTTGAGCCTGCACACATGAGTATTCTGCTCATGCATCTCAAAGCCCTCTGATTGTTCAATATATACTTCTTCTTCTATCACCCCATTCAGGAATGCAGTCTTGACGTCCATTTGGTGAATCTCCCATCCCATTTGCGCAGCAAGGGATATCATGGATCTAATAGAAGTATATTTGGCTACTGGGGCGAAGGTCTCTTCATAGTGTATCCCTTCCTTCTGAGCATACACCTTGGCCACAAACCTAGCTTTAAATTTCTCAATGTTGCCATCTACAGTATATTTGATCTTGTAGATCCATCTCGAACCTACAACTGATTTGTCCTAAGGCCTGGGAACCACTTCCCAGACATCATTCATCATGATGGAGCTATATTCTTCCACCATCACATCGACACATACCTGGTGCTGAGCTGCCTCTTGAAAACTAGAGGGTTCCCCAACCTGCGCTGCCAAATCTTGGTACCTTTCAGGTAGCTTGTGCTGCCTCTTCTCATTTATGGGGGCTCCGACAAACTCTTCTGCGTCCCTCAGAATTTGTCGTAATTCCCTGCTCGTTCTACCATTGGTAGTGGGTGGATCTACCTGCTCTCTTTCCTGCAAGTCCTCAAGAGATGTATCCCTTGGATCCCCATGCCTTGGAGAGGCACTCGTATTACCCTCTGCAAGTCGTTGTGGTTGGACCAGCGGATCCTCCTCAGACTGCGTAGCAGTAGGCATCTCTCGAGATTTCCTGGAGGCCCTTTCCTCCATGAACTTTACATCCCGCCATACTACAATCTTCCTGCTCTCGGGAATGTAAACGCGGTAAACCTTTGCATTCTCGCTATATCCCACCAAATATCCCTTTTCCGCAGTCTTATCCAGTTTCTTCCTCTTCTCTTTAGGCACATGACAATATGTCGCACTGCCAAAGATCCTATAGTGGCTCACTTCAGGCTTGTTGCTAGTGAAGACAATTTCTGGAGTGATCTTACCCAATGCATGTGAGGAATCCTGTTATGTACGTAGACAGTTGTATTACAAGATTCGACCCACAGGAATTTGGGCATGTCTTGATCATACAACATTGCCCTTGCAGCCTCGACAATAGTTCTATTCTTTCTCTCTGCAATTTCATTCTGCTTCGGTTTATATGGAGTGATCCATTCTCTTTTGATGCCTTCCCTTAAGCAGAACTTTGTGAAGTCTTTATCAATGTATTCTCCACCATTGTCTGATCACAATGTCTTTATCCGCTTTCCTGTCAGATTCTCCACCAGAGCTTTAAACTACTTGAATCAATCAAAGACTTTGTCCTTGGTCTTCAGAAAGTAGATCCAGGTCTTCCTGGAATGGTCATCAATAAAGGTGACGAAATATTCAGCAACACTAAGAGCTCTAGTGGACATTGATCCGCAGATGTCCAAGTGTATTGAGCCCAACACACTCTTAGCCCTATTGTTGCTTCTATGGTATGCTGCCTTGGCATACTTTCCCAATACGCACCCTCTGCAAACATCGTCTCGCTTGGTGCTCAGTTCTAGAACTCCCGTGAGAGTCTTCTTGAGAATTCTTAACGCCCCATGGTGCAAGTGCCCCATTCTCCTGTGCCATAGCTCATTCAAATCCTTCTCATCAGTGTTGCCTATCAGTGCCATTGGGGATTTGAGCTGTAACTTGTAGATTTTATTGCTCCCGACTCTGATTTGTGCCTTCTTCTTCCAACTCGGGTGTTTGACGTATACTCTATTGTCAATGAAGTAAACGTCATAGCCTTTGTTTTGAAGTTGCGACACAGAGAGTAAGTTCATCCCTAAACCAGGCACATGCAGCACATTGGTGGCCCGAAGCTTATTACCAGCTTCTGTTTGAAACACTATGGTACCTCTTCCAACACGGGTACATTTCACCTTATTGCCCATGGTGATTTTAAAGTTCATCTGCTCTTCTTGGTAGCTTGAGAAACATTCTTGCACTCCCGTCATGTGAGCAAAAGCCCCACTGTCAATATACCAAATCTCAAGAGAAGCAGAGCTTGACACACAAGCAAATTCTTCTTCCAGTCTAGATGCCAGAACAGAAACGTCGTGATCCATTTGTTCATTCATGCTTTCCTCTTCTTCTCTGGAGGACTGTGTGAACCCTTCCGAGTTGTTGTTGCAGCAACACCTGATCTACGTTCCATCGTCGATATTGCTACTATCAATGCAAACTCCTCCAATATGGCGATTACTTCATCAATTTCTATCGAAGTTGATGTCTGCTCCTACTGCCCCTTCTTGTCCTTCTTTCTTTGAGGGCACTAGGTCACATAGTGGCCATACTTGTGAAAATTTCAATCCTAAAAATACTTCTACAGTGATAGATTTATTTCTCCTAATTATTATTTCCAATAAGTTACTTACAAAATTCTTCCCGTAAATTTCGAAATAAATACTACTACAGCATTCACTCAAGTATATGCAGAGAATAGAACAGTAAGAAAGACAAGCATAAGAATCAATCACATATACACACTTATTTTTGGACAATAGTCCCCCGAAAAACCCAATGCGGGAAAACCGGTGCAGCAGATGAGGGTTTATATATTATTCTTCAGCAATGAAATTCTTTACAAGGAAAAGATTGGCAGACTTCTTTAGAAAACACCCGAGATAAATTCTCACGAACCCTCTAGAGAATTTCTGACACTCGAAAGACTCACAGCTTCCTTCTAAATCCCTCTGTGTGTCTCTCTGCGCAGTGCCTACGTGAGACTGCGTCACTCTGCATGAGCTCTCTACGCTGCCTTCTCTAGCCTTCTGCATCCCTCTGTGTGTCTCTCTATGCAGTGCCTACGTGAGACTGCGTCACTCTGCATGAGCTCTCTACGCTGCCTTCTCTGGCCTTCTGCGTCCTTTCCTCAACCCTTGTCACTGTTGACTCCCTCTACTTCTTCTGCCCCACAACTCTCCCTCTGAAATCAAATTCTATTCCTTCATAATCGACTTCCTTCGGGTTATTGAGTGTATGCCCGGCTTGCTTTCCAAATGACCCTCAAGCCTTCTTTTATAATCTTCTCATTGATGAATCAACGGCCCAGATTAGAAGTCTAATCAATGGCTAAGATTAAAACTTGACTTGATCTTCGTTCTCTAGAAGATTCACACTATGTTTTATTAATACCCATTAATTATTTAATTTCCCTAAGTTTAGACTTAGAGTCTCCATTAAAATAATTAATTATTTTAATAAAACATAAACCGAGTGGAATTTCCACAAATAGTTTCTGGGTTCTTTGGAATTCTGATGTCCAAGCCTCCTTACAAATTTTGAGACTTGGAACACTTTTCGATGCTACAAAAATCAACAATACTCACCACACCCGAAGCACTTGATCTTCGACATAGCTTTTTTCTTTCTCTCGCCTCCTCCTGAGCCTTGTCCCTGACTAGGACATTTCTTCGTCTTTCCCTTACCTACAAGGGCCAAGTTTTCCTCATTCTCCTCCTCTTTCGATCCCTTGCTGTTGTTGTTGGTGGTACCATTCGCAAGGTTGAGTCTCGTCTCCTCCTGAGTGAAGTCACTCCAGAGACGATCCCATCTAGGTACCGTATCTCGCCCAGAAATAACTTGGACGAAGGTATGCCACTCCTTGGAGGAACCATTGAGAGTTGTTTTGACTAGCTTGCTATCTAATGGTTTTCCTCAATGGCTACAACTTCATCTCTGACATTCAGAATCCTGGTGAGGTAGAGTGTAACGCCTTCTCCCTTCTGCATTCTAGTGGTCCTCAGCCTCTCCTTGAGAATCATCTTCTGATCCTGTGATGGATTCTCATACAGCTTGACTAAGACATCCCACATTTCCTTTGTTGTTGCCTTCTCTGCAATATCCAGGATGATATGATCCTGAACCCCGCCTAAATTCATCCTCTTAGCCTTGGCCATTTCTTTCTTGTAGGTTTCTTGTTGTTGAGCATATGTTGGTACAACAATAGCACTCTCTTCTTACTCCTTCAGTCCATATGCATCCAATAGGAAAGTCATTCTAGCCTTCCATGCACCAAAGTTAAGGGCTCCATCAAGCCTGTCTTGATCCCTAAGTCCTATTGTGGCCATCTTTGCAAAACTCAAGTAATCTGGATACTAAAACTTATTTTTCCTGCTTGACCTTCCTTCTACTACTCACACCCCTTGTTGGAATGCACAGAATTGCCTTACTTGCCTCTGGAAATCCTTTTCCGGCACTCTCACAGCCTATTGCTCTCTAAAGGGAGACTCACACTAGCTAGACCAGCATGTCTACTATGGCCTCCCACCACTGGAAATCACGGACGTCCTCTTGAAAATTGGAATCTGGAAATCCTCTCTTCAGTGTGCTTTTCTCTTCCTGCCTAAGCAGATTTGCAACTGCAACACCTACTGCAAATTTCTACGCCCAAATCTGATAAATCTGCTCTGCAAAATCACTTATCTGCCCATCGGAACCCTCTTTCCGGAAAATCTATTGTCAATTGCTATAAATCTAAGGCAATTCGCACTTTTCCACCAATCTAGATTTGGAAATCGAATTCTCCCTCTCTACAATATGCACTAACAGGCTGGCCTATGTAGATCTGGAGAAAGTACTTCAGCTCTGCCACTGAAACTGCATGATCTCACTTTGTCCTGCCTCTGAGCTTCAGATCTAATCAAACACGCTTATACCATGTGAACAATCCATGATTGCAATAACTAGAAACTATTCTTCTAACTGATGCAGTTTATTTGTCTTCAGCTAATTAATTTAATGGTAAATAACGAATAACTCACTACTGCAATCTTCACAATAAAATAAATATGCTACGAAAAATTAAACTAGAACTGAGAAATTCATGCACACAATCAATAAAGTTATTTTGGACTAATGTCCCCGGAAAAACCCCCAAGGGAAAACTAGTGCAACAGTAAAAATATGAGTACAATAATTTGGATCCCTTACTGGTAATCCTCCGGCAAATAATCTAGAACAAATTCTAGGAGAGAATTTTCTCCCCCTGTAAATCAACTGGCCTCCATCTGGCCTGCTCCAACCGCCTACTGGCTACTCGCACTATTGACCTGCGTAAGTCTAGACGACCCTTGAAACTACCTCCAACTAGGTCGTCTAGCCTCCCTCTGCCTCTGGAAAATATTCGCTCTGCCTTCCCTGCTTAGATCTGACCTTCGACAACTGAAATGAACTTCTCCTGGTACTTGCATTGCCTGGACGACTTTTCTGCAGAACAATTCGACCTCCCTCTTTCATGCCTCTCCGGCACTAGAAATTTGTTGGGAAATTCCTTTGGAATTCTCTCTGTTTCTCCCTCAATCACTGATGCTCCTCCACTAGCTCAAATTCTTCCCTCACTGAATCATTGTGCACAAGGAAATTTGCACTGTCTGGACAATAGCTCCCTTATTTGTTTATCTCCTCATCCCATCGATCTACTCTTATAATCTCTTGTTGGAGCTTCAACGACCATGATTAGATCCTCATCAACAGCTAATATCATCTTAGACTCAATCCATGCGAGTCTCTAGAGCATTCTCGATCATCCTCAATTAATTCCCGTTAATTAATCAATTTTCCTAAGTTAAGCAATTTTAGTTATTGATTAATTAATTTAATCGAGGCGTTTCGCAAGCTTATCTTGCTAAAATTTTCTAGGTTTTGGAGAACTCGTGTTCCTTAGCCTCTTAGACACAAATCGAGACTAGAACACCTGTCTGATGCTACAAAAACTAACAAAACTCTTCTTCTTCCCGGTCATGTGGAAGGATGCTCCTAAATCAATATACCATACGTTGTTGTCTGTTGAGCTTGACATGCAAGTAGTCAATGAGAAATATTTCTCAAACTGGGCAGAAAATGCATCTACCTCCGCTCATGCAGCTACATGATCCTTACTGGACTCCTTCTTCCACTTTGGACACTTAGTGGCATAGTGTCCAAACTCATGGCAATGGAAGCACTTGATCTTACTTAGATCCTTCTTCTCGCCCTTCTTACTGGACTTGGCCACTCCTTGGCCCTCCTAGCCCTTGGCCTTGTTGCTCTTGCCTGCCAGGGCAAAGTTCTCCTCGTCCTTTATCTTCATTGATCTACCATCTCTACTCCCTCTCTGGATCTCTTCTTGAACGCAGTCAGTCCATAGCCTTTCCCAATTGGGAATTTTTTCTCTGCCACTCACTGCATCTTGGAAACCATACCAAGACATGCGAAGTCCTAGAAGAGCAAAACTCACAAGGTCATGCTCTGATACAATCACACCTATACCACCTAGCTCATCTCGTACCTAAGTGAACTTTGACAAATACGTGATGATGGGCTCATCCTTGCTCATCGAGATGCTCCTTAGCTTCTCCTTAAGAGCAAGCTTCCTAGTATCACTGATACTCCGGTATAATTGTAAGATGGCTTGATACATCTCATATGTTGTCTTCTTCTCGTGGATATGAGGAATTAAATGATCTCTGACCCCTTCTAAAACAATCCTCCTCGCCTTGATATCATTCTTGTTATGTTGGGCCAATTGTTTGGGATCTTGAGGTGGCATTATCGCTTGCTTGATAAACTCTCCCACCCATTATCTTCCAGCACTATCGTGATCCTCCATTTCCAAGAGACAAAGTTTGAGGCTCCCTCTAAACAGTGGTCTTCTCTCAATCCTTGGTACGCCATTCTGCTTCTCCAGAGAGCTCTCCAACACCTGCCCACTAACAACCTTGTAGTCCTTCACAATAAGTTGAACTTAGGGCTCAACAAGGAAACTTCTAACAACACTCCAACCTATACTTAAGTTTCCCACACCAGTTTTCCAATAGGACCTCATCCACTTAGCAAAACATAAACTTGAGAATAGCATTCAACATAAATTAACCAGCGGACTTCTTTTACTTCTCTAGGTCACAGCCTTGTGCAATTACCTGGAGTTTTTCCGCACTCTGATTAGGGCATCCCACACCCACATCAGCCCACAATTTGCTGCGTCAAAACCCTTCTCCACAAATTCCTCCTTTCTGCACTATCACTTGTCCTCGTATATAGTATTTTCCATCTCCTTAAGACTACAGACCAGCCCTAAACTAGGACTCGGTCCCCCCTGTAACAACACATGAAAAATAAATAAAAAATAAAAATAAACTCAGTTTGTTTCGTAAGGTGTTTGCATCACAAAATAGTGCACAGAAACACTGCCCAAAATGCTCCTCTTCCACGTTGCCTTCTCCTGCCTAACTCGTCCTGATTCAGAAAGATTCTCCTTATGATGTTGCAGTTGGTGTTGGAAAATATGGTAGCCATGGTAGGTATTTTCATCTTGGAAAAGAAATGGGAAATTTGGATATGTAAATTTGCCTCCAAATTTATTTCAATTTGACCTCATGATGTTTTAGGTCGGTTGGGCCCCTAAGAGGCACCCATTCGACGCCCACTTCAAGGCTATATAAAGGAGATCATTTCTCCTCATTTGGACACATCAATTTTGTCTCATGCATCTCTGATCAAGCGAAATTACAGGAGGGCCGAAATTTCAGGAGCATGGATTTTGACATGGCACTTGATCATGATTTTGGTTACTGGTTTGGCTATTATTTTGCTATTGTTATTTATGATGTATTGATGAATCTAGAAACTCTCTCTCTCCCATAAGGAAGAACTTTTCATTGGTTTTCCCCTTGTGGGTTTTGCCCTGGCCATATGCCTAATTTTTGTGTCTTGTGTCTCATGGTTTCTTGATATCTCTAATGTGATTTTCCGCTGTTCTTTCATGCTTATGAATGATTTTCTTATAATTGTATGAAGAAGTAATTAAATAATGCTAATAATGTTTTTGATGCTGTGAAAAACATGGAAATTATTCTAAGCTATGCCCTAGATAAAAATTTCAACACTTGGATGTGCCAATCAACTTGTGTTGGTCTCTATTTTGTTACTTGCTTTGATACCATGTAGAATTTCCTTGAAAATTCTGCAATTGTTGTAGTGAACAAATCTGAAACTAATTTATAACACCAATACACAGTATTTCTCTACAAATTTAGAGCGGAATAAAACAGAAATAAAACACAGTCACACTATAGCAAAAACACAAAAATTCTAGGGAACCTAGGAAAACCCTCTGCAAGTTGTAGAAATTTTACTGACAAAGTTTGAGCAAATAGAATTATTCAAAGCAAGCTTCTCTAGAGAACAAGCTTGTTCTCCCTGCTTGAACTTAGCTCGAAACCCTGCTTGCAAGAACCATGTCCTTAGCTCCTAAATCCTTGCGCTGGCCCTGGAAATTTCCTCCTATTTCCTAGCACATACTAGCAATGATTTCCTCTGCCAAACATTGCGTATAGGCCTTGTTGACTTCTCCGTGTCAACTACCCCTTGACCAGAATTTAGTGCAAAGCAGTCAGAAAATTTTTCAAATTTTATCATCATCATGCAGCTTCTGGTCATCATAATGTAATCCAAATTCTACAGCCCGATGGGCCATTATGTAAAAATGATTCTAGTATGATTATGAAGCCATGTAAAACATCTAGGTAGCCTACGATTTTTGCTAGAGAGTTCCACTCTAGGGAGTATTTTTTTCCTCCGCCAATTATATATGTTTTTTAAACATTTATAATTGGTAAAGGTTTTCTCCTGAGCATGCCCAAAAGCTGGAGTGAGGCTCGATGGTAAGGTCTTAGGTGAGTCCTAGTGTATAGAGTCTATGTAAATTCTCATACTAGATCATTTGTAAAGTGTCATAAAATTTGGTTGAGTCTGGAGGTCATATTTTTATTGCCAAAATTCCACTTCTGAAATAGGATTTTCATGTAATATTTTATGTAAAGATGTAAAAAGTGTTGTCTATAGAAGTTCTAGGGGGTGTGAGTACTCAAAATTATACTTCAACTCCTAAAATTTCTATCTAGACACACTTTGAGGGTGGAAAAATATGTCTAAACCCCTCGAGAGTCATTTTTATTTTTTGGCAAAAAATGGAAAAATAATTAGCCAGAAATTAGTCAAAAAATTAAAATGAGAGAAAATAAAATTTCTCCAAGTGGAAAAATAATTAAAAAGAGAATGTGCACTTTCTAAAATAAGGATCAAATTGAAAGTTGAAAAAAGTCTCATTTCCAAGGCAGAAAAGTCCCACAAAAAGTCCGTTGGACCAGAAGGAAAATAATTTCTCAAGAAAATCGAAATTTTTGGTCCAGGTGGTTATTTTGAATGAGGGAATTTCAAGAAAAATATTTTTGAAGGTATTCCAGTGGTCCAAAACCACTCCAGGGTCAAAGATTGGTCCATCCAACTCATCAATCAAGGAAGTCGAATTCTTCTATGGATTTGTGCAGCAATAGTCAAGGATTCGAATTATTTTGAGGAGGATCAAGCCATGGATCAAGTCAAGTAGCCGTTTTTTCCACTTGGAGGCTCTCACACTCTCATTTTTCTATATAAGGAAGCTCTAAGCTCCTCATTTGTAACAATATAAAATCTTGAGCTCTTGGTCAAGTGAAGCTCTGTACTTTTGTAATATTTTTCCTGAGCAATAAAGTAAAGTCTTTGGGGCAAATCTATGGAGTTATTCTTCAGTTATATGGTAATATCTTTCTGATCTATTGTGCTTCATGTTCTATTAATGTTTCGATATTGTTATTTCCATTAGCTCTTGAATATTCATTCGTGTACAGTTATCTTGCATCATTGTTTAGATCTGGAGAAACACTTTAAGACGAGCAAATCTATTGGTTTTCGGTTAAACCCTTGGACTCCTCTTCCATTGTGTTATCCAAATCTCTATGGATCTAAAAAAAATCTTTTCAAGCGTGTAGAAAAAAATATTATTGATCAGATCTTGGATACTTGGGGACATTTTCGGTTGAATTAACCAACTAATCAAGGCATAGAAGTTAAAGAACCCATAGTGGATCATCTAAAGACTCATCATTTGAAATAAGAAAAGGGGTTTTCTTGCCACTTGCTCTAGATTTATCTATCTTTAAAATCTTTCAAAATTATTTTAGAGCTTTAAATGAATATATATGCTATTTGAAGAGTTTATTATTGTAAATTTGTAAATAAATCTTGTGTATATTTTCTCCTAACGTTGTATATAATTTCCATCTATTTTGTATATATTTGTTGGGTTTTCTTGAGTTTTTCTTTGCAGATCTGAAGAGAAGGCATCAATTTTGACTTGGATATAGCTGTATATATTATTGTAGGATTGATCCCATTGAAATTTGAAGGAAAATTGTTTTATGAAGCCAAGATCACCCTCCTAGCCTAGACAACTAGGGCTTTGAGGGCAACGAAGAATTTTTTGAGCCCGTCTAGCCTTCCTCTTGTGGCCGCAAGGGTTTGGAGGCCGCTATTTTGCATCTAGATCGAATTCTCTCCAAGGGTTCTCACTCCATAGAATTTTTGTAAATTTTTTTGAAGGGTTTCAGTTGGGGTTTTGGCCATTTTTGCTCTCCATATCTCATCTTATGGTAGTCACTAGCCTTGGAAGGCTTGTTTTGGTACATAGCAAGGGTTTGATTCATAATTTATGGCTGAAATAATTTTTTTGAGACCTTTTCTTGAGGGCCGCTTGCATTTTTGGGTTCTTTCTCTAGGCCAAAAGCCCTCTGGGGCTTTAATTTTTTTTGCCCTTGATTTTATTTGCTAACCCTTGTCAATTTTGCAGAGATTCAATGAAATTTTGAGAGGGTTTCACCATAACTTTTGGGCATAGAATAGATTTGCAAATTTCTTGAAGAGGTCAAATATCATTAGAACCTTTTTCCTCAAGGTCGAGAGCTCCTAGAGGAGCTTTCTCTTTGACTGGTACGAAGAGTTGATTAGTTTGGGAAGACCGAAATTTTTTTTGAAGAATTTTGAGCCTTCACCCTTAATCAATTACCATTAAAAATTTTAATAAAATTCAAATAAAAATTGAAGTCATTTTTTGAGCAAGTCGTAAGGTCTTGAAGGCTTTCCTTCACCTAGGCTATGGGCATTAAATGACTAGTATCCATCCTTGTTGAAGGTCGAGAATTCTTGGACGATTAGATCAGTTGTTTGGAGTATTTGCAATCATAATCATAAGTTGATTTGATTTGACTTTGTATCTTGAGGAGGTTTTGTGAAGATCTTTCATCATTGTAATTCTTCTTGAGTTGAAGAGTCCTTTCCCTTTGTCAAAAGGACTTCTTCTCTTGTAACATAATAGAAGAAGATATTGTTCCTGAGGGAGCTTGGGACCTCAATCCCATAGTATCCCACCTCCTTATTTAAAAGGGAGGGCTTCCCTTTCTCTTTCGTTTTCTCTTAGTCTTTAGATCTAACTTACTAACTTTTTGTTGAAAAGTGTAACTAAGTTCGATTTTCATAATGACATGTAATTATGATTTTATGTAAAGAAGAGAAAGAAAAATAAAATGTATTTATTGTATTGCTTGCATCATGGGTTTCATTAGCAAGAGATTTTATAGGTCAAAGACTTCTTCTTGATGTCTTTAGGATTTTGTCATCTTGTCATAAAGATAATTAGAGTCATTGTCATGAAGTCACGTTACACTTGTAAGAAGACACATTTGTCTATGGAAAAGTAATCCTCCAAGACCTTGTCACTAGGCCTCTCCAAGTCGGCCTAAAATATGATGGAAATCCTCCATGATGATGTCGGCTCTCCTATCAAGATCATGTTGACCTAGAGGCAAGAAGACAGTCTCTAAATATAGCATGACTCAACCTCACTACAGCATATTGAATTCGGTCAATAATTTCAGATCTAAAGTGCGAAGGAGGAGGCATACTATCGAAGGAATAGAATCTAAATATATCTCTGTTTTGGGTCTATACATATCTCGCATAACTCAGAAAGGTCAAGGGTTATTACAGCGTGAAGACAAGCTCGGTTTTGGACTTACGAGACATATAAGAAAGGTGCAAAAAGAAGACTGAGAAGGGGACTCTAGGAAGCTAAGGCTAGGATCGAAGGAAGTCGAGAATGTTGAGATTTTGGGGTGTTGGGGTAGCATCGGATGTGCTCTAGCTCCCAAACTTTGTGGAGGGACTAGAGTACATGAGATCTCCAAGACCCAGAAAGCGATTTAAGAAATTCCATCCTATTTAAGAGATATTTAATTAATTAATCTTTTTAATTAAGGACCCTAAGTCTAACTTAGGAAAATTAGAAGATTAAAGTTAATTAAATTAAACATGTGATGAAAATGACTTCAGTCACACGGATCAAGCATCTTCTAATCTTAGTCGTCGATTCAAGATTAGATCACGGTCGTTGATATTTCAACAAGAAAAGTATAAGAAGAGGGCTTGGGGTCAGTTGGAGAACACACACACAGTGGCAGAGCACTGAAACTAAGCTGGAATTCTAGGTGTGGTTTGCTAAGAATTTCAAAAGTGTTTCAGCTACAGCGAAGGGCAGTATTGGCGAGAGGGATGGTTTAATCCCAAGCCAAGAGTGCAACGAGGGCAGAGAAGCAGCAAACCGAGGCAGTGCAGAGGCAACAGCTACGCAGCTCAGCCAAGAGCCCAGCAGGGGCAGCGCAGAGGCTTCAGGGGCTACGCAGGCCTAGCAAGGGTAGCCCAGGGGCAGCAAGAGGCCAGTAGGGCTGACGTAGGCCCAGCCAGGGCAACGCAGGGGCAGCATAACCCAGTCTGGGGTGACGCAGTCCCTTCCTGAGCAACACAGGGGCTGACGCATGCCATCAGGGTTGATGCAGAGGGCTTCAAAGTAGCGTTGGGGTTTCTGAAAACTGAAAAGCGTTGAGTTCTATAAATCTCGTTTGAGGGTGTGAATCAATCAGTTTCTCTGTCTTCAGAACAAAGGTATAGCTGTCGTTTATTTATTTCTCTGTCGGGTTAACCAGTTTGGTGCCTAGATTTGTTGTACTTAGATTCTACTTAATAATAAAAACCGTCCAGCAGCCAGAAGACCAGTTTTCCTGCATTGGGTTTTTCCAGGGACATTTGTCTAGAAAATCCTTGTGTGTCACTTTGTCATTGTGCATGTTATTCAGTTTAGATCTGTATGTGTAGGTTGTTAATGTGTTTACTTCGATGTTAATGCTAAAGATTTTTCAGATTAATAACTTAATGTAAGTAGGAGAAGTAAATCAGAAATTTAACAGTAGGGTTTTTGTTTGAGCATATTCAGAAATTTTCACATGGTATCAGAGCGATTGCAAATCTAGCCTGGATCTCCAGCAAGAAGACTAAAGAATATGTGCTGCAAAAAGCAGCAATAGCAGATAAACCGAACCAGAGAAGGCAGCGTAGCAGCAGAAGGAAGCAGAGGCAAGAGTGACGCAATCTCCATGCAGATCCATGCAGGCCCACACACTTACTGCGTTGAGACTGTCTGCTCACGCAGAGGCTAGCCAGGGTGACGCAATCTAGAAGCTGATTGTTGTTCAGAGTGTTGGAAGTTGAGTTGCAGACCTTCAGCAGTTGCTGGTGGGGTGAAAATTTTGTCGGTGCAGAATTTAGCCTAAGCTAAGTTGACGAAGAGAGGGAGGAGAAAAGCTTCTCAAAAGATTTTCTGCCAAAGAAGTCTGAAGATCGATCGAAGGATCGAAGAGAGCTAATTCGTTTTGTTTGGCAGACTTCCAAGAGAGGGAGTCAGTTGTCAGAGGGAGCAGAGGGAGCCTTTCTCGCCAAGGACCCTAAATCCGAGTCTCTAGCATAGCGAGGAGGATTCATTCAGACACATTTTCTAAGCAGATGGTACCCCATGGACTACGTGATCAAGATAGGTTGGACGGCCTATCTAACTTTGCAATCTGGAAGGCCAGAATCCTAGTAGTCATGGAGGCATACGACTTGAGGGAGCATGCAGAGAAAGTCCTGGCCACGCCGACTGATGCTAAACTCCCGGAGAAGCACGAAGAAGCAGCGACACATGCCAAGCGCTTCATTATGGATGGGGTCAAAGATCATGTGGTTCCACACATAGCCGAGAAGGCAACGACTCATGAGATGTGGGTAGCTCTAACCACACTATATGAAGGAAGATTTGTCCAGAGGAATATGCTTTTGGAGAACCAGCTAAGGTTATTCATGATGGCCAAGGGAGAGGAGATCGACCCTTTTATATCCAGACTACAATCGATCCAGGATCAGCTGACTAGCATGGGGGTCAAGGTAGATGACAATGTTATGGTGAGGAATGCTCTCAATGGAGTCACAGAGGACTGGGAAACTTTGGTACAAAGTCTCTTGGGCAGAGCGGACCTTCCCAACTGGGAGAACACGTGGGCTATCCTCCAACAAGAGGAAATCTGTCGAATGACCAAAAGACAGTACAACACTGGTTCGAGCAAAGTGAAGAAGGAAGAAGAGGAAGATGCAGCCTTGGCATCAAAGAGGCAGCAAGGGAGAAAGAAGCGTAATCTGTCGAAGATCAAGTGTTTCCAGTGCAGCGAACTAGGACATTTCGCCAACAATTGTCCTCAGAAGAAAAGGTACAAGGAAGCTTCTAGCTCCAAGGTTGTTGTGGCAGACGATGGCTCCAGAGATGACGTAGCCATGAGCGCTCATAAACCACAAAAGTGGGGCGATCTTGATCCGTAGAGCAACTACAGAGTGGGGGCAGGATCCTTGAGTAGCCCAAAATCTTGGATCATATACGAGCTACGGGAGCCTTAAGATGGTAGTGGGACAAGTGGAGCAGTGGGTGTAGAAGATCATAGATGGAGCAAAGGAAAAGTTGGATGATGAGAAGGAGCAGCGCAGTGCAGATGCAGCAGCAACAGCGTGGAGGGGTTGATGTGACTTCAGCAGCGCAAAGTAGGTTTGCTTATGCAGTGCAGAGCTGCAGCAGCGCAGAGGCTTCAGGAGGACAACGCAGCGCAGCAGCAGCGTGGTTGACTTCAACATGGAGGCCACGCAGAGGAGGTCTAATTATGCAATGCAGAGTTGCAGCAGCCTCCAAATGACAACATGGAGCAGCAATGTATGAAGGTTTAGTGATGAGATGCAGCCCAACTGACTTATCTATCAAATATTGGGCAGGAGGACTTCAATTGCTTACTCTCAGCAACTGAGTTGCAGTGCAACAGTTGGCAGCACGATGCAGCAGATTGAGAGGGAGCTGCAGTACAGATGTAGTAGTGGCGATGGCAGCGTCATGGGAAGCAGTACAGAAGAGCAGCAGCAGCGCAGTGATGAAGGGTAGCAGGCCAAGCATCAACGCAGAGACCCACATTAGAGATCAGTGTTGAACTTCGGGGTGAAGTATTGTTGCTAGAGCACATTCCTCACTAAGAGCGAGTGTTGAGATTTTGGGGTGTTGGGGCAGCATCAGATGTGCTCTAGCTCCCAAACTTTGTGGAGAGACTAGAGTACACGAGATCTCCAAGACTCATAAAGCGATTTAAGAAATTCCATCCTGTTTGAGAGATATTTAATTAATTAATATTTTTAATTAAGGACCCTAAGTCTAACTTAGGAAAATTAAAAGATTAAAGTTAATTAAATTAAACATGTGATGAAAATGACTTAAGTCACACAGATCAAGCATCTTCTAATCTTGGCCATCGATTCAAGATTAGATCACGATCGTTGATATTTCAACGAGAAAAGTATAAGAAGAGGGCTTGGGGTCAATTGGAGAACACACACACAGTCGCAGAGCACTGAAACTAAGTTGGAATTCTAGGGCATGGTTTGCTAAGAATTTCAGAAGTGTTTCAACTGCAACGAGGGGAAGTATTGGCGAGAGGGATGGTTTGATCCCAGGCCAAGGGTGCAACGAGGGTAGAGAAGCAGCAGACCAAGGCAGTGCAGAGGCAGCAACTACGCAGCTCAGCCAAGAGCCCAGCAAGGGCAGCGCAGAGGCTTCAGGGGCTACGCAAGGGCAACGCAGGGGCAGCAGGAGACCAGCAGGGCTGACGTAAGCCCAGCCAGGGCAGCGCAGGGGCAGCGTAACCTAGTCTGGGGTGACGCAGGCCCTTCCTAAGCAGTACAGGGGCTGACGCAAGCCATCAAGGTTGACGCAGAGGGCTTTAGAGCAGCGCTGGGGTTTCTAAAGACTGAAAAGGGCTGAGTTCTGTAAATCCTGTTTGAGGGTGTGAATCAGTCAGTTTTTTTGTCTCCGGAACAAAGGTATAGCTGCAATTTATTTATTTCTCTGTCGGGTTAACCAATTTGGTGCCCAGATTTGTTGTACTTAGATTCTGCTTAATAATAAAAACCCTCCAACAGCCAGAGGACCGGTTTTCCTGCATTGGGTTTTTCCGGGGACAGTTGTCAGAAAATCCTCGTGTGTCACTTTGTCATTGTGCATGTTATTCAGTTTAGATATGTATGTGTAGGTTGTTAATGTGTTTACTTCAATGTTAATGCTGAAGCTTTTTCAAATTAATAACTTAATGTAAGTAGGAGAAGTAAATCAGAAATTTAACAGTAGGGTTTCTGTTTGAGCATATTAAGAAATTTTCACAGAGAAAAAGTACGTTATTTAGGGTTGTTGAAGTACAGTGTAGAAAAAGGAGGATCGAAGAAGGAGAGAAGAGCAGTGAAGGCTAGTGACAAGGGTCTTGAGAGGATGATTGTGTCAAGGGTCTATATCATGGTCTTGGTACTCGTCAATTGAAGGTCTATAAGAAGAATTTCTGATCGGGTTTTCCTCTCAAAGAGTGAGAGGATTTGGCCCTGGCTTACAAGCCTAAATATTGTTTCTCTTGTGTATTTGATAATTGACTTGATGAGAAGAGCATAACAATCTAACGGAGACAAGATCTAAGGAAGAAGCATAAAGTAAATCACAAGTAATTATCAAGAAGAGAAATTTAATAAAAGCCCTTAATTTCTCAACATGGTATCAGAGCTTAGGTGTTGAAGACAATAAGAGCAGTCTAGCAAGAAGACACTCGAGGATCAAGTTTCAAGGAAGACATCAAAGATCATCTTTCAAGAAGAAGTCTGCAAAGAAGTTGGAGAAAAAGTTTCAAGCCATCTCAAGAGACCTCAAAGATCCTCTCTCAAAATTGAAGGACTTATACATCAAACTCCTTCCAAGGAAAAGCAAGATCAAGGGTGTGATCTTCATCTTCAAAGGTTCTAAAGATATCTCTCTCTTGTTGAAGCCAAGTCAACATTATTGAAGACGTTATCAAGCCATCATTGATTCATCATCAAAATTCTAAGGCGATCTACCTTCTTACACCACTCTTGAATGAAACTATCTTCATCTAGGAGTCTTTCAACTATCTACATCATCATCAAATTCAAGGAGAAATCAAGCGGAGAAGAAAGCATCTACACAAGTAAGTATATTTATGACTTCATTTGAATCTGTCAAAATGTCTTTTTGCAAGCAAAGCAACAAATTGGTTGGGGATTCAAACTTTCTTGCATGGAAGAAAAGGACAGATCTGAATCTTATTGAAAATGAAGTCATGGACCATATCAAAGGGTCAGCAACTCTACCTTCAAAAGAAGATACTCAAGCACATGCCAAATACATGAAGGGAGAAGTGAGAGCCCAGAGGATTCTCATAGAATCCATAAAGGACTCTCTCATCCCATATGTATCAAAACTAGAAACTTCAAAAGAAATATATGACAAATTGGTGGAGTTGTTCTCTGTGAGTACTGCAGGAGAAGTAATCTCTCTATGGCAAGAACTATGCAAGTTAAAGTTGTCAAGGGAGGAAGGATTAACTTCATATTTCATGGATATATCTTAAATACGAGATCAACTACAAGAACTGGGAGAAGGTATGTCTGATAAAGAAATGACCACAGTGGTACTAAATGCTCTACCAGAGGGATGGGGAAACCTCACTATAAGTATATATGGGAAGAAAGAAGCCACACCATTCCAAGATCTTTGGTCTCTATGTAAGATAGAGGAAGCCAAGTTGAAAGCAAAAATTGATATGGGATCAAATGAAGAAAAATCAAGCCTATGCTGCCATGACAAGGAGAAAGGGAAGATTTGGTAAATTTGACCCTCAAAAGAAAAAGAGGAACATGGCTAAGATAAGATGCTATGGATGTCACAAACTTGGGCATTATAAAAGAGATTGTCCTAAATCTAATAAGGACAAAAGAAAAATGGAAGAAGCCCATATTGTTGGAGAAATAGAAGAACTGGAGACAAAGAAGCCTAAGAAAGAAGAAGTGAGAGATCTCTACTATGATTGAGATAATCTTCTTCACTGTAAAGTATTTGTCAGTTGTAAAATTGTGAGATAGGAAGCATTAAAAATTAGGGAGATGCATCATATTAAATTGGCATCATGATAGAAGCATTGAAATAAGAGCACTTGTCATAGAAAGATGTTTGAATAAAAAATAAGTGACAATCATGCTATGAAGTATGTAGATCTTGGAAACATCACTTGAAATGACAATCATGAAAGAAAAGGAAGTCATCTAGGACAAGGCTCATCGTACATTAATTAATATGGAAACATGTGCTAGTAAGAATATGAAAAACTTTCTAATGGAATCCTTGTTAGATTCATTGTTTTAGAAGAAAGAAAATGTTTTATCGAGAATTCTAACTTGTGGAATTCAAGGGATTAGGATATGATGACATATTGATGAAGCGGATCGAGAGAATGAAGCTCTTTCATTCTAAGGAAAATTGCTACAAGAAAGTCTAGATGATCACAAAAGAAAGAAAGTGGTATATATGCCTACATTGGACATTCTGAAGTAATGTCATATGGTCGCAGATAGTATACTTCTTTAGAAGTATGATCAAAAGAAAAAGAAACCTCCTTCTATGCAAAGGTTGTCGAAAGGCATGGTTCACACTAGATGAAATCAACATAATATGTCCTCATATGGAGTATGAGGTGGTTGAATACAATTAAGGAACTCTAATTGGAAGCTCCTGGGGATGAAATATGTGTGAAGAAAGAAAGGAAGAAATCGTGAGAAGTGCAACCAATCAACATCCTTGAAGACCTAGAAGACTTGACTGGAAAATCTCTCGGAATGATATGAAGGCTCTGATGAAAGTCTGAAAAAGATGGAGACCCTTGACAATGCATATCTTTGTGAGATGTGTCAACATGTATGAAGGATGTTGATACCTACAGGAAGACGTCATGATGAAATACCATCACTAAGGTAATTTTAATTTAAGTATTCATGTATATAATTGAATAATATATGGATGAGCTTATGCAAGGTTGCCAAAGGGAAGTATATATCTTCCACAGTTAATAACCATGTGATAGGATGAAAGATCCCTGGAAGAAATATGGTATGGAGATAGCAGCATGACATGAAGCTAGGCCAGATGAGAAGATTGATGGATCACTCTCTGATGAAAAGATGACATGACTTGTGGATGAAAGTGATGGATGGTATGTGCCCTATGAAAAGATCCCAAAAGATGAAGACTCCATAACGAAGAAGAAAGTCATGGCATCGAAAGGAGTTCTTCAGAGCAGTTGGGTGTCCCATTATTTCCTGAAGAGTTGTTGCAGGTTCCTGATTAAGAGGGAGCGTGGAAACAAGTTTCTTACTTGGTAGAAACTGGAAAATTCCTAAGCTAAGAGGGAGCTTAGGTACATTCCCTGTATAGGAATGAGTACATTCCTTTATTGGAATATGTCCTCCCGTATTGAGAGGGAGTGATAGACACATACATTCTGGTCTTCACCTAAGAAGACAAAATGGAGGAATGGGTAATCATCTGGCATCCGATACTCTTTGAGGATGTATTAAGGCATCCAAGATAAGAGTAGTCGTGGAAGGACCGATATTATTTGAAGACTGGGAATCCAAGATAAGAATAGTCCTAGACATACTCTGAGAGAACCCGAGCGGGGTATGTTTCGAGAGAGACAATGATGAAGGTGTCTATTAGTCATTGGTCTCACCAGCATTGGGCTCAAGATCTCGTGGAGAGATGGAGTTGTTAGTCAAGGCCTTACTATATGACAATGTTGGTTGATATGATGCTATACAGATGGGTTACCAATCTGATTCTTCTTATGAGATTATTCAGAGTGAGAATGACCAAGTACCATTATGAATACCTCCCTAGTTCAGAGGGAGTGTTGAAAAGTGTAACTAGTTTCGGTCTTCATAACGACATGTAATTATGATTTTATGTAAAGAAGATACAAAGAAAAATAAAATGTATTTATTGTATTGCTTGCATCATGGGTTTCATGAGCAAGAGATTTTATAGGTCAAATACTTCATCTTGATGTCTTTAGGATTTTGTCATCTTGTCATAAAGATAATTAGAGTCATTCTCATGAAATCATGTTACACTTGTAAGAAAACACATTTGTCTATGGAAAAGTAATCCTCCAAGACCTTGTCACTAGGCCTCTCCAAGTCGGCCTAAAATATGATGGAAATCCTCCTTGATGATGTCGACTCTCCTATCAAGATCATGTCAGCCTAGAGACAAGAAGACAGTCTCTATATATAGCATGACTCGACCTCACTACAACATATTGAATTCGGTCAAGAATTTCGGAGCTAAAGTGCGAAGGAAGGGACTACAATAAGTGCGAAGGAGGCATACTATCGAAGGAATAGAGTCTATATATATCTTTGTTTTGGGTCTATACATATCTCGTATAACCAAGAAAGGTCGAGGGTTATTACAGTGTGAAGACAAGCTCGGCTTTAGGCTTAAGAGACATATAAGAAAGGTGCAAAAAGAAGGTCGAGCAGGGGACTCTAGGAATTCGATGTTAGGATCAAAAGAAGTCGAGAAAGAGTACCTTATTTAGGGTTACTGAAGTAGAGACTGAGTTTCTCTAGTATTGGTGCAGTACAGTGCAGAAAAAGGAAGATCGAAGAAGGAGCCAAGAAGAGCAGTGAAGGCTAGTGACAAGGGTCTTGGGAGGATGATTGTGTCAAGGGTCTTTGTCATGGTCTTGGTACTCGTCAATTCAAGGTCTATAAGAAGAATTTCTAATCGGGTTTTCCTCTCAAAGAGTGAGAGGTTTTGGCCCTGGCTTACAAGCCTAAATATTTTGTCTCTTGTATATTTTATAATTGACTTGATGAGAAGAACATAATAATCTAATGAAGACAAGATCTAAGGAAGAAGCATAAAGTAAATCACAAGTAATTATCAAGAAGAGGAATTTAATAAAAGCCCTTAATTTCTCAACACTTTTCTCTAACGTGTTGTTAGTTTCATTGTTATCATAGTTTGGATTTGATCTCTTTAGTTGCATTCATTAATAGATCTAATTGCACTTGAAATATCTCGTCTTTGTTTCACTTGCAATTGAATATTTAAAGTAGTCTCTCTAATATCTTGTTAGCAATCTCATTTGCCAGCATTCATTTGTTCTTTCATTATATAACTTTACTTGTTTCCATTGTTTAATATAAGTAAAGACATCCTAAGAAGCATTTCTTGTTGAAGGCATTTGGGACACTGCTCTAACATCTAATCTAATTGTATCTCTCTTGTTTCATCGAGTGATCTTAAAATTTGCTTCATTAATCATTAAGTTGTAATCTTGTGTTTTAAGTGACCATCAATAAATCTTGATTACAAGTTTCCTCTATTGAAGTATTATTATTGGAATTGAATCTCATTGGAACATTTTCATTTGCGTCCTAGATCTAGATTTGTATTTCTTAAAATTCACCTCCCAACATAAGCTTGGTTGATAGAAAGATAGGACAACATTCTTCATATCCAATTTGAGAAGCCTAACCCTTAAACAATGGTTAAAACGAGTGACCTTACAATTCTCTTGTGGTTAAGCCCTTATAGGAAGGGAGGCACTTGGGTTGCTAGAAGTCCTGAGTAGGTATCGTTAATGAGGCCTTAGTCTCCTTCCCTAGCACTTCTCCCAACAACCTTATTCTAAGACTTGCTTCGATAATTGAGAAGAAGGCCTTCACCTTGAAATAAGTATATAATTAAAATTAACCAAGATCTTGCATTACACATAGGTAGATCTTGCATTTCAATCGATTATCGTAAATTGGATTGTGGGCTCATTTCATAGTTGCAAATCTCACGTTGTTGTACTTATCATTTTCAAGTGTATTATTTCTTGAATATCATCTTTACTTGAAGTACAGGTCTTATTTATATTGCAAGATTATCTCTTATTGCTCGTATATCCAATTGTTTTAATCTCTTTATCTCTTATACTAACTTTGTCTTGCAGCATTGCTTATCTTATAACTTGAGATATAGTTTATTATTGTGCAAGTACTTTAAATCATATTTTGGACATTGTTAATAAGGCATTGGTCTCTCACTCTTCATCATGCTAAGTGTCTCATTGATCTAATTGAATTTATTTTTAAGACTTACATTGCTCATTAATAATCACACTTGTCGATTAACTTTAAATCATCTAGAGAAGTAATTGTCTTTCCCTTAGTCTCCTACAACTTGTTGTTCCAACAAGTTTCCTCTTTCATTTACCTTTAGGGACTACCCCCCATAGCTTGTCTAGGAGAGAGCTTAAACAGAGTGAGTAGGGAATAGGTGACAACCCCTACTCTAAGCATTGTGCCTTAGGTGTACACTTTGGGCGACAATAGGCCTCTCCTTCATGCTCTTCCTAGCTCTGCTAGCTCACACACACAAACTCGTGCTCTCTATTGTCTTGTCTCACAACCTTGTGCTCACACAAAACAATGATCCACTTTTGTGCCTTTATCCTCCTTATAAGCAATTCGACCCATCTAAATCTGGCAAGTTTACTTTTGGAACTCGATCTTGTGATTGACTAGTTAACTAAGTCTAACTGACTCATGTAATTTGTCCTAGCCACAAATAACCATTAAGACTTCTAACTCACACTAGGAGACAAACAACTAAGCCTCCAACTATTTGCATGAGTTTAACTGCTTCATGAACTCGTCCTAACTTATAGGAACTTGTGCATGCTAAAGAACCATTGTTTGTGGTCATTTTGACTAAGGCACAAGTCAAAGAAGACCTTACTCGCTACTATTTTCAACACTCAAGCACACAAAGAAGAATGAAATGAGGAAAATAGTGGAGTGAAGTGTTTTAATTTTCTCCTTCTATGTAGTAATATACCCTAAACCTACCTAAGGGCCCCACCTTAAAAAAAACAGAAAGAGAGCCATTTTCCTCATTTTAGCAACAATGCGTACATGGGGTGGGGAAGTAGTACAGCAGCGTGGGGAGAACATGAGCAAGAGCACGAGGAGAACTTCAGCAAGAGCGGAAGGAGCAAGCTACTGTGGATAGCAACAAGGAGCACATTCAAGCACATTCTCAACAATGCTCCCCTATGGAAGTGTTGTTTTACGAAAGTGCTGTCAAAAGCATGCTCTGAAGGGTGTTTCTTGTACACTCTTGCTTAGAGTGCAGTTTTGGATTGGAAGCATGGCCTAGTGGGGCACTCTCAATTACCTTGACTTTAACAATAAAACCATAAGGCAAAAGTGAAATAATATAACAAATAAATTTACTTCAATACTCTCTATAACTGTTGTGTTTTCTAAGCAAATACTGAACAAATATCAAGATATCACGTATGCTTTCTAATTGCATATCTCCCACATTAGTAAACAATACTTTAACTTCAAATATTTTAAACATGTGCTTTCATTAATCTAGCATCCCTTCCTTGTGACTCAGATTAGAAGCATGGCATCAATTGTCCAAGTCCATAGTACATGTGTTTGGATCTCTAGTAATATGCCCTCCCCAATGCTCTATTAACTTTTTAGGGGCACACATTCTCCACATAAATCCTATACATGAGCATAAGATAAGTTAATTTTATTAATGTCCAACAAATGACCAAAAAGTAGGTCAATGGTGTGATACTCAATGTTAGTATACTATGCTACTCTAAAGATAAAATTGGTGACCAAGGTCCTACATTAAAGAAAGGACAAGAGAATAAAGAAAGCTCTACGAAATGGCATTAGGTCAGGATGAGGAAGTAGAGAGTGAGAAGTATGTGTCACCACATCCACCACCAAGAAGACACCAATGCATTGTCTAATGATGCTATCAAGAGAAAGTCCAAGGCCTAGGCTGGATGACCCTGTGAGGATCCCAAGCACAAGAAGTAGAGATTCTTCTAACATTCGGGGGTAAAAGAAAAAAATATCATGATAGGAGCCTAGCCCAAGTTAGACCGTCAAAAAGTGTCGGTACTCCTCTAGAGCAAGTCATCATACAAGTTCTTACCAAATTTTATTCTGCTAGGGATTTTTGGACATGTATTGTTATGTTCTCAAGTGCGCACATTGTTTGAATAATAATACGCACAGTCCACAACAGGTTGCGTGACAACATAGTGCTCTCAACCAAAATATTAGGTCTAATGTTTGTGGAATCAACACTCAATCGACAAAAAAAATTCAAAGCTTATAAGAATTTGTTTAAAACCTAAGAATAAGGCAGTCTAGAAGAGTATGAGAAAGCACTTGCAGTGATGATGACGGGCTTCAAACCTTGCTGGGTTTGCTCCCACATGTTCCTACGGAGTCACGGACCCATGATAATATAGAGCAAGTCGACATGGCCAGGGGAAAGTATGAACTGAGCCACAGCTGCTTAGCCAAACAGTTCTCTAAATTTGACAGTTCACTGCCCTGTGTTCATTCACCTATTTCTAACCATTAATCCAGAGGTGAACTCTTAAGTGGTCCAAAAGAAATGTGGACTAGTTTTGTTTGCTCTTGGTCTTGCTTGTCAATTTGATTCAATTTGTCCAGAAGATCGGATGCTGTTATTACTGCAAAACATAGTTCTTGTGCCTAATTTAAAGAAAAGAAAGGAGGAAACGCTAATTTTACTAACCAGGGTAATTCGAAACATGCCCACAATTACAAGTACAATACATTAATGTATAGTTGTTTTAAGAGTAAACCAGTACCAATTCGACTTGCTCAATTTTGACATGAGCGCATGATGCCCAAGTGATCTACCGTCAACCAAAATAGGAACCGGCAGAGGAGGAATTCCAATACAAGCTTACTTTGTAATGGGGTCTTGATTCAATAGTGAGGAACAATCCAAGGTTTTTAATTAGGGAAGGTCCTCCCACTAGTGACAATGCAGTGGGTCTAGGTGAAAGTCCTGAATGAATTTGGCTCAACAGCTACCCCTGTTGTGGCATTTTATCTAAACGTAGCCAGCTACAAGTCCTGGATACTTCAGTGAAACAGCTACCCCTCTTTTGCGATTCTACATAAGTTTAACCCATTCCGGGTGGGCGATTCCAGGGCAACTTTCAAAAGAATTTTAAATTCTGAAGTTCAGTTGATAACAATTAAAAACTGTAAACCAAATTTCCTGCTTTTGTTGATAAATAACCTAATTCCTCGCTCAAATAAAACCCAGATTTTGAACTATGAAAATTGTACCCTGAAATTCAGATTTTACTGCGGAGATATACATCAACTTAAGAAAAATGAAGCAGAGAAGGTGTAACAAAGATAGGAAAGTAGCCTACCTTTCACAAGCATCCTCAAGAGAAGAAAATGGCCGTTTGACATCAGGGTTGCAGACCTTCCATGCATCTAGCTGGGCCATCTCTAATTCCTTTTGGAAACCTTGCTTGATGTTACACTTCTGCTGTTGTTGTTGCTGTTCCTGCTGCTGCTGAAGAATATGGTTATGGTGAAGGAGGGCACTCCTGGGTTGTTGCTGCATTGGATGGGAATCGTTGGTAGGTGTAGCTGAATTTGAAGCAAATCTTGTCAGGGGTTGCTGGTGTGCATGTTGTTGTTGAAATTGTTGTTGCATGCGTAAGAACTGTTGGTGCTGCTGCTGCTGATGTTGCAGTAACAATTGTTGGTGATGTTGCTGTTGAGCCAATGCACTGGCTTCCTCCATTCTCCTTGTCCTTTCTTCATTGTTCATTTTGATGGTGGTGCTCTTGATAATGATGATAATCGGTCTTGGAAGACACAACAAAGTGGTGTTTTCAAGGTACAGCTTTCGTGGGCACCGTGCAACAGAATAAGGTCAAACGGTTTTTTCAAGGTAGAGCTTTCATGAGCACTGTGCGACAGACTAGGAAACATATATCCATGGCTTTTCACGATCAGAAAGGCTTACGTGTGAGTAGGGAATGAAATGGATTCGCCTGATCTTTCAAACGGATGGCTGCAGCATCAATATTAATCAGAAGGCACCATTTCCCTCGTGTTTCGTGCGTTCATCACGGGAGTCTACTTGTCGACTACAGCAACATTTCGAAAATGCGATGGGACACTCCTCGTGATTTTTAACCTCCTCGAATAGATTTCAAAATGCTGTTTCCTGATGGCCTATAACGTTGTGTTTCCTAAGAATGTTTCTGGAATGTTTTTTTTAGTTCGTAGGAATTTTTATTTTTTTTATTGGATCAGATTTTAGAATAAACCATATTAGTTGGTTTGAATAAATTATATAAATTTATGTGATAAATTCGAAATATTTTGATTTTTGTGATAAATCCAAACAAGCTACTTAAATATTTTATTTATATGATTTTAATACAATTAATTGAAAAGTACAAGGATATAGGCAACTTTCCATTAAAAAAAAATTGACATGTAATTTCATGAGGTTTTTCAAAACATATTTTTTTGTTATTGTTATTTTGTTATGAATTGTTATAATTTATAATTATACAAATTAAGAATGTGTGTAATATATATAAAAAGAAAGAAAGTATTTTTAATGTTTAAGAGGTTAAAAATAGTTTATAGGACAAATGGCTTTACTTCTTCATCTCAATCTTGTATTTGGCCTTTTTCCTATGGAATTTTACAATAATCACTTCCAACTTCTCAAGAACCGTTAACAAACAAACATAATCACTTCTAAGCAATGAGCAGTGATGGTTAGGTTAATAAGAATTTGTTATTAATGTTAAATTTTAATTTTAATAGTATTTACAATTAGCATATATTTATTTAAAGTTAAAAGTTAAATTTTAATTTTAATAGTATTTATAATTAGCATATAGTTATTTAAGGTTAAAGGGATTAAGTTTGTAAGATATAAATTTCTTTTTTACGTATAAAATTGGAATAAAATGTTTTAACATACAAACTTTTTTTTAAAGTGTAAAAGTTAAATAAAAATTTACACTTTTAAATATTTAATTTTTTTAACACTTGATTGATTTAAAGTTAAAATAGGTGTATGGTAGTTCTTTAAAACACTATATATATTTATATAAATCTCACATTTTTATATTCAAAATATTTTTATTTTTAATTATATTAAAACCTTTATAATACATATAAACATCTTCTATAATATTTTAAATTTAATTTTTAATGTTAATATTGTTGGTGGACAAAGTACAACTCACTATTGGAAGATGTTGTATTGATAGATGAAATGTTGTAATCAAACTTTGAATCAAAAATAAATAATAATAAAATATAATGTCCACTCAATTAAAAAATTAATTAAAAGTAATAAAAGTAATATAATAAAAATAATAATTAGGTTTAATTCAATTTGTTAGGTTGTAATATTGTTTTTATTAATAAAATTATAGAAGATTTATTTGTCAAAAAAATAATATTACCCATATTACATTAAAAGAAATTTAAATAATGATAATTCATATGACTGATCATGATTTCAAAATGTCATATTTAAATTTAATTAATAAATATTAAAAAACTAAATATTTATAATAAACTATTTTTCTAAAAATAAAAATAAAAAAATTATAAAACATGTCAATGAAAAATACTAGATGCATATGTATGTAACTATATGTATTGTTAAAGTGTAATATTTATCTTCGATAATCAATACATGAAACTACCTCCCACACTTGGTACTTTTCAAACCCTGGCCTTCCTTCTCCTGTCACTCATGCTGCAACCCACAAGAGGGGGTTCATTGCTTCCTCTCCCCCTCCCTTGCGTCCCCTTCCTCTTGATGTTTGGTCCTTCAATTCCCTAGTCTCATGCATATCTAAACACTCCAAGCAACAATGGTCTTGGTTCATTAAAAAGCTTGAGGAAATTCCTAAAGTTTTTTCCATGTATCCTAGTCATAATTTGTAGTATACCTAGGGGGATAATGTGGGGTACATAGGGAGGTACCCACAGGGATAATGTAATGTAATAATGTAAGGATGAGAAATAAATGGGCCATAGTTAATAAATAAAGTGGTTAACCCGCATTATGCAAGGGACCACAAGTAGTTAGGGAATAATGTGATAAGCCCATTGTATCGGATGTATGGTATTGAGAGACTCATGATAATTACCCATGGTGTTGTATGTATGAAGCCTATATAGAAGCTAGAGATTCTCCATTGATAATGTCAAGTATTGTTTTGTATTGTCAAGCATATGGCTTGAGGATTGTTCTCCTTCCTTGAGGAGTAATTGTATGGTGTTGCCTTGCCTCAAGGGTTTTATCAATAAAGAAGCATTTTCTGGCATTATTTCTCTAACTTTGACGTTATTTATCTAGTATATTTTTCACTTTTATATATTTGCAATTCAGATCTACTACAAGTGATATCAGAGCTCTTTCTTGGGAAAAGCAGGGAAATGTTTTTCCTTTTTTCTGCAGGAACTTTTTGAAAAATTGGGGCAGTGAGTTTGCCAATCAGATCTGGAAATTTAGGTGCATTTTTTTCAAAAAAAATTATAGATATGAGATCCTCCAAAAAAATCACCCATTTTCAAAAAAAATTGTCCAAATCGGAGCCCGGATGGAGGAGATATTGTTGATTTAAAATCCATTGTTTTGTAGAATTTTTCCATCAGATATCGTTGATTTAAAATCCATTGTTTTGTAGAATTTTTTCTGACAGAAAATCATGGACGACGACTATCCAGTCAATTTTTGCATATTTTTTTGTATAATTTTAAGAAAATAATTACATATTTCAGCTCCTCTTGAAAAATCACCAAATTTCAAAAAAAAATCATCTGAATCGAATTCTGGATGGTGGAGATCTCGCTGATTTAAAATTAGCTCATTTTCAGAATTTTTTGTGGCAGTCAGATAGTTGTCGCGCATTTCTGAATTCACAAAGTGTCCATCTCATCAATATAGCTTAATATATCTCAATATCCTTATTATAACTTGTTTTCGAAAATGGAGTGACCATTCTTCATCTTCCCATGTGACTGGAATCACGAGTTGGGCACTCTATGAACTGAAATCTATGTTGCAAATATCCAGTAGTCACAAAAAAATCTGAAAATTATTTGATTTTAAATCAACGAGATCTCCACCATCCGAACTCTGATTTAGATAATTGTTTTTAAATTGGGTGATTTTTTGAGAGGAGCTTAGATCTTCAATTATTTTCTTAAAATTCTACACAAAAATCTGCAAAAATTGACTAGAGAGTCGTCATCCATGAATTTTCATCATAAAAAATTCTACAAAACAGCTCTGATTTTGACAACAAAAAAAACAAATTGGGTGATTTTTCAGGAGGATCTTGGATCTGCACTTTGTTTTTGAAAATTTTGCACCAAAATTTCCAAATCTGATCTGCAAACTCGTCGCCCTGATTTTTTCAAAAAAAAACTGCAAAAAAAAGAAAAAAAATCCTTGCTTTGCCTAAGAAAGAGCTTTGATACCACTTGTAGTAGATATAACCTAAAATATATATATATATATATATATATATATATATATATATATATATATATATATATATAAGTGAAAAATATACCAGAGAAATAATGCCAAATATAGTGAAATAATGTCAAAAAATGCTTCTTTATTGACAAAACCATTAAGGTATGGAAACACCATACAATTACTCCTTAAGGAAGGAAAACACTCCTCAAGCCATATGCTTGACAATCCAAAACAATACTCGACATCCTCAATGGCGAGTCTCTAGCCTCTATATAGGTTTCATACATATAACACCATGGGTAATTACCATGGGTCTCTCGATACCATACATCCACTACAATGGATTTATCACATTATTCCCTGACTACTTGTGGTCTCTTGCATAATGTGGGTTAACCATTTTATTTATTAACTATGACCCAATTATTTATCATCCTTACATTATTACATCACATTATTCCCTTGGGTACCTCCCTCTATACCCCGTATTATCCCCCCTAGGTATATTACATAATCGATGGTCTTGCAACTTGCAAAAAGATGACTTTTAGGACAATCCATATGAATATGGCCATCCCCTTGAATTATGGTAAGTTGGGTGGATAAAAATTGGAAACCACTAATCAAAGGTAAGATTTCATTATCCTTATATGCAAAAGGATTTTTCACTTTCCTAATTAAAGAAAAAAGGCAAATATTTGAGATTTAGAAGCATCCCATAATTCCTTGAATCTCAAGGACTATATTCGAACTATTGGAATACCGACTTGAACCCAAAGAATGACATCCTATTAATTGTTCTAATATGGGTTAAACTCTCACATCTTCCCCTTCACTATTGGATCAAAGAAACCCTAAAGAACATATGAAATGCTCTTGGTAAATTCATAGACAAGGTAGAGCTCAAACAAGGAATGTTTGCATGCATCTGAATCTATGCAGAAGTATACTTAGGAAAAGGGTTGTTGGAAGCCACACAACTATCTCTAGAAAATTGGAGCTTTGATCAACCAGTATTTTATGGCCAACTCCCTTTCAAACGCAAATCCTGCCACAAATACGGTCATTTTGCAAGTAACTTCCAACCTCATAAGATAAGCAAGTAGAACAAGGGGAACAATAAAAACAACCCAAAAACAAAGAAACCAATAACCATCATTAAAAACAAATCAAAAAACAAAAAAACAAAAAAAACCCTACTCCCCCTCCTCATTCCACCACATATAGACAAGGTCAACCATCCAAAGAACCCAACGTCCATACTAGAAACAAATATGACTCCCTCTCCCAAATGAACAATATGAAATATATTGAAATACCTTCCACCTCGAATGAAAACAAAGACAAAATCCCTCCTCTGGAAGATGTCTCTCCTCTCTCAGTAGAAGTAGCACTCTCCCCTTCTGAAACCATAAACCCATTTGGATCCAAAAGCATCAAAATTTTAGTTCTCAGGGGAACCTCTAAGATTCCTCCCTACTCTAGTTTAGTATTCCCACAATCCAAATTAATAGAATATTTTTTCAGACGAAGAAGCATCCAAAGACTCAACGACCAGCAAATTAGTGAAGAAGGCAAGAAGAAGACCCAACAAAGAAATAAGAGAAGCACAAAATGATAAAGACAAAGGAATTTACATTCAACATACCATAGAAGAAAAATGCACCATAAATACTAGAAGCAATAAAAATTAGGGAGGCTCAACTCCTTGTACAGGGGAGCCACTAAAGCCAATAGTAAATTATGAAAGCCATCTCTTTGAATTGTAGAGGCTTGGTGAGTGAGGAAAAATGGACAACAATAAGAAATTTAATTAATATGGAGAAACCCCAAATAATTCTACTCCATGAGACAAAAATGGATGAAGAGGAAATCCTTTAAAAACTAACAAAATATGGAAATCAAGCCACACAAGAGAAATTAATTCAAGAACAACATTAAGAGAAGTATGTTCAAGTTGGTCCTTAAATCATTTTCAATTTATCTAAGATCAATATACAAGCCATTGGTTAATTATTAAATTGTTGCATAATTTACTTGGAAAGGTGTATAATTCCATAAATATGTATATGCCTAATTCTTATAAAGATAAGGCAAAATGTTGGAACTCACTCTTAAATCTTAAAGAAATAGAATGGGAAGAAACATTATCTTCATTGGGGACTACAACACAACAATACACCCTTGGGAGAAGAAAGGAGGTTCCACATACAAAGAGCCCTTCAAAGAAAAAATGGAAGGTTTAATTTCTTTATTGGACCTCTATGACCCGAAACCAAGAAAAGGTAAATACACTTGGAACAACAGGTGCATCAAACTACGTCATATCATGGAAACACTTGATCATTTTCTTCTACATAGCTCTTTTATTGACAATTTTGTTGCTTCTCTATCTCAAATATTACCATGGGGAGGTTTGAACCACCACCCAATAGCTCTATCCATCCTACCCTTGGGGAACTACATCCAAATCCCCTTTAGATTCAATCCCACATGGGCCCAAGATCTGGAATTCTTTGACGTTGTCACTAATGAAAGGATGCAATGTGTAGAAGGCTTCGTAGTGTATATATGAGAACAAAAGATAAAAAAAGTTAAAAGAGATTTAAAGGAATGCATAAAAAAAGAAAGAAAAGGAGAAATACAAGGTGACATCCTCACTAAGATAAAACTTAGAAGGCTTGCAAGGAAAAATGGAGCTACAAACCTCCTCTGTAGACTTCCTTTTTGAGGAAAAGAATGTCTTTCAAATTCTGCAAAGAACATTGAGAGAAGAGGAAGATATTTGGAGGTTTAAATCTAGGATCCTATGGCTCAAAACAGAAGATAAAAACACGATTTTTTTTCCACAAAAAAGCCAATCAACAAATGTAGAGGAATGACATCAAGGCTATAACCACGTGAGAAGGAAAATAAGTGACATTGTATGATCAAATTAAAGAAGAAGCTCTCAAGCACATTACAAACTTACACACAAAACAATCATAATAATATGAAGAGGCACAAGAAAAAAGGTTAGAAAACATCACCCATCTGGTCATCGAGGAAGATAATGAAAAATAATGCTCCCAATAATATCACAAGAATTTTGGGAGGCATTTCCATCCTTTGATATGTTGATAAATCTAGGGGAAGCTAGATTAGGTGATTTCTCTTACTTTCATAACTAATTTTGATGTCTTTTTTACTTAACTTGAGTAGCTTCTTCTTTCACTTGATTACTATTACGATTACCTTCATCAAACAACTACCAAACCACAAAGAACAATAATACAAAGGACACAAGATATAGGTGATTATCCAGCGTCGAAACCTCTCCAACTAAGAGGAAAACTCACAAGAATTCTTAGCTTCTTATAGAACTTCAATTGACGCATTCCAAGACCTATCACCCTTGATCAAGACCCTCCAAGACCAAGTCAAATCTTTCCTACTTTCTGGTAACCTTAACCTTAGAAACTTCTGCAAATTTGATCCTTAGAAGATTCTTCTACAACTTTGACCTATCCAGCAGATTCTTCTACAACTTTGAGTTTCCCAACAAATTCTTCTACAACATTGACCTACCCAACAGATTCTTCTGCAACTTTGACCTGCACAACAAATTCTTCTGCAACTTCATCCTGCTGAGCAAATTCTTTTGCAACTTTGTTCTGACTAGCAAATACTTCTCCAACTTCATCCTACCCAGCAAATTCTTCTACAACTTCATCCTACCCAGCAAATTCTTCTGCAAATCCATCATGCTTAGTAAATTAGAAACCTTAACACAAGAAAGAGAGAGAAAGGGAGAGAAGCCCAAAACTTCAATACTGCTCTTATTCTTCTTTTTCATCCTTTTTCCAGCTTCTATATTGGGAGATCGAACTTGCTTGAGTGTGTTTCCAAATGAGGTCTAGTTCCTTCTTATTTATAGGCTTTTGAGGGGTAAAAATTGTTAAATTTAGGTTGACTTGTCCCTTCATGTAGGTTGACTTGATCTTTGCACCATGATAAGGTCTTGGAGGGTCTATTGACTCTATTTTGACTCAAATAAATTTTATTTACAATATGTAACATGGCCAAATGTGTCTTCAATGCATGACAATGACTCAGTTGACTTGTAGACTAAATAACAAGCCTTAGAAGCACTCAATGGGTGCTTGACCTAAAACTAAATTTCCCTTGAGCATGAAACCCATGCCTCAAGAATAACAATAATATTTTTTCTTCTTCTTTACATTAAATACATGAAATCATTATTACATATGTCATTATGAAGACTAAACCTAGTTACATATTTCAACATTCCCTCTTAACTAGGGAGGTTTTCATAATACATATAAGGTACTTGGAAATTCTCAATTTGAAGAATTCTCACAAGAAGAGTCAGATCGATAACCCATATGTTTAGCATCATACCAACTAGCATTTTCACATAGCAAGGCCTTGACTAACAACTCCATCTCTCCACAAGATCATAGCACAATGTTGGTGAGACCAATGAATAATAGACACCATCGTCATTGTCTCTCAAGGCACACACCCCACTCGGGTGTTCACAGGGTATGTCCTTCCAGGACTATTCTTATCTTGGATTCCTAGTCCTAAAATAATATCGGTCCTCTATGACTACTTTTATCTTGGATGCCCTACCACATCCTCAAAGAGTACTAGATGCCAAATGATAACCGAATCCTCCATTCTTTCTTCACAATATGAAAACAAGAATGATGTGTCTATCTTTCCCTCTTAACCAGGGAAGATATACCCACTTCTATAAATGAATGTACTCAAGCTCCCTATTATCTAGGGATGTTTCCAAGCTCCCTCTTAACTAGGGAATTGCTTCCAAGCTCCCTCTTAACTAGGGATTTGCTTCCAAGCTCCCTCTTAACCGGGGACTTGTTTTTTAATAGAAATTATCCGCAATTTGGTGGATATCATGGGACCTTTAGCTGCTTGTAGAGCTCCTCCATTCGATTTCATGAATTTCATCTTCATCTTTATGGAGCCTTCAACTTATAGGGCACTAGACATTCATCACTTTCCTTCACGAACCATGTCAGTCATGTCATCTTTCTCTCCATCGGAAAGTGATCTTCTAGTCCACATCTAGATTTTCTTCATACAACTACCTCTTCCATGTCTTGTTTCCTCCAGGATCTTCCATCCCACCACATGAGTGATAGTTGTAGGTGGCATCTACAACTCTTTTTTGGTAGCCTTGTATTAACCCATCCAGATGTTGTTCAAAAATAAAAAATGAACATCAAATCTAAATTACCTTTTGTGATGACCTTTCATCATGACATCTTCTTTCTCACAACATCCTGCACATTCATAAGCACATCTCCAAGACTTTCAATGTCAAGGGTCTCCTTTGTTTACAAACTTCATCAAAGCATTCATAACTTTTCCATGGAGATGTCATAACCAATTCTTTTAGTCATCAGATGTTTGAGCATTTTTATCTTATATTTTCTATAGTTTCATCTTTCATGATCTCCCCTTTCTTTCTTCACATATTACTCCCTGGGAACTTCCAACCATAGTTCCTTCATCAACTACCTCATATTCCATATGAGGACATATTATGATGATTTCATCTTGTCAATATGTGAACCATGCCTTATGCATTTTTCCAACGGAACATATCCCTTTTCTTTGATCATGCTCATGAGGTAGAGCATTCAACCATAATATCTGCAACTATATGATGACGTGACTTATTTTATCAAATACATACATACTTCTTTTCCCATTTGGTCATCTATACTTCCTTCAACGATTTCCTTTCCTAGGTTGAAAGTGCTTCAATCATCTTGACATGTTGCACTCCTTAATCATCATACCATCATCCTTCTAAACAATGATCCCATACAAGGTGGAATTCTTGGCGAGACACTTGCTTCTTCCATGAAAGGTGAACCTTCTAATGAAGATTCCAGCGAAGGATATTGATTATTCCCATCTCGCAAATGCTCCTTCCCGATGATGATACATGATGAACTCTTTCTATCCTATATCTTGTTAGATGAATTTTATTTTCCCATAAGTACTAATTATGCTTTTAATGGTGTTACCAATAGCTACTTCCTTTCTATGATGACTGTTACAACCATGTAGACTTCTACTTCAGTTATCCTTTCAAGCCTTTATAATGATGTCACAATCTCTTGATTTAATCATATGCTTCTAGTATTATGCCATCTTCTACTATGATGCATTTCGTCACAATGCTTCTCACCTTGACTGCCATGGTGAAGGTATTTTCACCTCCCACTTCTTCTTGCTATGGTTTGGAAAGACCCTAATAGTGAAGATATATCCCCTTGGATTTCTTCTCATTAGGTGCTTCCACTTCTTTGATGATATGAGCTCCATTTATTTCTTTCCTTTGGTTGTCCTTCTTGAATTTCAGACAATCTTTCTTGTAATGCCCATATTCCTAACAACCATAGCATTGGATCTTCGACATGTCCTTCTTCTTCTTTTTTTGAGGACCAAATTTTCAAAACTTTCCTTTCTCTTAATCAGTGCAGCAAATGCTTGAAATTGTTCACCTGGTCCCACATTTCTCTTTTAACCTAGTTTCTCCAATCTTGCATAATGACCAAAGTTCATTGAATGGGGTGGAATCCTTCTTTCCATAGATGCAATGTAAAGTTGCCCAATTCCTTTAGTAGTGCATTGATCAGCACTACGATGGTCATTTATTTATCAGACATTATTTCTACCAACTCTTGTAGTTGGTCTCTTATTTCTAATAAAGTATGAGGTTATTCCATCTTCCTTTGAGATCTTCATTTCGTATAGCTCGATTCTCAAAGATATTAATTCTCCAACAATACTCATGGAGAACAATTCTACTAGCTTCTCATATATTTCCTTTAATGTCTCTAATTTTGCAACATATGGTATGAGAGGATCCTTGATGGATTATATAAGGATCATTTGAGCCCTTATTTCTCCTTTCATATACTTAGCTAGAGTTTGAGCTTCTTGCTTTGGAGGTTTAGTGACAAAACCTTTAACATGCTCAATGACTTCATTTTCTATGAGGATCAAATCTATCCTCTTTTTCCATGCAAGAAATTTTGACGACCCAACAAATTTGGAGCTTTCCTTGCAAAATGAAGTAATTTTTATAGATTCAGATATAAATATAGAGGCACTTACTTGTCAAGTGAAGATACTCCTTGATGATGAAATATTCAACTTGATGCCTTCTTTGATGATGTTGATAATAGATGATGTCTTCTTAATGAAGATGTCTTCCTTTAAGAATTCTTAGATTGTGATACTCGATCCAAGAAGAGGGAGATCACCTTGATTCCTTGATGATGATGAGAAAGCTTCTACCTACTTCCCTTAGATGTAGAGACTTCAAGATGCTTCAATTTTTAATACTTATTTCTTGGAGGTAGGGTCTTTGAGGTATTCTTCTCCTTGTGATGATTGTGTGAGGTTCCCAGGAATGCTTCAGGTGTAGAATCCTTCTTTGAATAAACTAGGGTTTTGATGCATCCTTCAAGATGATGATGTCACCATTGTCCTTGTGATGTCTTCTTTATGATTTATGCTCAAGCTTCCTTTCCTTGTCTTGTCACGCTAGCTCTGATACCTTGTTGAGAAATCTATGGGCAACTAGATTAGGTGATTTCTATTAATTTGATAATTGCTAGTGATGAATTTTTACTTAACTTGATTAACTTCTTCTTTCACTTGATTATTATTAGTATTCTCTTCATCAAAAAAATACCAAACCATAAAGAACAATAATACAGAGGACAAAAGATATAGGTGATCATCCAGAGAAAAAACCTTTCCAACTGAGAGGAAAACCCACAAGAATTCTTATCTTCTTATAGAACTTAAATTGACGCATTCTAAGACCTATGACCCTTGACCAAGACCCTCCAAGACCAAGTCAAATATTTCCTACTTTATGGTAACCTTAACCTTAGCAACTTCTGAAAATTTGATCCTCAAAAGATTATTCTTCAACTTTGACCTATTTAGCAGATTCTTTTGCAACTTCAACTTGCCCAACAAATTCTTCTGCAACATCAACCTTCCCAAAAGATTATTTTGCAACTTTGAGCTCCTCAACATATTCTTCTGTAACTTCATTATGCCCAGCAAATATTTCTACAACTTCGTCCTGCCCAACAAATTCTTCTGCAACTTTGTCCTAGCCTACAAATTCTTCTGCAACTTTGTCTTGCCCAGTAACTATAGAAACCCTTACACGAGAGAGAGAGAGAGAGAGAGAGAGAGAGAGGCCCAAAACTTCGATCTTTCTCTTCTTCTTATTTTTCTTCCCTTTTTCCAACTTCTATCTTGGGATCTCGAACTTGCTTAAGTGTGTGTCCAAATGAGGTCGATTTCATTCTTATTTATAGGCTTTTGAGGGGTATGAATTGCTAACTTTAGGACAAATTGTCCCTTCATGTAGATCGACTTGATCTTTGCACCATGATGAGGTCTTGGAGGGTATTTTGACTTTATTTTGACTAAAATAAATTATGTTTACAATATGTAACATTCCCCAATGGGTCTTCAATACATGACAATGACTCAATTGCCTTTTAGACTAAGTAACAAGCCCTAGAAGCACTCAATGGGTGCTTAACCTAAAAATAAATTTCCCTTGAGCATGAAACCCATGCCTTAAGAATAAAAATAATAAATTTATTTTTCTTTTTTACATTAAATACATAAAATCATGATTACATATGTGTTGGAAATATTGTCATTGATGGCAAAGGAGAAGAAAGGAGCAGCACCTGAACTATCACAAAGAAGAACCTGCAAAAAGAGGCAGCTCAGACACCAGGAAGAAGCAGAGGCAGCAGTAAATGATGCTCTGTATATGATTGGAATTTCGATGTTGGTTAATGAGGCAGTTAATATTGATCTTGTGGTTTTAAGTCTAATTGCATGAAGGGTTGTGCGTTCCTTTGAGAAAACAAAGGGAAGGATTGCAGTCATCGACCACTGCAAGGGTCACTGACATGAAGCATAATTGAGTTTTCAATACAGCGTTCAATATCTAAATGTATCAGACCTTAAGAAGGGCAGAGAAGAATGATGAGGGGCTTTGTTTATTTTTTGTTCGTATCTAAGGAAGCCTTAGCAAAGAGAAGGAAGCTAGTCTTCAGATAAAAGGAAGCGATGGTTCGCGGTTAAGAATTGTGTAAACAGGGAGCGAGAGCATGTTAAATTAATAATGCAGAGGAACCATATAGAATGGAGTCATAGCAACGAAACGAGAAATGGTGAGATCCTGAAGGATATGATGGCGCAATTTGAAGAGAAGCAGAACTGTGTATAAAAGGGATTGAACCAGATCGTAGATAATTGGTGCAGTGAATGGGATAAGAACCAAATCTATGAAAAGGATGAATGAGATGGAACGAAATGTTAATGGTGTGTTAATGGAAAGCGGAACCTTGAGGCGTTAAGTGGAAACGGAGCAAGTGAACAGTAGAAGCAGTTTTAGAACCCACAAGTGGTCTTCGCATTTCAAAAAAATGGTAAGTGGGTTTTGTGAAAAAAATTCGATATTGTTACTTGATTGACGCGTGGCAAAAGTGGTTAATCGAAAACCACTTTTATCGCGTAAATTTTGAAGATTAAGGCTCGTGCATTTAAATTGCGCGATAGCCCTCGGATGAGCGCCCAAAGCATTATTGGAACGCGAGAAGCTATTGACCATTAGATCTATTCGATAGTTAATGGAAGGCGTGCTGTGGGACCTACATTATTTGCTGGTGAGTAAAAGTGGACCCAAAGATTTATGTGTTGGATCCTTTTAATCCAAAGTCAGCATTTGATAATGAAATGTATGTGGGGGCCATATTATATAATGGGTTTATGATAAAGTTCATCCGAAAAAGGTCTTGTTCCGGAAGTTAAATGGGTTTTGGGTTTAAACCAAGTCGATGATGAATAATGAAGAGAACCAATATATATGCGGGCCTGAGAGTAAAGACGCAACGAAACCACAAACATGGAAGTGGTCTTAAGAAACCACTTGTGGTTTTCGCATAAATTTAAAATGGTAAGTGGAATCGAAGAAAAAAATGCGATAAGGGTCCGCATGTGACACGTGTCCTAAAGTGGTATTTTGAAACCACGAATTTCGCATTATTTTGGAGATTTAAGTCACGAGGTTAAAACTTTTGCGATATCCGTTGGATTTCGCCTGATGGGTTGATGTGTTGCGACCACCGTTGGATCACAAGTGAAGTAGCATGGGCGAAAGGTACGTTAAAAGAATAGTGGGACCTAATATTAAAGGTGTGATGGTTTATGTTTTAAACCAAGGTCGGAGTTTCGTATGAAATACAATGGAATATGATCATAGCCATATGTGTTAATAAAAGACGAAGACTTATATTTGATATAATATATGTTGCCGGAATCATAGTACAATTTGGGGTTTTAATTCAAGTCTTATTACATTCAGATTTCTATAAAGTGAGCGTGGGCCCCAGTTTTTTTTAGAGATTGAAGTCTGGGTTTTTAACCAAGATCGGGTTTGATATATGTTAATAACTATTGTGGCCGGACATTCATATTTGTTGGCGTTGTATTTTAATCCAAATTCAAAGTTCATGTGAAGATGTGCGTTGGTTTATCCACGTTATGATATGTCTTGCTATTCTATGGTTTCCTCAACCTTTATTTGAAGGGAAAAGAAACTTTCGTGGTAAGTTATTGTGTTGGATTTTAAACCAAGGGTGGAATATTAACATGGGTAAGATGTGTAATGGATGGTGGCCAAAAGTATAATGCGTTGCACACATTTGATGAATGATAAGAAGGTAAGTTGAAACCATAAAGGTTTATGCCATGGAGTTTATACCTATATGAGTATCCATTCCATAAAGTGGCCACTATATAATGCATTTTATTATAAAGGTCGAAAGTTGACTCAAATGCTCATAAGTGTATTGACTAAGGTTCAGAGTTTGGATTTAATTGTATATGCATATTTTAAATATGAAGTTTATCATATGTATGGTTTCATAACCATAGATGAAAGAAGCTTCTGCGTACAGTAATTTAAATTGCCAGTTCAGAAAATAAGATATTGAAATTGCCCAGATCGGAATTTGTATAGAGCATAGAAATTGGAGATGCATTTTCACATGCACATGAATGAAAATGTGGGTTTGGCAGGGGTACATGCATAGAAAGCAGGAGAGTATGCAGAACTGTTACACTACAGCAGCAGAAAAGACAAGTACACAATGAGCCAAGAACTGAAAGGGTTGAATGAGAAATATCTATTGCAAATGTAAATGTAAATATTTTAATTAATTTTATATTGTTTGTGATGCAAAGGCAAGTCTCCGTGGGCAAAGAAATACCCCACTGTAATATTGAAATGTATACATATTTTTATATTTTTCTAAATGTGCTAGGCAAGAAAATGAGAAGGTGGAAGGCAAAGAGTCATGGCTGTTCACTTCGAATTCCCTGTGGAATGCAAACAGTCATGAGGTGAACTCTATAAATGATATCACATAGATATGCAAGGAGAGGTTAGAGAATGGAAAAATGAGGCAAAGAGGGTAAGAAGAAGAAGGAGAAGATAGAGAAGCTTTGTAGATTCAGAGATGATAAAAAGCAGATATGAAGACCAGTGGACAACAGTGAAGAAGGTACAGAACAGAGCTGATATCCAGGTAAATCAGCATGTGTTTTTTATGAAAGAGTGAGGAAGCTGGTGCTTCCATATCAAGTTGTAGCTTGATAGATGTCAGTTGCAGCTGACTGAGGTAGGAGCCTCTTGTAGGTTGTAGCCTGCAGAAAATAGAGGAAGTTGGTGCTTCCATATCAAGTTGTAGCTTGATAGAAGTCAGTTGTAGCTGGCTGAGGTAGGAGCCTTTTGTAGGTTGGAGCCTATAGAAAATAGATGGGAGTTGGAGCTTCCTTGCAAGTTGTAGCTTGCAGAAATGAGGTAGGAGCCTCCTGTGAGTTGAAGCCTACAGAAAATCAGTGGTGAGAGAGAGTTGGAGCTTGCCTTTGCATCTCAACAATAATAAGATGTGGTTTTCTCCATTTTGGGTTTCCACTTATATATGTTGTCTATGTGCATGATGTTTATGTGTTGATATGGTTATCTAATCTGCTTAATACTTGCTGCTCACATATTAAGATTGTTGTTACATTATGTAATAAGTTGATCATGAAATGAAGGTGTAAATAAATGTAAAAGGAAAGTTTTAAAAGTCCATGAATGTGTTAAACTGATTCACCCCCCCCTCTCAGTTTAACTAAGGGTTCAACAATTGGTATCAGACCAGGTTCCTTTGGTGTAAGCCTAATAGCTTGAAGGAGATCTAGTTGAGTCACGTACTATCAAAATGTACCCATGGTAAATACAACAAACTTTCCTGAATGGAGAGATAAGGTTAAAATAGATTTAATGGCTTATGAAACTGAGGTATGGAAACTTGTATGTGATGGTTACCGCACAGACTCTCCCTCGGTGCAAGAACAACAATGGAATGCCAAGGCAAAATGTGTGATATATAACAGTCTTCATAACAAGGATCTTGAGTTAATAATGGATTTAACCTCTACAAAAGAAATCTAGGATAGATTTCATTTCATGCATGAAGTAGACACTAGGAGCTGCATTGTCAAGAAGGAGAAGATAAACTAGAAGAAGAAGAAAAATTCCTTTCAAAAGGAAAAAGGTCAATCAAATGAGATACCTGCCAGGGTGAATGGATGTGAGTACCATGAAGAAATTACAGTTGACGAAAAAGCCAAACTTGACACAACCTTGACTAAAATAGAAATATTGAAGAATGAAAACAAAGACCTTAAGACATTGGTGCAAATATGTGATGAGAGAGAATATGAAGATAAGGAAGGAATTGTTGGCTTGAAGGCACAACTTGAAGAAGCAAGGAAAGTAGAAGACACTCTGCTGCAACAAATGAGAGGGAAAATTCTGGAGTGTGGAAGATTGGAAGAAGAGGTGGTAAGCTTAAGGATGAAATTAGAAAAAGCCCAAAGAGAATTATTAATGCATACTCCTCAAATGAAAAGCTCATGACAGTTGGACCAAATTCTAAATGCTCAAAGGCATCCTCTCATAAAGACTAGGATAGGCTATGAAGGAGAAACAAGTAAGTCCAAGGTAGAAGATAACAAGAATATCATTTTTGTAAACACTGTAAAGGATAATGAAGCAGCTCAGAAGATTCCTATAGAAGTAGAAGCCAACAAGAACATGATTTTTAAATAAACAAATAGAAACAAGCAGCAACATGAAAGGACAGATAATGGGAGGATGAAACAATCAACAGCTAAAGGCTCATACACTCCTAAGGATGAATTGAACAAATTCGGAAGATGTCAAAGGAGGTTCTTTCCTCCTGTGAAAAATATCACATGTTTCTCTTGTCATAAACCATGGCATATTGCGGCACATTGTAAGACAAGGCATATCAACTTTAACTAGCAAAAGATGCAACAAATGAGAAGAATACCTCAAGCAAATAAATGGAAAGGACAACCACTCACTAGGTACATAAATCGTTTCCATGGCTACTGTTATGCATGCAATAATTTTGGACATAAACTTGTTGAATGTAAATTATGTTCAAAAGGGAGCAAAAAATATTATACATCAGCTCAAACGTACCTTGGTAAAATAAGATGTTATGTATGCCTCAAGCTTGGTCACAAAGCAAAAGACTGTAAGCTGCCATATACATTAAAGAACTCTAGATAGATGATGGAATATAATCAAATCAAACAAAACTATGAATCAAAAAGAAGTGCAGACATTATGAAGAACCCCAATAAAGTATGGAAGGAAAAGAGAAAGGGGGAGCTTGTTACCTCAATAACATAATGAATCCATCATAGTCTCAGGGGGAGCTGCTCTAGGAAGCAACACAAATATCCAACCAGTGATAGATATGAAGCAACATCCCAGGGGGAGAGCAGTCCATAAATAGTCCCCATGAAAGTAGTCTAAGAAGAGCTCCTTGGAATGAGAACAACTATAAGGTCAGGAAGGGAAAGGACAATTTCTCTAACAGAGATCTATAGAGGAAGAAGAATACTTGAAGAACACAATAGCCAACAGGTTGATGGAAGGAGAGAAGGCATCAAGCAGCCATGATGGTAGAAGGAACATCAGCCATGAACATGTAAGCTAAGAAGACATCAACACATTAAGTGATGAATGGTTAAAATCGCAAAAATTATGTTTCGAGCTACAGAACTGGAAAGATCCATAAAGGATGATCATAGTGTGCATCATATTGCTAGAATTAACAATGAATCACATTAAGAAGGATGAGTAAGAGAAGTGCATATCATCATTATATCATTACATCATTCATCTATGAAAAGTCCCCTTGGAGGAATGTAGTTAAATAAGTGACAAATCTCTAAGTGGTCTACCCATGAAGATTCCAAGTAAATAAATTGAAGATGTCTTCCCGAATATCATTATGTTAGAACAGTTGAATTGTATATAAAGCAACAATGATTCTAGAGCAGTCCTAGAAAGGAAAATGCAGTGGCATTCCTTTGAACAGAATGACAGAATAAGAAAAATGGTTAATGATGCCAAGATCAAATTCAGTATATTGATGATTGTTGGTGTGAACAGTGGAAAGCTCAATAGTAGAAACTATGAAGGTTGTCTTAACTATGGGTTCATGTGAGATTTGAAGTGAAATCTCTGCATGGTTTATCAAAGTAGTATCAATTGGTATTTGGTACAAGCAACATGCCTATCAACAGAATACCAAGTGTTATCAGTGGAGCTGCGGTATGGTATAGGTCCTCAGGATCAAAGGATTATGGCAAGAGTACATCAAGATAGTATCCCAGCATTATCTGCATTATTAAAGCATAAAAGGGTAAATGAAAGGGCAAGAGGATCATTATCTTGTTTACACTTGAAGTAGTATATTGAGCATTGAAGCAATATCTATTTCTAGATATAACTTCTTGCCTTCCTCAAGTCAGTACATATATATCTTCAAGGCCTCTTTCTTAAGATCATTCATAAAACTGTGTGAAGTCTGTTGGCTGAGATATCAGTTAAACAACTTGAAGATGTTTTTTGTTGAAAATCATCATGACATAATAGTTAAAGTATCTGAAGCATGAAGGACTAGTTGTGATTACCATTTGAAGCTCAAAAGTCTTTTATTAATTCATCTAAATCCTACTTCAGCATAAAGGATTTGCTAGTAATTCACCTTTAAAGAGAGATTGATCATTGACATACATACCCCCTTATGTCATAAATAAAATTGCATGGTTGATAAGTGAGACTGACCAATACATTGAATGTATCTAGCCTCAAGGGTTTGTTTTGAAACTACATTGTACAAATAGTAAATTCATTTGGTCTCTTAGATTGAAAGATATCATCTAATCTCACAATAAGTTGTAAGCTCTGGGTTGATTCATTGTTCACATCAGTAACAAGGACCTTTCAGCTATTAAGTGTAATATCCTTGTCAGCATCCTAGCTCATATCACCACCAACAGGCAGGAAAGGTGAACCACAGCTATAAAAGATATATTGGCATCATCATAATTGAACAGATGTTGTACTGCAGATGTGTATTGCAGAAGAAGACATATTCCATCTACAATATTCCTCAACAGATATGTATTTCTGATGAAGATCATACTAGAGACTGAAGTATATTTGAAGCATTCTCAGTATTTTAGTTTTGGTCCAATGATGCATCTCTGATTATATAAGTCTGATTATATATGGTTGTTTTATCATCACCTACACTCTATAAAAGTCCAAGGATTCTGTGCTTTGGGATGGTATCAACTTACTGTGCATATACAAGTTCAATAATTCTCAAAAGTGTTCTCTCAACAACTTGTGTACACTAGTCTGGAGCAGCAAGGTATAAAGTCAAAAGAAGAAGGGCCTAAACTCAACTCAGAGAGAGGAAATGCAAAGATAGAATCTACACTGAGAGATGTGCAACCCTTTGCCATTGATGTCAAAGGGGGAGGAAAAGCAAGCAAAAGAAGAGTGTTAAAGTATTGCCATCAATGCCAAAGGGGGAGACTGTTGGAAATATTGTCATTGATGGCAAAGGAGAAGAAAGGAGCAGCATTTAAACTATCACAAAGAATAACCTGCAAAAAGAGGCAGCTCAGACACCAGGAAGAAGCAGAGGCAACAGTAAATGATGCTCTGTATATGATTGGAATTCCGATGTTGGTTAATGAGGCAGTTAATATTGATCTTGTGGTTTTAAGTCTAATTGCATGAAGGGTTGTGCATTCCTTTGAGAAAACAAAGGGAAGGATTGCAGTCATCGACCACTGTAAGGGTCGATGACATGAAGCAGAATTGAGTTTTCAATACAACGTTCAATATCTGAATGTATCAGACCTTAAGAAGGGTAGAGAAGAATGATGAGGGGCTTTGTTTAATTTATGTTCGTATCTAAGGAAGCGCTAGCAAAGAGAATGAAGTGTGTCTTTAGATAAAAGGAAGGGATGGTTCGTGGTTAAGCATTATGTAAACAGGGAGCGAGAGCATGTTAAATTAATAATGCAGAGGAACCATATAGAATGGAGTCATAGCAACGAAATGAAAAATGCTGTGATCCTGAAGTATATGATGGCGAAGTTTGAAGAGAAGCGGAACTATGTATAAAAGGGATTGAACCAGATCGCAGATAAATGGCGCAGTGAATGGGATAAGAACCAAATCTACGAAAAGGATGAATGAGATGGAACGAAATGTTAATGGTGCGTTAATGGAAAGCGGAACCTTGAGGCGTTAAGTGGAACCGGAGCAAGTGAACAGTAGAAGCGGTTTTAGAACCCACAAGTGGTCTTCGCATTTCAAAAAAATGGTAAGTGGGTTTTGTGAAAAAAATGAGATATCGTTACTTGATTGACGCGTGGCAAAAGTGGTTAATCAAAAACCACTTTTATCTCGTAAATTTTGAAGATTAAGGCTCATGCATTTAAATTGCGCGATAGCCCTCGGATGAGCGCCCAAAGCATTATTGGAACGCGAGAAGCTATTGATTGTCAGATCTATTCGATAGTTAATGGAAGGCGTGCTGTGGGACCTACAGTATTTGCCGGTGAGTAAAAGTGGACCCAAAGATTTATGTGTTGGATCCTTTTAATCCAAAGTCAGCGTTTGATAATGAAATGTATGTGGGGGCCATATTATATAATGGGTTTATGATAAAGTTCATCCGAAAAAGGTCTTGTTCCGGAAGTTAAATAGGTTTTGGGTTTAAACCAAGTCGATGATGAATAATGAAGAGAACCGATATATATGTGGGCTTGAGAGTAAAGACACAACGGAACCACGAACAGGGAAGTGGTCTTAAGAAACCACTTGTGGTTTTTGCATAAATTTAAAATGGTAAGCGGAATCGAAGAAAAAAATGCGATAAGGGTCTGCATGTGACACGTGTCCTAAAGTGGTATTCTGAAACCACGAATTTCGCATTATTTTGGAGAGTTAAGTCACGAGGTTAAAAATTTTGCGATATCTGTTGGATTACGCCTGATGGGTTGATGTGTTGTGACCACCGTTGGATCACAAGTGAAGTAGCACGGGCGAAATGTACGTTAAAAGAATAGTGGGACCCAATATTAAAGGTGCGATGGTTTATGTTTTAAACCAAGGTCAGATTTTCGTATGAAATACAATGGAATATGATCATAGCCAAATGTGTTAATAAAAGGCGAAGACTTATATTTGATATAATATATGTTGCCGGAATCATAGTACAATTTGGGGTTTTAATTCAAGTCTTATTACATTCAGATTTCTATAAAGTGAGCGTGGGCCCCAGTTTTTTTTACAGATTGAAGTTTGGGTTTTTAACCAAGGTCGGGTTTGATATATGTTAATAACTATTGTGGCCGGACATTCATATTTGTTGGCGTTGTATTTTAATCCAAAATCAAAGTTCATGTGAAGATGTGCGTTGGTTTATCCACGTTATGATATGGCTTGCTATTCTATGGTTTCCTCAACCTTTATTTGAAGGGAAAAGAAACTTCCGTGGTAAGTTATTGTGTTGGATTTTAAACCAAGGGTGGAATATTAACATGGGTAAGATGTGTAATGGATGGTGGCTGAAAGTATAATGCGTTGCACACATTTGATGAATGATAAGAAGGTAAGTTGAAACCGTAAAGGTTTATGCCGTGGAGTTTATACCTATATGAGTATCCATTCCATAAAGTGGCCACTATATAATGCATTTTATTATAAAGGTCGAAAGTTGACTCAAATGCTCATAAGTGTATTGACTGAGGTTCAGAGTTTGGATTTAATTGTATATGCATATTTGAAATACGAAGTTTATCATATGTATGGTTTCATAACCATAGATGAAAGAAGCTTCCGCGTACAGTAATTTAAATTTCCAGTTCAGAAAATAAGATATTGAAATTGCCTAGATCGGAATTTGTATAGAGCACAGAAATTGGAGATGCATTTTCACATGCACAGGAATGAAAATGTGGGTTTGGCAGGGGTACATGCATAGAAAGCAGGAAAGTATGCAGAACTGTTACACTACAGCAGCATAAAAGACAAGTACACAGTGAGCCAAGAACTGAAAGGGTTGAATGAGAAATATCTATTGCAAATGTAAATGTAAATATTTTAATTAATTTTATATTGTTTTTGATGCAAAGGCAAGTCTCCGTGGGCAAAGAAATACCCCACTGTAATATTGAAATGTATACATATTGTTATATTTTTCTGAATGTGCTAGGCAAGAAAACGAGAAGATGGAAGGCAAAGAATCATGGCTGTTCACTTCAAATTCCCTGTGGAATGCAAACAGTCATGAGGTGAACTCTATAAATGATATCACCTAGATATGCAAGGAGAGGTTAGAGAATGGAAAAATGAGGCAGAGAGGGTAAGAAGAAGAAGGAGCAGATAGAGAAGCTGTGTAGATTCAGAGATGATAAAAGGCAGATATGAAGGCTAGTGGACAGCAGTGAAGAAGGTATGGAACAGAGCTGATATCCAGGTAAATCAGCATGTGTTTTTTTATGAAAGGGTGAGGAAGTTGGTGCTTCCATATCAAGTTGTAGCTTGATAGATGTTAGTTGTAGTTGACTGAGGTAGGAGCCTCCTGTAGGTTGTAGCCTGCAGAAAATAGAGGAAGTTGGTGCTTCCATATCAAGTTGTAGCTTGATAGAAGTCAGTTGTAGCTTGCTGAGTTAGGAGCCTCCTGTAGGTTGGAGCCTGCAGAAAATAGATGGGAGTTGGAGCTTCCTTGCAAGTTGTAGCTTGCAGAATTGAGGTAGGAGCCTCTTGTGGGTTGGAGCCTACAGAAAATCAGCGATGAGAGGGAGTTGGAGCTTGCCTTTGCATCACAACAATAATAAGATGTGGTTTTCTCCCTTTTGGGTTTTGTCTATGTGCATGATGTTTATGTGTTGATATGGTTATCTAATCTACTTAATACTTGCTGCTCACATATTAAGATTGCTGTTACATTATGTAATAAGTTGATCATGAAATGAAGGTGTAAATAAATGTAAAAGGAAAGTTTTAAAAGTCCATGAATGTATTAAACTGATTCACCCCCCCTCTCAGTTTAACTAAGGGTTCAACAATATGTTATTATGAAGACCCAACCTAGTTACATATTTTAACATGATCCTGACAAAGCCCCTAGACCCAACGACTTCTCTTCTCATTTTTACAAGGTATGTTAGAACATAATAAAGGTGGATCTAATGAGAATGATTTCCTATGTTCACAAAACAACCAAAATGGGGGGAGGTATATATTCCTCATTTCTAGTGCTCATTCCAAAATATTCAAAGTCGTATTCCTTTAACATATTCAAACCCATTTCATTATGTAATGTATTTGCTAGTTTCCAAAAGCATTGTGAATAGGATTAAACTTCCTTTGCCAAAACTAATCTCTAAAAACATGGGGGATTGTACATAGGAGAAAATTTCTTGATAACATTATTTTGGTTGAAGAAGTTATTCATTTAAGTAGAGACAAAGGGAAAATAGGAATGATAATGAAGCTAGACATGGAAATTTCCTTTGACAAAATAGGCATAATTTTTTTGTTTTTGTTTTTTCCATATTTGGATTATGCTCAAAGCTAATAGGGTGAATATTAGTGTTCATGAATTCTTCATGGATATTTCCTTTAGTCAATGACAGATCAGTTGGATTCTTTAAAGCCTTGGGAGGTCTAAGATAAGGCTTCCCTCTTTTCCCTTTCCTCTTCATTCTAGTTGTGGAATCCAGTAGAGGAGGTTCGAGAAAGAAAGAAGTTTGGGAAATCTCCGAGGCCTCCTCATAACGAAGGAAGTCAAGAATATTAATCATGCCCAATTTGCAGATGGCATCCTCTTTATGGGCACAACATCTACAATTATAGTAGTCATACAACATCTACAATTATAGTAGTCATATTCATTTAAGTCTCAGAGGAATTCACACAAACTGCATAGGGGCTAGTAAACAAAAGGAAAATTCTTCTCTATGCATGGAAGACCAGTAAAATTTATTCCAATAAAATTAAACAAGCAACAATGCAACACAATCTACAAATATCATCTTAGGAGGAGAAATCCTCATTTAGATACCTGGGAATTCCTGTTGCTCTCAAGATCTTTCCCCTCCCATCATGGCAATCAAATCTAGAAAAAAATAAAGATAAAGATGGAAAACTAGGGAGTACAATGGCTAAAACCAATGGGTCACCTAGTATTTCTCAAAGAAAGTTTTTATTCTCTACCTCTTTTCGAGTTCTCATTAACCATAGCCCTAATAGGATTAGAAGAGGGATATCCCAAGAACTTCGGAAATTTCTCTAAAAAGAGGTAAATAGAACTCCAAAATATTTCATTTATTCAAATGGGACACAATCAAAACCCAAATCTCCCATGGCAACCTTGGAGCTTAGGATTCATTAATGATCAATCTCGCATTTGGAGGGAAGCTTCTATGACACTTAATTACAAATAATGACTGGTGGAAATAAGTTTTGATAAATAAATACCTAACAGTCCTCAAGGAAAAGAAGTTAGGATAGGTCAACCATAATAAAAGGATTTTCACAAATATGGAGGTTAATTTCGCCAACCATTTCTCTAGTTCAATCTCGCCTCTCTTGTATTACTAGGAAAGTAAGACATATAAATATTTGTAAGCAAAGTATTCTTGGAAATTCTCCCATTATTTCGAACTCACCTTTTCTCCCAATCAAAATGCGGTTCTCAAGGAATATGGTGCACTCTCTTTTTGATATTTCGAAGTGGAGATCGAATGGATCCTAAATTGGTTGCGTGATAGATTCTTTGTTGATTTTCTTAGGGCTAGATTGTTCTTTGTTGAATATAATTGCATTTACAAACTTTTCATCATTTACATATTGCATTCACCTCATTACATCTTGACATCATTAGCAATGATGTCCTTGTCATTTATGACAAGTGGGTATCTCCCCCTACCATCAAGTCTGGGACTTGGCAAAGTATACCTCAGTTGGAATCCTACCCACAAGTTGGGCTCGTTGGGATTAGTCCTCCCCATTTGGCTAATGGGTTGAGGTGACTTGAGATAGGGTGTGATCCTTACCCGGTCTGGTAATTCGATCTCCCTAAAGTCTTGGGATGCAGGTGTTCCACCACTTGACTCTTGAGGGTCTAGATGGAGGATCAATGACACACATTGTGTTCCTTAAGTTGATCTCGCCTATTATCATTAGACGATATGATAGAGTGTGATCCTTAAGTCGATCTCAATCATTGTCATAGGTCAATAAGATAGAGTTTGATCCTTACCCTTGTGGTAAGTGGATCTCGTCTATTGCCCTTGGTTATAGGATGGTAGTTGGGCTCCCCTATGATGATTCTTCTTCTTTAGATAGAGACATCATTGATCAATTGATGATCAAAGGAAACAAGTTGAAATGTGATATGAGATGGTTGTCTTATTGATATAGTTGAGATGAAAGTCATGAGATTTAACTTGCAGACTAATAAGATTTGGAGGATTGATCTCTTCTACTTTTGATTGTGCATTCTTCTTCTTCTATAAGACAAGATGAGATGTAATGATGATGTAGATGTTTACCTCCTTATTTTAAGACATGTCATATGAAATAAGACTTATGATGTGAATGGAAATTCTTCCCTAGCTCAAAGGGAGCGTTGAAAATTGGGCCCCGTTGGGATGAATTTCCCTTTAAAAGTCCTTTCACTCCCAAGAATAATCCAATTGAATAAAATAGATATATCATTTTGATTAAGTCATGGGCAAAAAAAATATTAAAAGACACGTGAAATTATATTTAATGATAATTTGAATTTATCAATTCCCTCCAAAGTTTCAAGTCAGCTACATATTCTTCATTTCGGCTTTATTTATAAACGCAATCTTTGACACGTTGAAATAACTATAAATACCCAAGCGTGCCAGTCACTTTGGAATGAAAAATTTGGATCTCTCTCTACAATTTCGTATGGCAACCTCTGCAATTTGTATGTATGTATTGATTCACATATTCCATAGTAATTCAATTTCTATGGCTCTCTGTAGTTTGTCTTGTGGCTCGCATTCCCTGTATGCAATTCAGATGTCTATATCATCTTGGCTCTAGCATGGACTACTTCTATGGCTCGCACTATGGATCTTCTAGAGTTCCCATTTCTCCGTGCTAGAGCTCTCATTTCTCTGTGCTAGAGCATACATATTTTTTGCGGCATATATATCTTTCTGAGATTGGACTAAATTACATGGCATCTATCTGAGCAGCTTGCATTTAATCTCAGCTACACGATATTGGTCAAGCATTGTATCTATATGGCTCATGAGGTTTGTTAGCTCATTACTGTGTACAGTGAATATACAGTAAGTTTCGAATTATAACAATTACATTTGCTTACAATATCAGATTATAGTTACAGTAGTTCGCAACATTACTTGTGATGAAATTCAATGATTCCTATGTTCATAGTCGCTATAGTATCTGAAGTTTGACTCTCATATTTTAAGGCTCATATAGTCCTCACACTAACTCGTACATGATGGTTCATTCTATATAATTATGATTCGATAATGCTCTGTATTATAATAACTTTGTTCATTCTATATAATTATGATTCGATAATGCTCTGTATTATAATAACTTTGTTCTATAATCTAATGATGGATGACAGTATACAGTGACAACGATGTAAGGGCTGACAAATTTTTAATTCAAGTAGTATGACAGTATCCTATGTTCCAGCAAGTCGATGTCCTTTATTGTTAAAGAAACAATAGTCTTTCTCATGACAGCGAGACTTGACCAAGTTGGCAATGTTCTTGATATATTCGAACCTATTATAAGAGATATTGCAATTTAAAAAATAGTAAAACTAGCATTTTGCAGATGGATCTGCAGAAGAAAACGCTGAAGGTCAACGGAGACAGCTGCGCGACACTGATCAGATTTGGGGAGTTTTGTTGTTTTACGACGAATCTCTACAGTGTCGTGAGCTAAATGCTCACAATAGAACGCCTTCGGCGTTAATAATCATTAAATTAAAAATAGTAATAACAAAAGAAATTTCAATTTGCATTTTAATTTTACATAATTTTTTTTATAAAGTTTAATTTACTTTTTACTATTAGGAAGAAATGTAATTTTTTCACTATTTGTATAAAGATGATAAGAAATAGTATTATTAATATTACATGATGTGTAATTCATTCTACATGGAGTTTACTTGTGATATTTAAAACAAAAATATATTAATAACAAAAAAATATTTTATAATTGATGTGATATTTAAAATAAAAATATATTAATAACAAAAAATATTTTATTGTCAACTATAGGTAAAATATTTCAATGTCTATATTAAAAAACACTATTTTAGTACGGGATTCAACATCTCTACTAAGATTGAGTCAGCTCGATTGGAGCTCGGGCAAACCCTAGCTATGGTGAATAACGAAGTTTATTGTCGTTGAATGGCGGGGAGGTATCGCGTGGAGGGCCATGTGCATGGCGCCTCATAATGTAGTTATTTTTGGCTTTTACAAAGCCTCTTTCCTGCAATTTTATAACTTTCGAACCTACTCCCTTGACAACCTGGGGTTCCATTCTGTTGCGGTTTAGTATACCAAGGGGCTGTGACTCTCACTGTTGGCTTCTGCACATACACTTGCGGGCCTCACCCTTACTAAGCGGTGGTGGGGGTTGAGTGATTTTTAGTTTTTGTGCATCGTATATGTGTTCAAACCCCATTTTCCATGGGCTTATTCCTTGACAACCAGTCAAGCAGGTTTGTCATGGCCCATCATTTACCTGCACAGACTTTCTATTACCCAACCGATTTTTCCCACCGACCTTGGAACAAGGTATCTCACCGCCTATGGTTATGATAAGGGTTCAGACTCAGCTGCTTCTCGGATATGTCAGACGAGGAGGTGGATTATTCCTCTGACCCCTTGGAGGGTATCCAAATATTTAGCTGGTCCTCTACTAGTAGGGCCTATGGCTGGGTCACAAGTCTGACTATATCTGGTAGGGACGTGGCAGACATGGATGTTGGTGAGTTAGCCATTCCCGCCCTGCTAGTCGCTCCACCTCCAGGGGTATCAGCTTCGATCGCGGAACACTTGCTACATCTGGTGGCATCACCAGTTTTCTCCATCCCATCGCCATCTGTCCTCAGGCTGTGGGAACAACAGGCCTAAGAGACACCAGAATGCATTGAACCTACGGGAGAAGTAACGGGATTTGCCTTCAAGAATTTTGTGTAGAATGAAACCCTAGGGGTTGAACAACTTGACATCACCAGGGGTATTGGACCTTCTCATATGCTCGAAGATCTTGTGGAGCCTTCTACTGTGGTAGCATCCAGCTGCTTCAATGACATCCCACTCGTTGCACCTTTTACAAATGACCCAAAGTCCTCTGAATTCGATGAGGCTTTGGAACCAGAAGGTATTGCTCACCATAGGACTCTAGGGAGTGGTAAGAAAAAACAACGGTATGCTAGAACCAGACTCAAGCGGGCTCTCAGACTTAGGTAAGAAGTTGGTATGGAGGACATTGAACACACATCGAGGATGGTTCTCATTGGCAGGGTCTGTGGCAGAAGTTACACACATGCTAGACTCAAAGTTTGGATAACCGAGATTTTGGGCAATTCGATGCCACAACTTCCAGGGGTCCTAACTATGAACAGGGGCTGGTTTTCTCTTATCTTTCCCCAGCCTGAATTGGTCATCTGGGTTCTCACCAAATACTGGAACATTGAGATGAATCCAGTACTGCTGAAGCGTTGGACCCCTCTGTTCGACCCTGATATGGAGAAATTAGGGGCTGGTCTGATATGGGTCCATCTTTCGTGACTCCCACTACAATTTTGGAACGAAGCAACGCTCTAGTTTATTGGGTAAGATTTGGGGATCTACCTGGATCATGATTGGTCATATTTGGAGACATGGAACATTTCCGTGGCAAGGATACTTGTGCATCTGGACCCCCGCGAAGGACTCCTTGAAGGGTATGACATTTACTTCAATGATATGGTTCGGCATCAAATTTTGGATTATGAGGGGATCCCCTATAGATGCAAGATATGCCATGAGGTTGGGCATCTGTATAAAGAATTCCCTCTCATCAACGTGACCATGGCTCCAACAAAAATCTTGATTCACATGGCTACACAGACGAACTTCGGGGGGTCGACACAAGCTTTGGTGACTGTGCGCGAGGAGCGGTGCCCTGACTTCTCGGCTGACCATCCGTTGTCCCTCGTCACGCGATCACAGCCCCACAACAGAACCACTCACACCCTCATGGTGGAATCTGCGACTGATCTGGGTAATCCTCTCATTCCTCCCATTTCAAATTCTACTATTAATTTTCCATCTTCCCACATTATGTCTTATCCACCGCACTCTTTAATTTTAAATAATTGCAATATCAATTCCCTTGGATGCCCTGTTGCAACTGCTCCACCTACTATCTCTCAACCCACCCCTCATACCTCAGTAGAGGAATCATCCTCTCGCCAATCTATTGCTACTGACAACCTCTCATCTGGACACTATTATTACCTTAGGTCGACCGCCCTATCTCTCGACTCACATACCTTTGGTCTAGGGGTGGACTCCGGAGGTACTTTTCCAAAATCATCTAGAGGACGCCCATCCTTGATAAATAAAGCCGTTCAGAAAGCCACCCTAGAAGTGGTAGCAGGAACCCAAGCATCCATCGATCAGGTTCTTAGAGCAAAGAATGCCCAGGATCATGGTTTACCATGATCTGTCTCTCTCTCAACTGCTGTGGTCTGGCCAGCCCTGATAAACAATTGGCTCTAAAATGGTTGCTGGATCTTATTAGGATTGATGTACTCTTTCTTCAGGAAACTTTGGGTGACGGGATATATGTTACTAAGGTCTTGTCTTCACTCCTCTCCGACTGGACCTTCCATACCTCAGATGCTCGTGGTCGATATGGCAGCAGCACCATTGGCATCAACAACAAAACCATATTGGCCCTAGGTTGGTGGGGGTGAATGGGCATACTTGGAGATGACATCATCTCTCGTGACACTAATCTAGCCATCACCTTGATCAATGTGTATGGACCATGTCATTACAGAGAGATCTTCTGGGATGATTGGATGGACAACTCTATCATGCAGCGGAACAATATCATCATGCGTGGGGACTTAAACTTCTCTATTGGGCTATCTGAATCCTGGGGTCCAGGGACCACCCCGGATTCATTATCTGATTACTTTGAAAGGCTCATCGATGGGGCTGACCTTCTGGATATAGTTATGCCCAAGAAGCTTTCCACATGGAGAAATAGGAGGACAGGTGCCGCTACCCTGGACAAAAGACTAGATCGCTTTTTGATAAAGTTCCCTTTACTAGAGAAAATTGATAAGGCAAGAAAATGGGTGGGATCTGGGGGCTCCTCGGATCACTCTCCAACATATTTCGAAATCCAATCTGGCAATCAAAATCCCAGGGCACCTTTCAAGTTCAGCTCAGTCTGACTTACGGAGCCTAAATTTCATTCGATTGTCACAAAGGAATGGTGACATTGTGAGCAATCTCCTGACCTGGCTCTTGCAAGGGTCTTGTATAACAATATTAAATGTATCAAATCACTCACCATCGGTTGGGCCAGAAATAAGAAAATAAAGGAGGATGAGGAACTATCTAACATTGAAATGGAGATTGGAAAGATGACTAGATCTGATTACCTGGGTGTTTGTGCTCAACCTAGTCTCCTAAATTGAGTTCATTTAATTGTCAACCAGGGTTGGTAAACTGTTGAAGTGTGGTGCACTATATGTGCCTAGGTAATTGTCTCTTACTTCGTTGTGTCTAGCATTTTATGATGTTTTTGGTTTTTTTATGATTTTATGTTTGCAAGGGAAAGAACTAAATGCTGGTGGGAAGAAGCTACTGGTTAAAAACAGAGTGAAGCCTAAATTATGGATGACAAATGACAAATGCAAATACTGAAACAGAACCAAACCTAAACTATGACTTAACAAAATACAAAGCTTGATAATGACTTCAAGAAAATAAATCACAACATGAACTTAACTTGTCCAATTCATTCATTAAAGATGTTTTGGAAGAGCTTGAGAAATGGGTAGCTAAGTGTAAATAAAATTCTCCTAACTAAACAATTAAACAATCAACTTATAATGATACAACATCTCATCCATGATTAAAAGTTTATTGAACATATTTGAAAAAGAACATTTGTAACATCATAAGATCTCTACTCTAAAACTAGCTCCTAATTCTATTCTGCAACTTAGTTTAACACCACTAAACCTCACTCAAAAGTTATAGATTTCCTTTTAGAATAGTCTTTGAGGAAAGGCTTGTTTGTGAAATGGTAAAAAGGTTGCAAAAGTACTCCGGGCCTTAGACTGATACTATCTTCTGTCCAGATGATTATGAGTTAATATAGGTTTGGAACAAAAGAAGTTTTGTAAATAATGAAGACCGTGGTATTTAAGTTTAACAACTGATGAAATTTAAAATGCAATGGATGGCAACTAAACTTGGAATGTAAATACAGTGAACTAAGCTAGAACTGAACTAGGGTGCTGCTAGTCTACAGTGAACAGTGCTAAACTAAAAAGCCATTATCAAACTTGAAACAAAATAACAGAGCATGAACTAAATGCAATTTTCCTCCGGAGTTCTCTAACTAAGTTATCATGCAATTAATCTATGGGATTCTACAGCCTATTTCGTTCATCATGAATGGTATTTTGGAAGAGCTTGTTAGAACAATCCTGGCTGTACAATTCAATGCAATTGAATACAAACATAAAAACTGAAAGCAAATACAATTAAAAACTAAGACATCACAACTATTTCCTACTCATTGTTATGATGTTTTGGAAGAGCTTTTTAAGAGTAAGATTAGCTATGCTACTTAGTGTAAACAAGCAACTGAAACCTACAGTATCACAGTTATGCCTTAGTCATCATAATGATATCTTGGAAGAGTTTACTAGAGTAAGTTTAACTGTGATAATGAACGAAAGGAATTGCAAATAAAATCTATAACACTATAGCCATCTCTTATTCATTATAATTATCTTTTGGAAGAGTTTCTTAGAACAAGTATAGCTATAATGATTAATAAAATTAACTATGAACGTAAACTTCAAAAACTTGAAAACGAACTAAGATACTTATCTAAATTGCAAAAGTAAGGCTGCTCAGGAGGCAGGGGCCCTCTACCACCAGAGTAGCACGGAATCTAGCTCAAGATCAACTCAACACGTTCAAAGAAATGTTGTCTTCTTCATTAAAGGAAAATAACTTAAAACAGAGTATTCTCGGTCTTCAGAAATATAGCAGTCAATCCAAGAAATCTAATCAAAATCTAGAACTTGTCTCTCGGTTTCCCGAGTTACATTTATAGCAAGTCTTCATAACAGAACTTGAGATAATACGGGGATCATTGTCTTTTCATATCAAAATCAGACTAGAACTCTAAAGGTGGCAGCGTAAAATGACAAAGGACATCTGGACTGTCCTTGTCCTATTAGGAGTCTGTCTCCTTGTGTGAGTTCCCACATACAAAACCACGTCCAGAATTTCGTTCAATCTTCATGGTGAGCAACAAACGCTGAGGACATGATGTGGAATACACCCATGTGTGGATTTTCCTGAGAGGACACATGGAACATGCTTTAACATGAAGACATCTACAGAATTGGCAACTAGCTACGGAATGTCTGCATTCTGTAGCTAGTTTCACTTCAAAATGTATTACAATGACAAAATCACAAAACTTAGCAAGTTAGCCATGATATTCATTCTTAAAGAAATTTTAACTAATTTCATTGATCATTTGAGCCTGGGATAACAATGGACAAAAGAAAATGGAGTGAAGTATGATGGAAGAAAGAACAATCTTGGGGCTCAACATACCCCCACTGCTGACTTCGTGCATGTCCTCATGCAACTTATTCCATAAACTCAGAGACTTCTGCAAGAACATCCAACCCTCTTCTTCTTCTTTGCCTGGAAGTTAAAGGCCTTCTGGGCTTCCTGATGACTAACTTGAATCTTAAATTGGTAAGTGCCCTGATTAACTTCTTGTTCCTCTTTTTCAACTTTTCATTAACCTTTTCCACTTTGTCCATTTGTAGAGACAAGGTTGAGTTCATACTGGTTTTTAGTTTAACTTGTTCCTTCAGAATATCATTCTCAGTCCTGATATATCTATTAAGTACTTCCAGCTCGTACCTATCTCTTCTTAACACATCTATTTCGGACAGTGGAGGACTAGGGGTTCTATCTCTACTCTCTGAAGCTTTCCTTTCCAATGTTTCAACATAGTTATAAATTTCTTGCTGTGCAGGGTCAATTTCAGGGGTTTCTTCATCAAAATCTTCTTCAACATCTTCTTCAATAGATGTTTCCTCATCTTCTATGTTTATCACCCCAGTTTGTTTGATCTGTGTTTTCCTTAGTTTCCCCCTGAGTCTATGGCTCCTTCTTGGCTGGGATGGTCCCTCTCCTTTTTCTGTGGCAAATTTTCTGATTACCCTCTCTTCCTTAAGCTGTCTCTTAATCTGAGTCAACTTCTCAGAGATTATTTCTTCACTGCTTTCTTGAATTGCTTTATCAGTTTCAATTTTAGAGGCTCTCAATTTTCTGCTTCTCTTTGTAGGCTAATGTTCAGGTGAAGGCTCTTTTGGTTCCTCAAAGTGATTTCTCACCAAGAAATTATCCCAAGTATCTTTTGTTTTGGATAAATGGTGTTCAATTAGAATCTTAACCAAGCCATGATGGTATAGAGTTGTTTCTAGGAATTGGACTCTCCTTTGAACACTTGAAGCCATCTTTTTTAAACTTTGAAGCAAGAAATAGGGCAAATTAAGCGCTTCTTCTAAGAAATGCATTATCAACCTAATATGGTAAACATATAAAGTACCATATCTACCTTCACAAGTGATAAATTTTTGTAGGATAAGCAACATGTTTCTCCATTTATTCTTTAATGCAGAGCTTGGAATTCCCTTTTTAAACACAGTGAAATCCATACCTGGTGACTTGAGGATCTGCTTCCATGATTCATTATGAAATTCTCTGTTCTTAAACCATCTTTCTCCATGTCTAAGCAATCCTGTTGCTTCTGCAATAAAAACCTCTGTGACAGTGAATTTAATATCTCCAACTTCAACCTCGACTCCTTTGAATGGCCTTGCAAACGTTTTAGTAACTTCTTTGTGGAAGCCATTAAATTTTTCAAGGAATTGCAGCCATCCTTCTTGTTGCAACATTTCTCTGCTTTGAGGGTATCCTTCCAGGTATTTTGTGCCTACTGGTTCAGTTCTCACGATGAGGCCCATAATTTCTTCTTCAATCTTCAGATTAGTATTCTTTCTGCTCACGGAGACAATGACTTCAACCATCAAATTAATACTCCTTTTCTTCACGGTGACAGTGCTTCAATCTTCAAACTGTTATACCTCTGCTTCACGGTGACAATGTCTTCAAATTTCAACTGATATACCTCTGCTTCTTGGTGACAGTAGCTTCAATTTTCAAACTAATATACCTCTGCTCACGGTGACAGTGGCTTCAACTTTCAAACTAATATACCTCTACTCACAGTGATAGAGATACCTCTGTTTTACAGAATGAAATGATGAAGAGTTGGCTACGGGATGGAGTAATAGGGAATGGTTACGGAACGAGTTAATGAAGTGAGGTGAAGAAAACAAATCAATGAGTGAAAAGACCGCGAAGATATTTTGCAACGGATTCAAAAATCATCATTAAATGATTTGGCTGGGTGACATGAGAAAATCAATCACTTCAGCATTTTAACCGCTTAGATGATGATCGGGTATAGGATTTGAAATGAAGGATTTTTATCCAAAGTTTTGCAGAGGGTATATTTGGCATGATCAATAAAAATAATCAAAACAAATTTTCGAATGATTCATAACTAGACTATACTAAAGTTTTTCATGATATGCCATTATAATCAGAACTTTTTACCTTTGCTTTTCATCTGCTTTTTGTGGTCTTTATATGCTTTGTTCCCCTCTAGAAATCATTACTTTGTGAGTCTTCATAATCCTTCTTGATTTTGCTTGTTCATGGATATACCGGATCATCTTGTTGCAATTCAAATGTTTGCTGATCAGTGCCTTCAGGATCTGTAGCTGCGGAATGACCGTCTGGCTGCGGAAAGTCTGATTAGCTGCAGAATATCTGTTTAGCTGCAGAATGTACCTGTAGAGAACTTTAATCATGGAATGGAGTGGTTTGGAAATTAAGTGGAATATTATATGGAATGAGTGAAGATAGATGATGAAATATGGTATAATGGGATATGTATGAAGTGAATGATGGAGTGGTATGGATTACAATTTATGAAATGGAGTGGAAAAGTATAAGAAATGGCCTGCAATTCATGACATGTGTTATTCAATTGCAAAAAGACATCAAACTTTAAATTTTGATATGGAAATGAGGTGGATGAAGTATGGAATGAGATGAATGAAATATGGAATGAAGTGAAGTATGAATGAATGAAATGGAGTATGGATGGATAAGTAAAGGAATGAAATGAAATGAGATGGATCATAAGTGCAATGGATCTGAACTTATGATTTTGTAACAGCTGCTTGCAGAAACAAAATGGAAAAGTTAGAGTGTCAGAAAGACTATGATTTTCACCCTATCTTTTCTGTATAAACATGCCAATCAGTGATTGGTTTTCATGTTTATACTTTATTTTTTATTTTTATTTTTATTTTTTTTATTTATTTTTATTTTTTATTTTTTTCAAAGAAATGACTTCAGAAAATTCAATCAAGTTGATGAAGAAGAAAGATTCTTCTTCATTAACTTCACATCACTGTTTTCCTGGAACTTCTTGACAAATTCTTCTCTTGAGAGTGGTTTGTGATACAGCTTCAATCTATGACCATTCACAAGAAAAGTGACCTCTTCTTCATCTATTGTTCTGATTCTTACTGCTCCATTGTCAAAAATTTTAACAATTTCATATGGCCCAAGCCAATGTGTTTGAAATTTACCTTGAAAATCCTTGAATTTTGAATCAAACAAGAGAGCCCAGTCACCTTCTTTGAACTTTTTCTCTTTGATGTACTTGTCATACCATCTAGTCCTTTGCTGTTGGACTAGACTTGTCTTCTAAACTGCATCTTGTCTGATCTCATCCAATTCATTAATCTGCTCCAATCTATGCTTTTGTGCCTCCATTAAACCAAGTCCTAGTTGAACTGCCATTTTGAAAGTTTGAATCTGGAACTCTATGGGAAACAAAACTTGCTTTCCATAAACAAGTTCATAAGGAGTATGGCCTGTTGTGTTTCTCCATGTAGTTCTATAGGCCCACAAGGCTTCAGGAAGCCTATATACCCAATCTCTTCTATGTAAATGAATAGTCTTTGTTAGGATTCCTTCAATGACCTTATTAGTAGATTCCACTTGACCATTTGCTTGTGGATGATAAGGAGTAGATTTTCTATGTCTGATTTTGTACTTATCCATCATTTGCTCCACTAGCCTTGATGTAAATTGAGCTCCTTGATCTGTAACAATTTTCCTTGGGACACCAAAACGAGTAAAAATATCCTCAAAAAGAAAAGTAACTACAGATTCTTCATTAGCAAAAAGTAATGGCTTGGCCTCTACCCATTTGGTAACATAATCAGTGCAAACTAATATATATCTCTTTTGTCTTGATGGAGGACTAATAGGTCCTACAAAATCCAAAGCCCATTTTTCAAAAGGTTCAATATGTACCCGAGGTTGTAATGGCATCTCACCTGAAGGAGAAGGTTTCCCTACCCTTTGGCAACTATCACACCTTTTGACATACTCTTTAGCATATTTAAACAAGGATGGCCAATAATATCCTAAATGAAGGATCTTATAGGATGTCCTCTTATCAGAAAAGTGTCCACCACAAGGTTCATCATGACATGCTTTGAGAATCTCAGGCATCTCATCTTCCCGAACACACCTTCTAATGATCAAATCTGGACCTGTCTTGTACAACTCATTAGCAACCCATGAATATTTTGCACTGTCAAAAATGATTTTTCTTTTATCTCTTGCATTCATTATTGAAGGAAATTTTCCTGAAACTAAATAATTAGCAATGTCAACAAACCAAGGAGTTTGGGTAGAAATTGCAAAAAGATATTCATCAGGAAATTGATCTTCAACTGGAGTGTCATCTTTGATGTTTTGGAGTCTAGATAGGAAGTCAGCTACTGTGTTTTGTTTTCCAGGCCTATCTAGAATGGTAATATTGAATTCTTGTAAAAGCAATAACCATCTTATGACTCTGCCATTAGTAATTGATTTGTTCATTAAGTATCTAATTGCAGAATGATCAGTGTGAAAAAAAGTTTCATAGCCTGTTATATAGTGTCTGAATTTGTTTATGGCATGAACAACAACTAAAAACTCTTTTTCAGTTACAGTATAGTTTAACTCTGCTGGAGTCAAATTTTTACCGGTATAGTAGATGGCATAAGGAATCAAGTCTTTTTGTCCCAATACTGCTCCTAGAGCTGTATCAGAAGCATCTGTTGAGATATGAAAAGGTAATTTCCAGTTAGGTCCCCTTAAAATAGGTGCTTCAGAAATTTTTGTTTTCAGGGTTTCAAAGGCTAACTGGCAATCAGAATTCCATTTGAATTCACAATCTTTGGTAAGTAATTTGAAGAGTGGAGATGTTATCTTGGTGAAGTTTTCTATAAACCTCCGATAATATCCTATAAATCCTAGAAAACTCCTAACATCTTTTTGACAACTTGGAATAGATAAGTTAGAGATGACTTCAACTTTTGACTCATCAACTCTAATCCCATCCCCTGAAATGTGATGCCCCAAAACAATACCTTCAGTAAACATCATGAAACATTTCTCATGACTAAATGAAAGATTTGCTTCTTGACATCTCTTTAAAACTTTTTCCAAGTTTGCTAAGGCTTCTTCAAATGTGTTTCCATAAACTGTGAAATCATCCATATATACCTCTACACAATCATGTATTAGATCTGAAAAAATTCCTAATACTACCCTTTGGAATGTTGCAGGTGCATTGCATAATCCAAATGGCAATACTCTGTAAGCATAGGTACCCCAAGGACAGGTAAATGTGGTTTTGTCTTGATCTTCAAGTGCTACTTGGATTTGGTTGTAACCACTAAACCCATCTAGGAATGAGAAGTACTTTTTGCCAGCTAATGTATCTAACACTTGATCTATGAAAGGTAAGGAAAAATGGTCTTTAAGAGTAGCTTTGTTTAGTTCCCGGTAGTCAATACATACCCTCCATTTACCATTTTTCTTTGGCACAATTACCAAAGGAGAAACCCACTGACTATCTGAAATGGGATAGATGAAGTTGACATTTAACAATTTTTGCAATTCTTCTTTAACAATCTCCCTAAGATTTGGATTCATTCGTCTTTGAGGTTGTCTAATTGGTTTACAATTTTCCTCTATATAGATGTGATGAGTGCAAGTCTTGGGGCTTATCCCTTTCATGTCAGTGTACTCCCATGCATATGCAGAAGAATGTCTTTGTAATATCTTGACTAACTCTTCTTGTTGAGATTTTTCTAGGTTCTTGTTTATGTTCAAAGTTTTGCCTGGAAATATCTCACTTGTAGAGCTGCCAAATTTATCCATAGAATGAAGAGACATCTGCCTTGATGAAAAAAACTCAATGTTGGATCCTTCTTGAAATGGTTCATGTTTGTATTCTGAAGAGGATTCAAAGTTTTCTAGAGTATTCAGAATTTGATTATCTTCATTAATTTCTGAAATTGTGAAGAGAGGTTGTAAGTCTTTTTCATCCTCTATCCATTGAGTATCATCTAAATCTGTAATTGTCCTTGCTGGAGGATACAAAGTGAATTTCTTAGTTGAACTACCATCAGAGATGTACATATCACCGGATCTACAACTAATGAAAGCATCAACTGTAGCCAACCAAGGTCTTCCTACTATAACAGGATGCCCTCCTAGATTATTCTTAGGAGTTAGGATCATGAAATCCACATGGTAATCCCAAGAATCTAGGGACACTGGAATGTCTTCTATTACCCCATCAGGTTTGATCACAGATCTTTCTGCTAATTGTAATAATGTGGGTGTAAAGAGAAGATTAGGAAGTTTCAGTTTATCCATGATTTGTCTACTCATGATATTGATTGCTGCTCCTAAATCAATGAGTGTGTTTTGGATTTCAATTCAATTGATGTGAATTTTAACAACTGGATTTCCTGGGTCTAGATACTTTGGAATAGCAATCTTACCCATCATAATGTCTGCTATTTTTCCTTCCAGTTGAATTTTCTTTGTCTCTCTTATTCTTTTTCTCATTTTCTTTATGCTCAACTCCTTTATTGTTTTGGCTAAAATTGGAATTTCCTTGATGGCTTGTAATAATGGAATCTTAATGCAAACATTTCTCAGCTCATCTAGGAAATCATAATTAGGCACCATAATTTGTTTTTCTATACCTCTATCAATTTGTAATCTTTCTGGAAAGGGAGGTATAGATGGCTGCTCTAATACATGAGTTGAAATTATTGGTTCTTTTTGCTTTAATTTTTCAATGTTTGGCTCTTGAAAAGATGTGTCTTCCTCAAGACTTTTATTCACCCGTAGAGAATCTTCCTCAGAGTTATCTTGTTCTTGTATGATCACAGAAGGTTTCCTCTTTTCAAGTATTCTTCCAGGCCTAAGTTGAACATCACTAAGGTCTAAAGGAGTAATTAAATAAGTTGGAAATTGTTGGCCTTCTATCATGTATGTGTTCTAAGGATTTTTATTGTTGGGTTTGGTATGGGTTGAGCAGGCAACTGATTTGATTTTTGAGGAAATGGTAATGGAAGTGGTTGATTTTGATGTGGTAGGTTCTGATGATGTTGTTGAAAATTTTGTTGAGGATTTTGAGGAGAAAAATGTGGGTATGGTGGATAGGATGGTGGATACTGATAGTACTGAGAGTATCTTCCATAGGGACTTTGTGCTCCTTGTGCCCAAGCTTGAGATTGATTTTGAAATTGAGGCCAAGGTTGCTGCCAAGAATTTCAATTTGGTGGAGGTTGGTTATACATTTGATCATGGAATCCTTGTGTTTGAGGTCCTTGCCAAGGCCTTCTAGAGACAAAATTGAGAGATTCTGTGTAATTTGTAGGAGTTTCCTCTTGAAAGACAGCTTTGAGACCAGGAAGGGAAGGACAATTCTTGGTCTCATGTTTTTCAGAACAAATGACACAGGTCTCTACAACTTTTACATCCAAAGGGCACTCTCTCAAGGCATGTTTCTTTCTACATTTGGGACAAAAGATTGCTAAGGTATCAGATTCAGCTTTTTGCTTGTTTTGTAACTTAAGGGTGTCTATTTGTTCACTAAGACTGCCTAAGATGTCAGATTTGAAATCATCAAGCATATGTCCTATTTCTGACCTACTTACTGTCCCAGAAGCAGACTTACTTGCCCTTGCAAGAGCAGGATCTCTTGGACCTTTTACAGTTTTAGATTTCCCTCTTGAAAGGTTGATACATAACTCAGATATTTCAGGTAATGTGAGCTGTGATATATCCCCTTTTCCCATCATGTTAAGGATATCCAACCATTCATCCCTAATTGTTTTCAACAAAAGAACTTTTAAGGTGTCTTGATCTAAGTTTTCCATTTTTTCTCTTTTGATGTTGTAATGAAATCTCTCCAACAAATCTTCCAAGTTTTCATCTTCTTTTGTAACATCTTAAACACTTCTTCCTTATGATTGACCGGCATACAATAATCCAAATACCTCTCTAGAAATGCTTGTTTCATGTCTTCCCATGTCCTAATAGAACTGTTGATCAAACTCATAAACCACTTCAATGCTGCTCCATTCAATGTTGAAGGAAATAGTTTAAGTTTTTGAGCATCTTGTAAGTAGTCATAAGTTCTACACAGGATTTCAAATTCAAATAGGAAGGTTTCAGGATCTTCAGTTTTAAGTCTATAGAAGTTTGGAAGGATAGAGGGTGAAATGTTTTTCATGGTTGTATTGGTTTCTTCATCTATTATAGGGAACCCAAAAGAGCTTCCCATTTCTCTTCTACCTCTTCCTCTACCTCCTTCTCCTTCTGCACCTCTACCTCCTTCTCCTCTACCTCTACCTCTACCCCCTCCAAATAATGTGTGTTCTCCATTAAAGACTCCTCCTCCCCCTTCTTCCGCCATGGTTTATTCTTCTGTGGAAGTGGAAAAGTTTGTGTCCCTAAAAGGAGTCCTTGAATCTTCTTCTAAGACAGGTTCAGTGGATGAAGTGGAGGGTCTCTCTAATGGAATATCTGATCTTAGGTCTTCTAGAAGTCTAGGATCAGTAAAGGATGGAATATGGGTCCGAGTTGAAGGTGTACTAGCTCTTGGTCTAGGTGAAACAAGTGGTGTTCTAGGAATCAAACTTCTGCTTCTGCTTCTTATGAATCTACCCCTTGAGTCTCTCTCTCTACGCATATCATTGTTTTTGGGAGTTAAGAAACAAAGGTTACCTAGTTTTCACTTCCCCGGCAACGGCGCCAAAATGTTTGTGCTCAACCTAGTCTCCTAAATCGAGTTCATTTAATTGTCAACCAGGGTTGGTAAACTGCTGAAGTGTGGTGCACTATATGTGCCTAGGTAATTGTCTCTTACTTCGTTGTGTCTAGCATTTTATGATGTTTTTGGTTTTTTTATGATTTTATGTTTGCAAGGGAAAGAACTAAATGCTGGTGGGAAGAAGCTACTAGTTAAAAACAGAGTGAAGCCTAAATTATGAATGACAAATGACAAATGAAAATACTGAAACAGAACCAAACCTAAACTATGACTTAACAAAATACAAAGCTTGATAATGACTTCAAGAAAATAAATCACAACATGAACTTAACTTGTCCAATTCATTCATTAAAGATGTTTTGGAAGAGCTTGAGAAATGGGCAGCTAAGTGTAAATAAAATTCTCCTAACTAAACAATTAAACAATCAACTTATAATGATACAACATCTCATCCATGATTAAAGGTTTATTGAACATATTTGGAAAAGAACATTTGTAACATCATAAGATCTCTACTCTAAAACTAGCTCCTAATTCTATTCTGCAACTTAGTTTAACACCACTAAACCTCACTCAAAAGTTATAGATTTCCTTTTAGAATAGTCTTTGAAAAAAGGCTTGTTTGTGAAATGGTAAAAAGGTTGTAGAAGTACTCCAGGCCTTAGACTGATACTATCTTCTGTCCAGATGATTATGAGTTAATATAGGTTTGGGACAAAAGAAGTTTTGTAAATAATGAAGACCGTGGTATTTAAGTTTAAAAACTAATGCAATTTAAAATGAAATGGATGGTAACTAATCTTGGAATGTAAATACAGTGAGCTAAGCTGGAACTGAACTAAGGTGCTACTAGTCTACGGTGAACAGTGCTAAACTAAAAAGCCATTATCAAACTTGAAACGAAAGAACAGAGCATGAATTAAATGCAATTTGCCTCCGGAGTGCTCTAACTAAGTTATCATGCAATTAATCTATGGGATTCTACAGCCTGTTTCGTTCATCATGAATGGTATTTTGGAAGAGCTTGTTGGAACAATCCTGGCTGTACAATTCAATGCAATTGAAAACATAAAAACTGAAAGCAAATACAATTAAAAACTAAGACATCACAGCGATTTCCTACTCATTGTTATGATGTTTTGGAAGAGCTTTTTAAGAGTAAGATTAGCTATGATACTTAGTGTAAACAAGCAACTAAAACCTACAGTATCACAATTATGCCTTAGTCATCATAATGATATCTTGGAAGAGTTTACTAGAGTAAGTTTAACTGTGATAATGAACGAAAGGAATTGCAAATAAAATCTATAACACTATAGCCATCTCTTATTCATTATAATGATCTTTTGGAAGAGTTTCTTAGAACAATTATAGCTATAATGATTAATGAAATTAACTATGAATGAAAACTTCAAAAACTTGAAAACGGACTAAGATACTTATCTAAATTGCAAAAGTAAGGCTGCTCAGGAGGCAGGGGCCCTCTACCACCAGAGTAGCACGAAATCTAGCTCAAGATCAACTCAACACGTTCAAAGAAACATTGTCTTCTTCATCAAAGGAAAATAACTTAAAACAAAGTATTCTCGGTCTTCAGAAATATAGCAGTCAATCTAAGAAATCTAATCAAAATCTAGAACTTGTCTCTCAGTTTCCCGAGTTACATTTATAGCAAGTCTTCATAACAGAACTTGAGATAATACGGGGATCATTGTCTTTTCATATCAAAATCGGACTAGAACTCTAAAGGTGGCAGCGTAAAATGACAAAGGACATCTAGACTGTCCTTGTCCTATTAGGAGTCTGTCTCCTTGTGTGAGTTCCCACGTACAAAACCACGTCCAGAATTCCGTTTAATCTTCATGGTGAGAAACAAACGCTGAGGACATGTTGTGGAATATACCCATGTGTGGCTTTTCCTGAGAGGACACCTGGAACATGCTTGAACGTGAAGACGGCTGCAGAATTGGCAACTAGCTATGGAATGTCTGCATTCTGTAGCTAGTTTCAGTTCAAAATGTATTACGATGACAAAATCACAAAACTTAGCAAGTTAGCCATGATATTCATTCTTAAAGAAATTTTAACTAATTTCATTGATCATTTGAGCCTGGGATAACAATGGACAAAAGAAAATGGAGTGAAATATGATGGAAGAAAGAATAATCTTGGGGCTCAACACTGGGCTTCCGATCAGCAGAGGCAAAAGACAAGTTAACTGCTCTAGAATTGAAATTTTTTTGAGGAATCGAGAGGAGGAATGGTGACTCTAAGAGCAAGGCCATATGGTTACAAGCAGGGGATGAGAACACAAAATTCTTTCAACAATGCGCAGAAGGTAGGAAAAGCATTAATACTATTTGGGAGCTCACTGACGAAAATGGGAGGGTGGTGCACTCACATGACCAGCTCACTGACATGGGTATACAACACTTCTCCAACTAGTACAGGGCGCCAGTCAATGCAAACTTGATGGAAATATTGCAAATTGCACACTCTCTGCGTATATTTTTGGGTGAGGAGTTTTTGGATGACCTAAACGCCCTGGTATTTTTGTGTTGGTGAGGTAAATCCCCTCTACGGACAGAGGCGGTCCCACTAGCCCTAGAGTGGGTCTAGCCACAAACAAGTCACGCTATGACATCAATTCTTAGTTAACGAATGGACGGAGATTCGATAGATAACTTATCGTATATCCTGCGTTGTTGTTGTCGTCGAAAGAGTGGCTGCCTCTCGCTCCTGGTTTGACAGATCGCGATCCGCTCGTTCTCATGCTTGGATACCTACACATACACAAGAAACAAAGACGATATACAACATACTATTTCGCATCCATAAATATCAATTAGTTGAAGAAGACTAAATCAATGCATAATAAACACAACACAAAGATGGAACGAATACCATAGTCAAGTATATTATTGAAAGGAAGGAAGAGTACAACCAAGCTTCGACGTTGCGGTCTCCTCCAACAGGGTTCCAGCGGAGCGCGTCTCACAAATGCTCGTTAGGAATTCGGACGGGGCTCTCTCTACGGAATTCTCCTTGGTTCTACCTTCTCTATGGCAATTAATCAGCTACAATATCTCTTCTCCAAGTTCAGCTTCTTGGCTATATGTTCAGCTAGCTTTTGTAAAGGGAGAAGGTCTGTTTATATAGAGGAAGGAGGAGAGGTTAGGATCCCTATAGTCATGGGGGGAAGTCCTATCTTCAAAGAATATTCCAAAAACCACTACCTAAAGGAAGAGATCCGTGGCTTATCGAGTTTAACCACTTGCTGTGACTCATCCCTGAGGTGGTTAAAGGAAACTTCCGCCTCTAATTTGTTAAAAAAAATTCCCAAAAAGGCTGGCACGGGCACAACAAAGAGACAGAGCGCCAGCTGGCGTGGCCTCTAGTGTACATCCTCCACACTGGCGTGAGGGGTGAACTGGCTACCCGCGCCAATGCCAAAACATAGGTTTTTATGGGCTTTCTAAGGAAATGTTCAACAGGAGAAATGATGTCCTTATGTAGAAGGATGCAAAGAAGGTGTTTGTAGAGTATGACACGGCTCACAGGTCACGGGAAAGACCCTCCAATATGCGGGGCGAGGGATTGCAGGGACGGTGACAAAATGCTGTGTAACAGACTTAGATGAAGAATTAGAAAGCTGGCAGAACTACTTACATGAAGTATCCACACTGTGTTGTAATCGGGATACAAGATCTCTTGTTATATGTCTTCTGAGGCACGTGAAATGCCCCATTATGATGGTATATGAGATGTCAATCTATTCTTATATGCAATTGAAAGGGACGTTCTAGAGGAATAATGGTTCTGCGTGCTTGATCTAGCTCCGTGTTCAACCCCGACACGCTGGTGGGGAACTCAAAAAGATAATATTGCTACTTGGAAGGAATGCCATAAAATTCTACGACTGCGATTTGGTAGCCCCAACACCTGAATGAAAGGAACATATTCATGCGTAGAGGATCCGCGCATTCATTTAGATATTTGGACTGCAGTTCTAGGAGAAGAGCCATAGCAAAAATGGGTTCACATATTCATCCATACATTAGAAAGGGTACCCATGAATTGGTACTTGGAAATTGAGTTGTGACATGGTACTTCTCAATGGACTGCACTAAAATAAAGCTTCATTTTGACTTTCAACTTTGAAAGTGGGTTCTAGAGCATTGATGAGGTATTGCAGGAGATTCAAGATGTTATCTTTGATATGCCAAAGGAATTGGTGGTATGGACCTCACCAGAATGGAATGCGCAGATATAGGCCACGATATGACCGTTGGAGACAATGAGGAGGATGAAAGAAACATAAACATTCCTGAGTCTGAGGGTCAGCGCACAGTTTCTGGACCCAAGATTGCATTTCCAGATGTGACTGAACCTGTTAAAACTAGACAAGTTGATATTGGGACATAAGAGTAGCCTAAGGTTTCTAATATAGGAGATTATTGGGATGAAGATATAGTGGGTAAGATTGTAGAGCTTCTCACTAAGTATCAAGAGTTGTTCCCTACTAAATTTTCTCATCTGAAAGGGATTATTGGAGATCTTGGTGTGATGAAAATCACCTTGAAACTAGATGCTAGGCCTATAAAGCAATGGCCATACAAATTGAACCCAAAATATAAGAAAAATGTTAAGGAAGAGCTAGAAAAGATGGTGGATGCAGGAATTATTGAGCCAGTAGAGGAATCAGATAGGGTAAGTCCCATTGTAGTCCAAGAAAATAAGACAAAAGGCGAAATAAGGATCTGTGTTGACTTGCACAAATTGAATGATGCCTATGTGCATGATCCTTTTCCGACCCCATTCTCAAATGAGGTGTTGGAAAATGTAGGAGGGAAGGAAGCCTATTCATTTAATGATGGATTTTCAGGCTATCATCAGATACATATCACACCTGAATTCTGGAGCAAGGCTACATTTGCGATGGAATGGAGTTCATTCTAATATACTGTGATGCCATTTGGATTGAAGAATGCGCCAGCCATATTTTCACGCGTAGTAGTTGCTGCTTTCAAAGAATATATCCACAAGTTCTTAGAAGTATGCTTTGATGATTGGACTATCTTTGGACTATTGAAGAAACATGGCTCCAACCTGGGTTTGATGCTAGATACTTGTTGATAGTACCACATTTCTATTGAATATGAAGAAGTGTATATTTTGCATCCCTTTGGTATCTTGCTAGGACATATTGTATGCCAACAAGGATTGATGGTTGATCTAGCCAAAATTGTTGTAATTATTAATTTGGATTCCCTAACGAATTTGAACGAGTTGCACTCAATCTTGGGACATACTGGATGTTATTAGAAGTTTATTCAAGCTTATGCAAAGATAATTGCACCGATGGAGAAGCTGCTGAAGGAGGATGCTAGTTTCTATTGGGATGAGGTATTTCAGAAGAGTTTGGACATACTCAAGGAGAAGATGGTAAGTGTGCCTATATTTGTATTCTTGGATTGGTCAAAGGAATTACATGTACATGTAGATTCTTCTTATATCACAATAGGGGTTGTATTAATGCAGTCAGGTGTTGGAGATATTGATCATCCGATTGCATTTGCAAGTCGGAAGTGTAGAAATTATACAAACAATATGTATTTCAATGGATTCAATCCAATCATACAATATGCTAAAGCAAGATATTGAATCCTTCTATAACTAAATTGCAGAAAATAAACACGATCGCCAATCACAACAAGTAAAGAAAGAAGCAAATAAATCCACAACAAGTAAAGAAAGAAGCAAATCAATCCACAACACATATATTTTCCCGAGGAAAGATTTCTGCTCAAAACCCCTCTATATTCTATTGTATATTCACCAAGGAATCATGAAACAATTACGATGCACTCTTCTCACCATAGTCTCATGCACTCTCACAACTATCTCACACTGATCCAGACAAAATCGACCAACACTTAGTCAATTTTCAGCCTTTTCTCAACATGCCTTGCTTGCACAATTAATGTGGAATGCAAACCCTATTCTTTAGGAAATTTAGCCTTCCAAACCGTGCAATTCTCATGGAAAATCCTATGGGTGTTTTACTGCATGCATAAAACCTACTAATAATACAACGGATAGTTAACATCCCTTTAAAATTTGTCTCAACTAGGTCTCCACTAGAACTGACATGCATGAAACTATTAATAGTAAATCATCAGTTACATGACATATCACTGCATGTGAATTAAATCTGATTTAATACATTTGAACTCTCACTAGTGTAACAATCAGTTACAACTAGTTAAACTGATTTTAACTCAATTAAATTTCTCATGCATTAAAATAATGCACTAACTGCAACTTGGACTCAATAACTAATAGAATCACTCTGCATGCCTTACCAAATACCCTCAACTCGAAATTCATGATCTAAATGAGTTTATCACATTCAGTTAACTATTACAAGTGATTATGATACAAGATTACATTTTATTGTCCAATTTAATTAAGGGCAAATTAAATTAGACACACATTTCTTGTTGACTTTTCAACACTCCCTCTCAACAAGAAAGGGATTATCAGCTACCCTGATCCTACTTCTATGGTATTCTAATTGCTCCTGGCGAGCACCTTCATCAAAATATCTGCATCCTGATCTTCCGTGGGAATGTACTGAAGTAACATAATGCGTCTCTGAACACAATATCTAAGATGGTGGTACCAGATGTCTATGTGCTTGGACCTATCATGGAATACTAGATTAACCGAGAGTTTAATGAAACTCTAGTTATCAAAATTTATCATCGTCAGATCCATCTGATGCCCAAACAAACCAACCAAAATATTCCTCATCCATATGGCCTCACATGCAGCCTGACTTGTTGCCATGTACTCTGCCTCGACTAAAATGAGTGCCACATATCTCTGCTTCCTGCTGTACCAAGAAGCTGCTGTCGATCCTATGCTGAAGATCCCACTTGATGTGCTCTTTCTATCTGATGGACTGCCTACCCAATCTCTATCTGTGAAGCCTTGAAGCTTCACTCCCTCTGTCTTTCTGTACCATAATCCATACTCTACAGTGCCCCTGAGATATCTCAAGACATGCTTCCCTGCCTTCCAAAAGAGCTTGGTCGGCTTAACCATAGCTTGAATAAACTGGTTAACTATGTTAAAAATATTTGGTCTGGTGTTCACTAAGTACATTAGTGAACCCACAAGCTGCCTGCAAACAGTAGCATCCACTACCTCACTTGAAGTAGCATCCTCCTTCCTCCAGTTTCTTGGAAGAGGAGTCTCCATGGGTTTACAATTCTCCATGTGAATTTTACTTAGAATCTCTTTGGCATACTCACCTTGAGAAATAAATAGCTAACCATCCCACTGCCATATTTCAAAACCAAGGAAATAGTGAAGGAGTCCCATGTCCTTCATCTCAAAATCTCTTGCAAGATCCTCTTTGTAAGAAATTATGAGCTTCTCATCACCTGTCAAAATTAGATCATCAACATAAAGCACGATAATCAAGAGCTTACCATCAACCAAAATCTGGTACAGGTTCGCATCCGCCTCACTATTGTGAAGCCCAACCCAGTGAAATAGATGTCAATCCTGGTGTACCAAGCACAAGGTGCTTGCTTCAGCCCATACAATGTTCTCTTGAGTCTGCACACATGCGACTCACTGTCAAAGGTCTTAAAACCTTTTGGCTGCTCTATGTACACTTCTTCCTCAATAACTCCATTGAGAAACACAAATTTCACATCCATATGATGTATATGACACCCCATCTGCGCTGAGAGTGCAAGGATAAATCTAATCGATGAGTACCTTGCAACTGGTGTGAAAGTCTCCTCATAGTCAATCCCCTCAACCTGTGAGAATACATGGGCTACAAATATAGCCTTTTACTTCTCCACATGCCCATCTACCACCTGCTTCACCTTATAGATCCATCTAGATCCAACCACTGATTTCCTGACTGGTCCTCGGACAACTTCCCATGCACTGTTCTTGACGACGGAGTCATACTGCTCAACCATGGTGTCAAGCCAAATTGGTTTCTACACTACTTCCTCAAAGGAGGATGGTTCTATCACAATACACTTTCTCATAAGAGCCATGTATCCAGTAAACGTATCTGGAGTCTATCTCTGTCTGCGTAGTGAAGTAGGTGCTCCTACATGTTCTGCCGCATCAAGTCTCAATCTATCAGCTTTCGTGGTGCGCCTTCTACCATGTATGGTGGATGGCTCTGTATGAGTGTTTTTTGCCACTCCATGAGCCCCTGCATGTGATTGCTCCACATATTGAGGTTCATCCTCTGGAACCAAGAGTTCCTCATCTGCATGAAAATCAAGCTCCCTCTCAAGGGACAATCACATGGCTTTATCCTCATCAAATTTTATATCCCGTCTCACAACATTCACCTTACTGTTTGGAAAATACACTTGATAGTTGTGGGGAGTATCAGTGTACCCCACAAATATCCCAATCTCAGCTGTTGGTTCTAGACTTTTCTTGGAATCTTTGGTCACATGGAAATAGACAAATGAGCCAGAAATGAGAACTGTGGAGATTCCGAGTTGTGATTCTAAAAATCTACACCACAGAAATCTACAATCCATCAAATGAGCCAAAAATTTTAAAATATGAAACACCATGTTTCTTACCAGAAAAATCCTCCTTTGGAATACTCATGCCAAGTATCCGATGAGGACTGCGGTTCTACACAAATACTGTTGTGTTGCACGCCTTTGCCCACAGATGCAACGGTAGGCCTTGATCATGCAACATTGCTCGTGCTGCACCCACAATTTTTATGTTCTTTCTTTCTACGACCCCATTACATTGTGGGTTATGAGGCACAATCAACTCTCTCCGAATTCATTCTTTGCTACAAAATTTCTTGAATTCATTTGAGATGTACTCACCACCATTATCGCTCCTAAGATCCTTCACATGCTTCCCCTTGTCTTTCACCACCAGTGCTTTGAACTCACAAAAATTTGAGAACGTCTGATCTTTCTTCTGCATGAAGTAGATCCAACACTTTCTATAAAAATCATCAAAAAATATCACATAATACCTGTGCTTTGCTGTCAAAGCTGTAGAGAATGGTCCACACACATCTGAGTGAACTCTCTCAAGGATTTCCGCTGCTCGGTTCTCCTTCTCATGAAAAGTGGCCTTTTAATACTTCCCCATGGTATATCCCTTGCATGTGTCTATCTGCACAAGAGTAACCTTTGGAAGCCCCATAGAAATATGCTCCATGAACTTCAAAGCTCCGTGGTGTAGATGGCCCAATCTCCTGTGCCATAACTCACACTCATCTCGGCTCACCACTTTGTCTGCTTTACCAATCAATAATGCACAACCATCTACATCAAGTTTGTAGAGATTCTTCACATGAATCCCAATCTTCTTGGCTTGTCCTGTGGCTTTGTGTCAAAGGAATGCTTTCCCTTCACTGAAAACCACATCATAACCTCTATCCTCCAACATAGAAACTGAAACTAATTGTTTTTCAAGCCTGGTACATGCATTACATATTTTAATAAGAAGGGTTCACCTGACTATCTCTGGAAGGTAATTTTACCAATCCCGGTAGAGCTATACCTCCCAACTTCACCCATTTCGATATGCATATGGAGATCTTTCTCCTCCAAGCTACTGAAAATTTCTTTGTCTTCTATCATGTGAAAGATGCACCACTATCCAAGTACCACATTGATCCCATCACACTAGTCACCATGCAAGCAATGAGCGAGAAGTCCAACTCAAATTGCGAGGCCAAAGCCTCACTAGTTGCAGATCCTGAAGCCTTCTTGTTATTTTCCTTCTATGGAAAATTAGTGGCATAATTTCCATGCTCATGACAATGAAAACACTTCACTCTGGACATGTCACGCTTCTTGCCTTCTTTTCCAGTCTCAGATTTGGAATAGGATTTCTTTCCCTTCCCCTTCTTTGTCTTACCATCCAAGGTGCAATTTTCCTCATCATCTATCCTAGATGAGGATCCATCCCTGGTATTCCGCTAGAATTATTCTTGTGCCAAATTGGACCAAAGTCGCTTCCAATCTGGCAAATTCTCCCTCCCATTGACAGAGTTCTAATAACTATGCCAACTCTTGGGAAGGCCTAGAAGAGCTATGTTCACCAAGTCATCATTCACTATAGTAATTCCGACACTCCCAAGCTCATCTCAACATTGTACAAACTTGGTTAAATATTTCGGAATAGTGTCGCCTTTCTCCATTTTGATTTTCCTGAGCTTGTCCTTCAGTACCAATTTTCTATGGTCACTTATACTTTGAAATAGATCTGTCAAAGCCTTCCACATTTTTTATGGAGTCACTTTTCCATGGAGACTTGAGACAATGTGGTATCGTACTCCCTCTAATAAGATCCTCCTCGCCTTTGCAACCTTCTTTTGTCAAGCATCAAGAAGAGCGGCATCTGTTTCTGCAGGTTTGGGAATGTCATTATCAATGAATTCTTTCAACCTGTTGTCCTCCAAAACTGCCTCCATCCTGTCTTTCCATGCAATATAATTAGAACTTCCCTCAAGTGCATATTCCAACCTCAAGCCATTGAAAGCCATCTTGATCTTGATCCGCATGTCGCACCAAAGAATATTTTTGCAAATTCGAATGCTATTCAATACAAACTCAATTTATTCTTCACTATAGTGATTTCCTGTGCTCTGATACCATGTAGAAATTATAAAAACAATATGTATATCAATGGATTCATTTCGATCATGTGATATGCTAAATCAAGATACCAAATCCTTCTACAAATAAATTGCGGAAAATAAACATGATCGCCAATCACAACAAGTAAAGAAAGAAGCAAATCAAATAACAACAAAGATATTTTCCCGGGGAAAGCTTTCTGCTCAAAACCTCTCTCTATTCTATTATATATTCACCAAGGAATCATGAAACAATTGCAATGCACTCTTCTCACAAGAGGCTCCTGCACTCTCACAACTGTCTCACACTGATCCAGACAGAATCGACCAACACTTAGTCAATTTTCAACAACTGCTCAGCCTACCTTGCTTGTGCAATTCATGTGGAATGCAATCCCTATTCTTTTGGAAATCCAACCTTCCAAAAAATGCACAATGCTCATGGGAAATCCTATGGTGTTTTACTGCATGCGGGCAACCTACTAATAATACAACAGATAGTTAACATCCCTTTAACCTTTGTCCCAACTGGGTCTCGACTGTAACTGACATGCATGCAGCTATTAATAGTAATCATTAGTTACATGACAGATCACTGCATGTGTTAAATATGATTTAATTCACTTGACCTCTCACTAGTGTAACAATCAATTACAACTAGTTAAACTAATTTTAACTCAATTAATTGAGTTAACTAATTTCTCATGCATTAAACTAATGCACTAACTGCAACTTCGACTCAATAACTAATTGAATCACTCTGCATGCCTCACCAACCACCCTCAACTCGAAATTCATGAGCTAACTAAGTTTATCATACTCAGTTAACTATTACAAGTGATTATGAGATAATATTACATTTTATTGTCCAATTTAATTAAGGGAAAATTAAATTAGACACACATTTCTTGTTGACTTTTCAACATGAATCTGTCAAATCATGAGCGTAATTATTCAACCACAGAATGGGAAGGGCTAGCCATGGTGTATGCACTACAGAAGTTTCATCATTATCCGCTTGGAGGTCATTTCAAGATGTTCATAGATCATTCTGCTTTGAAATACCTGGTGAAGAAGCCGGTTTTGGGGGGGAAGATCTCTAGGTGGATCCTCTTGTTCCAAGAATATGATTTTGAGGTGATTGTGAAACCTGGAAGGTTGAACGCAGGACTTGACCACTTATCGCGCATTGAAAATGGTGAAGAAACAACTAATTTGGAGGAAGGATTACCAAACACGCAATTGTTCGCTATTAACATAGCTTATGATAATTTTGCATATATCATCCATTTTCTGACCACCGGAAGTGCACCTATAGAATATTTAATTAAGCAGAAGAAAGAGTTGGTCACGCGTGCAGCGGACTTCACCTTGATCGCAGGTCAATTATACAAGTTGGGAGCTGATGAAGTTTTGAGGCGATATGTTCTTGAGTTTGAAATACCCAATATATTGGCTAAAGCACATGGAGGCATTTCAGGTGGCCATTATGCTGGAAAACCAACCGCACAGGTGGTCTTAAGGGTTGGGTTGTGGTGGCCTATGGTGCACGCTGATTCAAAGGAATATTTCTGCACTTGTGATGTGTGTTAGAGGATGGGAAGACCCTCATGCAGATACGAGATGCAACTACAACTACAGGTTACTTTGTAGGCCTTTGACAAGTGGGCAATTGATTTCTTCAGACCAATTAACCCACTAGGGAAGAATAATGGAGCACAATATATCATCACTGTGACAAATTACTTGACTAGGTGGACGGAGGCTCAACCTATGAAAGACTGCATCACAGAGACAACTGCGCACTTTAATTTTTAGAATATTCTGACAAGGTTTGGGTGTCCCAAAATTCTGATAAGTGATCAGGGTACACATTTTCTAAATGAGACCATTTAGGTGTTGACAAAAGAATTCAGTTTACATCATTAGAAGAGCATGCCCTATCATCCTTAGGTGAATGGAGCCATAGAAGCGTTCAATAAGATACTGGAAAATGCGCTTGCGAAGATATGCAACACCAATCACACTGACTAAGATGTGTGCATACATGTTGTTTTGTGGTCATACAAGACCACATGCAAGAAGATGATAGGACAAACACCTTTCAGGATGGTCTACGAACATGAGGCTGTGATGCCGATGGAATACATTGTCCCCAGTTTACGCATCACAACAGTCACCAAAATGGATGATCTAAAAATTATGGAGGAACGACTGTCACAACTTGTTGCACTGGAAGAAGATAGATTCATTGCTAGTTTTCACCAATATGTGCATAAGGTGTGCGAGAAGGCTTGGCATGATCAACATATCAGTCATAATATTTTTAAGAAGGAGGATTTGGTACTACTTTATGACAGTAAGTTCATGCGCTTTCCAGGAAAATTCAAGATGCACTGGCTCCGGTAATATATTATCAAGGAAATCACAGAAGGAGGTTCAGTTCACTTGGATACCTTAAATGGTCAATTCCTTCCTGGATATGTTAATGGTAGTCACCTAAAACCTTACAGGGATGACCCCATCACTATGCACGCTAAAATATTATATGGCCAGAAGAATGTCTTAGTGCTCCAGAAAGTTGCAAGAGGGCGTAGGACTGTAAAGAAGTCTGTCAAAGGGTATGAAAATTCTTGCTAAATGCTTGGGCGATGAAGTTTGAGGGCGCATAGTTATCTAGGAAGCTTGCGTAGAGGCTGCGCCATAAGGAGATTGGAGTCACAGGATAGCCATAAAATAGCCGTTGGAATAGTAAAATGGGATATGATAACTTTATTACCATTTGGAGGAGTGGGTAACTTACATTTAATAAGGATATTACACCAGATTTTGGGCCTTTTTAGCATTAATGGAGAAGCTTCAATGGACATACGACCATTTAGGCTAAGACATCGCTATAAATATGGAAAGAAGGTTTGCACAAGTCCCCTTTTCTTTCTGAGTGATATGATCGAAGTATTCCCTCTGCTCTTGCTCTATTTGCCATTTTTTATGTCTGCAGCTTGGGAACCGCTTTAAGAGACGCTGTGCCAATAGGGGTTAGGAAATTTGATTCCCAAAACCATGACTGCCACTAAGCCTACCCCTACTGAGCCGCAAGAACCTGGTCCTAGTGGTGCACAACAACAAAAGAAAGGTCAAACTTCAGGTACTAGGAAGTCTCTGCGCAAGACCCTGAAGTCAAAACCAGCTCCTCACACTGAGAGAAAAAAGAAACCGATGGAGGAATAATCAGAGGCAACTGCGTTGGAGGAAGGATTTGTTGAGGAGGTTGAGCCAATTTCACAGTTACCTCTGTATATGGCACCGAGGAATCTGTCGATCGATGTTCCCAGGGATCCTGATAAGGTCAAAGCGCAAATTGATACACCCATGTTTCCATAGAACATTCTAGTTGAGGGGGACCTACTGGGACGAGTCCCCTCTTTGAAGTTGGAAAATTGGGATTTGGCTAAGTTTCCTGAGCTTGAGCCATCACAATATCTGGAGCAAGTCCCACATGAAACCAAATTCATCAAGCTAGAGCCAAATCTATAGTATTTGGGGCTATAGAAGGTCAGGCTCCTCAGCCTGCTGCACATTCGCCACTTTGATTGCAACACCATCAACGATGTTTACTTGCAACAATTGTTGATGCTGGTGCACAATAATTACCTTTTGCTGGGAATGAGTATTTCTATTGATGATATGTTATTCCACTGGATTATAGTCTTTCCATTCCAAGGATCAGACCCAGCTGAAGCCTTCGGAGGGAAGGGCCTGGAGAAGAAATTTGCAAAAAACATGAAGAAGAAGTATGGAGTGGTCCAAAATGCAAGAGGTTTTGCTGTTAGCACAATCAACAACCTGACGGTTCAATTTTCTACACATTTCTTGCCATGTAAATTAATGAGGAATTCCCATGCCACAGAATTTTCGACTCCAGTCATTACATTAGCAGCGTAATGCGTCAAAGGGGTGCAGTACAATTGGGCCAAGTACCTGTGCTAGGAATTCTTGGAAAATGTACGGGAAGCGCAGGAGGAGGAGAAAATGCATCCCATGATCTAGGTAGACCATTGAGTGTTTTAGCCACAAGTTCATTCCTAGAGATAGTTTCTCCAATTGATTTAATTTGGTCCTTTATTTGAGAAATCCTTATGAAATATGAAGCTACCATGTCATCATTCATCATTGTCACATCACGAAGTTCATTCTTCAGATTCATGGCTTGACCAATATTATTGATAATGAATGTATATGTTAGGGTATCATACATCTTCTTGGAAGTATCAAGCTTCGCAATGTAGGGAATAAGATGATCTCTGATGGAGTCCAAAATAAGAGTCATATCAGTTTTGTCATCCTCCTTAAACTTCTCCTTTCCTATAGTATCTGTTGGTTATACAACTTTCCCTATCAGGATATCTAAAACTTTAATTTTTGCAAGAACAAAATTAGTTCTAAGTTTCTAGGATTTGAAGTTTGAGGCTCCTTCCAACTTGTTCTCATATTTCATAGAGGAAGCCATGGATGTGAATCAAGAAGAAGGACTTCAAAAATAAAATCTCAAAGTACTTCAAAGGTGATCTCAATGTTCCTTCCTTCACCAAACCTATGATACCACGTTGATTTTCTAAGTGCAATATATATTAGCATCATATTTATAAAATACATATAATTGATTTTGATGTTGATCTTGTTTTAAATTATTCCAATATATCATTCAACAATTATACTTCATAAATTCAACCATACAAGAACAATAGAAATATAGAGATCACAATGCACAAAGAGATGACAAGATTTACCCTGGGAAAAACCACCAAGGGGAAAAACCCAATAACCTTTACAAAAGATAGATTATTATTTTCAACAAGGGACACACCTAGACCTATGGTCAAGATTGGTCAACCCATCCAAGTCAAGCCTCCCAATCTGATCTAGAATTTCGCTATGCCTAATTTGACCTAGAATTTCATCCCTCCTGTAACTTCCAGTTACCACAAAATTTAGGCCCCCTACATAGAAATTCCTAGACAAACTGTGAAATAGAAAAATAAGATACTATCCACACATGCAAGCTTGAGAGAGAGAGCGAGAGAGAGTTAATTCATCTTCCTTTTCATCCTTATTTTCCTTCTTGATCTTCACTAGGATGCCCAAAAACGATCTTCACAAGAGAGTGTGAATTGGTGGTGGAAGAATGAGGTCAAGATGCCTTTATATAGTGATATGTTGGGTCGAATGGGTTTGTCCATTTCCCTAGGGCTGACTTGACTTCGAGGGAGGCAAAATTGAAAACTTTTGGAGCCAAAAATTACAATTTAAAAATTCAAATTTTCTTCTTTTAAAAGTCTCAATGGGACTTTGACTCAAAATAAATTTTCTTTTGAATATATCATTTAAAATATGCTTTATAATAATCAATACAATTATATAAAGTGGCCAAATATACATTATGAAGACCGACCGTAGTTACAAATTCACCAAGTAAGTGTTGAAAATAGTAGAAAAATTGGAAGCATAGTTTATACATAAACAAAAATATGATATGAAAACATAAACTGTAAGTTAGGCCTGTTTGATGCAGTATCTATTCTCAGTTCACTTTTAGCTTGCTTCTCCTACACAATATGGTGGGGATGAGAGGTAACAAAATGAGATGAGCCATGAGAGGAAAATGATTTTGTGAGTTGGGCCTTTTGTTTCTCAAGACTATTTGCAGGTTGAGGAGGCTAGATAACAACTCTGGAAGATTGAGCTGCTAGTTGAGGAGTGGGAATAATGTGTGAGGAAGAAAACTACAACTATTGTGATACATGTGCTTAAATATGGGGTGTATTGGGAGGCAAAGAAATTGTTGGTCATCCCTAAATATATCATAAAGGATATGATTGGATAATATTCTACTAGCCATTGTTGTAAGGAATGCCAATTAGAGCTGAAACATAAGGGGGTACTAAAATACCAATGCTAGGTCTGTTATGAATAGATGGCTATAGGGGTTGAAAAATGGGTTGGATAGTGAATTTTACAACACCAGTTTGCAGTAGTTGTCTTAACTCTTTCGAGCCTCCATAAAAGTGCACTGAAACTCTGGGCCTCTTATCTCTTCTTATTCCCAACCCTTTGTCTCTATTGTTTCTTCCACTTTCTCAATTGTTACAATTAAAAAAACTCATGCTGTAAAAAAAACACTAAGTTATTTGAAAGTCATGAAAAGATGAAATATTCCAGCATTAATAAATGTAATATCACATGAATTTTAAATAACATTCACTTGGAAAATTTTTGCAAGGGAAGGAGAAACTATTTAGTACATAATCAAAGAAAATATTATTTGTGCTCAATAAAAAAGGGAGCATGGTTGCATGACAACATAATATCATTAATCATATCATGGAAAATAATGCAGTATTGAATATATGGTTTGCAACATATTTTATATTTTACAGAGGCATGGTATATCGTGATGATAAATCACTGATATAATATGCATACGATTTAATTGGAAGAGAGAATAACTGGGCTTAAAAAAATTCCTTTTGTTTAACCAAAGTACCATGACGTAAATAGTCTATTATGTTGCAGGGCGTATAAAAATTATGGCAAACATAAGGGTTTTAAATGAAAAATTTAAGCAACGACGTAACTCGGCCCATATATATACATAGATTTTTTGAATATCATTGCCATGACGTGCACAAATGTATTATATATGGAGTTTATATGAGGGTAAAGTGTTGGGTTTGAAAAACTGACCAAGTATGCATAATTTTCTTTTCCTGGAGCAGATAAAGACATGGATGGAAACCACAAACGTTTTTACTTGTGACAATATGAAATAACCCGATCGAGAGAAGATTCAGTCATGGGTATTCTATGGTGAACTGAAATTCATCTTGTTGAAGATTTGAAGAATAGGGTACAATGGGTTTACATGAAAAAGTTTAGCTCGAAGTTAAGATAATCGATGAGAGACCAAAAAACTTTGGTAAAAAATGTAATAAAAACTAGCATATTGGAACCCATAAAAATTTAAAAAGAATACAAGTAGGCGTGTGTGTCCAAGCAAGTGATTTTTTGCTTGAGACTTGGGATCTCGAGGGTTCGCACTATGCAACAACAATGTTAATGATAATGAATCTCTATACATGCTCATTTTCGGGTGATCTTAGTAATGAAAGACAATTTTTTTGAAATGTATGTGGTAGGAGGGACATATTGTTGAGTATGAATGAAATTTCAAATATTGCATGAGGTAAGGCTTGCAGAAATAGCATGAATCGAGACATAATATTTGAGAGAGAACATATGTACATAATTATAGTGCGCTAAGGGATACCTTTTCAATGTGAGATTGCAAGACAAAAACAAGACATTATCTCAATTTATAGACAGCCGTGGGGAGCATGTATTCATCTAGTGGGCCTATGAAATAGTGAGGTGCTTTTGTTCATGAGACCTAGGGTCTCGAAGGCCTGAACTCTATAATATAGGGCTTGGTTATGTATTTACAAGCCATATAATCAAACACAACTTCATATATATGTCTTGGGAGTAGTCCTGAAAATATTTTTTTATACATGCAAGAAGAAATACCTAAGCTTATAACTTAAAGAGATAATGTCAGCTTCACAAAAATGAGTATAATGGAAGTTATAAAATGACAAATACAAATCCCTAGCTCTCATAGTGCTCTTGAATGAAAAGGGCATTCTGAGAATTTGAAAGATCAGGGGTTTTTTATTTTCAATATATGGATTTTACAAGGGAATTCAAATAACTCTACTATTGCACTAAGCAGTCAATAAATAATCTGAAGGAAGAAAACAAGAATAGGGATAATGTCCTCATTATAGATTCGATTCATCAAGAACTGAAAAAGGTTATCCATCCTTGTGCATACCTTGTAGATTTTTGTGTTGAGGAATGATTGTCTTACGCTCCAAGAATGTCCCTCTTCAACTTCCAAGAATGGTGAGAAACAATTCAAATAGCCATTGACTGAGTTCAAGCTAGCTCGACATGCACAACTATCCCAAAACTTCACAGGGAGTGGGCTTGAAAATCAGGGGTAATCAAGGTTATACTATGGATTAGACAGTAGTAATGGCCCAATACTATCAAGAGTAATGGCTGACGCAGTGATATGAACATGGGAAACCACATCATGGAGCCAAACGAAACATGAACACCATGTTGGATTACCTCTGTTAATGATTTTGGACACCGATATGCAACGTAAGAAACATTCACGTGGACTTATTATAATTGGATCCTACTAGAAATACTCCATAAATGCATATTGAGTCAACCTATTTAACGACCACATATTATGCCTCCAAAAAGGTAGTGAATTATAAATTATTAAAATGAAAATCAATGTGGAGATCCGCAAGCAAAAGAAGCCATACACCATAAATAACCAATGTACATGAATTGTTTGCAAACATTGTTTTATCAATATACATGACATAATTCATATCTTTGTCATTTTAATCAAACATGATTACCACTAGCATACCTCATACACCATATCACCAAAGCAAAAAATATACAATTTTGTAAGTGATATAAATGTTGCATGGTCTCAGTTTCACACAAATCTTTACTTGTAATACACAATCTCTTGAGCACTTGTGATATGTGCAGTTTCCATTCACATAATTTTATAACCATAATAGAACCATTCAAAAATATCACATAAATGGTACTACAACTACCACTTAATTCTTGTGGATAGAACGACACTCCCAACACTTTAACCATGGGGTACTGCCACATATACACTTGACAACAAATAAACCCATGAGTTCAAGATTGATTGAAGCAATGCATGTTCCACATCACTTAATCATATTCGTGAAACAAATAACTCCATTCCCTCCATTGTGCATGATATGAATAATACTTTAATGATAGCATCAATACGCCAATCCATGGAACATATAAATACGCCATGGTATAAGCTTTGTATGGTGCATGGAACTTGTACAAGGCAAGTCTGAGCTTTCATGCAATGATAATTTGATGCAAGAGTTATTGTATTATATTTTTAATTGAGTGCAACTTCTTTATGAAACATGGCCATCACAAACTCAAGAGAAATATAAAAATGTATTTTGAAACCATTTGAACCCTCCAATCGTGGCATCAATAGGTTATGTTTCGGCCATAAGAATGATAATAAAAGAACATAATATTGGTATAACTTATATTGCAGGTGTTTTTGAATACATCATATGAATGGGCCTATGGGCCTTCACATTTGAGACTGAGGGAGTCAAATCCATAATGTAAAAAAAAAAATTATCCCTCATTTATTGATTTATTATGAGAAAGTTTAACACATTTTAAAATTCGGTAGCATATAGACATGGGCTCACATTTCCTTTTCACTAACATTTTTACTTGTCACATTCATAAGAGAACATTTCACATTGATTCCAAATGTAATCAAAACAAAAGTATCCATTTAAAACAAAAATATCCAGGTAAAACTGATGCATCTAGTTGTTTTACTTAATATCATCACATGTTGTGGCATCTCCTTATGTCATCATCTTAAGGTATGGTCCCACCTACTAGTTTTTTTTCTTGATTTAATTCATTTGTTAAGGAGAGAAGTTCGATTAGGGGGGAAATCACAATGATTGCGAAATTCTAAATATTGACGTGTGTCAACAATGGCGACCCCACAGGGTGGTTTACATAGGGCAAACTAGAACTCATAAATATCTAATTATTGAACAATAGCTTCGACTGTGAGTGAGTAGGATGAAAGTTTTCATTGGGGGATAATAAGCAAGGGATACAAGAGGCGGGACAAAGAAGACATGAATTATGGTGGTTTATTGCAGGTAATACTAAGGTTAGACAATAATTCTTTGCAATTCTCCTCTTGAACAAAAACAAGGTTTCTTGTCTCCTAGATTAAATATCTTGTTATTCACAGGTTAAAGATATCAAGACATAAATATTTTCAGGGATATACAGCTTAAAACAAATTGTATCAGAAAGGAGTTTTTCTATCTTGTTAGATATATTTCCCAACTATACTCAAAGTATAAATATACTTCAACCTTATCAAGATCCAAGAATCCAACAAATGAAAACTTTGAAATAAACAAAAATAAAGAAACAAGATAACATGAAAATAACTTAACTTCGTAGGAAACTACAAAGTAAATTGGAGAAAGCCAACATAATGACTACATGAAACTGAAATGAATTGCAAAGTGAGTGAAATAAAATAAAGGGAAACAAGCAAGACAATATAAAATTGAAAAAATATTTACAAGTGGAGGGAATGATTTCGACTATTTATCGTTTCTCTACTTCTATGCATGGCTTGAGATGAGATCCATTTGTAATGTAGGGAATTATACAATCATTTTCGTCTTTTAGGAGATAGGAATTAGGACCAATAATAACAGAAATTTTAAAGGGGCCAATCCATAATCTTTAGTATTTTTGGTGCTTTCCTTTTTCTGCATGTGTAGAGTACCATAAGGGTACTTTTTGATTCACATTAAAATTGACACTTTTAAATTTTTTGTCAAATTATTTCTTTAATTTTTTCATTCTTCGTTTAAGATTATCAAGGGAATGATTTCACTATTATTTAAGTGTTAATAATGCTAAGACTCTTTATGGGATATCAATATAATTAAGCTCTTCAACTTGTATAGAAAGGTGCAAAGAAGCCAATTTAAGTTCAATAGGAATAGCCACCTCTTGCCCATACACTAGCTGAAAAGGAGAAGTGTTAGTACTGGATTTTATAATTGTGCAATCAACCCATAGAGCATATTTTAACAGATTGTGCTAATTGCGAAGTTTTTCATTTATGTTTTTCTTCAAGATTCAAATCAAAATTTCATTCATAAATTCTCCTTGCCCATTACCTTGAGGGTAATAGATGTAAGAAGTAGAATGCCTGATCCTATATCTATCAAAAAAATCAGTAAATTGTGCATAAATAAATGTTGGACGATTACTAGTGATTAGATCTAAAGGGACACCAAAACGTGAGAAAGTATTATTTTCCATAAATTTGATGACTTGATCATCTTGGGAATTCTTTAATGGAACAACCTCTACCCACTTCCTAAAGTAATTAGTGGAAATGAGACTCAAAGATATTTCTTGTAGAAGAAGGTGGCTTGATTGGACCAATAAAGTTAAGTCCCCATTTGGAGAAAGAAAAGTCAGGAATGACAGTTTGTAAAGGCACAAAATGAAACTTTTCTTTACCAATAGCTAGCTAACATGCCCTGCAACAAAACACATGTCTATGTGAATCTAAAAATATTGTTGGACAATAAAAACCATATCTCAAGATTTATGTGCGGTGGATTTGCATCCAAAGTGGCCACCAATATGCATTCCTCCATTAGTGGGTCCATGAGATATTTCTAAAATTTTATCGCCAAATTCATCATCAAGAAAACATAATAATAATCCATTAAAATATATTTGAAAAAATATATTATTAAGGATTAGATATTTGGAGGATTCTAAATGCAACCTTATGCATTGAGTCTTATCAAGGTGGTAATGACACCTTTAATTTTGCAAATAATAAATTAGGTCCTTGTATCAAGGGTGATTTGCAACATCAATTTGTTGTTCATTAATTAGAAACAAAACATACAAGGATTCATCATCATTATCATGTTAATTTTATTTAGGGTACTAAGCCAAGTGAAGTGATAAGTCATGTCCATTTATTGCCTTTGTGGTAATGATTGACTGATCATGCTCTTGAATTTTGGAAAGCCAATGAACTCGTTTTCCAGAAAGATAAGTTTGTGAAAGAAAAATTAGATGACATGTAATAGGACTCTTACCTCTGTGTTTTTGTCTAGAATATACTATCAAACAATCTCAATTGATTTGACAAGAGAAAAGGCACGTTTTTTTTAGAAAAAGCATTTGAATTCGTCATCTGAAAGGCTTTGGCTCATGAAAGAAATTTCCTGTTCAATTCCTTGATCATTCTTTTGCATGTGGATATTGGAAATGGATTCCTCTGTGGAATTCGTGTAGATAGAAAATTATTTAGCGAAGTATGGCTTTGCTAGTACTGGCGCAGAGGCGATAACTTCCTTTATGGCAAGGAAAGTACGTTGTGTAGTATCATCCCTATTGAAAACACGATCTTGCTTTAATAAATTATGAAAAGGTTTGGTAATTTTAGCAAAATCATTAATAAAGATGCAAAGAAAAAATACTTTTACCATAAAATATTGGATTTATTTTTTTGAATTAGGGGGTGGGAGACTCTTAATTGATTTTTCCCTATCTGGATAAATGCTAATACCTACTTTAGATAAAATATGTCCTAGAAGCATACCAACAGTGACTCTAAATACATATGTATTTGGATTAAGTGATATACCAAATCTTCTAAATCTAATGAAAACTCATCTTAGATGTTCAAAATGATCATTATGACACTTTGAATTTACTGTCATATCATTGAGCTAGATCTAAATGATCTTCCCGATGAGGTCATCGAAGGCTAGTTGCATAGCCCTATGAAAAGTGGAAACTACATTAATCAACCCAAAATGAATTCCTTCATAAGCGAAAGTGTCCCAATGATTGGTAAAATTAGTGTTGTACTTTCCACTTTCTTCACATGAATTTGGTTATAACCAGAAAAACCATCCAAAAGGGACATCATTTGAGGTCCCACCACTTGTTGTAAAATCTGGTCCATGTGAGGAAAAGGGAAATTTTCTTTTACACTTACCTTATATAATGAGCGATAGTCTACAAATAAGCGTATGTCTCCATTTTTCTTTCTTACCTGGACTAGGTTGGCCACCCATTCAAAGCACTTGAATGGAAAAATGATTTGAGCTTGAAGTAGTTTATCCAGTTCTTTTCTAATAGTATATTTTAGAGTAGGGTTTACCAATATTTATATTTTCCTAACTGGTTTGGCTTCTTCTTTAATAATAATGGCATGCTAAATGATGCCGTCATAAAAACCACAAAGGTATTATAGGACCAAGCAAAGACATCAGAAAATTATTTGAAAAAACTAATTAGTTTTTCTTTCTCTTCTTTGTTACATTGGGCCCCAACTTGTATATCTTTGGATCATTAGGTGTTCCAATATTTACTGAAACTGTTTGTCCAATTTTCCAGTTAGATCCCTCTCTACATATCTCCTTTGTATTAGGAACATCACTTGATGAAAAGGAACTTTCTAGAGGAGAGAAATCAAATGGATATTTATTGTACTTCAATGATATTATTTCATTCTCTATTATAGGTTGGTTTTGGATGAAAGCCTAAATGCTATCACCATCAAATAATACCTTTCAGTCCTTGTCATTATCTGGGAGACGGGGCCTGTAGAGAGACTGTAAAATACAATCATGCATTTGAGGTAATATTTGATGAGAAGGACTTTCCATGTATATAACTAACCGATGAACAAAGGAATTAAGATTCCTCTGAACATTAGTAATATTGAAATCCATAAGTTTGAAGATCTTTTCCCAAGAAATTTGAGTGTATATTTTGATGATCTTATTAGAAGGAAAATATATTTTATTTATCAATTTGACAACAAGCTCAAAGTCTACAAAAGCTTCAAATATTTACATCCCAAGGTTAAGATTTACTATATACCCAATAAGAGAGCCTTGAATTTCACAATATTTTTTGTGAATTGAAATTCAATTCTAAATGCATATTGGTGCATTTTTATGAAAGGGGAGTGCAAGACAACACCAACACCATTACCTTAATTGCAAGAATCCCCATCAAAATGTAAATGAAAAACTTGATCTTCCTAATGTGTTTTCATAGGAGGAGGCATCTCATCTTAAGTGAAAAGGGAATATACACCAATATCTTCTTTTACATAGTTAACACGTGGTTTGGGGTAGACCTTCGTTATATGCATAATATGAAATTCCCTATAAACAATGATGTTTTTACTATTTTTAGGAAAGGTCATATGTGTGCCATCAAATGAGGTATATCCACTGGCTCATACTTGCCAATCTTCGCTGAAGATGATTGAATAGTTATAAACTACAATGTCCATGATCTTTATGTTGCAAGTAGTTCTAATCTTAGGATGAGTGCATACAACTAACGTGATATCCTTGATTTTACCAATTGTTTCCTGTAAGGAGTTTTTGAATGCAAGTACTTTCCTAGGTATCTTATGAGATTCTAGACCTAATTCTTCCATTATGACCATAAACATTATGTTGGGTTCATAACCTCCATCGATGAAGTAGTAACGTGATATTTTATCATAAAGTGTCATGGATACATAGAAAATAAGAGGTCTAAGAGAACCTAATGGGTTATGAACAACAAGGACTTTCTCTTGATGGTCTTCTTCTTCTGGTTGAATATCTAGGGCATTAACTGGTGCAGGTATTTTACCTTGAAGAAAAACCTTCAATTGTCTTTGTTGTTCATGAATTATTGTGATGTCATGCAAGGAGGAATCAACTCTGATACTGTTCATCCACTTGAGATGAAAAATTTAGGCAACATGGAAGAGGAAGAGGGAATAAAAGAATGTTTATTATGATAGGTGTAATTGGTATTTACAATTGAACGTGAAATCAAGGAGTCTAAATATTTTGGATTTTCAGGATGCTTAGAAGTTTGATTTCTTTCATTGTGAGCCCTAAAGGCACTTCTCATTTCAATGGCTTACAATTCTTCGTTATTGATCCAATCAAGAGTTTCCACAATGGGATCAGGTTTTTTTCCAAATCTTCTTTCTCTCTCACTAATTCTGATTTGGAAATTTTTTTCATTGTGGTATTCTTCACAGAAACTACACCACGAGTGAGAGAATAAAGAGTTTGGTTGGTACATCTACTGAGCAGCATGAAACTGCGCCAGGGAAGATGGCTCTAGTTGAGATGGTATATTAAGTTTTTTTTATAAGATACCAATATATTGCTTATATCTTGCATGGGTTGAATAATAGAATCTGTCATGCCAAATTTATTAACTTGATGCTCTAAACAAACACCTGCTCTATGGAGTTATTATTCATACTCTATTGAAAAGTTGGAGTGAATAATTGAGGCTAGTGGCACTCTTCTCTTCTATTCACTGATGGTAAATAGGAGGCAATGAAATATAACAATGCATCATTGCTACTTGATTTTGAGGGTGAATTTTTTCAGGAATTTGATTATATAATTTAGTAAAGTGAAGGTTAAATGATTTAATACTTTCCCCTTTGGAAAAAGAGACATTATTGTAATAAGATAAAATATCGATAGGGTTCTTGGGCTTCCCATAGGTATATTTTAACCAATAACAAAGTTCCTCAAAAGTCGGAAACGCTTTGGGGGTTAGTTCAAAAAAATTGGCAACAACTCTGCCTTGAAGATAATTCACAAATAATCGCATGCAAGTGTCATTGTTGTTTTCCCCAATGTTGTGGCAAGTGTTAGAAAATGTGACTCAATGTTAATTTGCAGTAACAGTTATGTCAAAAAATAACTTGGGTAAATGATCCTTGAATTTTAGTATAGGTGCATTAGCATATGTCAATTTCAGAGGATAATGGACATGCCAAGGGGTGGCATTAAGATATTCTGAGTTGAAACAAGCCGTATTTGTAAATGAATTTCGTAGGGTTAGTCGTTGATTGATGAGGATTGAAATACAAATAAATTGACCAAATAGGGATTTTTGGAGTGACAATCAAACTTGAAATTGTTGAGGACTTGGAGGCAGTGGACCCCTGGGTTCCAGATGAATATTGCGTATGATTTCAAGACATGATACATTTAACGTGAGAGGTAGTCCTAGAAGATCTAGTTAAACTGATGCAGGAGCATCAAGCTCAATTTTCATTATTTAATTATGTAATAAGGGGTGGTGAGACATTTTAAATTATTCTATTAATTAAATTGTTTATTTTAATAAATTAAAAGAAAAGGTGAGGATTTTTTTATATATTCTTTTAATAATTAAAAGAATATGAGTGAAATAGAATTAGGTAGCAAATTTAGGGAGTAGGAATTCTATGTACGAGACTTTGTTGAGTCTACACCTAGAATGAATCTAAATTAGATTTAGTTGAGATTTATGTGGAGAGATTTTTGGAATGGAGTAAATCCATATTTGTGTATAAATAGGAGAGTTGTGTAAAGAAGAAAATAGCAGAGAGAGTGTGAAGTGAGGAGTGCAAAGAATTAGAAATACGGGTTGAAGGGTTAAGAGCCAAGAGGCCATCCAATGTAATATTTGGCCTAAGAATTTTTCTGTTTTAATATAAGTATTTTTTACTGTATGGCTGTCTTACTCTTTATGCATATTTTGAGCAACATCCATTGTTATGTTTAATGAAGAATTGAGAATTTTCATGCTGGGTGAAGAAATCTGTGTTTATATGCTAGGATTATGATTTAACCCAGAATCCCTGCATTATTTGGTAACAGAGCGGGAAAGATATCTATTTTGAGTCTGCAATTATATATATATATATATATATATATATATATATATATATATATATATATATATATATATATCTATCTATGTATGTATGTATGTATGTATGTATGTATATATATATATATATATATATATATGTTACATGTATATTTGTTGAAGTGTGTGAAGCGTAGAAGACTGCCATCGAACAAGGGAGCACAGTTACAAAACAAGTAAGTAAAAATACGTTCTGCGCTAGAAAAAAAGCATTGTTATGGCCATAGCCGGATCCACAGGCCAACGCAAATGCGTTACCTTGATGTTTGATTGAAGGAATGCAGTGATGGATGTTGCTGGAGCCACCAGCAAAACACATATTTGTTACCATGGGCGTTGAATGAGATCGCATGGTTTGATATGCGATTTCAAGAGCCATGGAATTTGAAGCACAATTGCCTTTTATTTACGAGACCGTGACTGTAAAGGAGTTCGAAGGCCAGACTTAATGCTGCGTTTTGGTTGGGGTCGGTTCCAACGTAGGAATCATTGTTGTCTTTGCAATGTCATGTATCCAATGCCACAATGACCATGCTATATCAAAAAACCTACATTACATTTGCGTGGAGGCATTACATATGCCTTGAATAACGTTGAAGTTGCAAATCTTAATGTTGAAGTTTGTATGTGAATGCGCAAGCCAACAATCAGATTCGTGAAGGATCTTTGGAGGTAGCGTAACAGAATTTTGGGTGATCTGATAATCCGATTGTGAAATTAATACTAATGCACAACAATGGACCAACAACAGAGTTTGACTCTGCATATTTTGAGAAATACATTGGAGTTAGCGTTGAGTTGAATGGTGGCATAGTTGGTTGAGCCTCTTTTGCAGCCAATGGAGGCACAATCAAATTGTTAGCAGAGGAAATAAATTCAACGATTGCGTTGAATGCATTAATAGAGGTCATGTTGAAACTGGAGATGATACCATGTAGAGCGTTAAAGCACCTGTGATATCATACACTAGAGCCGTGATTTCCATTTCCGCATTGAGTCTAGGGTTAGGAGGCTGGAAATATCACATACAACATCAAAGAACCATTATTAAAGTCATGATCCATATACAACATCAAACACCGATTGTTAAAGTCTAGAAATGCCACATATGGCATCGAATGTCAGTCGTTGAAGGACTGATTGTGGTATTGTGGTTCATAGTATTGAAGTTGACTGTGTAAGGTCGTGCTACCATACGTACCATTGAATGAAATAGTTAGAGCTGTAACGTTACCCACAACGTTGGGTTACGATTTTGTGTTGATCCATATGGAATGGAATGTGACTGTTGGTGGTTCTGTGTGTAGGTGTTACCCAGTTTTGAAGGCGGTACGAGCATCCAAGGGACACGGTAATACAAGTATGCTGCCATGTGATTCAAGGATAAAACAATGCTTCAAGTGTTTGCATAAGCGTTGGGCTATGAACATTGTAAAGCATCGAAAATCCATAAAGTACAATTCAAATTGGTATGACTGGTTTGCCAAGACTAGTGGGAGGTAAGGATATCAATATGTTAAAATTTGTTGTTGGTTTGAATTGGGATGGCTAGAAACTTCAGATTAACAAATGAGTTGGGTTTTTAAATTGCGGCTCTAATTCGTTATATGATTGTAATGGTCCGTTGCGGACGCAAATGAACAAAACAATTGAGAGATGATATAGAGAGGAACATGCATTTTTTTGTGAGACAGTTTTTATGCATAATATGTGGGTTTTGACATTTGCGTGAGTGGCATTTTTGTGAAGAAGTGTGAATGATGTACCACTTATAATATGCAGTTGTATGGTGCATGAAAGTACAGGTGAGAGATGGAACAAGATCACACAGAAATCTTGAAGGTGAGCTGATATGTTTTATTTTAACTCTGGTTTTGAAGCTGATACAGATTGCAGACAGTTGAAGGAAATATCAGCAAACAAAGATCACAATTTTAACAGTACTAATGAAAGAGTATAGTAATAGTTTCCGAATGAAAGCAAAGTGTGGAGTAGAACCCTGAAGAATTCCAACAGAGATTGGATAAGAAGGATAGTTGTGTGCAGGTGAGTTGAAGCCTAGAGGGAGCAGAGAGATGCTCAAAGAGGTTCTAGAGAATAGAGAATCGGTGCTTGCCAAAGACCAAGTCCAGAGGGAGGATTGGTGAGGTAAGTGGCAGCAGGGAAGAATACTTTTGCAGAGGCTTTAAGTACAACTCATGATGAGTGAGTGATGAACTCATGAAGATAGAGACAAAGATGACTACTGAAGGTCATTGCAGAGGTTCTGAAGAATACCACAACAAAGGAAATGAGAAGGAAGATGCCAAGTCAAATGGCAGGAGAATGAGTCAAGAGCAGATTGAAAGAGAGGGAGCTGAGATAAATTTTGAGTCTTGAGTTATTGATGGAAATGTTACGGAGAAGTAAAGTAGACCAGAGATGTGGATGGAGTATGAAGAGGAAATTCATATGGCATAGACTGCAAGTGAAGTGGGAACATAGAGTGAATGTTCAGTTGAAGGAAGAGTTACTTAGTTTAAAGGAAGATTTGATATGTGAGCCAGAAATTGGTCCATTACTTTCTGAAAGTAATGATGTGACAGAAGATAAATATATAGAGGAACTGAATCAAATGAAGGATTCAGAGCAGCAAGGGAATATGATAACTGAAGCATCAAGTGAGACCACAAGGTCTTATGTTTTTAAGACTAATAATTTGTGTGTGATTGTAGGTACATAACAGGGTGTTGAAAAAACTTTGATGTTTGTTAAAGAAGAAGAGTTGAATATGAAATCTGTTCAGAATGATGCTGAGATAGAAAGATCTCAGAAAGAAATGAAGACAGAGGGATCTCATGGAAATATTCAGCAGAATGTTGAAGCAGAGGAAGAAGGGCCATCTGATGATTGGTCAGCAGCAAATGAAGGTATGGAAAGTTGTGTAAAATTTCCAAGTTCTACCCCAATTGAGATTGTTAAGTTATATAGAAAGTTAGATCTTCAGAGAAGAGAGTTAGAAAAGCAGAGGATCTATATTCAAGGTGAGTTGCTGAAAGACAAATAAATTGTTCTAAATAATAATCAGGAAACAGAGAGTAAGGAGGTAGGAATGATTCAGCAATTCGAAGAAGTTAATTGTTGTGAACCCGAACAGGGAGACATTCTTGAAATAGATGATATGGAGGAGGGACTAGCTGACAGTCTCATGGAGGATTTAAATCAGCATGCTGATGTGTTGATGGAAGAGGAAATTTCAGAGCAGCATACTGAAACATTGCCAGAGGAGAAAGAGGCACTGAAGCCTTATGTTTTTTATTTTAAATAATTGCTTTGTGAGTACAAGTTTTATTGCAAATGCTGGAGAAAATCTATTGGACCGAGAAATTGAACTGATAAGGCAAATAATGATGAAAGTATCCTAGAAGCAGACAGCGACAGTAAAACAAAGAAGAAGCAACAAGAGGAAGACAAAAAAAGACTGTGAAAGCATAGCCAGTGGGGAAATGCAACATAAAGTGTGGAGACCTGGAGGAAAACAACAAACAAAAGCAATAAAAAATGGAGAATTGCAACACAAGATATGGGATCCAGGAAGACAAAGATCCAAAACACATGATCAAGTGATCATGGTTAATTTCAACCTTGGGAGTCTGATGTAGGAGCATCAAGCTCAATTTTCATTATTTAATTATGTAAGAAGGGGGGTGAGACATTTTAAATTATTTATTTTAATAAATTAAAAGAAAAGGTGAGGAATTTTTGTATATATTCTTTTAATAATTAATAGGATATGAGTGAAATAGAATTAGGTAGCAAATTTAGGGAGTAGGAATTCTATGTACGAGACTTTGTTGAGTCTACACCTAGAATGAATCTAAATTAGATTTAGTTGAGATTTATGTGGAGATATTTTTGGAATGGAGTAAATCCATATTTGTGTATAAATAGGAGAGTTGTGTAAAGAAGAAAATAGCAGAGAGAGTGTGAAGTGAGGAGTGCAGAGAATTAGAAAGATGGGTTGAAGGGCTGAGAGCCAAGAGGCCGTCCAATGTAATATTTGGCCTAAGAATTTTTCTGTTTTAATATCAATATTTTTTACTGTATGGCTCTCTTACTCTTTATGCATATTTTGAGCACCATCCATTGTTATGTTTAATGAAGAATTGAGAATTTTCATGCTGGGTGAAGAAATATGTGTTTATATGCTAGGATTCTGATTTAACCCAGAATCCATGCATTATAAACTTTGTAGAAAACGACGCCGAGCTTCAACTTCTTCGATAACTCTACGTCTTTGAATTTCACCTATAGGGGTGTATTCATGACTTTTTCCTCTAATGAATATATAGGATTTAATATCATCAATCATACAATAATCATGGATGAGGAGCATGTATGCGTTGGCATTGACGTTCATGGTGTTGGCTATTTAAGTCTTCTAGCTCCCTAGAAATTTCAATTTCTCGAACAATTACCCAATCCTGATTTAATTGATCAATAGTAGGAGCGTTATTTAAGTTGTAATAATGTAGAGAATTAATGGTATTCCTTTTATCATTTAATGGATGGACTAGATTGGGTTGTTGATTTAATCGAATGGTCATTAATTAATTTGAAGAAAAGCAATGAATAATATTAATGAACCAATTTATCTATGAGCAAAGTTTTCAAATTCACAAATTTTCCTTTCAAAGGCTTGTTGTGCTTCTTGCAATTAAATATTTTGTGAAATAATAACCCGATTTCATGCACACTCTTCATTCTAGACATTGATTGGAAGGATAAGATCAAGCAAGGAATGAGCAATATTAGTTTGATCACGTAGACAAAATTCAAGATTAGGTTGTTCAAAAGATTGAATAGTCATGAGTCCATGAGATATTTATGATGCCAAGGGAACTAATCATTCCCTAGTGGAGTTGCCAAAATATTGTTGAAAGAAGAGAAGTTTTAATACTTCTCTCAATGAACTCCTAGAATCTCACAAGGCGGGTGAGATATTAGGACAAGTTTATCCAATATTTTATGCCCAGATGTTATGGTTGATTGGAATAGAATTTACAAATTTTTATGATAAAAATAGGTTTATTTACATTGCATTAAAAACAAAAAATAAAACTAAGGTTTATATTTATAAAAAAGTAGCTGAAGTTTCATAATAAATTCAGAAATAAAGGCTGCTCATAGAAAAATCAGTGAACATAATTAAAAATTAGACATGAAATAGCAACAAAATAGTCAATATTTTAGAATCTTGCAACCCCAAAAAATATAAAGCCTCAACTGCGTTAAATTTTGCAAATTTAAGAGAACAAACCACACATAAAAGTATAGAATTATGCAAGAAATATACACCATGAAATATAGATAAAAAGGTTGTTTTATTAAATAAATATCTGTGATTACAATAAAACACAATGGCAAATTCTTGTGAAGAATATTTGGCCAAAATTAAATTGTAAGTATTTGCAATGCAAAAGAGGTCATGTGAAAACACCCTAGAAAGAGAAAAAATTATAAGATAGCCTTCAAACACCTTTGAATGATTTGATACAATCATATTCATCCAATTTTCTCTCCAATATTAATGATTTTTAACACTAGTTAAATTCAGACAAAACCTTCTAACAACAAATAAATTAACAAGAATTTCAAGTTACCTAAAAATACACATTCAAAGGTAGAGTAGAGTTTCCCTTCGAATTGTATCTTCCCTTCAAAAAAAAATCGTTGCCACCTTTGGTTCATCTTCTTGTAACTCACAGAAAAACGAAATTAGAAGGAAGGAATGACAACTAGAAATAATTTAATGCATACCTCTCCTCACAATGTTCTCTCCCCTTCCTTCATAGCCCCCCTCCTCTTTTTATGCCTCCTCAAAGTAGTTTGGAAGTTGAACCACTTTAGAAGTTTTTTATAGTTTAATTTATAATCAAGTGTTGATTTGAATACGAGGATGGGGTTTCTAAAGGAAAATTTGAATTAAATTAACTTTTTAATTATCATGTCTCAATTTCCTAGTAGGTGGGACTTGTTACCCACCACTCTGTGGGTGATATCCCTAGGAGAATTTTTTTCTCCAAGATGGTCCTTAGCTGACAACAACCCCTTGCAACCACCAAATAACTTGGTGTGCCATTTCTCCACCACCTGACTGTATGTTTGAAGGTGGGCCTCCCAAACCAAAAGGCATGCCTTGTTATTTGGTAATTGAGTATTGTAGTTTACTTATCATGGTAACTTTTGGGCATGGATTAATGGGGGAATTCAGCAGAAAGAGTGGGCTAGGTCTGTGATCTCGTCCCATAGACCTCTTTTGGATGTTACGCTTGGACCCTAGTCCCATGGGAAATCTTTTACTGACCTTTGGGCTTTAGGGATGGTAATACATGGGAAACCCTAATTTTGGTTGTGTGGTCCCTCTCCCTCATCCACATATATCACTCCCCTTCCATTAATTATAACCCCATTCATCATTTCTACCCCCTAGGTCCACATTCCTCCATTGGGTCGGTTAGTGTCAATATGTTCAATGATCAAATATGCTCTTTCAGTTTACTTTTTAGTAGTCCTAGGTAAATTTTTTGTCTTTTCAAACAAATTTTCAAATAAATTTTGGTCACTGCATATGGTCTAGGTCTAAAATGCTACTCCCCTCATCCATTCATGGCTATCATCATATCAGAGGTCATGTCATTCATTTTCATCTAGGGTCATATATTAGTTACTCCATCTCCATCTAGGTCTATGTCCAAGTGTCCTTGTTTCACCACTATAAAGTACAATTATGTCATAAAACAGGGAAAACAAGAATTCATTTTCATCATACAAGTAATTTAAAGGGAGTTAGCATAGGTAGGGAAATAAAGTAAGATAATTTGTCTTATTTCAAAGCTTGTTACATTGTCAAATTGTTTCAAAAAGGCAAAAAAATCCTCAAAGTTTTTGGTTTCACTAAAAGACAAAAAAGGTCATTTCAAGATGTTATAAAGAGAAAAGAAGGCTTATTCAAATCATTTTATCTTTTCATGTTTGGTAGATATCCTCTCTTACCTTCAGCTTACTTCGTAATTATCAAGCGTTGGAAGAAAATTGAGAAAATTGCTCTAAAGATACCTCTGCTACACATCTGGAAGGTTGTGTTACACTTCTGGAATGCTCTGCTACACATTTGGACACCTTCTCTACGAATATGGGAGTGTGCTACGCTTTTGGAATTTGGCTCCTAAATCACTCATCCGAGCTCTAGGACCACTGCAATAAGTTTCTAAAGCTTATTCAACATTAAGTCAACACCTCACATCCTCCTTAAGTCAATTTATTAGGCAGGGTATTGATTTTCTTGCTTACATCCTCTCCCACTACATTTTTACTTTTTTCCTATCATTGATTGATTTCAATGGAATAGACACTAACCCTATCATCTAATACCCTCATAAACCTTCCCCAGAAAATACTCTATCATTCCCTACCATTTACAGCTTCCCTAAACATCATTCCCATCAAAACCCTAATTTCATACTATTTTTCTATTGGAAAACTAGGAAATCCCTATGTTTTCCTAATTTGATCACCTTTCTTACATCCAATTCACCATATTTCACCTGTAATTTGAAGGAAACATATAACCCTACATCCTGAAATTTTTTGGGAATTTTTCTTGGCTTCATTACCCTTCATCTCACCCTCCAAACTTACCCTACCCTTGTCCTATGTTTTTCCAAATTCACTTCCCATACCCACTACATCTAAACACCTAGGGTTTCATCCTTTTAATAAAAATTATGGAAAGTGAAAAGAAAATCCACAAAGGAGGCCAACACTTCATATTTGAGCCATCCATCTTGAAAGAAGTCAATGCCTCACCTTTTTCCAAGATATTCTTTGAGAGGATTGGATGTTTGAGGTTTTGTGAAAGAATTATCGAAGAAGGTTGATATATTCAATTGACAAGCCTATTTGCCACTAGTTTCAACATGGGAAAGGCCATCACTACAGGTGTAGAGTTCAACATATCAACATAGGTGATTTCTTCAATAACAAGTATTCCTAGTCACAGAGAAAAGCGGTTCAAGGGCATGGACTTAGACCTTGAAGATTAAAATTTGTTCCTCAAACCTCATTCCAAAGAAAACCCTAAGTACATTTTCCCTTTTAGGCACCTACTTGAAAGTTTTATGAGGCTAATTATGAGATATTTCACATGTGAAGGAGATTCTCTAGGTTGTACATGTACCATGTTAGATTGTTGATGCACTTCACCTCTACTAAACCACTTGACTTACCAATTTTTTAATACAAAAGTCTGCTTAAAATGTCTGAAAAGGTCCAGAGCAAACAAAATATCACTATCAAAGTCTATTCCACCATGAAATATTCAAACTCATTGTTTTGCATCATCTAGAGCCATCAATATGACTTGGGAAACCTTCATGGAGAAAGTAGCGGCTGCACCCACTACTAGTCCTCATGTCCTTCATAGCATACCATCACAATCAACATCATCACAACCAATGGAGGTTGGCTCTTCCAGCAAGCAAGATCACATTTCAAAATATACTAGGGTTTTTGAAGTCACTCACACCTATGAGAAGGGAAAGAGATAGTTTTTTTCTCCCAAATCCATCAATAGTGTATCTACACTTGATACTATAGCTTAGCAAAGAGAAATATAAGAGTAGCCACTCATGCATCAGATTGAATCACCATTGCACCAACATGATGAAAAGGCGCCCTTGGAGATTGAGGTGGCAGAGAAGGTGAAGGATAATTCATTTGAGGAGATCATAAAGAAGAAGGATGAGGAAATAGTATAATTGAGGGAGACATTCTCAATTGCAAATCTCAAATTACTTTCCTACAACAAGAAAATCTTCAGCTAAAGGTGAAATTATTCCTCCAAGATAAACTTGAGGTACATGTTGATGCAGATAAAGGTAAGGGAAAAGAGATTGTAGATGATTATTAGCTGGAGGATGCAGAGGTTGGAACAAAAAGAAGAATGCCAATAACAACAGGCCCAAGAAGGCGCTTCAGAGGGAAAGAGAGTCAACAGCTCCTAAATCAGGTGGGCAGACTTTTGATGAGCTAATTCTTGATGAGATCATTCAAGACAGAGAGTATTGGCTTGATAGGGTCAATGGAAACCTTGAGAATATTCTAAGGAAATCTAAAAAGAATAATAATCTCCAGAGACATATAGCCAATCATTATCGCGCCAAGAACAAAATTTCACAAATCTGGCTCAAACAAGTGAAAAAGAAGCTCATAGAGGCTTAAATTAAGCTTAAGGAGAAACAAAACTTAGACCTCCTTGTTGAGGCATCCATGTATTTTTAGCCCATCCTCCGTAGCTGTTATAAAACAAATTTTGTCCAATTTTGAGCACTTTTTTCATTTTTGGTGATTTTTGCACTAATCTGGAAATTCTACCTTCACAGAAATGTAATGCCTATTGGTGTCCCGTGATTTGGTAGATTGGTATACCAAATGACAAGGAAACATGGAACCAGTCTTTGGAGCCCTAGGACCTAGCCTTCCTGGACTCAGAGAGGGATCTCTCTATTTGTTTGCAAAGGATACGAACTTGTTTGCTTTATATGGTTGATTTTAGGCTAGTTATTAAGTGTGAGGTTTTGTTGTTTATTTTGGTTGGGTATAATGATCAAGAAGCATAGGTTGAATGAGGAAATATTTGAGTCATTGGGAAATGGAGTCAAATGGAAGTCATGATAGGTTCATCAATGGATCAGGGAGTATTATAGGGAAAATCTAACTTGGTCAGTGGATCTTCAATTGTGAGATGGACATCAATTGTGAGAATGAAAGTAGGGTAAAGGGCAATCAATAATCCTTTATCATATGTACTTCTCAAAAAAGGGACTTAAATATCACAAAATCATGAAGAGGCAATCAATAGGCAGGGCAAACCATAATTCTACAATCCACACTTCAGCAAGTAATAATTCAAGAAAAACCTTTACAACGAAATATAGAAGGCAAGAAACTCATTTAACTTCTAGTGATTTCACCTTCAAGGACATAAAACACTTGAGACACACATATAACTACAATCAGAGAAGAGGGAACTCCTAAAAATCCTTGATTGTAGTTATGAAGACCTCTAAAACAATTAGTTAAGCAAGTACAAAGGGTATGATCGGAACAAAACCTCTTTGGCAGACTTTAAAGAATGGTACTTTAGAGAGAGACTTCAAAAAACAATGTTTAAGTGGCAGCAAGTAAGCAAGGAAAACCATAAATCATGCTTGAAACCAACTATATTCAACTATTTATGAAGCAAACAGGCTTAGGGGGTCTAGAGAGCAATTAAGAATTCTCTGAAATGTCCTAGCATAAGAAAACATTAAGGCAATGAAGAATAAACAGAACTAAGGTGCTTTCAAAAGACATTTCTTAGCCTAAAAATTTTATTCTACTACTACAGAGAAAGATGGAAACATAATGAAAATAGGAAATAACAATAACATATTAGAAGCACTTCACCAACAACCAAGCTCGGGGATCCAGTGATCTAGCCTCCTCCATCAGCAAACAAATCAAGACATCCACAAGTTCCAAGACTTCAATTCCTTTTCAACTTCCAAGAGACTATGTATTAATTCAAAGAGTCATCAAATGCCAACAAGATAATGAGTTCAACTACAATATTTATGATGCAAATGAGGAGGTGAAGCCTAAGATAGAATTTGAGTATCATTTATTACAGAGTAAGTGCATTCCTAACCTTGAATACTATGCAAGGCTCAAGGCAGGAATATCTGCAGCTACTTCTCTGTTTTAATAACTTCTATCTTAACTTCTAAGGAAAAATAGGTGAATGTGTTGACTTTAAGGCTTATTCATAACTTTTACAATAACTGTTTGACAGATAAAATATCTCTGACTTAGCTCAATAACTGCCTAATGATTTCTTGAAGGAAACAAAGCATTTAGGTGGCTAAAAAATATCTTTAAGGGGAATAACTGTTGTGAGCTGAGTCATTTGAATTTGTCTTGGGTTAATCTATCCTTTGTCTGTCTTTAATCTCTGTCTTAAGCCTTAAAATCTGTATTTATGTTTTGTTGTCTGCTTTTTATCATATTTTCTTTAATTTGTTTTGATCTCTGTTCTATTCTTTTAATCTTATGATTATTTCTTTCGATCCTTTGCCTTTATCCTTTTAATCTTTCCACTGTCTGCTTTTCTTTCGTTGACTGCTGCTTTGATTGACTTGTGTCTTCTTGTGTGCATGAGAGGCCTCTCTTTGTAGTTGGTGGGTTTATGATTTGACGATGAGCATGCTTCATCGTTGATCAAACCTTGAGGAGGCCTATGATTTCCCCAATTTTGGATTTAATACCCCTGGATCGTCACCCAGGGTTTCATCCATCATTTATGGACTGTGAGAGGGCACTTTGGACCTTTTCCGCCATTAAAACCTGCACAAAACATGAACCATTAGCCTTTAAAACCTGTGGGAGGGATTTAATGCATTTTTCAAGGTTTGGAGCTGTCGGGAGACGTTTGCAGAGGAGGAGAGGGTGCAGAGTTCCAAAGGCGGAACTAGGCGACATTCAAATGGAGGCGAGAAGAAATTTGAATTTGGCATGGAGGTGAAAAATGGTTTTGATAAACCGGGGTGGTTTATTGCATGGATTGGGGGCGATAAGCGGTTTGGGGCGAAATGGACGCGATACCATAGAGAAATTGTCGCGTGGCAGGGCGAAAACTGCCCATTTCGTGCAGGTTGTGAAACTTTAAATCTATCGTGATTTTCTATGCGATATGCATTATGGGCCGTCAGATCTCGGATGATCAAAGGAGTGGAATGATCATAGGAGCGACGAGAGGATTTGGGAGGTGGATCCCGGGGACAGGTGGCACATTATGAATGGGGTCAGGGGGTAGTGGAAGGTGGGACTCGAGGCGAGGTGACGTGGAGACCTTTGTCAAGTAGCGTGGGGTTATATCAATGCAGGGCAAGGTGGGGGATGCGATAGTCGTTGGATCGGGGGAACAAATCCCGATCAATGGTGGAGATGGCTCAGTGAAATGAAATATGGGGTGAGGGAAAGTGGGCCCGCCTTTTAATATTTCAAAGGTTAAGGGGTATGTATAATAAGGTTTTGGGGGTTATAATAAAACAGAAGGGGTAGAGTTTTATAAAAACAAGGAAGGGGCTAATGAATAAGTGGAGGACAAGGTCTTATGCAGTCGAAGGGGGCTATGGCTTAAGCAGAGACGGGCTTAAGGCCTGTTTTTATAAAAAGAGCAGGTTTTATACATAAAAAGGGTTTGATGTATAATTTAAATGACCTGATAGGATAAAATTTAGTTTTAAACAATGTAAAATGAGGGTTTTTACATTGTTTGATATGTCTAAAGGAATAATGATAAAATTAAGGGGATTGATGAAGGTTTCGAGGAAGGGAAAAAAGTGGGTTTTTCTGAGGAAGAGGGCTATGAATGAGAGTGAAAGTGAGGTGATGAAATGAGGCAAATAGGCCCAATTAATGAAGTTTTATTTGTAGCATTGGGGTAGATTTTTTAGGAGACAAAAGATAGAGAAGTTTAGTGAAACAGTTAGGATTAGGATAATGAAGGCAGTGAGATTTCTAGAACTCACAATATTTCTCAAATGTTGTTTCTTAGAAATCTAGGATCATAATTTAGTCATCTTTTGATATTAGCAAAAATTTATGATGACTAACAGTGGCTCCACTTGGGGAAGGAAGCTCCCTTTTGGAGTTGTCCAAAAATTTCAGTTTATCAATCTTTGAGTTTCAGCAGACCAGTGTCTTTTCCATTGGGTAACTTTTCTTATTTCTTTTCACTTGTTGATAATTCTTTTGAAGTGAAAATGTTAACCATCTAAAACATATGATTTCCCTTAACAACATTTCTACTTACCCACCTACTTATCCTAACATTTTCTCTTCTTTGAGTGCACTTGAACTGGAAAACTCTTGACATTTTTATTTTTGAAAACAAAAATAAACTATCTACTTCAATCCTTATTTCTTCCAAGAGTTCAGTTTAAACTAGTGAACTCTTTTTATTCTCTACCTGAATTGTTTGACTACCAAGATTAAACTGTTTGGCAGTCTTGATTCTCTAACCTATTGACATGAAATTTAAAACATGGTTCAAATCAGGATTAGGCAGTCTGACTTACCATGGGTGTGGCATTGGAACAAGCTGCACACAATCATTATTTTGCATAAAGTAACTTTAGAAAGATAGGGCTGTGATCTATCATTTGTAATGCATCCTTATCTTCCTCTTTGGTTCTATTTTAAGCATGTGGAACCAGTATCTTATATTCCCTAATCTATCTTTCTTGATAAGTCAAGTTTGAAATAATCTTGACCATCATTGTTTTCACTAACTTATCAACAAAAATTTAAAGCATGTTCATCTATGATTAGGCTGGACGACTGAACAAGATATCATTTTGAATCAGTAGTGGAATTTAGGCTTGCACACTTTCAGTAGTACTGTTTTTTGGGTATGGGGCTATAACTCTTTTGAATCTATCCTCTTTTTCCTTTCTTCCATTGTTTTTGTATTTTCTGTTTTTCAAGGCTTTCTCATGCAACGTTTATGTACAATGAATGAAAGTTTTGAAGCTAAAACTCTTGACTGAAATAGTGTTTGAGCATCCTGCCATTGATAGGACCTCCAAATAATTCTTCTCCATTCAGCCCTTGTAAAAAAAAAACATTATGACCCCTAATTGAGTGAATGATGTAAGGCCCTTTCCACAAATTCTCAAATTTGCCATGTTTACCCCTGTCTTCTCTTCTAGAATCCCATTTCAAGACTGTATCTCCAATTTGGAAATTGTTAGCTTTAGTTCTTTTTTCAAAGATCTTCTTGATGCTCTCCTGAACTGTTTGTGTTATTTTGTACACTTCCTCTCTTATCTGCTGCAAATGAATGGTCTGAATTAGCCTTCGTTGCATGTCATTTTCTTTTGATTGCACTTCTTGGAGGAGTTTCATGACTGGAACTCATAAGGATGTTGGTGTTGTGGTCTCGTGATTTGGAAGATTGGCATACCGAATTACAAGGAACATGGAATCAGTATTTAGAGTTCTAGGACCTAGCCTTCCTAGACTCAGAGATGGATCTCTCAGGTTGTTTTGCAAAGGATATGTGCTTTTTTCTTTTAAGGGTTGATTTTAGGCTAGTTATTAAGTACAAGGTTTGTTTGATTGTTTTGGTTGGGTATAATGATAAGAGAGAATAGGTAGAATGAGGAGATCTCTAAGTCATTGGGCAATGGAGAAAAATTAAAGTCATGATAAGTTTATTAAAGGATCGGGGAGTATCATAGGGCAAATCTAACTTGGCCAGTGGATCTTCAAAATTTTTAGGATAATGAGATGAACATTAAGGATAGGAATGAAAAGTAGGACAAAGGGAAATTAAGAATCCTTTATCATGTACTTTAAACAAGAGAAATATTTCAAGGTAACTGTTAGGAGCAAGCCAAAGGACAGGGCAAACCATAGACTTCTTTGGACAAATTTTTTAATAAGAAAAACCTTTTAGACAACAATCTAGCAGTCAAAAGACCACTTTGAGATAAATACAACATATAAGATAACAACGAGAGAAGCCTAAGATCAAACAAAAATAATTTAATTTTCTTTTGACTAACTCTCTAGGGATCTTTAAAGCAACCTTTTGAGGCAGTCCAGAGGACAGGGCTTACCATAGAATTCCCTGGTTTAGACTCTAGTAACCATACTTTAAAGAAGTTTCAGAAACAATATCTCAAGTTATACTCAAAGGAGCATGGACTCACCTCTAATTTCCCTGGTTTGACTCTATTGAAATCATTTATTAGAAATAACCTCTCAAGCCGTACTCAAAGGAACATGGACTTACCAAAAGAGAAACCCCTTGGTTATATTCTATTGAATTGTTTCTAAAATAAAAAGCTATATGGAACTAGAGGGAAATTAAGAATCCTCCAATAAGACCTTGCAGAATAAAACATTAAGACAGTGAAGAGCAAACAGAACTAAGGTGCTTTCAAAAGACATTTCTTAGCCTAAAACGTTTGCTCTACTGTAACAAAGAAAGATGAAAATATAATGAAAACATGAAATATAAATAATAGATAGAAGCAGTTCACCAACAGCCAAGCTCAGGGATCCAGTGATATAGCCTCCTCCATCAACAAACAAATCAGAGCATCCACAAGATCCAAGACAACAATTTTCCTTCAACTTCCCAGAGACTATGTATTACTTCAAAGAGTCATCAAATGCCAACAACACAATGAGTTCAGATGCATTATTTATGCTGCAAATGAGGAGGTGGAGCTCAAGATAGGGTTTGAGTATCATTAATTACACAGTAAGTGCATTCCTAACTTTGAAAACCATGCAAGGCTTAAGGCAGGAATATCTGCAGCTGCTTCTCTGTTTCAATAACTCTATCTTAACTTCCTAAGGAAAAATAGGTGAAATGTTTGACTTTAAGGCTTTGTAATAACTTTGCAATAACTATTGAGTTGTTTCAAAATATCTCTGACTGTGTAATAACTTCCCACTACCTTTATGGAAAGAAATAATGCTGTAGGTGGCAGTTTTGGTCTTTGGAGAAGTAAATGCTTCTTTGTTGAGTTATCCGAAATTGTCTTTGGGTAAATCTATCTTTGTTTAATCATATTAACTCTGTCTTAGGCCTCTGAACCTTGATTAAGCTTTTATAATTTTTCCCACTGTCTTTATCCTCTGTCTCTAGTTTATGACTATTTGTTTATTCATTCTTCATTTTTAAACCTTTGAATTTCATCCTTTAATCACTGTCTTCATGGCTAATCTTCTATGTTTATCCTTTGATTTAGAATTAGCCCTCTAATCCTTTTGTTCTTCATTTTCTTCACTGTTGCTTCTGTTGTAATCGTCCTTTGTGTGCAAGGAAGGTTTCTTCATGGTAGGAGGGTTTATAACCCATCAATGATCATGATTCGTCGAGGGTTAAGCCTTTATGTAAACCCCTAGCCTTATTTTATGTGCATTTGCCTCTTGGATCATCATCCAGAGGTTATTTTGACCATTTGGAATGCCCTTTTTGGAATCACCACCATTAAAACCTGTAAAAACAAAAACAAACGTTAATTTAAAACTTGCGAGGATTGGAGAAACTGCATTTTCGGGGTTTTTGAAGCGATCAGGAGGCGTTTTGCAGAGGAGAAATGGAGCGGAGGGTAAGATTTTGTATGCGGAACCTGATGAATTTTGAACAGAGGTGAAGAAATTTGATTTTTGCGTGAGGAGGGAAAAGTGGTTTCGAAAAACCACGGTGGTTTATCGAGCACATTGAGGGTGGTAAATGGTTTCGGGTCAATTGGACGCGATTCCACTAGGCAATTGCCGCGTGGTGAGGTGCATACCACCTATTTGTTAGAAAATTAAATATTACAGAGCAATGAAACACATAAAATATGCGGAAAACACAAGCACACAGAGCACATAAAACCAGAGAGACACAAAAATACTTGGTTCACCCAGTTTGGGCTACATCCACCCCGAATAGCCAGTCCTTCCTTTCATTTATCCAGTAAAATGAAGAGACACAACCTACATCAGATCCGTTGTAATATCCTCTATTCTCTCTTACAGTCTCCCTATCTATTTCTCGCTTCGAGAATACACATACAATGCACAACCGAAATACAATACCCTCATACAAGCGAGGGGTTGCCTGCTAGGGCAAAAAACCCTAAACTAAACATAACTTCTACCGTCAGATCATCTGCCTAATGAACAACCCAGATTGACTAGAAATTACTATACTTTTACAAGGCAAGTTTACATCTGTTTTTAGCTTCGGGGGCGCTTTGTTGAGATTGCAACAAGATGATGAGCTTAGTGAAAAGAGTCGCCTTCACTAAGTGGGCCTGCAGGCTATTTTTGGCGCACGTTTATTTTTAGACTATGTCTATTTTTAGACATGTCGATCATATTTTATGAGTTGCAGGATGCTATTTGTGGATGGTTGGTCAAGTTGGAAAAATAGATGGACTTCTATTTTTAGACATATTGGGCGGAATCTATTTTTAGATTTCCAGTCTAAAAATAAATATGTCGAATATTATTAGCTCTTAATAATATTTGGACTATAAACATTATCTTATTCTCTTGGAGCACTTCAGTTAAGTGCACAGATGTGGCACAGGAGCTGACAGAAGGAATTACGCTATTCCTGAGGGTTAAGTGGAGCTATTGCATGGAGACTTCAGTTAGAACTCATGTGACGGAGTTTGGTGGAGTTATTGAGGTAGTTGGTGGAGTTGTGTTCAGTTTAACTCAGTTAGACACAGTTGAGCTAGTTGTATCTAGTCTAACTGATTGATACACTAGTGAGAGTGGTGTGAATTAAGTATTAATTAATTCACTAATTATTAACTCATTAATCAACTAAAGAATACATCAGTTAACTACAGTGCATGGACAGTTTCAGTGGAGACCAGTGAAGAGGTAGGTGAAAGAGCAGTGTGACTATCAGTTGTGACTATAGTGTTGCATGAATTGCAACACACAGTGGTTGGAGATGCCAATGAGGATTGCGTGAGCAAGGCTGGACCAATTCGAATTCATTCAGAGCCAAAACCTTTGACGGTGATTATGCGATGAGCGAGGGTTAGCAATTAGCGAGAAGATCGGTGCATGGGATTGCTAGATCGGACCTGATTGGTCAATATCGGTCAGGTGTCTTGAGAGACTTGTGAGAGAGGAGATTTGTTATGATGATTGTTGTGATATCTATGACATATATTATTACAAATATTTGGGGAGGGGTTTTCAGCTTTAAGCTTTCCCATAAATTATTGTGTTCATGTGTGTGAATTTTTATGGTTTTAATGTGTGCATGCAATTGATTTTATTTCCGCAATTAATGATCAATGGTAGAAGAGATTATGTATTGTGCATGAAGTCAAATAGTGTGTGATCAAGAGAATCTCGGATGTATAACATATCAGTTATATAATTTCTACATGGTATCAGAGCGATATATTGGTCAATTTGGAGACGATTACGAAACTTCTTGTTAGACGCAGATTCAGGTTTTTGTCTTGGTGGGTCGTTACGATGGTGTTGTTTTCTTGGTGTCGAAGTTGATATGTCTTTCAACGGATTGCAATTGGAGTATGCCCTTGAGGGCAGATTGAATTATATTGCATGGAAGGACAGGATGGAGGCGGTGCTGGATGACAATGGGTTGAAGGATTTCATAGATGCAGAAGTTCCAAAACCTACTTCTAGTGATGCTATCGTACTTGACGCATGGCAAAAGAAGACAACAAAGTATCGAAGGATTTTGTTGGAAGGTGTGAAGGATCACATAGTGTCCAGCCTTCATGGTAAAGCTTCTCCATTCTTGATGTGGAAAGCTTTGAAAAATTTGTTCCAAAGCAAGAGCAACCAGAGGAAGTTGGCGCTCAAGGATAAACTCAGGAACATAAAAATGGAGAAAGGCGACAGTATACCCAAGTTCCTCATGAAGTTTTTCCAGTGCAGGGATGAGTTGGGAAGTGTGGGGGTTATTGTAGATGACGAGGACTTGGTGAGCTTGGCTCTCCTTGGGCTTCTGAAGAGTTGGCATTCCTATCAGGACTCTGTCAATGGTCGGGAGAAATTTCCAGGATGGGAGCGACTTTGGTCGGATCTTGTGCAAGAGGAGATAAGGCAGAGTACTAGGGATGGATCTTCATCGAAGAATGTAGATGAAGAAAATTGCGCTTTGGCTGCCATAGCAAGGAAAGGGAAGAGCAAGAAGAATTCTTCTCAATCCGGTGTGAAAGGAAAGAAGCGGGATATGTCCAAGGTGAAGTGCTTTCACTGTCACCAACACGGACATTATGCCACTACTTGTCCACATAAGAAGAAAAATAAGCAGGCTGCTGGATCTGTAGCTAGAGAGGCCTTAGCCTCATAGTTTGAGCTAGATTTTTTTCTGATCGCATGCTTGGTCTCAAGTGTGTTGGGATCAGTTTGGTTTCTTGACAGTGGTGCATCTTTTCACATGATCAGAGACAAATATTTGTTTACTGATCTAGATGAGAAAGATCTTGGAGTGCACATCGAGATGGGCGATGATGGTAGATACAGTGTGACCGGTATTGGTACCATTTACTTTGAGAGGGAGTTTGGTAAACCCTTCATATTAAATAATGTCATACATGTTCCAGGATAGAAGAAGAATCTAATCTCTATGGCGATGTTGGAAGACAAGGACAGTGATGTCTTTTGCCAGGTATGTTTTCTGCAGAAGGGTAATCAGAAACCTTGAGAGCAGGGTTCGAGTTAAGAACCTTTATCAACAGGTAGATGGCCGCAAAATGCACAGTGTATGAGTGGTGGGCTGGATGAGGGCAGCCATGGCATTGTGATATTAAATACTCACCATGTATTTAAAATTCTTTGTTAGAGCTTGTTTTCCCAAGCCTGTGGTACACTTGTGCACCGGGACAAAGGTAAGGGATGTACTTTGGGGAAATTTGTGAAAGCCATGTTTCACGAGAAGGGTAGTCGCGCCATGACGATCCTTGAGAGAATTCACATAGACGTGTGTGGAACTTTCTCAGTAGCTTCGACAGCAAAGAACAGGTATTATGTGATATTTGTTGATGATTTTTCTCGTAAGTGCTAGATCTTCTTCATGCAGAAGAAGAGTGAGACATACTCAAATTTCTATGAGTTCAAGGAACTGGTTGAGAAATAATCGAGGAAGCAGGTGAAGGCTTTTAGGAGAGACAATGGTGGTGAATTCATCTCTGGTGAATTCAAGGACTTTTGCAGCACAGAAGGAATTCGAAGAGAGCTCATAGCGCCTCATAACCCACAGCAGAATGGGGTTTTTGAGCGAAAGAATAGAATGATCATGGGGGCTGCACAGGCGATGTTGCATGATCAGGGCCTTCCCATAGACTTGTGGGCTGAGGCATGCAATACTGCGGTTTATGTGCAAAACCGTTGTCCTCATAGGATACTTGGCATGAGTACATCCAAGGAGGCGTTTTCTGGTAAGAGGCCTGATATTTCTCATTTGAAGATTTTTGGCTCACTTGTTTACATTCATGTGACAAAGGATGCCAGGAAGAAGCTAGATCTGACCGCAGAGGTTGGGATATTTGTGGGGTACACTGATACACCCCACAACTATCGTGTGTATTTGCCAGATAGTTGAAAGACTGTTGTGCGACGGGATATCAAATTTCATGAGGAGAAAGCCATGAAGTGTTCGCTTGAGAGGGAGCCATACTTGCATGCAGATGAGGATCTATTAGTTCCTAAGGATGAGCCTCAAGATGTGGATCAGTCACAAGAGGAGGTTCATGAGGTGGAAGAAACCACCCAGGCAGCGCCAACCATCAGAGGGCGCATGCGCACTACAGAAGCCGAGCGACTGGCTCGGGATGCAGAGAAGGTTGTAGGACCACCTACAGCACAGCGCAGACAGAGACAGTCACCGGATCGGTACACTGGATACATGGCTCTTATGAGTCAATGTGTTGTGACAGAGCCATCCTCTTTTGAGGAAGCCGTGGAGGACCCCGCATGGGTTGATGCCATGATCGAAGAATATGATTCGATCATCAGGAACAGTGCATGGGAGATTGTCCCAAGACCGGTTGGGAAATCAATGGTAGGTTCGCGATGGATCTACAAGGTGAAGCAGGCGGCTGACGGGAGTGTGGAGAAGTACAAGGCGAGATTTGTCACCCGTGGCTTCTCACAGATCGAGGGGATCGGAACGATTATGAGGAAACCTTACACTGTCATGAAGGTACATTCCATACGTACGATTCTTGCTCGCTCATGGGGTGGGTACATTCATCGATGGATGTGAAGATCGTATCTCCTTACCGGACAATAGAGGAGGTGTACATAGAGTGTACCAAGGTTTCGAGATCTTCAACAACGAGTCGCTTCCCCTTCCAGCAAGAGTGCCGTATGGGTTGAAACAAGCACTTCAGTTGTACACACGATAGACAATTACTTCACCTATTCTGGATTCTCTAAGAGTGAGGTGGATCCAACTCATCAGACAGCTTCGGAGGGTGTTGCCGATCATTGTGCTTTATGTAGATGATTTGATTCGACAAAGATGAACTCGTTGATACACTCATGCAAGGCTGATCTCGCAAAGGATTTGAGATGAAGAATCCCTGGGGCCTCCTTCATTATTTCCTGGGATTGGAAATTTGGCAGCGTAGTGATGGATTGTTTGTGTCTCAAGGCAAGTATGCCCGAGAGATACTAGAGAAGTTCAACATGAATGGTTGCAAGCCTATCGACACTCCTCTTCCTGGTGGATGGAGGAAATACGATGCTACATCGGCAGAGATAGTGGATGCCACTGTTTATCGACAGTTGGTGGGGTTGCTTATGTATCTAGTCAATACACGACCTGACATATGCTACGCTGTTAACCAGCTTTCACAAGCTATGGTTAAGCCTACCAAGCTCTTTTGGAAGGTATGCAAGTATGTATTGAGATATCTCAGAGGCACATCGGGATATGGATTATGGTACAGATAGTCGGATGAGGTGAAGCTGTGTGGCTTCACGGATGTAGATGCAGATTGGGCGTGGAGCCCAAATGCATGCAAAGAGCACAGACCGAGGGATTTTCGCACGGTCGATGGTGAGTTTCGGTACAGCAGGAAGCAGAGATCCGTGGCACTCAGTTCAGCGGAGACCGAGTATATGGCAGCAAGTTTGGCTGCATGCAAGGCTATATGGATGAGGAAGATCCTGGTTGGGTTGTTTGGTTCACACTTAGATCCTACTGTGATATATTGTGATAATCAGAGTTGCATCAGACTCTCGGTTAATCTAGTATTTCGTGATAGATCTAAACACATTGACATCCGGTATCATCATATCAAAGATTGTGTGCAGTGGAAGATCATGTTACTTTCTTACATTCCTACGAAGGATCAGGATGCTGATATCTTGACAAAGGCGCTCACCAGGAGAAAATTCGAATACCATAGAGGCAGGATCGGGGTGGCAGATAATCCCTATCTTGTTGAGAGGGAGTGTTGAGATTTCAACAAGATGATGAGCTTAGTGGAAAGAAGTCGCCTTCACTAAGTGGGTCCGCAGGCTATTTTTGGCGCAAAGTCTATTTTTAGACATGTCGATCATATTCTATGAGTTGTAGGATGCTATTTTTGGATGGTTGGTCAAGTTGGAAAAATAGATGGACTTTTATTTTTAGACATTTTGGGTGAAGTCTCTTTTTATACTGCCAGTCTAAAAATAGACATGTCGGATATTATTAGCTCTTAATAATATTTGGACTCTAAACAATATATTATTCTCTTGGAGCATTGAAATTCAGTGCATGATGTGGCACAGAGCCGATGTATGAATTACACTATTCCCGAGGGTGTACGTGCAGATCTATCACATGGAAATCCGCTTAAGGGAGTACTCATGTGACAGTTTGGTGGAGTTATTGAGGTAGCTTTGTGATGTTGTGTTCGCCTTTAACTTAGTTAAACATAGTTGAGCTAGTTGTATCTACTCTAACCGATTGATACACTAGTGAGAGTTGTGTGAATTAATTATTTAATTAATTCACTAAATAATAACTAATTAATAAACTAAATAATACATCAGTTAACTACAGTGCATGGCAGTTTCAGTGGAGACCAGTGGAGAGATAGGTGAAAGAGCAAGTGTGACTATCAGTTGTGACTATAGTGATGCATTGATTGCATCCAACACTCAGTGGAGATGCCAATGAGGATTGCGTGAGCAAGGCTGGATTAATTCAAACTCATTCAGAGCCATTATTTAGTAGGGATTGTGCAGTAGAGGCAAAGCAAAGGGTGTGTATGTGAGATCTATGCATGGGATTTTCTAGATCGACTCGATTAGTGTAGCAATTGAAGATTGTACCGAGAGCTTTGTGAGGAGCTTCGTATGATGATTGTTACATGATCTCTATGACATATAATATACATATAGTTGGGGGTTTTCAGCTTTAAGCTTTCCCATAAATTACTGTGTTCATATGTGTGAATTTTTATGGATTTAATGTGTGCATGCAATTGATTTTATTTCCGCAAGTAATGATCGATACTAGAAGAGATTCTGTATTGTGCATGAAGTCAAATAGTGTGTGATCAGGAGAATCTCGGATGTATAACATATTAGTTATATAATTTCTACATGCTTCCCCCAAAACCCCCCACCAGGGGGGGTGGGGGGGGCTCCATAAAGTCACAACCGCCCCCCCCCCTGGACCCCCTAGGCAACATTTAATTTCGTACAAAATAAACAAGATAATCAGGCTCCACACCCAACAATCTCCCACTTGGAGATTGATTGTAGAAATTGCACTGCTGCTTCATTTGATGGACAATGACTCCTCTTTGGACCTGGCTGTTTCTCATGTTCATCATCATCCTTGAATACCAATTGAAACTGAGCATAATCTCAGTTTCTCCCTGGTTACAACTTGTGTTAGCATATCTGTAGGATTCTAGCTAGTGTGTATCTTTTCCAGCTTCAACTATCCATCTTCCAATACTAACCGTATGAAATGGTACTTGAGCTATATGTGTTTAGTCCTGGAATGAAATGTTGAGTTCTTTGCAAGATGAATGGCACTTTGGCTATCACTGTATAACATGCCCATATCATGATTCTTACCCAATTCATCCATAAACCTTTGTAACCAAATCATTTCCTTACTAGCCTCTGTAGCAGCAAAATACTCTGCTTCTGTTGTTGAAAGTGCAACAACACTTTGGATTTTTGAAACCCGACTGACAGCTGTTCCACCTATAGTAAATACATACCCTGTAGTGCTCCTCCTGTTATCTCTGTCACCTGCCATATCTGCATCAACATATCCCTGTAGAGAAATGTTTGAACCACCAAAGAATAATGCTTGATTTGTGGTACCTCTCAAATATATGAGAATCCATTTTTTATCGCCATCCAATGTTCTTTTCATATTGTTCATGTACTGCCATAACTCCCACGTATGTGCAATATCAGCTTGTGCGTACCATTGTTACATTAAGCTCAACAAACTCGATGCATATGGAACTTCAGACATATATTCCATTTCTTCGTGGGTCTTGGGGCACCTCTCCTTACTAAGTTTGAAATGGCTAGCAAAAGGTGTACTAACTAGTTTTGCATTTTGCATATTAAATCTTTTCAACACCTTTTGTATGTACTCATTCTGAGACAATGTTAATTTGCGATTTTTCCTGTCTCTACTTATTCTCATACCAAGGATTTGTTTTGCAGCTCCCAAATCCTTCATTTCAAATGAATTTTCCAATTTGTTTTTGAGCACATTTATTTCTTGCGTGTTAGACCCTGCAACAAGCATGTCATCTACATACAATAACAATATAATATAACTGCCATCATTTTGCTTTTTCATATAAACACAATGATTAGAGTGACATCTAGTATAACCTTGTTCAGACATAAACCTGTCAAATTTTAGATACCACTGCCTTGGAGCCCGTTTTAAGCCATACAAGCTCTTCTTTAACCTGCACACTAATTTTTCCTTCCCTTTGACCTCATATCCTTCTGGTTGCTCCATATAGATCTCTTCCTCCAAATATCCATGGAGAAATGTTGTCTTTACTTCTAACTGAATGTTCAAGATGTAAATCTTCTGGCCGCTACAAGACTTAAGATAGTTCTGATTGAATTCATCTTAACAACAGGAGAAAATATTTCATCAAAATCAATACCTTTCTTCTGTGCAAACCCCTTCACCACAAGTCTATCTTTGTGCCTCTGTTTTCCTCCATCTTCTTCCTTTAGCTTGTAAACCCATTTATTCTGCAATGCATTTTTACCTACAGGCAACCTAACTAAGTCCCAAGTCTGGTTATGCATTAAGGAGTCCATCTCTTCTTCCATGGCTAGCTCCCACTTCTTCCTGATTTCAACATGCATTGCTTCTTCATAACATTCGGGTTCACCAGAATCAGTCAACAATAAATAATATAATGAAGGAGAGTATCGTTTAGGGGGTCTACTTATACTGGTAGATCTTATAACACCACTTTCAGGTATTTGAGGTGTCTGTTACTGTTGTGGTGGTTGTTGTTGTTCTGGATCTTGATTATTATTATTTTCAGGCACCTTTACCTTTTATGTGATCTCATCAAGAACTGTGTATTCTTTGTTTTATTTTTCCTGTTTCTTTTCCTGCAACTGATTCTTATACAATACCTTTTCATTGAATATTACATCTCTTCTCATAAATATTTTGTGATTTTAATAATCATATAAGCGATAAACAAAATCATTAACACCATATCCAATAAAGTTACATTTCTCTAATTTTTCCTCAAGCTTTGTTCTGTTTTCTTTATTAATATGGACAAAGGCCTCACAACTAAAAGGCTTTAAAAAAGAGTAGTTTACCTTTTACCTGTCCATGCTTCCTCTGGAATACCACCATCCAAGGAACTTGAAGGCCCTCTGTTTATTATATAAACAACAGTATCTACAGCATCTACCCAAAATTGTAAAGGAAATCCTGCATGCAATCTCATGCACCTTGCACGCTCCATGATTGTTCTATTCATTCTTTCTGACACACCATTTTCTTGCGGTGTTCTTGGAACTGTCTTCTCTATGCGAATTCCATGCTCTGAACAGTACCTATCAAACTCTTTGCTACAATATTCATCTCCTTTGTCTGATATGAGACACTTCAACTTCTTTCCTGTCTCAATCTCAACCAAAGCTTTCCATTTCTTGAAAGTATCAAATACATAATATTTATTCTGAATACAATAAATCCAAGTTTTTATAGTTGCATCATCAATAAAAGTAACATAATAATGAGAGACACTGAGAGATGATACCTGAGCAGGTCCCCATACATTTGTATGCACAAGCTCTAATTTTTCGCTCTTCTTTTCTTTCCCAACTCTGAGAAATCTGACTCTCTTTTGTTTTCCATAAATGCAATTTTCACAGAAATCCAAATCAACATTCTTCAAACTTGGCAACAAATTTCTTGAGTGAAGAATATTCATCCCCTTCTCACTCATGTGTCTGAGCCTATGATGCCATAATGCTACATCTACTCCTTTGGAAGTTAAAGCATTAACAGAGTTAGAAATACCATTACATAAATACAATGTACCAACCTTTTCACCTTTTTCTATTACCAGCACTCCTTTGGTGACCTTCCAAGTTTTATCTATGAAAGTTGTAACACAACCTTCACTGCCTAACTGCCCTGTTGAAATCAAATTTTTCTTTAGATCTGGAACATGCCTTACCTCCTTTAATAGCCATTGGTTTCCATTCTGTTGTTTTACAAGAACCTTACCCATTCCAACAATTTTATAGGGTTTATCATCACCCAAACGGACTTGTCCAAAATATCCTTGAACATAGTGATGAAAATATTTCTTATCAGGTGTGGCATGGAATGAGGCCCCTGAAACTACAACCCAAGAATCAGTAACATTTTCGAAATAAAGAATCAAAACATCTTGTAACACATCACCTGTCACATTTTCTTCATGATTGTTTTCTTGCTGTGTGTCTCCTTCTTTTCCCTTCCGAGATCTGCAACCTTTCTTTCCACATTTCCAGCACACTATCCCCGATCTAGACTTGGATCTACCTTTCCTTGATTTACTGCGATATCCATAGCTCTTTCCTCTTTCCATTCTTCTTCCCCTAGACTCTGCACTGAAAGCATTATCCGATGTCTCACCGGAGCTTTTCCGTCGCATTTCCTCACTAAGGATAGCACCGACAACATCATCAAAATTTAAAGTACTAGATCCAGAGATAGAGTTACTAATGGCCATAACTAAAACATTCTAGCTTTCTGGCAATGAGCACAAAAATAACAGAGCTCTAACTTCATCATCAAAGTATACCCCTACAAAAATTAACTGACTGGTAACTGTATTAAAATCATTTAAATGGTCTGCAACAGATCCACCTTCTGACATCTTCATATTAAATAAATGTTTCATAAGAAATACCTTGTTTGAGGCAGAGGGTTTTTCATATAGTTTCGCCAACGCCTTAATCAAACCCTCTGTTGTTGTTTCCTTCGAAATATTGAAGGCTACCAACGCTGTGAGGCACAACCGTACTGTTCCGAGTGCCTTTCTATCAAGAATATCCCATTTTGCGTCTGTCATAGTCATCGGCTTCTTTTTTTTTTCTTTCGCTCAATGGTAGGTACAGATCTTTCTGATACAAATAATATTCCATCTGCATCTTCCACAGTGGGAAGTTTTGGCCGTTGAATTTCTCGACCCTAAATTTACCATCTTCCGCCATTTCTCCCACTCGAACCAGGAACCCTTCTTTCCTACAAGTTTATCAGCCAAATAGACCTTCGGATCTGATACCAATTATTAGAAAATTAAATATTACAGAGCAATGAAACACATAAAATATGTGGAAAACATAAGCACACAAAACATATACAACCAGAGAGACACAAATAAATGTGGTTCACCTAGTTTTGGCTATGTCCACCCCGAACATCCAGTCCTTCCTTTCTATTATCTAGAAAAATGAAGAGGCATAACCTACAACAGATCCGCTGTAATATTCTCTGTTCTCTCTCACAGTCTCCCTATCTGTTTCTCGCTTCGAGAATACACATACAATGCACAGTCATAATAAAATACCCTCATACAAGCGAGGGGTTGCCTTCTAGGGAAAAAAACCCTAAACTAAACATAACTTCTACCGTAAGATCATCTGCCTAATGAACAACCCAGGTTGACTAGAAATTACTATACTTTTACAAGGCAATTTTACATCTTTTTTTAGCTTCGGGGGCGCTGCCCTCGAAACCCCCCGCCAGGGGGGGGCTCCATAAAGTTGCAACTGCCCCCCCTGGACCTCCTGGGCAACATTTAATTTCAGGCGGCGTTTCTGCCCCATTAAGGTACAGGGGTCCAACGCTATGATACAAAATAAACAAGATAATCAGGCTCCACACCCAACACTATTTCATGTGGGTTAGGGGTTTTTAAAACCCATCGCAAATTTCTGCGCGATATGGGATCTGGACAGTCAAATCTCTAGGAGTGAGATTGACGGTGTAGACAGAGTCTGAGAGAGGGGTGCAGTTTTTGGAAGTGGAGCCTGCGGACAGGTGTCAGGCGGCAGTTTTGGTAGCAGGGTCAAGTGGAAGGTGGGGCCCGGGCATGATGACATGGGCGGATTTGTTGTGTTGTGTGGGGTTACACAATGTGGGATGAGTGATGGGGATGCGACTGCCATTGGATCAGGGAACAGATCCCGATCAACGGTGGGGATGGCCAGATGGAAAACACAAAGGCGGGGAACCACTTTTTGATCTTTTAAGGTTACTGAGGGGTTTTTATAATGAACAGGAAGAAGCATAGTTATAAGGGGGAGGGGATGGAAAACGAGCGAAGGAGATGGTCTTGTGGGAGTAGAGGGGACCGAAGGCTGAGAAGAAAGGGGCTAAAGAGAATAGCGGAAGGTCGGGGTTAGGGTCATATGAGTGAGGGGATGAGGTTTTAAGCCTGAGAGGGGCTTAAAGGCCTTTTTTACAAAGAGGGCTGGTATATTATAAAAACAGGGTTTTTATAACGTTTTTAGAGGGTCTGATAGGTTATAAGTAAGATTTTAAACAATGTAAAAGGGATTTTTACATTGTTTTAAGGTTTTTAGAGAAAAATGATGAAATGGGGAAGGTTTTTTGAAGGCTTTTTAGAGGGGAATAAGGGGATGAATGAGGGTGTGGGTGAGATGATGAAATGAGGCAAACAGGCCTAAAAAATGGAGTTTTCTTGGAGCAGCAGGGTAGTTTTGAGAAGGCAAAGATAGTCAAATTTAGTAAAACAATCAGGTTTAGGACGATGAAGGCAGTGAGATTTCTAGAATTCATAATGTTTCTCAAATATTGTTCCTAGAAATCTAGGATTATAACTTAGTCATCTTTTGATATCAGCAAAAATTACTGATGACTAATAGTGGCTCCACTTGGGGAAGGCAACTTTATTTTTAAGGTGTCTAGAACCTCAGTTCATTAAATCTCCGAGTTTCAGCAGATCAGTGCCGTATCATTTGGTAGATTTCCCTTTTTTTTCACTTGATGATATTTCTTTTAAGTGACAATCTTTAACAATATGCAACATATGATTTCTTTCAAACAACATTTCTACCTACCCAATCCTACTTGTCCTAAAATTTTTTCTTCTTGTTTGAGTGCACTTGAACTGGCAAACTCTTTGACTTTTTATTTTTGAAAATAGAAATAAAATATCTACTTCAATCCTTATTTCTTCCAAGAGTTCAGATTAAACTAGAGAACTCTTTTTATTCTCTACATTAAAAACTATCTGACTGCCAAGATTAGGTTGTTTGGCAGTCTTGATTTTCTAGCTAATGACATGAAATTAGAAGCATGGTTCAAATCAGGATTAGACAGTTTGATTCACCATGGTTGTGGCATTGAAACAAGATGCACACAAAATTTATTTTGCATAAAAAGTAAATTTAGAAAGATAAGGCTATGATTTGACATTAGTAATGCATCCTTACCTATCTCTTTGGTTTTGTTTTGAGCATGTGGAACCAGGATCTTTGTATTTCCCTAATCTATCCTTCTTGATAAGTCAAGTCTGAAATAATCTTGACAATCATTGTTTCTAATAAATTATCAACATAAATTTAAAGCATGTTCAACCATGATTAGGCTAGATGACTGAACACGATATCATTTTGAATTAGCAGTGGCATTTACACTTGCACACTTTCAGAAGTACAATTTTTTGGGTATGGGGTTGTACCTCTTTTGAATTTTGCCCTCTTTTTTCTTTTCTTTCATTGTTTTTGTATTTTTGTTCTCAATATTTTCTCATGCAATGTTTATATATAATGAATAAAATCTCTGAAACTAAGACTCCTGACAGAAATAGTGTTTGAGCATCCTGCCATTGACAATACCTTCAAATAAATATTCTCCATTCAGCCCTTGTAAAAAGAAGGCATTATGACCCCTAATTGAGTGAATGATATAAGGCCCTTTCCACAGATTCTCAAATTTGCCATGTTTACCTTTATCTTCCTTTATAGAATCCCATTTTAGGACTGTGTCTCCAACTTAAAAATTATTAGCTTTAGTTCTTCTGTCAAAGATTTTCTTGATGCCTTCTTGTACTGCTTGTGTTCTTTTGTACACTTCCTCTCTTGTCTATTGTAAATGAATGGTTTGATTCAATCTTCTCTGCATACCATTTTCTTTTGTCTGTACTTCTTGGAGAATTTTCATGACTGGAACTCCCAAATATGTAGGGAAGAATTCATCTATGCCATATACCAGCTGATGGGGGGACATATTTATTGATTCTTTGGTGGTTAGCCTATCTACCCATAATGCATGAACCAACTTACTATGCCATGATTTCTGATTTTGATCCAACAGTTTTTTAATAATGTTGACCAGACTTTTGTTGGAGGATTTAGCTAATCCATTACCTTGGGGGTAGTAAAATGTGGAATGGCCCAATGTGATATGATATTTGTGGTAGAAACCAACCATTCTTTTGGATTTGAAAGCAACAACATTGTCTGTAATAATTTTCCTAGGACAACTAAATCTGGATAGTATGTTAGTTTCAAGGAACTTGATAATGACAGAGTCAGTAGCATTCCTAGAAGGGATGACTTCTATCCACTTGGTAAAGTAATTTGTGGCAGTAAGGATCCAATTACGTTGGGAAGATGAGGTTGGGTGAATTTCTCCAATAAATTCTAAACCCCATTGCTGAAAGAGAGCCTTAATACTGATGGGATGCAAAGGTAAAGGTAAGAGTTTTCTCTTGCCATAAAAAATTTGACACTTATGGAAAGTCGTGACCAGTTTCTGAGTATCAAGGAAAAGGGTGGGCCAATAATAGCCAGCTCTAAGAATTTTGTTTGCTGTGGTCTTCCAGTAAAGGTGGCCTCCACATTCTCCCTCATGCAACTCATGCATGATTTTTCCTGCATCATCCTCAAGCAAACATTTAAGCAATATGCCAACAACATTTTTCCAATATAACACTCCATCTAAAATGCAGTAATTTAAAGATTTTTGTTTCAAGAATATAGCTTTAGTGTTTGATAGAGAAGGAGGAGTATTAAGATAGAGAAGCACATAAATGATATCAGCATACCAATATGAATTCATAAAATTTTCTTCAATGTAAGGAGCTATGAATTCTTCCTGTTCTTCTAAAACATCAACCATATTTATATCTAATGCTTGGAAATTTGATTATGTCATGAGTTTTTCTAATCCCTGTCCTTTAATAAGCTTGGTAGGCCCGATTTCTAAATAATATTCTAAAATAATTTCAATCCATTTTCTCCTTTTACCATCAGGGTCTTGATTTAGTGTAATATCCCCAAATTGGGACTGCTAGCAAGGCATGCCTGAAAAACGAATTTTCCAGGAATGGATGCTTCAGAACTAGAAATCAGCCCTTAGATCCCTTAGATATAATAATCTAAGATCCAAATCCAAGAGGAGACAAGAAACAAAACTTTTTAGGTGGGTTAAACAGATCTCCCACACCTAGTACAGCTGGAAAATTGCCCAAAGAAGGGACTGCAACACTATGTGACAAAAATGCTCAGAAAATAATGTAGTTCAGCCAATTATATGCAGGAGGCCAATATATAGGCTTAGTCATGTCATTTAAATCAGCATACTAATATTATATTGAAGCCCATACATCACAGAACAAAAAGTAGGAAACTTTACATGAAGAAATGCTCAAAATAAGAGGCTGAAACCATATGAGATGACTGTACAAGCTTGAAAGAATTATTTTATTAGCTGAAAAGAGCTATAAGTTACAATTTAGATATAGAGCAGATATGTGTACAAAAATATAGATCTATATCAAATCTGTACACTATAGACTCTCCTCTTCAAAAGCCCCTTGGGGTTTTCAGCAGAAAATGATGTACATGGAGTAGATCTGAGATGTAATGCAGCTGATCTGCAGAATGATTCAAAATTTCTGAAGTAAATGCATCAATATTTAGATCAGATCTGAATGGAACATGGATTAGATCTTTAATCCACAGATCACCACAGTGAAGGGCAGATTCCCAACACTAGAGATCTCTCCTCCTTGAAGTGCCAAAAGACCCGACGAATTTCTCCTTGCAAAAATTCAGTTCTGGAAGATGGATTGTGTTGTAGGCTCTAGAGCATGATGTGGCCTCAAGCCAAGACCTGAAAATGAGCTCTCCTCATCCAATACTCTCTTGCCAATGGGATAGAAGACTTTCCCAGTGAAAAGAGGCACTAAAATGGCTTAGATCTGAATAGATCTAGCCTCCACTTGCTGCAGCTTACAAAGATAACCAAACCCTCAACAGGATCTACATTGTATTTGGAAGAAGAGCTTGGAAAAATTCTTGATAGTGGTCAAGAAATGCAAGACTCCTCCAAGAGGCCTCTCAAGGAAGAGGTGGGATTCCCGATCAGGAACACCCTAGTGCTAAATAATGCTATTCTTAGCTAAACAACTAGAGAATGAGAAGTGTTTAAGCAGACAAATCCTTTCAAAATAATATGTTCAACGACCTTCTCATGTTTTCCTCCTCCTCCTTAAATAAGATGGAATCCTTGTCAAACCCTAAACCCTTTCAATGATTTAGCTGCATTCACATGATGAGCCTCCAACTAAGAATGCGTTGTGCAACTAGATGGTTCAATGTATCTAGACAACACTATTGATTTGGTCCAGTTGACCCAGTCAAATGACTTAATCCCTTTCACACATAAGGGTGTTTTGCTAAGGCAACCCAGATTAGCCTTGTTCACACGGGCATTGATTTATTTTGCTATTTTAGGAGTTTAAGTTATCCTCCTTTACAATTTTATTCTTGCAACAAGAAAATGAAAACAAAATAGTATATTACTATTAGCTTGGGCTAATTAGGAATATTACATTTAGAATTTCCTTGACAACTGTATGTGGGACAAAAGCAATGATATAGGAGTTTAAAATGTAGACTCGGAAATATTTCAATGCTTTTATCAAGGTTAAGGCTTGTTTCTCCAATATATTATATTTGAGTGGAGCATCTCTCAAGGTTCTACTGAAGAAGGATATGGGTTGTTCTTGGCCCATGTTATTATTTTGCAACGATACTGCACCAATGGTGTGTTAGGAGGCAAATGAGAAAATGTAGAAATCCTTAGTGAAATTAGGACTAATAAGAACTGGTGTTTGAGTGAGAACTTGTATTACCAGTTCAAATGACTGTTTGGATTCTAATGTCCATTTAACTCCTGTTTCCTTTTTGAGCATGTTTGTGATATTCCTCAAAATTTCAGCAAGGTTAGGGATGAACCTCCTTAAAAAGTTGATCTTCCCAATGAAAGATTGCAATTCTTTGAGGTTTTTAGGATGGTTGATTTTTAATATGCCTTCAATCCTTTTGGGATCTACTTTGATTCCTTCTTCAGAGATTATGTGGCCTAGGAGCTTTCCTCCTGGAGTCCAAAGAGTGTTTTATTGGGATTCAAAGATAAGCCATATTTCCTACATTTCTCAAAAACTTTTCTTAAATGGACGAAGTGTTCTTTTTCAGTTTTGGAGAAAACAGTGATGTCATTAAGGGAAATGATTATGAAATAGCCTATGTCTTCTGAGTAAGCTATGTCCATGGCCCTTTAGAATGTGGCCCCTGCATTCATCAAACCAAATGGCATTTTAACATACATGAATGTACCCCAAGGTGTGGTGAAAGCAGTTTTGTGTTGATCACTTGGGAGTACTAGCACTTGGTTGTAGCCTGAAAAACCATCTAACAATGATATTATTTTAGATCCAACCACCTTTTGGAGTATGTGATCCATTTTAGGCAAGGGGTAATTATCTTTCAAGGAAGTGTTTTTCAGATTTCTAAAGTCAATGCAAAGCCTAATTTCCCCGGTCTTCTTCCTAACAGATACAAGGTTGGACACCCACTGTGAGTATCTAAGGGGAACTATGATCCCAACATCATACATTTTTTTGATCTCTTTCTCAACTAAAGGTAATAAAATTGGGTTTGTTCTTCTTAGTTTTTGTTTGAAAGGTTTCTGATTTTCCTTAAGAGGAATTTTGTGTTGAATGATGCTAGTATCATATGATTTCAGATCTTTGTATCCCCATGCAAACACATCTCCAAACTCTTTGAAAAGTGCAATATATTCTTGTTTTATATGAGTAGGAAGAGTGCTAAATAACTTGATCATTTTGAGTTCATTTACGCTGCCTACGTTATGTTCCTCTACATTAGTTTCTGTAGGCTCCATCTTTGGTTTTTTAGCTACATCATTGAAGTCAAAAAGCTCTTCTAATGGTGTAAGGCCCCTTGGTATTGAATAAGTTTTGCATTGTAAAACCTCAAGGTCCTTTTGATATGGTTTTTTAAATAATTCTGCCTTATAAAGATGTTCAAATTGGTTTATATCAGTAGTAGAGGAAAACTCTGTTTTAGGGGTTTGTTTTTCATCAAAACATTCTTCTTCATGGATTAAGCTAAGTGTTGGTATAGCAAAATGATTTTCAGATTGCAGAAAATCATCAATGTGTTTATCTCCCTCAAACACTTGCCAATAGTTTTCATTGTCAGGGACTGTAGGCCTATTCTTTACTCTAACAATGAGCAGTTCATTTATCTGAGGTATTTGACAATTGCTGGTAGCAAAGGCAAGCTCATTTGCAAGGTTATTTTGAGCTCTAGGGATGAAAGTGAGTTCATATTTTTCAAAAATTTTCAGGAGATCTAGGGCAGCATTCCTATATTCTCTTAGTCTTGGGTTTTTGGCTGAATACTCCCTTTTTATTTGCCTAATAATCAGCTCTGGATCGCCTTGGACTAATATTTTCTTGGCTCCTAGATCTTTGAGAAAATGTAGGCTAAGGAGGAGAGCTTCATATTCTGCAATGTTATTTGTGCATGGGAAAACAAGTTTGTAGGAATGTCCTATGTTTGTATTATGTATCCATACACCAGCTCCAGAACTAGCTTTGCTACAAGAACCATCAAAGCTCATTGTACAAAGTGTTTCTATCTCCTGCTCACTATCATTTTTCTGTTCAAGGCTGTTAAAGTTTGAGTTGTTATGTTTTTCATTTGAGGGCAGGTTTGGCTGTTCAAGTGGGCTTAACTCTTTTTTATTTTCATCTTCTTGTGTGATAATTTCCTCTTCATTAAACAAGATAAATGAATCAAGATCTGAATGAATGGAATAAACAGGAGTGTTTTTGGCCTATCTATGTTGCTTACCATATATTTCATATGAGATTCCCTATAAAATGTCCTTGTCTGGTTAAAAACTGGAATGGTAGCATAAGACATGTCCATTTGAAGGCTCCCTTGAAGTTTGGCTCCCCATGACCTGGATAAAAGCATGCCATACTTTGGGGGAATGTCAGCAAAAACTATGTCCATAACTAGACCCTTAGTAGGAATTTGTGCTAGATTGACACATAAATCCTTGATCAGGCCTAAAAATTTGACTCTTCTTGAATCAAAGGAATATAGGTCTTTATAAGGTTTGGTAATTTCTAGGCCTAATCTCTCCATCACTACTTTTGGCATGAGATTGTGAGAGGCACCAGAGTCTAGCATGGCTTTGTGTAAGATTTTATCATGTATATTTAAGCTGACATAAAATGGAGGAATGGTTCCTTCCTGGTATATTCCTTCTACTTCAGGACCAAACAACAATTATAATTTATCATCTATCAAGTTTAAAGTATCAGTATCATTTCCTATATTTAAGGCTTTCAAAACTTGATTTTTATATACATCCTGGGTTACTAGTTCAGCTAAGGGTATGCTAATTTTGATCTTGGCAATTTCTCCCTCAAGGCTGAATGGGACTGGTGTTTTTGACATATTTACATCTGACTTGTCAAACATTATCTTTTCAGCAATTCTAATTTGCTGAGTTTTATTATGACCATTATTTTGGACAGATTTCTTAGGGCCACTAGCAGAAGTACTAGGGCAACTTGGGTCAACACTCAGCTGACTGGTTTTGTCTTTTTTTAAGTTAGTTTTTTTAGCCACAGTGTAAGAACTGTTTGCTGTCTTTTTAGGAAGGTTTTTTGAGGTATTCCTAACAACAGTGCCTGTGTTTTTATCATTGGAAGCCTCCTTTTTCCTTTTGCTTCTAAGATTATATTGTCTGTGGACCTCCATTATAGAATTTTCAAATCCCAATTGGTAATCTTCAGAATCCTCCTGATTGTTTTCAATTTGTTATGAGGAGAAGAATCCTTGTTCTTCTTCAGTGAGAAAATCATCACCCTCACTATCAGATCCTATTAAATTTACATGGTTTTATTCCAACCTTTCAGTCTCCCTTTCTTCTTCTTGATCTACATAGTTTTCTTGAAAAGGAGGCCTAATTTGTTGGTCATTATCTCTTTGTCTATTTTGAATAGGGTCTCTTCTAAAATTGGGATTTCTATTTCTGTTTTGGGGATTGATTTGGTTTTCTCTAGGAGGCACTCTATCATTTAAGTTTATCTTTTCCAGCATTCTTTCCATTACCCTCACTAAGTTATCAATTTTAGCATCAGATGATGAGGTTGATGCCATTGTTTCATCTTTATATGTAACTCTTTTTTATGATTTCAACGTGGCTCTTTTCTCAATCATATTTGCTTCTACACTTATAGCTCCCCTCTGCATATCTTCTAAAGTCAAGGGGTCTCTTTCTCTTAGTTGGTAGGCCATGTCTGGGTTAAAGCCTTCAGGAAATTTAGCTAAGGCTAAGCCTAGTGGAGGTTTCATGTTTGGAGGAAGTGCATTGTAAACACTATTGAATCTAGTGCAATAATATTGGACACTTTCCCCGACATTTCTTTTAAGGTTTATATATTCTGAAAGGACATGGAGAGGGTTCTTTTTAATTTCCCATTTGTTTATGAATATTTGGTATAAAGAAGGGAGATAATTTATGCTATTAGGAGTTAAGCTTTTAAACCATTTTTTGGCTTCTCCTCCTAAACTTTGGGCAAAGATTCTCATCTTAATGGTCTCTTCTTCTATTTCCATGTAATCAAAAGCATCATCCATTTTATCTACATGCTTTTGGGCAGTAGTAGATTCGGTTCGAGTAAAATGGGGAATTCTGGATTGATAATCATTTGGAAAAGGAACCAGAGGTTGTGGTAATACTAATGGGGCATACCATGCTGCCATGATAGGAGCAAATGGGAGATTTACAAGAGGTGGATTTTTGGAAGGGAAAGTTGGACGAAATGGAGTGTTTTGGATAGTGGATGCATGGATGAGTGTGGTGGAAGTACTTGGACCAACAAACTGATTATGAGCAGATTTTCTATGGAAAGAGCTGAAGTGGTGGAGAAGTTGAAAATCAAGAGGAGTGGAAGGAGATGCTTCTTTGCTAAAATTTTGCTGCAAATTTGTGGGATCAAGGTCAGATTGGTCAATATCACTGTGTGACTTGGTTCTAAATAAATTCCTTGAATGGTAAAAGTCAAAGTGAAGATCTTTCAAGACTGTAAAGTTTTCAGGGACAGATCTTGTTCTTTGGATAGTCCTCACAATAGTTAAATTTCCAGCTCTAGAAGTTTACCACAAAATATTTTCTGGATCATCAAATATATTACGAGTATTAGGGTCTAGATGAGATCTGGTATTGATCCTATGTGAAGCTAGATTTCAAACTCAAAATTTGGAGAGGCTGAAAGTTTTAGGACTGTTTTTCAGAAGGTTAACCTCTCACAGTGTCTAGAAAACTTATAAAATATGGGACTAGGCTTATAAACTTCTTTAGGACTGATTTGACACAATATTAAGGGAATCTAAAAGAACTAGTGAACTAACAGGCCTACTGGGGCTAGTGGAGTCGCCAGGTGGAAATTTTTAGCTGTTTTGAAGGTAAATGTGTATGGTCCACCACCAATAATTCACAAAAAACCAATCTAGATATGTTTTTTGGGGTTTTATGAGTTTCTTTCTTGTATTTCTAAGGTTTGTAAGAGTTTTCTATACTTGAATCATCATTTAGATAAGATGGTGAAACAAACAAAGTATACTCTATGGCCATTAGTTGAGTTTTTTATGATTAATAATGGTTTATGGAGTCCTAAGGTGTACTTAGTTTGTCACTGACTCAGAAGGTCCCACCGTGATCGCCAGAATGTTGGTTCTGGGGATGAGGTGGCAGATAAATCACCAGATACTATCAGTCAAGTGTTTCTGAATCTTTTAAGGGTGTTTAAGCATGAATTTACTCAGAAGGTACCACCGTGATCACCAGAATGTTGGTGTCCAGTGATTTGGTAGATTGGTGTAACAAATGACAAGGCAACATGGAACCAGTCTTTGGAGCCCTAGGACCTAGCCTTCCTGGACTCAGAGAGGGATCTCTCTATTTGTTTGCAAAGGATATGAACTTGTTTGCTTTATATGGTTGATTTTAGGCTAGTTATTAAGTGTGAGGTTTTTTTGTTTGTTTTGGTTGGGTATAATGATCAAGAAGCATAGGTAGAATGAGGAAATATCTGAGTCATTGGGAAATGGAGTCAAATGGAAGTCATGATAGGTTCATTAATGGATCGGGGAATATCATAGGGCAAATCTAACTTGCCCAGTGGATCTTCAAATTTTAAGGGGTTTATGAGATGGACATCAATTGTAAGAATGAAAAGTAGGGTAAAGGGCAATCAAGAATTCTTTATCATATGTACTTCTCAACAAAGGGACTTAAATATCACAAAATCATGAAGAGGCAATCAATAGACAAGGCAAACCATAATTCTACAATCCACACTTCAGCAAGTAATAATTCAAGACAAATTTTTACAATGAAATATAGAAGGCGAGAAACTCATTTAACTTCTAGTGATTTCACCTTCAAGGACATAAAACACTCAAGGCACACATATAACTACAATCAGAGAAGAGGGAACTCCTAAAAATCCTTGATTTTAGTTATTAAGACCTCTAAAATAATTAGTTAAGCAAGTACACCGGGTATGATTAGAGCAAAACCTCTTTGGCAGACTGTAAATAATGGTACTTTAGAGAGAGACTTCAAAAAACAGTGTTTAAGTGGCAGTAAGTAAGCAGGGAAAACGATAAATCATGCTTGAAACCAACTGTATTCAAATATTTATGAAATAAACATGCTTAGGGGGTCGAGAGATCAATTAAGAATTCTCTAAAATGTCCTAGCAGAAGAAAACATTAAGGCAGTGAAGAATAACATAACTAAGGTGCTTTCAAATGACATTTCTTAGCCTAAAAATTTTATTCTACTGCTACAGAGAAAGATGGAAACATAATGAAAATAGGAAATACCAATAACAGATTAGAAGCACTTCACCAACAACCAAGCTCAGGGATCCAATGATCTAGCCTCCTTCATCAGCAAACAAATCAAGACATCCACAAGTTCCAAGACTTCAATTCCTTTTCAACTTCCAAGAGACTATGTATTACTTCAAAGAGTCATCAAATTCCAACAAGATAATGAGTTCAGATGCAGTATTTATGCTGCAAATGAGGAGGTGAAGCCTAAGATAGGGTTTGAGTATCATTTATTATAGAGTAAGTGCATTCCTAACTTTGAATACCATGCAAGGCTCAAGGCAGGAATATCTGCAGCTACTTATCCGTTTTAATAACTTCTATCTTAACTTCTAAGGAAAAATAGGTGAATGTGTTGACCTTAAGGCTTATTCATAACTTTTACAATAAATATTTGACAAATAAAATATCTTTGACTCAGCTCAATAACTGCCTAATGCTTTCTTGAAGGAAACAAAGCATTTAGGTGGCTAAAAAATATCTTTGAGGGGAATAACTGTTGTGAGCTGAGTCATTCGAATTTGTCTTGGGTTAATCTGTCCTTTATTTGTCTTTAATCTCCGTCTTAAGCCTTAATCTTTGTCTTTATGTTTTGATTTCTTCTCTTTATCATATTTTCTTTAATTTTTTTTGGTCTTTGTTCTGTTCTTTTAATCTTCTGATTATTTCTTTCGATCCTTTGCCTTTATCCTTTTAATCTTTCCACTATCTTCTTTTCTTTCGTTGACTGCTGCTTTGATTGACTTGTGTCTTCTTGTGTTCAGGGGAGGCTGCTCTTTGTAGCTGGAGGGTTTATGATTCGTCGATGAGCATGCTTCACCATCGATCAAACCCTGAGGAGGCCTCTGATTTCCCCAATTTTGGATTTAAGACCCTTGGATCATAACCCAAGGTTTCATCCATCATTTATGGACTGTGAGAGGGCACTATGGACCTTTTATGCCATTAAAACTTGCACAAAACATGAACCATTAATATTTAAAACCTGCGGGAGGTATTTAATGCATTTTTTAGGGTTTGGAGCTGTCGGGAGACAATTTCTGAGGAGGAGAGGGTGAAGGGGGCACAGTTCTGAAGGCGGAACTAGGCGGCATTCAAACGAAGGCCGGAAGAACTTTGAATTTGGCGCGGAGGTGAAAAGAAATTTTGATAAACCGGGGTGGTTTATCGCGTGGATTGGGGGTTGTAAGCAGTTTGGGGTGAAATGGACGCGATACCATAGAGCAACTGCTGCATGGCAGGGCGAAAACTGCCCATTTCATGCAGGTAGCGAAACTTTAAATCCATGGCGATTTTCTATGCGATATGAATTCTGGGCCGTAAGATCTTAGATGATGAGATCTACGGCGCAGAATGATCAGAGGAGTGGTGAGCAGATTTGGGAGGTGGAGCCCAGGGACAGGTGGCACAATGTGAATGGGGTCACAGGGTAGTGGAAGGTGGGACCTGGGGCGAGGTGACGTGGAGACCTTTGTCGGGTAGTGCGGGGTTATATCAATGCGAGGCAAGGTGGGGGATGCGACAACCGTTGGATCAGGGAAACAAATCCCGATCAACGGTGGAGATGGCTCGGTGAAATGAAAGGCGGGGTGAGGGAAAGCGGGCCTGCTTTTTAATATTTTAAAGGTTAAGGGGTATGTGTAATAAGGTTTTGGGGTTTTTAATAAAATAGAAGGGGCAGAGTTTTATAAAAATGAGGAAGGGGCTAATGAATAAGCGGAGTACGAGGTCTTATGTAGTCGAAGGGGGCTAGGGCTTATGCAGAGAGGGGCTTAAGGCCTGTTTTTATACAAAGAGCTGGTTTTATACATAAAAAGGGTTTTATGTATAATTTAAATGACCCGATAGGATAAAATTTAATTTTAAACAATGTAAAAAGAGGGTTTTTACATTGTTTAATATGTTTAAAGGAAGAATGATAAAATGAAGGGGAATGATGAAGGTTTTGAGGAAGGGAAAAAAGTGGGTTTTTCAGAGGAAGAGGGCTATGAATGAGGGTGAAAGTGAGGTGATGAAATGAGGCAAACAGGCCCAATTAATGAAGTTTTCTTTGCAGTAGTGGGGTAGATTTTTTAGGAGAAAAAGATAGAGAAGTTTAGTGAAACAATTAGGCTTAGGATAATGAAGGTAGTGAGATTTCTAGAACTCACAATATTTCTCAAATGTTGTTTCTTAGAAATATAGGATCATAATTTAGTCATCTTTTGATATCAGCAAATATTTCTGATGACTAACAGCGCCAAGGCGCTACTCTTTTTCTCAGGACACCTAAATGAAGATTGGCTTATATGGATGGATTCATTTTAATCATTACATTCCATATCTGCAATTGGTTTTGAATGAAAATCTCTAGTTTTGAATAAAAATTCCCCAAAACACCATTTTTCTATGTTTTTGCTAGTGTTTTTGACTAGGCGCTACACTTGTGGAGCAAGGTTGGGAGGATCAACTTTTGGAGGCATTCCTCTAGGTGTTTTCTCAAAATTCAATATGCTATGGAAAGTAGTCACACATGGCAAGATTACATATCTTTTAGATTTGGATTTGGAGCTCTAAAAGTCTCTCAAAATCACCTCCAAAGTGGCGTTACGCTTCTGCAAAATGGCATTACGTTTCTGTCAACAAGCACTACGCTTCTGCATTGGATTCCCTCAGGACACTTGTAAATCGAGAAAAAGTAAGAAGTTTGAGGTTTAGCTTTCCTTTGAGATTTCATTGGAGTTATTGAGTTTTTTTTTTATTCTTATCATCAAGAGACATTTAATTTAATGTGGAAGACACACATTCCTAGTCTTTAGCTAAATTTGAGGGAATGGTTTCTAACTTCTCTAGATTATAGGAATTGACTCATCTCATGTATTTATGATGCATTTTTTATGGTATTTTGACCCTATAAGGTTTCATTGTTCATATTTTCTATAAGTAGACCCACTTTAGTCTTTTATTGGGTTGGATAGTTGTTTTTTGAAATGGAGCTATTGTACAAGCTTATGAAATGAAATCAAAGACAGTGTTGCGGAATTTGTGTTGAGATTCCTGTGGTATGCCTTGGAGAATTTTTTATTTCTATTTATGTTTATCTTATCAAGGTGAATGATATAATATCCTCTTTCACATATATTCTTTTATGTTTTTATATTATTAGTTTATAAGAAGAAATCATGCCTTGCTATGTTTTAACAAGGTTTACATTATATGTCTTTGTTCTTCTAAATGAATGAATTTACGTAAATTCTCATTCATATTCTCCTTCATCTCATCCTATACACAATGAAAAAACTATGCATGCTTTCAAGCTACCTACCTAGCCTCATCCATATCTCTGCAACTTGACCTTGAATTTTTACGTAAACCCTAGACCTAGTCTCATAACTGTCATTTCCTATCAAGCACAAGAAACATCAAACAAAAAACCTATTTACTAGGGTTATATACTTAGCCTAAGGTCATTATATAGGAAGTCATTTAATTTATTGCAAAGTGACATTGAGAAAGTCGTCTTTGGTCTTGGTAGGGCTAGATACTTGACCTACAGCCTAGTCTGTGGTTAACTTCCTTTAATTCCATTCTCATCCTTGGAAAGTTGGGGGGAGTGATAACATTTTTGGGGTCGTTTCCGGTGAGTGAGTGAAAAAATTTCCCTCGGAAAATTTCTTTAGTTCACTAAATGTTAGACTTGTGGGTGACAAGTTCTGACATTCAAAGACGACCGAGTCTGTAATTTTGAGCCAAAGTACCAATTGTCAAGAAAATATGGCTCCCAAAAGACACATTAGGTCAAATCAAGACCCAAATCCCCCACCAATTGTAAATGACCCTGAGAGTATTTTAAGAAAGCAGAAGACAAAGTCTCAGAAAGTTGGAAGAGCTATTCCTCCACTTGTAAAATAAAACTCCTTGCCTACGAGATTTGCTTCAGAAGATTTGTCATATAATTCTGAGTTTGAAACATCTTTGTTTAGGTATAATTCTGAAAGCTTTCTTTCAGAAATTGTCTTTGGTCCTATTGATTTTGAGACCTTTGTAACATTTTTTGAGTCTTCTTATTATGAAGTTGATAGTAAAGTTTGGTCTAATTTCTACAAACTTAAAGGTTTGGTGGATAAGTTTCAAGAAAATTCAGACATAGCTTATTTCAAATACCAACAACATCATTTTTCTTCACCACCTATTATTACACCTTCTCACACAACTACATCATCATATATTCCTTTCATTCCATCATTACCTTTGCAAGTTTTCACTCCATCGCCCTTTACAACCCCCTCCATTAATCATGGCCAGATTCACTCCATTGATCTTACCCCAAAAAATCACTGCACTACCTCAAGATTATGGTCAAATATTGCCCCTTTTTTATGTTACATTAGAGGTTACTTCTTATCAGCACATTTTCAAAGTGGTTGATTTCATAGATCTTGAAGATATTGACAATGATGATGCCAAGATGCGCATCTTAACGCAAAGTTTCTCAAGAGAGGTAAAGAAATGGTTCTGTACTCTAACAACTGTTTCTCTAGCTACATCACAAAAACTAATTGAATTATTTATGGCGAAATGGGAGAAGAAGAATCCATTACAAATCCTAGCTGAATATAACTCCTTGAAAATGAATCCCAATGATTATGTGTAAGACTTTACAACTAGATTCAATAAAATATATGATTCAATTCCTGAGAATATAAAGCCTCCTACAGGCCTTGCTTTACTTCATTATCTTGATGGTTTTGATCCTAACATGGGTTATCAGCCGAGGGAAAGAAACCCATCAACTCTTGAAGAAATGCATAGAAATGCGGTGAGCGTTGAAGCAAACTTGATTATCAAGAAGTAAAAAATCAAAATAGAGAAAAAGGTAACCATCAAGGAAGAAACATCTACTTCATCAGAGGGAAAATTAGACATCTTGATCAAAAACATCGAGAAGATGATGGATAAAATGACCATCACTGATAGACAAGTTGAACCCTCCATTAGAAATCCCAATTTTAGGGGTCAAAATCAACAACCTTAATACATGATCAAACAAATGGAATATAGGGGTCAGGATCCACTAGGTCATCAGAAAATCCACACTAAATTTCAGAAAAACTACATTGAAGGCCCTGAAGAAGAAGAAGAATAAGAAGATTTTTCAGGTGAGAATCATTTATTTGAGGAAAATCAACAACCTATTTTCCTCACTAAAGAAGATCATTTTTCTGCAGAAATTTATGCACCAGACGATCAACAATATGTCTCGTGAAATGACGACATGCTATCAGTATGGACGAAAGATTATCAGAGGAGATATCAGAGTGCTCTTACTCAAGTACAGAGGCAATATGGTTTGAGGAGTAAGAATTTTCCTATAACCTCCAATCAGAAAAAATAGAATGCTCAAATAGATGCTCATCATAAAGAAACCGCCACTCTAAATCAAAGCAAAGACAAAGGACTTGTTGTTCCTAATCATGCTAAAGGAAATGAAGCTTACAATAGTATTCAGAAGAAGGATAAATAAATATAAGATGGAGGATAAAAAAAGGATATTTCACACAAAGATCATCTCGAGAAGAAAGATGCACCATTAAAAGAGGTAGACAAACATTTTTCTCTTTTTAGTCTTGAAAATGAAATCGCAAAGTTGAAAGTATCCATTCCTTTAACTGAAATAGTCAAGAACGATCGGTAAAAGTTTCAAGTAGCTGGTATCTTAGGGTGGATCATATGTGCAATATGGTTAATGTGAGTGATGATCACTCAAAACTTCTATTTGGTCCTACTGTTGATGGTGATTTAGAAGATAGTGAGGTCCCTCCATTTTATATTAACTTCAAAATCCACGATTTTATCCTCCATAACGCCATGCTTGATTTTAGAGCCTCTCATAACCTTATGCCTAAGGCCATTATGGACATATTAGGCTTGGATATCACAAGACCTTACCATGATCTTTATTCATTTGATTTAGGGAGGGTGAATTTTTTTGGCCTCATTAAGGACCTAGTGGTGTCTTTAGAGAAAATCCCAGCCAAGGATGTCCTCATGCATGTTGTTGTGGCTGATATCCCTCCCATGTATAGAATTTTTCTCTCTCGATCATGGGGAGAAAAGCTTAGAGGTACTCTACAGCTTGAATTTTCATATGCTATAATTCTCGTCTTTGGGAAACTTAGAAAACTATACCGGGAAAGTAAAATGAAGTAAATGATTAGTAGTAGAGAAAAGCCTAATAATCACCTCATACATGTTGTTCACATGGATTTAGAGTCCTTTATCTTATTCAATGACGAATTTTCCACATCTTCAAAAGTTTTAATTGAAGAGAAAACATAAAATTCAGAATTTTCAAATTCTGTTTTAGAAATTGCAAATGCAGAAAATCAAGAAAAGATGCCAAGTGGTTTGGAACCAAGTGCATCAACGCAAAAGAGAGATGAAAAAGTGAAAGAAACATAACCTTTTGGTACATTATAACTCTCTCAAGCAACAAGTAAATTTCATTCATCTGATTTATAGCTTCTTGATGAAGAAAGTGGTTTGTGGACCATGGAATTCAATGGAGCCTTGAGAAAGGAAGGGGTTGGCATTGGAGTGTGGATTCACAACCCTATAAATCAGTCACTTAACATTCCTCTTACAAGTTGGCATTTGATTGTTTGAAAAATGAATCAGAGTATGAGGCTTTGATAATCAGTCTGAAAAATTCTTAGGAAGTTAGGTGCCAAGAAAATTTATGTATATGGCGAATCCGAGCTAGTAATAAAACAAGTGAAAGGGGAATACCATGACAAGCATCCTAGGATGAAAGCTTACCAAAATGTAGTGTTATATATCCTCAAGACCTTCACCAAGTATACTTTTTCATTGATACCAAGGGACAACAATGTTATTGTTGATTCTCTTGCTACTTCAACAATCATGTTTAAAATTCCATTGTATCCTAATAAGAAGTATGAGATAAACATCAAACACCACCCTGCTTTTCCAGATAATGTTCAGCATTAGTAGGTCTTTCAAGATGATAAATATATTAGCAACTTCATACAGATGGAAGAGGAATTTGTGAATTCAAAAATGGATAACCAATTCTAGGAAGATAAACAATAATTCCATGCAGCAGAAATGTAATTACTTCAACTGAAAGACAACTCCATTACAAGATGTCTAGTGCCTTTGGAGGAGATTTTTTTATCAAGAAGATGTTGCATGCAAACCGACCATGCTACCAACAGAAGTGGGAGTGGAAGACCTCAATATTGGCACTCCTAAAAAGCCAAATATGGTCAAGATTTTAAAATACTTGAGCTTAGAGATGAAAGGTAAATACACAACGCTCATGTCTCAGTTTGTTGATGTATTTTCTTGGGAATATTATGATCTGAAAGTGTATGATAAGAGTATAATCCAACATACAATTCCCTTAAAGCTGGTTAGAAGCCTTTCTGCCAGAAATTAAGGATAATGAATCCCAAGTTGTTGCCATCCATTCAAAAATAGGTAAACATATTATTTATTGTTGGTATTATAGTCACACTCCGCTTTTCAAATTGGATGTGTAATTAAGTGCCAGTAAGGAAGAAGATAGGAGAGATTTTTTTGTGTATAGATTTCAGAAATTTGAATAAAGTGTCGCTGAAAGACAATTACCCACTACCAAAGATGGACCATATTATGCAAAGGGTAGTTGGATCTTCCAGACTTTCATTGTTCGACGAATATTCTCGGTACAATCAAATTTTAGTTCACCTCGATGATTAGGAAAAAACATCCTTTAAAACACCATGGGGAACCTTCATGTATGCCAAAATTGCCTTTGGATTGAAAAATGCAGGGGCGACTTTTTAGCGAGCAATGGATATTTCTTTCACCAATGAAAAGGATGTATTTTTGGTCATATATCTTGATGACATCACTGTTTTTGTAATGTTCCCATTTTAGCACATAGCTAGATGGAACATTAGAGTTTTGATTTTATAATATTACAGCTAAATAAATGGGTAAGGAGGCCCATGATTATGAAAAACATCAATAAAATCCCTCACATTATGAAAAAGGAGCATCATTGGAGCTTGTTTGCACACCACATGTGTGAAAAGGGTTAATTTCAAAGAGGGCTAGGTCATGTTGACCAAGTCAAACTGCGCAATAGATGGAGGTGTGGCTTGCTTGGGAAGCCTACAAAATTGCATGAGGAGGAGGAAACGCTAATGTGTGGGGTCCATGGCTAAGGAGCCTTCAATTGCATAAAAGGAGGGGAAAGCATCCCTTTTTGGGCTAGCTTGGATATTTCAAATTGCTTTCCACAGTTGCACACTGTGATAGCTGTGCTATTCAGCACAAGGGATTTCTTGTTCAAGAATTCCCTCCCTTCTTGAGAAGCTCTCGAAGGTTTGATCTTCATATTCTCCACATCTTGGCTCAAGGCCAAAGCTATTCCTTTTAGTGCAGTGATTCTTGCAGCAAGAGCCATTGTGTTGCTGGGGTTGCAGTGGAGGTTCTCACACCATCATTCCGGAGCTCAGATTTCAGAGGAGGAATTTCTTATGCATTCGGGAGATTAGTAGGGGAGATATCAGCTCCATTTCTCATAGCTTGGCAGGAGGCCAATCTCTTCCCATCATCTACAACGCAGTTCCTCTCCTTGACTGCGTAGTTCTTGAGTGCAATTGTAGTGAGGGGTTGCACCGACATTTTGGAGAGTGAGATATTTGGTGAAAGGATCAGCCTTTCACTCTAGATTTCCATTGGAGGAGGTATATAAATCTTATGCAACATTATTCAGCCATCTCCTTCATGTTCTCATTTTAGAGTAGCAGCTACTCCAGCTACTCCGGCATTTCTGCAGATTTTCCATTTTGTATGTATTGTAGCCAATCCATTTAGGGATTGTTTATTATAGTTTCCAGGGGTTGAGATCCAACTACCCCTTCTTTATTTGAGCTTATTATTGCCATATCTTCATTGTATCATCATTTTGCAACAGTCTTCCTTCAGTGACTGCGTAGTCATAGTTGGGCATAATATATGTAGCAGTGTATTTCATGTTCATTGTACTTGTCTCTTCATAAAAGGAGTTTCTTCAGCTTGAGTGATCATTTCCTCAAGATCTTGTACACATTTCTGCTATCATATTATTAATGAGAAGACTATGAGGGTTTATTGCATTTTCTGAAGTTTATGCACTCACTGCTATTTTCCAGCTCATGCTTGTGTATTCCTGTAGCTCATCCCTTTGAGAAAGATCTTCCCGAGGAAGAAATATTTGCATAGCTATAGGTAGAGCCTGAGAAAGGGCTAGATAGTCTCTTGTTCTCATCCTCTCTTTAGAGGTGAAATAACTGGTAAAAGCCCACTCAGTCCATCTCTGACATAGCCTTGTTCATATTTCTGACAAAGGAATATTTCGATAGTGTAAAAGCTGCTGATTTCCATTTCGGAATATTATAATTTTTTGTAATATAGATGAGAAACACTTAGAACACTTGAAAACATTTTTTCAGAGATGTAGAAAGTTTGGCATATCGCTGAACCCAAAGAAGAGCCTGTTTTCTCTGGAGGAAGGTACATTGCTCTGCCATATCATATCAAAAGATGGTATCCAGATGGATCCTTCAAGGATTGTGTTATCACCAACTTTTTCTTGATTGGCTGCTCATAATCAACTCAATGTAACTCTTTCAAACCACTTCTAACTGAAGATTAACCTCTTCAGTTTGAGAGGGCTCTCTCAAAGGGGGTTTATGATTTTGAATAAGGATAATACTAGATGGATAACTATATGAATTATGACTTGGTTTTGTACAATTGTAGTTTGAAAAATGAAGGCTTGCTACCATTGGGATATGGAGTCAACATCAGTACTCTTAGTGACAATGTTTCTTCACATGGAAGCTGAGGTAGATAGAGGTTTTTAACAGAGATAATTCATACACATAGCATAAAGAAAACACAGTAATTTCACCCCTAAAGGAAGTCAGAGCATAATATTATAAATTTTGAGTAATTAGAGATAAAATCCACCGCAAGTGATTAGACATAAATATACAAATAAATAACACATCAAAAGCCTCATGAGAATCTCAGGTCTGGAAGTAGAATGTCACTGTATATTACTGATAATGAATCAAACATACAAGCAACAACTTGGTGAAATATTCTCCAACCCTTTGATCTTCAATGTTTAGTCTATAAATAGACATTCTTTACAATGTATATGATCTTCCCGGCTAGCTAAATCTTCGAATTCTACTCTAACACCTATCATAACTGAAACTACTAACTTAAAACAGAACAAGGACAGCTATCCTTTAAGAAATCAAACTCCTATTAGGACTCTATCTCCTATTTATTACATTCGGTTCTCCTAATAGTGAAACAATTACATAATAGATATCACATGTTTGAGGGATGACTCATCATCACTTTATATATTTAAAACACCCCTAAATCTGTGGAACACAATCCAACCTTTTAGGGCCGGATAACCTTCATTTTAATCAATGTTTTAACTGATGAGCTAGTTGTGTGAAATTCCTTTTGAGAAATAAGTCTCTGCTGATATGGCCCACTGACATGCTAGAGGTTTCCAACTGCCTAATGTGCTGTTGGAATGTTCAAAAATCTTCAAAAAGTCCCATACTACGAAACAAGGCAGTTTAGACAATTTCATAGTGAGTTTTCATAGCGTATGAAAACTTGCTTTTCCACCTATTTCCTTGACACCTTTGCTGTTCAAACACCTTTACTATGCCAAGAAACCTTGCAAAAAATAAATCTACCTCTATAATACTTGACAAAGCTGGATTCCAAGGCAAAAATGCACCTACATAAATTTTTGTAGCGTTTTTCTGGCTTCAAGCCTGAAGTACGATACGAAACTTTCCAAAAAACCAAAATTTGCTGAGTTCAAGATTGTCTTCAAAAATTGATCTCCAGAGGTAAAATTTAGGTTCTTTTTATGTCATGAACCTCATAAAACATATTCCAACTCAATTTTTTACTCCTGTGGTGTTTCATCTTCATTTACAATTAATTGGTTCATGGTTTCTTCTACGACTTTCATCTTCAACCCTTTCTTTTCTAACTACACTTGAATCAAATCCAGCTACTCCTAAAGATCTTCGAATTGATATTTTAATGCTATGTTCTTGGATTTTAAGTGAAAGTTCATATTATTAATGTGTTTGGCCTCCCCTCTTAATGGCTGAGTCCATTTCAGCAAAATTTTTGCATTTTCCAAAGTTTTTGAGACACTTGTGACTTGCTCCCCCCATATTTTCCTCATTTGTTCAGACAGTGAACCTTCTTAGCTTTGTGCCTCTTTGCCTCTAGCTTTAAAACTTATATCTCTTTACCTGCTTTCTTCAACTGCTCTTTTAGGGTTTCTATTTATGATTTTTCAATAATTTTCTCTTTGCTCTTTCTTTTCTTGATAACTAGTTCCTCCTTTACTAATGAAGACAAATCTATGATGCTTGTTGGCTAGGCAGCTTCATTTATTTTTTCAGTTTCTTTGTTTTCCATGACCTTCTTTGCATGTTTGGTAATTGGTTTCCTTGGTTGAAATATAAAACCAACATCATCACCTGCAAAATCTAGTTTTTTAGCAGTCTTACCTTTCTTCAGCTTTCTTCCTCCATCTTTAATGTCTTCAGCTTGCACAATGGGTGACTCTTCAATGTCAATTGCATGAAGGATATCCTCCAAATTTCCTTTAGCCAATGTTTGGCTTCTAGTGACTCTCTTGCTGCCTTGTTTACTGACTGTATGCTTTTTGTTCTTGCATAGGTTCTATTCCCATGTTCACTGGTTCTGCAGGAGATGATCTATTTTCTTATTCAACTTATTCTTCCACAATTGGTGATGAAGTGGGTCTAGGTTTTGAGGCTTTCTTAGGAGTGACCACATTAATTTCATAACCACTCATGAAAAAAAAGAAATCCAACCTCTGTCTAACCTCCTCAATTCTTCTAACACTAACATCTTAATTAGACCATGTTGAAAAAAAGATGTTTCATTGCCTTATGTCTTGATTTGAACCTTATATGACAATTTCCCTAGACTTCTATATAAATAGAAAGGCATGTCAAGTGACCTCTTACCTAAAAAATGCAGAAGAAGTCTGAGATGATAGGAAATGACCATGTGAAACCTTCCTTCACAGGTAAAATACTTTTGAATTACCATCAACAACTTTGCATAATTCTCCTTCATGAAGCTCCTAGGGATAGCATTTGTCAAATCAACTTCACTGTGTTATTGCTTGATAAACTCTTTGCAATCATGCATTGTGAATTTGATACCTTTAAACCACTGTTCACCACCTCTAGGGATTCCTGTAGCTGATGATTTTCTCTATGGTGTTACTGTAAGGTTCATAATTCCAACCTTTGAAGTTGTTCCTATGAAGTTGGTGGAAAAATCCTTTGAAACCTGTAAATGAAAGCCCTGCAATCTCTAACAGAATTGCAAGCAGCTATTCCTTTTGAAAACCTCCATGGCAGTAGGATCTTCATTGAGTAATTTTATATCCATGGGCTCATACCTGTGATAATGGCCACCCTTATTTGTTTTCCTTCTTGCAGCCATGGATGCTTTATAGTCTTCACTGCCTCGCTTGCTGATGACACCTGCAGAATTCGAATTTGACAATAACTTGCTTGGCTCGATGAATAAACTCTCTAGGGATCGACTCACATGCAAGGATAAAGCATAATATGACAAAAGCTAATTGAGGTGAGTTTTAATAGTTTAACTGATAGCTCGAGATTCAATCATAACACATGCAAGCAAAAGAGTAATGTTGACATCAAGTATGACTATGTACATTTAAAATTTACCATAACAACCTTGAATGACCTCCACCTTTACTGCTCTAATAATAAAGTGAAACCTCATACAACTTTGACAAGCCATGTTAGAAAATAGATTTTTGTAGCGAAATTAGTTAAGTTTTTGACAGATTCGTTATGAAATTAGGCAGTTTCATAGCGAAATCTGTTGTTTTCCTGTGTAAAACGCTATGGAAATTTAAAAAACTAACAGATGTGCCCTTTTGAGTTTGAATGCATGGAGAATGAAAACCGACATGATATGGGACTGATTTTACTGAAATGGCATAAATTAATGTGATCATAAAACTTAGGATAGGCTTAAAAAATGCAAAAAATTTTCTATACCACATTAAAATGGCTTAGGAGACCTTATCCATTTGATGAGTGACCTATATGACCCTATCAAAGAATTTTTTCACAACTTAATGAGTGATAACAGATTGAAGCAATTCAGACCTTGGACTATCCTAGGAGCAAGAAGGAAATCTAGTCGTTCAATGGAAAAATTATTTTTTTAAGAAGGTTTGTTCCCAATTTTGCTGAACACTTGAGGAAAATGACTGACATGCTGAAGAAATATAGTGAAGTAAAATGGTCTGAAGAGGAAATAATTCATTTAATCAAGTTAAATTTTATTTATCTCATGCTCCTATTCTTATTAGTCCATATTACACACTTGATTTCATCATTTTTTCGGAGAATACTCTAGTTGTTGTCCTTATGCAAAAGAAAAATCAGAACATAAAGCAGCCCATCACCTTCTTCAGTAGAACCATAAGAGATGCAACCTTGTAATAAAATATCATTGAGAAACAGGATTTGGTGTTAGTTAAAGCATTTAAGGAATTCTGGTTCTATATTCTCCACTCTCGTGTCATTGCATATGTCCCAAATGCTACTGTCAAAGATGCGCTCATGCATAATGATCCTGAAGGGCGGTGTGGAAAATGGATCACTGCTATGTTGGAGTATGAATTGGAAATCAAGCCTACAAATTTGATCAAGGGACAAGGCCTGGCCAAGATTATGGAAGACTCAAATCTACATGCCTTAGACATTAATTTTATTGCTACATTAACTGAGGAGTAAGACGCTGAAATATTACCTGAGGTATCTGAATTTTTTTCTTCATCACCATGGTATGTTGATATTGTTCATGTTTTGCAACACTTGAATCATCCTCCTGGATTTCCTATTAATAAATATAGATCTTTGAAGTTGAAATATCTTAATTATTGCATTCTTAATAATGTATTGTATTGGAAATATCTCGACGGAGTGTTGTTGAATTTTTTGGTAGAAGGAGAAGTTGAAAAAGTGATGAGTGAATTTCATAAAGGTGACTGTGGCGATCATCTTTACTGGAATACTACAAAAAATAAGATCTTGAGGGCAGGTTTATATTGGCCAAGTCTATTCTTTGATGTCTATAAAATAGCCATGAGATGTCATGAATGTCAAATATTTCAGGGAAAGTGAAAGCTCTTGCCTTTGCCCTTGAAACCAATTGAAGTGCTAGCACCATTCCAACAATGGGGACTTTATTTCATTGGTAAGATCCAACCTCCATCATCATCCCAACAAAAGTGGATACTCACTGCCACTGATTACTTCACTAAATGGATTGAATCCATCCCCACGAGGCAAAGCTACTGATATCGTCATTATTCAATTTTTAGATAACAATGTCCTATCTCGTTTTAGTTGTACATATAAAATAATTGCTGACAATGCAGCCCCCTTTAAGTCCAAAAGGATGATTGAATTTTGTGATAAGTATCCCATTAGACTTGATCATTATACATCATACTATCCTCAAGGAAAAGGGCAAGCTGAATCGTAAAATCAATCTTTGGTGAACATAATCAAGAAAATGTTGCAAGAGAACAAGATAAATTGGCACAAAAAGCTCACAAATGCTCTATGGGCTGATAGAGTTAGCACAAAAATATCAATAAACATGTCACCATTCCATCTTGTGTATGGTGTTGACACAATGTTCCATACTTGTTTAGTTTTACTAGTGATGAAAATTCTTCAAGAGATAGACAATGAACCAAATTATATCCAATGAAGAATCAACCACATGATTCATCTACAACAATCAAGAGATGATTTTTTCAGTCACACTTCAAAACTTCAAGAGAAAATCAAGAAGATTTATAATAAGAAGACCAAAGATGATGATTTTAAACTAGGAGATGTTGTTCTTCACTGGGATGCCCGAAATGAAGACAAAGGTAATCATGGCAAGTTTGATAATCTATGGAAAGGCCCTTATAAGGTTACTGCATTAAGAGGTAATAAGGTATTCAATATTAGAATATCTTGAAGGGAAAGAAGTTTCGGGAGGACCAATCAATGGTAGGATCATCAAACTTTACCTTACATGATCATTGAAGAAGAGGTTCAATTTCATTTTTAATATCACTTTTATTTGCTGTCCAAGAATAAGGAATTTGTTGCAGAAGTTTGAAGCCCGAGGAGAAGGCCATGATATTTCTATATTCAACTCATGTTTTTTCTTTCAAAAAATTTCAAAAAGTTTCAATCAGTTGTTAAGTCAGAGTCAAGTTAGTTTTTGAGTCAAAGTCATTTCGAGTTTTATTTCATCATTTCAAGTTTGTCAAAGTCTTTTTTTTTTTTTGAATCCATCGCCCAATGGATAAGGCTACTTGATCTATGGTGTTATTTACAACACCCAAAGGAGCTTCCATCCCCAACTGGAGCCAATTTTAGTGTCAATATGTTTAGTGATCAAATATGCTCCTTCAGTTTAATTTTTAGTAGTCCCAGGTCAAAATTTTCTCTTTTCAAACAATTTTTCAAATAAATTTTGGTCACTTCATATGGTATAGGTCTAAAATGATAATCCCCTCATCCCATTCATGGCCATAATCATCTCATAGGTCATGCCATTCATTGTCATCTAGGGTCATAGATTAGTCACTCCATCTCCATCTAGGTCTATGTCTAAGTGTCCTTGTTTCGCTACTAAAAATTCCAATTATGCCATCAAACATGGAAAACAAGACTTCATTTTCATCATACAAGTCATTTAAAGAGAGTTAGCATAGGTAGGGAAATAAAGTAAGACAATTTGTCTTATTTCAAAGCTTGTTACATTGTCAAATTGTTTCAAAAAGGAAAAAATTTCCTCAAATTTTTTGGTTTCACTAAAAGACAAAAAAGGTCATTTCAAGATGTTATAAAGAGAAAAGAAGGCGTATTCAACTCATTTTGTCTTTTCATGTTTGGTAGAGCTCCTCTCTTATGTTTAGCTTGCTCCATAATTTTCAAGGTTTGGAATAAAATCAAGAAAATTTCTCTAAAGAGACCTTTGCTACGCATCTGGAAGGTTGTGCTACGCTTTTGGAATGCTCTGCTACGCATCTGGACACCTGCGCTACACATATGGGAGTGTTCTACGCTTTTGGCATTTGGATTATAAATCACTCATCCAAGCTCTAGGATCACTACAATAAGTCTCTAAAGCTTCTTCAATAGTAATTCAACACCTCACATCCTCCTTAAGTCAATTTATCAGGCAGTGCATTGATTTTCTTGCTTACCTCCTCTCCCACTAGGTTTTCACTTTTTCCTATCATTGAGTGATTTCAGTGGACTAAACCCTAACCCTATCATATAATACCCTCATACAACTTCCCCATACCATAATATTTCATTCCCTATCATTCATATCTTCCCTAAACATCATTCCCATCAAAACCCTAATTTCCTACTATTTTTCTATTGTAAAACTAGGAAATCCCTATGTTTTCATAATTTGATCACCTTCCTTACATCCATTTCACCAAATTTCACCTGTACTTTGAAGACAACTTATAACCCTACCTCCTGAAATTTTTTGGGAGTTTTTCTTGGTTTCATTACCCTTCATCTCACCCTCCAAACTTACCCTATCCTTGTCCTCCATTTTTCCAAATTCACTTCCCATACCCACTACATCTAAACACCTAGGGTTTCATCCTTTTGATAGAAATTATGGAAAGTGAAAAGAAAATCCAAAAAGGAGGATACCACTTCATATTTGAGCCGTCCACCTTGCAAGAAGTAAATGCCTCACCTTTTTCCAAGAGATTCTTTGAGAGGACTGGATGTTTGAGTTTATGTGAAAGAATTATGGAAGAAGGTCGTCATATTTAATTGAAAAGCCTATTTTCCACTAGTTTCAGCATGGGAAAGGCCATCATTGTAGGTGTAGATTTCAACATATTAGCAAAGGTGATTTATTCAGTAACAAGTATTCCTATTCATGGAGAAAAGTGGTTTAAGGGCATGGACTTAGACATTGAAGATTACAAATTGTTCCTCAAACCTCATGCCAAAGAAAGCCCTGAGTACATTTTCCCTTTCGGGCACCTACTTGACAAATATGCTCCTTTTATGAGTTTAAATATGAGATATTTCACATGTGAAGGGAGATTCTCTAGGTTGTACAGGTACCATTTCAGATTGTTGATGCACTTCACCTCTACTAAACCACTTGACTTTCCAAATTATTTGTACAGAAGTCTGCTTAAAATGAATGAAAAGATTCAGAGCAAAAACAAAGATCACTATCCAAGTCTATTCCACCATGGCCTAGTTAAAATCATTGTTTTGCATCATCTCTCAGCCATCAACGTCACTTGGGAAACCTTCATGGAGAAAGTAGCAGCAACACCCACTACTCATCCTCCTATTATTCATAACATACCATCACCATCTGTATCATCACAACCAATGGAAGTTGGATCTTCTAGCAATCAAGCTCAGATTTCAAAGGCTCCTAGGGTTTTTGAAGTCACTCACACCTATGAGAAGGGAAAGAGACAGGTTTTTTCTACCAAATCCATCAAAAGTGTATCTACACTTGATACTATAGCTCAACAAAGAGAAATAGAGGAGCAACCACTGATGCATCAGATTGAATCACCATTGCACCAACATGATGAAAAAGCGCCCTTGGAGGTTGAGGTGGTAGGGCAGGTGAAGTATAAGTCATTTTAGGAGATCATAAAGGAGAAGGAAGAGGAAATAGTAGAATTGAGGGAGACATTCTCAATTGCAAATTCTAAAATTACTTTCCTACAACAAGAAAATATTCAGTTAAAGGTGAGATTGTTCCTCCAAGATAAACCTAAGGTAAATGTTGATGCAGATAAAGGCAACGGAAAAGAGATTTCAGATGATGATCAACTGGAGGATCTAGAGGTTTGAACCAAAAAAAAGGCCAAGAATAATAGGCCTCAATAAGGCGCTTTAGAGAGAAAGAGAGTGATAAGCTCCTAAATCAGGTTGGCAGACTTTTGATGAGCTAATTATTGATGAGATAAATCAAGACAGAGAGTATTGGCTTGATAGGGTCAACGGGCACCTTGAGAAGCTTCTAAGGAAAGCTTAAAAGAATAATAATCTCCAGATACATATGGCCAATCATTATCGTGGCAGGAACAAAACTTCACAAATTAGGCTCAAACAAGTGAAAAAGAAGCTCAAAGAGGCTCAAATGAAGCTTAAGGAGAAAGAAAACTTAACCTCCTTGTTTAGGCATCCATGGTTGTTTATCCCATCCTCCAAAGGTGTTATAAAACCAATTTTGAGCACATTTTTCATTTTTGGTGATTTTTTCACTAATCTAGAAATTCTGCCTTTACAGAAACATAGCGCCAAGGCACTATGCCTTTTCTCAGGACACCTAAATGAAGATTGGATTATATGGTTGGATGCATTTATATTAGTGCATTCCATATATGGAATGGGTTTTTTATGAAAATATCTATTTTTGAAGAAAATTCCAAAAAACCTCCATTTTTCTATGTTTCTGCCAATGTTTTTGACCAAGCACCGTGCTTATGGAGTAAGGTTGGGAGAATCAACTTTTGGAGGCCTTCCTGTAGGTGTTTTCTCAAAATTCAAGATGTTCTGGAAAGTATACACACATGGCTAGTTGACCTATCATTAATATTTGGATTTGGAGTCCTAAAATTCCCTCAAAATCACCTCCAAAGTGGCACTATGCTTCTGCAAATTGGTGCTAGGTTTCTATCAAGAGGTGCTACGCTTCTGCATTGGATTCCCTCAGGATATTTGTAAAGCTAGAAAAAGTCAAAATTTCGAGGTTTAGCTATCCTTTGAGCTGTAATTGGAGTGATTGAGCTTTTTTTTGCTTCTTATCATGAGGAGACATGTAATTTAATGTGGGAGACACACAATCCTAGTCTTTAGCTGAATTTGAGGAAATGGTTTCTAACTTCCCTAGATTCTAGGAAGTGACTCATCTCATGTAATTATGATGCATTTTGGATGGAATTTCGACCCTATGACGTGTAATTATTCATATTTTCTATAAGTAGACCCACTTTAGTCTTTTTTTGGGTTGGATAGTTGTTATTTGCAATGGAGCTATTGTTCAAGTTTATGGAATGAAATCAAAGACAATGTTGTAGAAATTGTGTTGAGATTCTCGTGGCATGCCTTGTAGAATTTTTTATTTCTTTGTATGTTTATATTATCAGGTTGAATGATATAATATCATATTTCACATATATGCTTCTATGTGTTTATATTTTTAGTTTATAAGCAGAAATCATGCCTTTTCATGCTTTGTTTTAACAAGGTTTACATTATATGTCTATGTTCTCCTAAATGAATGAATTCACCTAAATTATCATTCAGATTCTCCTTCATTTCATCCTATACACAATGAACAAACTAATAATTATTTCAAGATACCTACCTAGTCTCATCCATATATCTGTAACTTGACCTTGAATTTTTTTACCTAAACCCTAGACCTAGTCTCATAACTGTAATTTCCTATCTAACATAAGAAACATCAAACAAAAACCCTATTTACTGAGCTTATATACCTAGCCTAATATCATTAGATATTCATTCATTTAATTGACTGCAAAGTGACATTGAGAGAGCCCTCTCTGGTCCTGTTAGGGCTAGCTACCTGACCTAAAGCCTGGTCTGGGGTACCTTCCTTCAATTCCATTATCATCCTTGGAAAGTTTGGGGGAGTTATAACAGGATCCACATATGGTTAGCATTCCCCTCCCCTTGTCCACACCTTGCGTCGGGCCTGGAATGATGCACTAGAGGTTAGCGCAGCTAAAAAGAAAAGAAAAATCATAGTTGGCCATATTCGATGGGAAAATGTATCACACAATGAAAATATGGTCAGGAAAAACACATTTGGCATGTGGGAAAAATCAAATCCATGATCTCTACCCCATTCCCATGGCCATCACCCTAGTTCCTATAGGCCTTAGATGAGCCTCCTCTATCATTCAATAACCCATGATTATCTCAACACTTGGTGGGTGATGAACCACCCCACCTGAAAGGGGGTATCCATTGCTATAATTTACACATAATGCTCTTATTCCTTGATCCTTGAGAAGTTAATGAAATAAAAATCATAAAAGGAAAAAGGAATATGAAGAAGGGTGGATAAATCAAGGTCAGGGTAACTCATGTACCGCGATTTCTCCCTCCTATACATTATTTACCCAAGTGTGGGCTTCCCTTTGTTAGCTACCCTTGTACCTTGGCATGCGATCCAGGATTTTCCCTTCATCCCCTACTCTGTTCCATCACTTTATCACATGCCAACACCATTTTTAGGATGTACCAAGGACATACTATCCCCTTTAAAGGTATAAATCACCTAATAAGGTACTTGGTTAAACCCCTTTGGAGCTTGGAGACTGTCAAACCAGGAGGTAACTCCTCAAATCAGAATGTATATTAGCTGAAGAATGTACATGCTCTTATAGATGGGAGGTGAGGCTATTGGGATTCATCTCCCAATGACTCTTGGCCTTCCTTATTTCCTAATATTAAATAATATACAAAAATACAAATGCACACCCATCCATAGGATTAGGTGTCAACATTCCCCCCTTTAATCCGAAGGGATGTTGGTGAGTCCAAGCATCGATCTGAACTTTTCAAACTTTTCTCTTCCAAGTGCTTTGGTGAAAATGTCAATAGTTTTCTCATTTGTGGAACAATGATGTAGATGGATGGTTTTGGCCTGAACATGATGTCGAATTAGATGGTACTTTGTATTGATGTGCTTTGTTCGATCATGGAACTTTGGGTTCTTGGCCAACTTTATTGCAGAAGTGTTGTCGATCATGAGTGGAGTGGAATACATTTGTTTCATCTGCAAATCTTCCAGGATTTTCCTGAGCCACACAATTTCCTTTGTTGCTTCAGTTGCTGCCACATATTCTGCCTCGGTCGTGGAATCTGCTGGAACTGACTGTTTGCGTGATCTCCATGAGACAGCTCCTGATCCAAGACTCATGGTGTAACCTGTAGTAGACACCCCTATTTCTTTGTCGCCATCAAAGTCTGAATCAGAGTATCCGGCCAAGTTGAAGTCGCCTACCTGTGTATATTTGAGTCCAAAGTCTTGAGTCCCCTTCAAGTACCTTAGCACTCTTTTTGCAGCAGACCAATGTCCTTCACAAGGTTTTTGCATGAACCTTGAGAGGATTACAACAGCAAATGAAATGTCAGGTCTGGTGGTGGTCAGATAGATAAGACTTCCTACAAGCTGTCTATACTTAGTTGCATCCTCAAATTCCTTCCCTTCAATAGATGTGAGCTTCAAGTTTTGTTCCATTGGAGTGCTTAAGGGTTTACAATCATCCATGCCAAATTTGTTCAAGAGATCTCCAATGTACTTCTTTTGAGAAAGAAATATGAATTTAGGATGTTGAATTACTTCAATAGCCAAATAGTAATGAACATGACCCAAATCAGTCATTTCAAAACCTTTCTTCAACTCTTTCTTCATGGATGCAATATAGCTCTCATTGTTTCCTGTTATCAAAAGATCATCTACATATACCACAAGATATACAACTGTTTTTCCAACTTTCTTAACAAACAAAGTTGCATCATCAAGATCAAAGTGTTTGAAATCAAGTTTCAGAAGATGCTCGGTCAATTTCTCATACCAGGCTTGTGGTGCTTGCTTGAGGCCATACAAGGATTTTACAAGTTTGCAAACTTTGTGTTCTTGACCCTTTATCACAAATCCTTCTGGCTGGGACATATAAACTTTCTCCTTTAAATCTCCATTCAAGAAGGTTATTTTTACATCCATCTGATGGACTTTCCATCCATTCTGAGCTGCTAAGGCAAAGAGAGTCCAGATGGTGGTCCATTTTGCTGTGGGAGCAAAATTTTCTTCATAATCGACTCCTTCTTTCTGTGCGAATCCTTTTGCCACAAGCCTGGCCTTGTGCTTGTCAAGTGAGCCGTCTGCTTTGTACTTGTTCTTGTAGACCCACTTACAACCAATTGGTTTCGTTCCCAAAGGCGGATCAACCAACTTCCAAGTGCCATTCTTTATCAAGGCATCATACTCCTTCTACATCGCTTCTTTCCATTCATCATGAGAAGCGGCTTCTTTGAAGGAAGTTGGTTCATGATCTGTAGACAAACTCAATTCACAGTTATAAGAAATATCCATATCAACAGGGGAATCATAATTATCTACATCACCTTCGATTTCTTGAGTGGAACTTCTTGTTCCTGTTTTTCCAACCTCATCAGGATGAACATCCTCCAGTGTCTTTGTCAGCCATTTGGGAGGACCTTTATGAGATGGCCCCGGCTGGTCACTTGACTGAGTTGGGATTGATTCTAGATTCAATCTCCCAATTCTGTCAATCACATCATCCAATGTGTCCTCCGTGGTTGTTTCTTCATGCGGGGGAGAGAGTGCTTCAGGATATGATTCCACAGTTTGATTCAATATCGGAATCCCCCCTTCAAGGTGTGGAATCACATTATCAAACTCTTGGAAAGACTTTGCATGTGTGAATCTGTCCAGGCGATCAAGTTGCCGCTCAACAACCTTGTCACTCTTGGATGATTCAAGAAATATGACATCTCTTGCTATCACAAACTTCTTATTTGCTTCATCATAGAGACGTTATCCTTTGGAGGTATTGGAGTACCCCAAGAAGATACATTTTCTGCTTCTAGCACCAAGTTTGTTCCTTTGACCCTTGGGTATCAAGGCATAACAGGTGGACCCAAAGACCCTGAAATGCTTTACCGAAGGCATGTGGCCATGCCACATTTCAAAAGGAGTTTTATTTCTAATTGAACTTGAAGGACACCTATTCTTTATGTAAACAGCACATAGAACTGCATCAGCCCAAAACATCAATTTTACATTCTTGAAAAATAACATGGAGCCGACCATATTTAAAATAGTTCTGTTCATTCTTTCAGCTACACCGTTCTGTTGTGGATTATATGGCACAGTTCTTTGATGTTTGATTCCATGTTGACGAAGATAATTTTCAAATTCGTTTGAAGTGTATTCTTTTCCATTATCAGTACGTAGAGAGCCAATATGTGTTTGTGCATCATTTTCAATCCATACATGAAAATTCTTGAAAGTTTGAAAAGAATCAGACTTATTCTTCAGTAAGTAAATCCAACACATTCTGGTGTAGTCATCAATAAATGTCATCATGTATTTGTTTCCATTTGCAGAAGCAATAGGCATAGGGCCACATAAATCTGAATGAACAAGTTCAAGTTTCCCATGTGCTCTTGAGTGTGAATCATGAAATGGCTGTTTGCTATGCTTTCCTAGAATACAAGCATCACATTCCTTAGGTTTTCTAGGAATTGTAGGCAGTCCATCAACACCATTTTTCTTCAATAAACGAAGGCTGTCATAGTTTAAGTGTCCAAATCTAGCATGCCATAAAAGACTTGATGGAAATATACCTTCATCATGTTGTGAACTGAATGCAAAGTTTTGAGCATGAGCAGATGAACCTTTCAGCTTCAAGAGTCATTGGGAGATGAATCCCAATAGCCTCACCTCCCATCTATAAGAGCATGTACATTCTTCAGCTAATATACATTCTGATTTGAGGAGTTACCTCCTGGTTCGATCAGGGACAACAAGTTTCTCTTCAACTCCGGGAGGTATAGAACCTAATGTAGGATATGATCAGGAAGACCAGGCAGTTTAAGCCTGACTGTGCCAAGCCCTGATGGCTTGAGTTTGGATTTATCTGCGAAATATACTGCTCCATCAACTTTGTCAGTGAATTCTTCAAAAAAAATCTTTTCTAAATGTCATGTGACATGTTGCTCCTGAATCTAGCAACCAATCATCTCTCCATGAAGTAAATGAAACATCAAATAGGTTTTCAGTTACTCCATTGTTACAATGTGCTAGAACAGAATGAGCTGATTCAGCTGGTTTACCTTTTTCTTTGTCATTAGTTTTACCTTTGTCTTGATTTCTTTGCTGCTGAGCTTTAGATTGTCTGCCCCCCTTTTCTCTGAAGTTTCTTCTTCGTCTTCTGCCTTCTCTTCCTCTGGATGGACCTGAAGCATGTCTCTTTTCTCTCTGTGCCAAGTAGGCAGCCTCTTTAGAAGATGAAGGGACTGTCATCTTATTTTGAAGGAGGAGAGAAAAAAACTTTGCTGGAAAATTTCTCTTGAAGGAGAGAAAACAAAAAAATCTTTGCTGGAAAATGTACTCAGTTTAGAAGGACAAAAACTCTTTTTGCTAAAACACTGAATTTAAAAAACACAAGCTCTTTGCTGGAAACTAATTCTGCTCAAAAACTCTTGCTGAACACTGAATTTAAAAAAATACTCTTTGCTATAAACTGAATTCTGCATAAAAAAAATATGTATATATTTTTTTGTTTGGGGAATAAAAAATTTATGAAATGGTAGAGAGGGCGATATTGTGAAAATGAAAAGTGGTATGGGAGGGCTGTCTTATGAAATGGGAGAGGAGAAATCGATAGGGAACGCGCTGGCGGACCACATATATATAAACAAATATAACACAATGGGAGGGGCATTGTTATATTAGTGACTGCGTATTAACAAACCACCTATTAAATATGACAACGCAATGTATCCATTCCATATTTTGACATGTAATGCAACGCTGGTATAGGAGCATATTAAATGGCGTTGGAGGCGTTGTATATAAAATGTGAATGGCGTATTAAATGGAATTGAAAACAACGTTTTATGACAACGTGATATAAGTGGTATAGCAACGTGGAGGGCGTTGTATATAAAACTGGAGTCGACTGTATAAACCAGTGTATAAATACCATGACAGCGTTTAATGCGTTGTATATAAAACTGGAGTCGACTGTATAAACCAGCGTATAAATACCATGACAACGTTTAATGTATGGTCAAGGGCGAGACTGTTGTATGAGCGATATATATTGGAAGAGAGCGTATAGAAACGCTGGAGCAAATGAACAGGTGGACAGAAATATACCACCAACACATCGTATCATATGGAGGTGTGCAGCAGTTGGAACGCTGTATGGAACGCAGTTAAGGAGCTATGATAAACCACGAACGCAACAGACCAATGTGGACAGAGCGGTCTCATAAAGGCGTGGAGGTGTATTGATATGTGGGAGGCGGATTACAAGTTGGGCGCTGGTGTTATGGGAATGCAGAACAGTGAGAGAGAGGGAGAGGGATGTATGCAGAGTGAGGGAGAGGGCGTTGGGCGCAGAGGGAGGTGTATGGAGGGAGAGGGAGGTGTATGGATCGATAGGTATGGAGAAAGGAGGAGTGAGGGCGGAGTGTGGAGAGGCGTTGGGTAGGTAGGAGGCCCAAAGGGCTGTTGCAAAATTTTTTTTGAAATTGAATCTGCAGAATGACAGAGTTGCAGGACTGCTGGAATTGCAGAATGGCAGAGCCTGCAATTTGCAGAATGACAGAGCCTGCAGTCTTCAGGAGCTGCAGGAGCTGGAGCTGCAAATGTCAGTACTATATAGGGAAAAAAATGCAGAATAACAGTCTAGCAATTAAGAGCAGCAGAAAACTATTAAAAAATATTGACTGAGCAAAGGATAGGGAGTTACACCACAGGGCAGAAATGCCAATAGTGGGGCTGGCTCTGATACCATGTCAAACCATGAGGTAACTCCTCAAATCAGAATGTATGTTAGCTGAAGAATGTACATGCTCTTGTAGATGGGAGGTGAGGCTATTGGGATTCATTTCCCAATGACTCTTGGCCTTCCTTATTTCCTAATATTAAATAATATACAAAAATACAAATGCACACCCATCCATAGGATTAGGTGTCAACAGAGACATTAGCACATTCCAAATCCCACTATGGAAGGGCATGCCATTATGAAGTGCCCACCTATTTTGCATGTTTTGTAAACACTTTTAATTTATTTCTCTAATGAATTGGTGTACTGGAAGTCAAGGGGACAAATTGAATCTTATGCAGGATTGAATATGGAATCCATCTTGGGTTTGGTCTCCTTATACGGGGTACTAACCCCTAGAGGGCTACATTTGCACATGTAGGGCGTGTGTAGAGAGCCACGGGCCTCAATAGAAGCATAAAACATTATGTGGATCCCAAGAGTCATTCAGAGATTGATCATGGTTCACCGATTGTATGAGGAAGATGCACTTGGTTCACCATGCCCAACTGACTCCATAGTTGCTCTATACACTTGGAATATGATCCAAGATCGATATGATGATGTGGCATCACTTATACCATCATCTTGGACCTTGCATATTATCTATAGGAATCTTAAATTTGTTTGGAAACCCATGAGGACACTTGTGTGCCCCCACATCCATTTGGGAGCGCCACAGGTTTATTTTTTGGAAAAAAAAAAGGGGCCAACCCATTATCCACTTCTTTTTGGAGTCCTATTTCACATTATGGCACCTATGGACTTCAATAGACCTCCTCTAAGGCCCAATTACATGTATTATTGATTTTTCAACCTCTTGAGAGGCCTACTCTTTTGATTTTGAGCTAGTTTGGTGGGCTTGCCACCAAAATATTTTTATTTTGCACATTATTTTATTTTAGGGGTTGTATTAGGACTCATTAGGAAAATTGAATTCATTTGGACATGTATAAATACTATTGTTAGCATCATCACTTTGGTTGGAATTCTATATCTTAAGAGAACTTCATTATCCTTCTTGGAGAACAAAATTTTGGAGTATGGAATGAATTTTGATGTTTCAGTCATTTTATCTTGTCTTGGAGCTTCTTGGTTGACAAAAAATTTATGGTTGGAAATACTCATATACATGTAAGTGAAATTTAATGCTATTCTTTTCTTCTATTTTTCCACATACATTATTGTTTGGATTTCTCTATACTAGGGCTAATTTATTACATCCATTTATGTGAAGTTGTGGAAATTTTGTTTCTAGATAATGTTGCTTCATGTATGGGCAATGTATAATGAATGAATGTTCCTAGGGATGTTTCATCATTGAAAATAATCTTGATAAGCCATATACTTTGCAAAATAAAGTATAAAGTCTTTGAAGCTGGTTTTCTTCTTCCCTAATGCTAGGTATAATTGTCTTTGAGGCCTCCTTCCTAGAAAATGAAAATTCCACAGTCATAATTCTCGTTGACTCCAATCTCCCCAAAGGATTAGGAACTGGTCCACCATAAGGTGATCAACTTCAACCTAATTTTCATCTTCCATCTCTTCTTTTCTAGGGCTATCATGATTAGGTCTCCTAGGGCATCATTTATCTCACAAAATACCCACTCAAAATTTTTTATCTCTTGGTATCTTCTCTATTGGGGTTTCTTCTAGTTTCCCTCCAATTTTGAAGAAATTTTGATGGCGGTACTTTGTGATACCTCAAGCCCTATCCTCAAGATCAAGTTTTTTACCTTAGTTTCCTTAGGTTAGAGATCTCATTGGGATCCTTGCATTGCCTTGCATTAAAAAATTATCCTTTGGTCTCTTTTTCCTTCCAGATCAGGTCAAGTATATCATTGGTTGCTAAATCCTACCCCCTTGAGGTACCCCAGGTCCACTTGGTCTTGTGTGGTCCCATACACTATTAAGGATAATTCTTCAAATATTACCTTGAATCCAATCCTTTAAAAGAATTTTAGGGCTTAGGGATCTACATTATAAGTTACATAACCTAAACCTAAAACATTGAAATTCTCCTTGAGCCCTTCCGTGAGAGCCTTCAACATTTCCTTCTAAATCAGGCAAGCCATCTATATTTGATCCTATCTTGTGAATAGGTTTCCAAGATCACCTATGGCCCTATCATTGATCCACTCATTTCATGATCCTTATTATAACGACTCTCCTCCCATTGGTGAAAGTCCATAAAGAGTAGGGAGCCTTAGCCGATGTGATAGTGGGCTATTGCTCCATTTTTTCCCTTGACCTAGTAGTAGCCCTTCCAGGATCCCCTTTTAGGACCCCTTCTAGTTTGAGTGGTAATAATACCCTCATAATACATTAGATAAACCATTTAATCATTTTCAATTCTTGACTGAATTCATTTGCTTCAAGTAAAATTTTTGAAATAAAAATTAACCATGCAAATATATGCCTCCAAGAAAAATAGGACAAAATAAGTAATGTTGTTAAAAACCATGTTGCTCAAAATATCACATCCCTCTAATATGAAGACAAAATAACATTATACATATGTATCTAAAAGATGAAATGTGCCAAACTATCATAATAAAACATAAAATAATCAACCACCTTGTGCCTCTTGTGATTCACCTTGTATCTCTAGCACCAATTATCATCCATAATAAAAATATGTACGTATACTAAAAACATTTGGCACATATATGATAAAACCCAAAAAGTGCATGCAAATAAGCTCAACACTATGAGAATCTCTTAGTGTTAGATTTTTTTGACTGAAAAAATAAAATGAAACACAAAAATAGAGAAAGAAGAAAAAGAGGGCAGGAAAAAGAATAGGTACAACCCCATACCAAAAAAGAGTATTTCTGAAAGTGTGCAAGCCTAAATGGCACTTTTTGTTGAAAAATAAGAGTCTTGTTTAGTCATACAACCTAAACATGATTAAACATGTTTTAAATTGCTACTAATAGGTTATTGAAAGAGCACTTGCCAAACCATGTAAACTTGGCTTGTCAGAAGATTAGATTAGGAAAAGATGTTGGTTCCCAAAGCTTAAATATGAACCAAAGAGAGATGAGAGGGATGCATAACCAATTCTGAATCATAGCCCTCAAGTTTTTAGTTTTCACTTGTACAAAAAAAAGTCTGTGTGCAGCTTATCCAAAATTCCATAGCCCATGACAAATCAGATTGCTTAAACTTGGTTTGATAATGTTTTAAATTTCATGTTAGTAGGTTAGAGAATAAAATCTATCAAACAGCTTAAACTTGACAGATAAGTAGACGAGATAAAGAATAAGAGAGTTCATTAGCCTAATCTTAACTCTTGGAAGTGATAAGGGTAGAAGTAGATAGTTTTTATGCTTTCAAAAGAAAAATGATGTCAAGGGTTTTCCAATCCAAGTGCACCCGACCAAAAAAAATAAATTGTTAGGCAAAGTGCGATGGGTAGGTATAACTGATATTGAAGCAATCATGTCTTTTCAGATTTTTGAGATCATAGCTTCAAAAGAGTGAAATCAATAAATGAAGGAAGAGGGATCTGCCAAGTACAAGTAAGGTACTGATCTTCAAAACTCAGAGATCTGAACTCAGAGGTTCTTGACACCTCCTGAAAAGGAGCTGCCCTTCCCAAGTGGAGCCACTGTTAGTCATCAGTATTTTTCACTAGTTTTAGATGACTATATATTGGTTCTAGATTTCTAAAAAACAACATTCTTTGAACATTGTGAGTTTTAGAAATCTCACCGCCTTCATTATCCTTATAGAAAATTTTTCACTATTCTATCAACCTTGCCATTTCATGGTTACCCTTACACTGCTAAAAAGAATCCTTATGGGCTTGTGCCACTCATCTCCATCCTTTTTTCATGCCTATGACCTAATTACTATGTTTTTCCCTTGACCATAACTCCACTTTCCCTCTAGGGTTTCTCATAGCCTACTCGTTCCCATATTCTCCAGGTTCCTCAAGCATTGATAGTCTAAAAAATATCTCCGTAGGCTCTTTAGATAAATAAAGTACATTGGATTTTGGATCTTAAATACAATATTTTGACAAATATATTTTTTTAACTTGAAGTCTCCAAGCCTATTTTCAGTCAAGATCATGGTCAAAGAACCCCCCCCACTAGGTCAATTAGGGTTTCACATGTCCTAAGGTCATCATTGGTGTTTCAAACACTCTTCTCCTTTGATAAGAAGTTGGAACAGATGTAATAGAAGGTCATCATATAGTTACTCAAGAAAAACCTAAAGAGTTCCAAATAAAGACAATCCATTTAGTTTCAGAGTTTTCTCATGAGGAAAATGTTAAGATTTTAACACTTCTGCAGGAGTGTTAAGAGGTTCATCAACTGAAGGTGATAAGGTAGATGGTCTGGTCCTAAATGAAGAAAACTTACAGGAGAATAAAGAGAACCACTTGGTCTTGAGGAAAATAGGGTTTTTGAGCTTGATGGCCCAAGCAGAGTGCCAAACAGTGATCACTTGCAGAAAATGACATGGAGGAAGCACACAAGGTCAGTTTCTCTTCAAATTGTGTTTCTTACCAAAAAGAGATGCATTTGACAAAAGTGAGAGAGTTTTTTTTCCATCATAGGTCTAAGAAGAAAAAACTCCTTCAGATTATACACAGGTATCTTGGTTTTGGAGCAATGTAAAAAATACAGGTGTCACGGGAGAATTGCTGCACTTCTGGAGTGACCTTGGGAAAATATGGTTTTCTCATAACTGGAGTATACAAGTGACTTTCTTGATGGGTCAAATGAAAAATATACTAGAATAGATTTCCAATGAGCTATCATGAAATAAATTTGGAGTTAGGGAAGGCCTCCAAAAGTTTCATGCACCAGCACTCTGCATTTCTGCACCATCATTCAAAACTTTTTGACTAGTCTTGGGAGAATCAAATTTTGATAGGTCAAATCAACTCCAATTATCAAAAAAATGTATATTTGGAAAGTAGACAATATAATATTTCCAACGAGCTATCATGGGCCCAATGTGGACACAGGGAAGGCCTCCAAATGCCCTATGCAAAAAGGCACTGTGCACCTGGAATTGAGCATTGCGTGTCTGGGATTGAGCACTGCGCCCTTGGCACTGGCGCTGCACCTTTGGCCATGAGGGCTTCCTAAGAAAACTAACCCCTCAGACCACTTCAAAGCCCTTTCAAGTTTCCTCCAAGGTTTTCTAAAGCTCTAATAGAGGTAAGTGAATGCCCTAAACACATTTTTAAGCATTTTGTCATCATTTAATGGAAAGAAGTTGATACCATAAGAAGAAACCCTAGGCTTGGACTTGAAATCAATGATTTTATCACTACTTCATATGCTTATAAAGAGTATTAGTTAGAATAGGGGTGTTTTCATTGGGTCAATGTTTTTCATCCATCCAAGCTTGACATAAAACTCAATCCCTTCACTTGCAAGAAAGGTTGACATTCCATTGCCCTCATTTACCTCAATTGCACATCAACCTCTAGTGTTTCAAAACAGATTTTAATCATATCCGTAGAGGGTTTTCATTGAGTTTTAAACCCTCACTCACTCTCATACACCTATACCCTCATTCACTCATCTCATTGACTTGCAGAGCTACCTTTTTCATCACCATCTATTCATTCCATTTCCATTTGCAGTCCTAGTGTTTCTCAAAGGTAGAGTTAAAAATGTCAAGAGAGGAAGACTGTGGTAGTGCAGGAGAAGGAAAATGTCAATGAGGTAGATGCCAATAATGAAGAAAACAGTGAGGAAGGTGACAATGAGAAATTTAATATCAATGAGGGAGAGGGAAGTAACGAATCAAGCAATTAAGAAGAAGGAAATGAGGCAGAGATCAACAATGATGATAACAGTCATAAGAGCAGTGAGGGCAGTGAGGCAAATAATGATGAAGCACATAGCAGATAAGATGATGACATGGGTCAAATAGCAGTAAGACAAAGAGAAATGTGGCAGAGAGACATGCAGAGTAAAAATTTTTAGGACTAAAATGATGAGTCTAAATCCATGTGGAGGAAAATTTCACTACCTTATAAGTATTCCAAGATAAAATTCACTCAGGGATGAAGCAAACAGTAAAGGAAAATCAGGCTTAGAGGCTTAAAACAGAGGTTAGAGGGAAAATTAGTTTTAAAGGCACAAACTCAAAGAGATTAAATAAAAATCCAAAGGAAGAGATGAAAATAAAAGAGACAAAGTAGATTAGATGAGTTCTTAACAAGCAAATCCAAATTTTGACATCTTTTTGAGTTTTTGGAATTTTTGACTGTTTTGGAGGGCCAAGGGCACAACGCCACTCGTGTTGCGCTCTTTTCTGGGGCACTAAATTAAGGAATGACTTAAATTTTCATGTTCATCTTACAAAGGATATTACTCACGGAAAATTTCAGCTCATTTGGAGCAAAAATGGTCCTCCAAAAGTGCCAAAAACACCCAAAAAATCACCTTTCCGCCCTCTTTTCAGCATTGGCACTGCGCCTTGAGCAGTCTTAGGAGAATGAGTTTTTGAGAAGGTGGATGGAATAAAATGAGGAAAATAAAGGTATTTGTTGAAGCTACACTATACAAGCTTTCCAATGAGCTATCATGGAGCTCATTTGGACACCAGGAAAGCCTCCAAATCTCAGCTACAAAACAGGCAATTTTCCCCAGTGCTGGCTTTGCGCTTTTTTTTGGGGCACTATTTTGAAGATTGGTTTACATTTGAAGATTAATCAAGCCAAGGGCATCATCCACAAAAAAGTTTTATATCATTTGGAGCGGAACTGGTACTCCAAAAGTGCCAAAAACACCCAAAAAATCAACTTTCAGCCCTATTTTCAGCGCTGGCGTTGTGCCTTAAGAAGTCTTGGGAGAACGATTTTTGGGTAGGAAAATGGACACAAAATGAAAAAATAAAGGTATTTTTTGAAATTATACTTGAAAATCTTTCCAATGAGCTATCATGGAGCTCATTTCGAGACCTGGAAGGCCTCCAAAACTTGGTCACAAAACAAGCAAATTTTCTGGTGCAGGCACTGTGCCCTTGGCCTTGGCGCCGCGCCCTTGCCTACAAAGTCAAAAAAAGACACAAATTTATGGAAAAATATATTTTCGAGGAATTTTGAGGCAAATCACTCCTATTTAGCTGAGTATTTATGTTTGAAGTTATTTTTCTTTTATTACATTAGATATTTTGTGCCTTGGGCCTTGCATGGCCTCTTTGGACAAAATTGGAATTTATGATGTATTAATGACATGTTGGAAACCCTAGTTAGGGTTTTGGTCCTCCTTGTTGGTTAAATACATCATTTAGGCCTCATTGTACATGTTGGATGATTATTGAGAAGAAATATCATAAACTTGAAGATTGGAGAGAAATTGGCTTTGGTTTTTGTGGATGTCTTGATGTGCATGACAATGGAGCAAGCTCACTTGGAGGATTCATGAACATAGTTAATGGTGATGTGTTTCTTATTTAGTGATTTTTTTCTTATGTTATCATTTTTTTTCATCTTTCTATTACAGTAGGACAAAAATTTTAGGCTAAGAAATGTTGTTTAGAGGCACCTTAGCTCTGTTTGCTCTCTACTGCTTATATGTTTTCCTCTGCTAGGTCAGATTAGAGAATCCTTAAATGATATCTAGTTACACTTATTATTTTTTATTTTAAAGATGATTTGATGAAGCTAATTTCAAAGGATTTCATGGTTAGCCCTACTGTTTGATGTAACTGAAGTATTGCTGATTAGGCTTAGCTAAAGAGGTTTATGATTTGCCATGTCCTTTTGTTTATCCTAGATGGTTGCTTTTGAGGTATTTATAGTTTTATTAAATAAATTAGGAGTTCCCTACTCTTTGATCTCTACTATATGTTTATCTTAAATGTTTTCTTTGCTTGAAGGTGAAATCACTAGAAGACTTACAAGTTTCTTGCTTTCTATGATTCACTGGATTGTTGTCTTAGTGCTTACTTGCTAGGGTTTGGTCAAAGAAAATATTGGTATGCCATGTCTTTGGTTATTTCTTTATGCATAGTAATCTTAAAGGCCATTCTTGTTAAATTATTTGACAAAGGATTCTTAACTGCCCTTTTCACCTACTATGTTCACAATTTAATGTTCACTTCATTCACATAATCTTTTAGATCATTTGGCTTTGTTAAACTTGTCCTGTGATACACCCTTGACCTATTGTTGTACCTTTCAATACCTTTTGCAGACTCCATATCCCAATGGTTTAAACCTCTCGCACTCTATCTATTCTTCTTGACTACCTACCCAAACAACCAAACAAACAAATAAACCCTAATCCTTATATCTAGCCTAAAATCAAAACCCTAAAATATATCAAGCTACATCCTTTACACAATTATAGAGAGATACCTCTCTGAGTCCAGGAAGGCAAGGTACTAGGACTCCAAAGACCGGTTTGATGTTACCCATGTACATTTGGTCTTGCCAATCTAAAAAATTACGGGGACCTAACATAATGGTGATCTCAGTGGGACCTCTGAGTAAGTGACAACTTAGATATTCCTTAAAAACTCAGAAAACAAAAAAATATCCTTAGATTGGTATCCAATTGCTGATGGTTGACAACAAAGTTTAAATATTCTACCTGGCGACTCCACAAATCTCAATAGGCCTAAAGACTCCACTGAAAGGAAGAACTTGAAACATGACCAGTCGTCCTAGAAAGAGAGAGTATCCAAGCCTAAATTGGATTCAGGAAATTATTGTTTTTATTTGTAATTATGTTCTATCCTACTTTAAACCTGATCAAGAATACACTGATGTGGTCTGTATTGATCATTATAAACTTATTAAGCCTCAAATTGTAGACCATGTACATACTTATACCCTTGTGCATACCCTAGATAAACATGTGGAACACCTAGTGAAACATGAGCCTCATGCTACCTTTCCTGCTCTTGTTGAAACCTCAAACAGTCATAAATCTCCTTTTGCACTACCTATACCCACAAAGGTCCCATATAGATACAAGCCTCTAGTTTTACCTCCCATCCACCAAGCCCTCCCTGCAAATATTGCAAATAAGCTGTCCGGTTTTGATGGAGAAAATACAAAGATCATTGCTGAAAAACGCAGTCAAAATCTTGAGGATTTACTTGACCTATTTGAAGTAGGAGAAGATGATGTGCGTCTTAGAATGTTTACCTTATCATTACAAGGAAAATTTAAGAGTTGGTTTAAAGACCTTCCAGCTGCAAGCATCAACAATTTTCATCAATTCACTCAAGTCTTCTTAGATAGGTGGGTGGTCATGGGAAATGTTTTTCTCATCATGGAGGAATACAACCATTTAAAAAGACAACCAGGGGAGACAGTGCAACACTTTTCAGCCAGGTTCAATAAGGTATACCATTCCATTCCTACTAAGATAAATCCACCCACAGGATGGGCTCTCTTGCACTACCCATATGCCTTTAACCCAAAGATGGCATTCCAGTTAAGAGAAAGGGACCCTACAAACATAGAAGAAATGAAAATATGGCAATTGATGTAGAATACAACGTGCTGAACAAAGAGGCAAATTTAAAAGAAATAAAGGAGGTCGAAGTAGATAAAGAGAAATTGATATCTTTGGAGAAAAAGCTAGAGATATTAACAAACACAGTCAGAAAAATAATGTATCTGATTAGCAAGAAAGAGGAAGAGTACAAGGTTGAGGTTGAAACTGATTATTCAAAACAACCAATACTATTTTCTTGGGAAGAACAAAAGCAGTTATTTCAATGCAAAGATAACTATAAAAACATACTGGTTGAGCAAGGTTGCCAAGAAGAAGATGTAGAAATCTATTAAGTAAGTACTATATGCCTTCCTACATCTTGTGCTTCACTATTAAGAGAGAATTACAAGAAAATTGCAAATAGAAACAAGGAGGAATGCTCTAAAGAATCAGTCAGGGAAGGAATGGATGATACCAGCTCCAAAAGTAGAAGAAAATAGATATCAATGCCTTATAAATAAGCCACTTCAAGGAGGAAACCTCCAATACATTACACGAATGAACAATTCTTGGATGATACAAATTACAAAACCTCCCTTCTATATATAGGATTCCATGGGGCCATAATGTAATCCTAGTGGGGCCACAATGTAATCCTAGCCGACCTAACAATAATTATTTAAGGGCACAATAATAACAATATGGGGGTTACAGGGGTACAATAATAACAATAAGGGGGTTACACTAACAATAATAAGGGACTATACTAGTAATATAGGGACCTAACATGCCCTTCTCCTTCAAAAAAGTGTTTTCCTCAACGCTTGAGTAGCTCTAGGTGCTTCTGTATAAAATTCTCATCCTCCCATGTAGAATCTTCAGTGGGTAAGTTCTTCCACTTGATGAGATACTTTGAAATTGATTGATTCCATAGCTATCGAGTTCTTGTTTCCATGACCTCTTCAGGTTCCAATATGATTTTTCCTTCCTCATCAAGTTCTGGCAATATTGTTTGAACTGGAAGATTTTCACCTATAACCTTCTTTAAGCATGAAACATGGAAAATCGGATGCACTCGTGAAGAAGCAGGAAGCTCCAATTTGTATGCCATAGTACCAATCTTTTGCAACACCTTGTAAGGACCATAGTACTTTGGTGATAATTTATTATCCTTCTTAGCTTGCTTGAGGGACATTTGTTTATATGGTTGTAGCCGTAAAAATACCCAATCTCCTACATCAAAACTTCTCTCGCTGCGATGTTGATCTGCCTGTTGTTTCATTCGATTTTGTGCCAAATTCAGGTTATCCTTTAAGAGTTGGAGAAATTCTTGCTGATGCTCGATGTGATCTTCCACTGCTTGAACCTTCGAATTTTCCCTTAAAGATGATGTGATGGATGGTGGATGATATCCATAAAGTGCTATAAATGGGGTCATTTTTGCTGCAGTATGGAAGGAAGTGTTATACCACCATTTAGCGAGAGGTAACCACTTGACCCATTGTGTTTGTTTATCGGATACAAAACAACGAAGATATCCTTCCAAACATTTATTTACTATCTCAGTTTGACCATCAGATTGAGGATGATAAGATGAGCTATGAGCTAATTGAGTACCTAAACAAGAAAATAAATCCGTCCAAAAATTTCCAGTAAAAATGGGATCTCTGTCGCTCACAATAACCCTTGGGTTTCCATGTAGCTTTTGAATTGTGTCCATAAATGTAGTAGCAACTGTACTTGCTTTAAATGGATGAGATAATGCACAAAAGTGTGCTTACTTGGTAAGTCTGTTAACTAACACCATGATGACACTCTTTCCTTCGGACTTAGGTAAACCTATGATAAAATCCATTGAAATCTCCTCCCAACGTTGACTTCGAATGGATAAAGGTTGTAGAAGTCTCGGGGTCTTAATTGCCTCAACTTTATTCTGCTGGCAAACCAAACATTCCACCACAAAATTTTGAATATTAGATGTAAGGCCATCCCAAAAGAATTCTTTCTTCACCCTGTGGTAATTTTTTTAAAATCCCAAGTGTCCTCCTAAAGGAGAAGTGTGCAATTCCAAAAGAATCTTTTGTTTTAGTTGGGAATTCTTACAAAGATATAAGTGATCTTTGTACCATAAAGAATCATTTTTCCAACTAAATGTATCAGATGTACTAGGATCTTGCTGCAACTTTTGAATGAGTGCCCATACTTCTTTGTTCTTCTTCCATTCATCTCTTGCTTCGGTTATCCAATCTGGTTGGATAATAGAAATGGAACAAAGCAATCCTTCCACCTCTTCATTCTTTCTTGAGAGTGCTGCAACAACATTAAGCTTCCCTTTTTTGTAGATTATTTCAAAGTCATAACCCAACATTTTTGTGACCCATTTTTGCTGTTCTTCTGCTGATAGTCTTTGTTCCAAAAAGTGTTTAAGACTATCATGATCAGTCTTTACCTTGAAGTGTCTTCCCATTAGATAAGTTCGCCATTTCTTTCGTGCATGCAGTATTGCTAACATTTACTTCTCATAAATAGGTTTCTGTAAATACTTTCCTTTGATTGGACGACTTTCAAAAGCAATGGGTCTTCCTTCCTGCATTAAAACAACACCAATTCCATTTCCCGAGGCATCACATTCCACAATAAAGTTTTTTGTGAAGTCTAGCGTAGCTAAGACCGGTGCTAGGCACATTGCCTCTTTAAGATGTTCAAAGGCCTTAGTGGCTTCAGGAGTCCATGAAAATGCATCTTTCTTCAATAATGTTGTTAGAGGTGATGCTATTCTCCCATAATTCTTAACAAACTTGCGATAATACCCTGTTAACCCGAGAAATCCTCGCAACTGCTTTATGGTTGTGGGGAATTTCCATTCCTTAATGGCTTTAATTTTGTTATGGTCTACCTTAACACCCTCGTGAGATACAATATGACCCAGATATTCCACCTCTTGTACTCCAAAGAAACATTTGGATGTTTTTGCATATAATTGTTTCTCCTGCAATAGTTTGAGCACCCCGTCAACATGTTCAACATGATCCTTCCAAGACCTGCTGTAGATTAGTATATCATCAAAAAATACTAGCACAAATTTTCTAAGGAAGGGTTTGAAAATGGAATTCATCAACCCTCGAAATGTAGAAGGTGCATTGGTAAGGCCAAAAGGCATGACCAAAAATTCATAATGACCCTCATGAGTTCGAAATGCTGTTTTTGGAATATCTTCAGTCTTCATTCTAATTTGATGATATCCTGAACGAAGATCCAACTTGGTAAAATAAATTTATCCATGTAATTCATCCAATAATTCATCAATCACAGGAATTGGAACTTTATCTTTAATGGTGAGCTTATTGAGCTCCCTATAATCCAGACACATTCGCCATGATCCATCCTTCTTGTGTACCAATACTACAGGAGCAGAGAAAGAACTTTGACTAGGTTGAATTATACCCGCCTCTAACATTTCTACAATCATACATTCAATTTCGCTCTTTTGGACATAAGGATATCTATAAGGCCTAATGTTTGGAGGAACACTTCCTGGAATCAAATGAATAGCATGATCATGATCACGAATAGGTGGGAGTCCTTTGGGAGTTTCAAACACCTTGGAATGATTGTCCAAGACTCGTTGGAGATCTGCAGAAATAGATGATTTTGATGTTGGAACTTCTAGTGAGCATAATTGTGCAATTACGCCTCGTTGTTCTTTCTTTAGAAGCTTTGTCATGACATTAGAGCTTATTATCTTTCTTGGCTTCCCTGCAATACCCCGTAATTCGACTTCCTTTCCTTCTAAAAAAAATTTCAAGAAAAGTTCTTGAAAATTAAAAGCTACCGTCCCCAAAGATTGTAACCATTGTACTCCTAGTACAACATCAACACCTCCCATAGGAATAGAAAGCATTGGACTATTCAATACATATTCCCCCATGGTTAGCTTGATATTATGGCATTTTCCAGAGAAATTTATAGTTCCTCCATTTGCAACCATCACTTGACATTCTGGTGTTGGGTATAGGAAACAATTTAATTCCTTGGCTACCTTACAATGAATAAAATTATGGGTGCTACCTGAATCAATCAACACTATTACCTTTTTCTTCTTGATATGTACTTCTATCTTGAGAGTTTGAGGAGTGGTAATTCCTGCCAGTGCATTACACGATATGGTCGGATTCATTTCTTCCTCTTCTAGAGCTGGTTCCTGGTGTATATCCTCTTCTTGTTCATTTTCTTCTTCCTCTTCACAATCTATATAAAATAATTTCTTCTCAGCACACTTATGACCTTTAGTGTATTTTCTATCACAACTGTAGCAAAGCCCTTTTGCTCTTTTTTCTTCCAATTTTTGTGGTGTCAACCTTGTAGGCTGTGGAAATCTAGGCGTAGCAACACTTCCTTCTTTATAGAAGTGAGTGGTAGGCTTCCTTGTCGCCATAATTTTACATTCAATTTTTCTTGCCAACCTGAATGCCTTCTCAAATGAATCAGGTTCCAAAATGCAAAATTCATGTTGGATGTTATCCTTTAAAGTACCTATGAAGAGATCAATCTTGTGTTCCTCTAGAATATCAATTACCTTTATATTCAATTTTTGGAAGTCCTAAATGTGCTCCCCCACTAAAACCTTTTGTTTGAGGTTTATCAATTGGCTAAAGAAGGTGTTGCTCTATGTATCCTCATAATATGCTATCATTTCCTCCATAAAAATTGATCAAGCGACAATTTTTTTAAGGGAGCAAAGCCATCGATACCATACAAATGTATTTTGTTTTAAATGTAAAGTTGCAATGCGTACCTTTTGTGTGTTTTTCACATTATGGAGATGAAAATATTGCTCCATTTGTAGTATCCATGTTACAGGATCCTTTCCATCAAACCTCCTCATATCCATTTTTGGAATATGGTGGTTCTTCCCGCTAACATTAGAGTTTATGAAGTCACGATTAACATTTATTTTGTTCTCATCATGAGTTTCCTTTACTATCTTTTCACCATTAGGAAACATTTCTTGTATCAACTTTGTCAAACCTTCCATGTCTGCTTTTAGATCATTCTTCATGTTTTCCATGTTGTCTTTCATTTTTTCATCGATCTTAGCTTCCATGTCATCCATCTTAGATTCCATGCCATTTATCTTAGATTCCACACCTTTATTCAAACCATCCATCTTCGCTTCCACGCCTTTCTTCAAAACATCCATTTAATTTTTTGTTGCTCTTTGCGAGAGCGAAATTTGGTGCACTTTCTCTTGTAATTTTGATAGATCATGTTGCAATTCTTCATCTTCATGAGACATATTAGAGCCTTCTGAATGCTTAATGGGTGTTGAATTATTTTTACGGGGCTTTTTTTTTGAACCCAGTACTGATATATATTCTACAATATGCCCTTCGAATCAATTCAAATTTATTTTTCAAACAAGACTTATGCAATTCATAAAAAAATACACACCTTTTTCTTGCTTTTGAGGAGCTCGAGATTGAAATTGGATTATATTTGTGATTGTGGTTCTTCAATATCTGAAATTGGGCACTGAGGTAGCCTTCTAAATTATCTTTCGAATGTCACAGGTATGACTTGATTTGGATTCTCCAAGACAAAGTTATGTCCAATCTCCCACAATGACCTAATTATGGACTGGTTCAGTGGAGCTAACTTGTACAACTTTCCATGTGTCAATGTTTCGTCTTTTAGCTCTGAAATTAATAACAAAGAAACCACAGTCGATGTGCTTGCGACCACTTTTTGCGGCACTCCAATCTGATTCTCAAAGAGAGAGTTATGAAGATTTTCCCACGATCACCTCTTTGAGATGAAATTCAGGAGCCTAAAAAAGCACTACCTTCCACAGATCATATCTCTGAAAATATTGCGAACCAAGCTCTGAAATTTTTTGACGAGTTTCCTTAGGATTTTAGCTTCCCGCCCTAAAAATGTCAGATTCTGAACCTTTGTAGAAAAAAATTTATAGCGAAAATTCCATGATGACGTGTTTAGATTAAATTGAGGAGCCTGCAAAAAGATCTAACTTCCATAGATCATATCTCCGAAAATATTGCGAACCAAGCTATGAAATTTTTTGACAATTTTCCTTAGTATTTTGGCTTCGTACCCTAAAAATTTCAGCTTCTGAAACTTCGTAGAAAAAAATTTATAGCGAAAATTCCACGATGACCTGTTTGGAGCAGCGAAACCCTAGAATCCAAAGCTCTGATACCAAATGTTGTGTAACCAACTCCAAAAATAGAAGAAATGAGATATCAACGCTTTAGAAATAAGCCACTTCGAGGGGGCAACCTCCAATACATTACATGAATGATCAATTCTTGGATGATACAATTTACAAAACCTCCTTTCTATATATAGGAGTCCATGGGGCCATAATGTAATCCTAGTGGGGCCACAATGTAATCCTAGCCGACCTAACAATAATAATTTAAGGGCACAATAATAACAATACGGGGGTTACAGGGGTACAATAATAACAATAAGGGGGTTACACTAACAACAATAAGGGATTATACTAGTAATATAGGGACCTAACATATTATCAAACACAGTCACCAAAATAATGTATCTGATTAGCAAGAAAGAGGAAGAGTACAAGGTTGAGGTTGAAACTTATTATTCAAAATAGCCAGTACTATTTTCTTGGGAAGAACAAAATCAGTTATTTCAATTCAAAGATAACTATCAAAACATACTGGTTGAGCAAGGTTGCAAAGAAGAAGATGCAGAAAGTTATAAAGTAAGTACTATATGCCTTCCTACATCTTGTGCTTCACTATTAAGAGAGAATTACAAGAAAATTGCAAATAGAAATAAGGAGAATGCTCTAAAGAATCAATCAGGGAAGAAATGGATGATACAAACATTTTTAAAATCCAGAATTTCCCCCCTTGAGTCATCTTGGTTTGGCTGCTGGGATTACAGAACCGGGGATGGAGGATGAGCCAACGCCCTTTGAGTCTCTACCCTTGTGCTTCGATTCATTTCAGGTTGCTAAAAAAGAAGCTATTGGCCATAAACACTCTCCCTTTAATCCCAACTACCGTATATCAGAAAATAAAATTATAGGTCAACATATGGTGGACCAATCTACTGATCTAGTGTGCATATTGGATGACATTCTGATGCAGGGGCATTAGGCACTAGCCAGCAGTGTAGGAGTTTTGTCCACATGTTGTGGCCAAGAGGGTTTGAAAACAGTCGAATTGTTATAGCTAGGTGTCAATACCTTAGCTGATTGTATTATTAAGATCAGTTAGAGTTATAGAAGTCGAATGGTTAGGACTATCTGTCATGTTTTGGCTTTCGAATAATTGTAATTAGGCTCTTGAGCTACCATAACGGTCCTCACAGAGGAACCGAAAGAACATATGTTGATGTATATAAATGTAATCCCTCGTATGTATAGAGGGGGGAGAAAACAAGAGAAAGAGAGATTTCTGCAATAAACATTGTGTTACAATTGTTTCTAGTTAAATGGTTTCTAAGCTTGGTTGCCATAGGAGAGACTCGAATCTTTGTCTATGAAAGAATTGTTTAATTGTGAAGCAATTGCGTTCCGTATATATAAAATTACCGAGTCGGACCATTGTATCGAATCCGCATTCATATGTCTGTTATTTCCCTTAATTTATCCGAATAAACCTTGTTAAATCAATGTTCCCCACAGGCGAGGTCTGCGCAGAGGAATTGTGGTCGTAAACGCGTTCAATTGGAAGATTTTATGTTCTGTATAGAGATAGAACCTGGAATTGTAGGTTAGGTGTGAACCATAGTTAAACACTGTGAAAAAAACCACGAGTGGTTTTGAAAGGCGGGTTGCCCATATCGCACCACTTTCGCAGAGAAGGCGGTATTCTCTGAATTGAAGCGATTCCATAGAACCATCGATGCGTGGCACTGGATGGGAGTACAAAACCACCTTTCCGTATTCTCATCGCACGTTAAAGCTAGTACGAGGACGCTGAGCGATATCGACGAGGGCCGTCGATCTGACGTAGAGTCATCGGACAGTGGTCACAGAGCGAAGATGTAGGGAATTTAACCTAAGGTACGGGCGTACATTTGATTGGCTATTGGACGTAGAAGTGGGCCCGGAGCAGAAGTTCTATTATAAAGTTTGATTTACAAGTGCGGGGTATTAATATAAGTTTTGAAGATTAATATAAGGTTTTGAAAGGCCTAACTTAGGGTTCGGGGATATAATATAAAGTTAAACGTTGCAGATAGTGTTATTTATCAAATTTTGTGAATTGGATAATTAATAAAAAGAAATAGACCACGTGAAGCAAGGGAAAAAGAAACAGAGCCACGTCAGCGTTGACTATCTCTCCTCAGGGCTGAATTTCAGCAGCGTTGTTGCGTCATTTGTGGTATCAAAGCTGTTGTCTGAAGTTGTTTTGCTGACATGGTGATCCGAGTTGGTAGGGGTGCTGGCAGAAGGAGGCCTGTTGCCAACGCTGAGGTGTTGGGGATGTTGCAAAGGGTCGAGGCCAGAATAGATGCCATGGAGTGGAGACAGCCCAGGGATCCTGAAGACATCAACGAACCTGAAATAGAAGAAGCAGAAGAAAATGTTGAAATTCCTCTTGACATGAGGCTCCTTAGAACCGTTCTGGGGTCTGCAGTTAAGCCCAGAATTGAAGTGTCAAGCTATGCAGGGGGACTGAATCCAGAAGAACTAGTAGACTGGATAAATGAATTGAACAAGTGCTTTGATTATGAAGAAATAAGTGAAGATAAGAAGGTCAAGTTTGCAGTAAAAAAGCTGAAGGGACATGCTGCACTTTGGTGGGATGGAGTGCAGGCAGAAAGGAGGAGAGTTGGCAAGCAACCTATTAAGAGCTGGACCAGAATGATGGCCAAATTAAAAGGTAAATTCTTGCCCAGTGATTACCAGCTGACATTGTATAAAAAAATTCAGAACCTGAGACAGAGGTTGCTGACAGTAAAAGAATACACAGAGGAATTCTATAGAGTAAGCATAAGGGCTGGGAAATTCCAAGACACACCTGAGAAGACTGCCAGATATGTGAATGGTCTCAAGCTGGAGATCCAAGATAAGATTGGTCTCCTGTCTCCTAAGACAGTGGAAGAGGCCTACCAGATGGCCTTGAAAGCAGAGGATAAACTCCTGAGGAAATAGTCTGCCAAGAAGAGAGGTACTTTTCGTGGAAAGGGAAGTCAGGGTGGTAGAGGAAAGCCTGCTACACCCAGGGATGGAGCTAACAGTAGCTCACCTCAGAATGCATCTGTAGAGGATGATGCAAGGGGAAAAAAGGGTTCTTACAGAGGAAAAGGAAGAGGAGGCAGAGACAAGGGCAGAGGTAGAGAATTGAGGTGTTATAGATGTCAGCAAGTGGGACATAAGCACTATGAGTGTCCAGAGAATGTGGGTGCTGGTCCAAGGAATGCTGTTGTTGCCCAGGCTGGAGAAGAAGCAGAGATCGAAGAAGAAATTCTTCCAGAGAGGGGAGAATCTTTGGTGGTAAATAAGGTCCTGTTGAATCAAGCCAAAGAAGTCACTGGGCCTTCACAAAGGAAGACTTTGTTTCAGAGCATATGCAAAGTCCAAGGGAAATGCTGCCAGCTGGTCATTGATAGTGGTAGCACAGACAATCTGGTTTCCACTGAGGTAATAGAGAAGCTGAAGTTGAAGACAATGGAGCATCCAACTCCCTACAGGGTGTCCTGGCTGCACAAAGGGCACCAGATGGTTGTGAAAGAACAGTGTGAGATAGAGCTGCAAATGGGAAAATATAAAGATAAGGTCCTGTGTGATGTAATGCCCATGGATGTGTGTCATATACTGCTGGGCAGACCTTGGCAGTTTGACAGAGCAACAGTGTATGATGGCAAGAAGAACACTTACAAGTTCTTCAAGGATGGGGTACATCATACATTGATACCCATGGAAGAAGGAGAGCCATCCAGCAGAGCGATTGATCCAAAGACCTTGTTGCTGAGCGAGAAGGAATATCTGCAGTAGATAGAAGAAGAAGAGGTAAGTTTTGCTTTAGTTTGCAAACCCAAAGTAGTTCTTACTTCTACAAAGATTTCTGGTTTACCAGTAGAGATACAAGAGATGTTAGACAATTACTGTGACATTGTTGTGGATGATTTACCTGATGAGTTTCCACCTGTGAGAAATATCAGCCATCAGATAGATTTTATCCCTGGTTCAAATCTGCCAAATAAGGTAGCCTACAGAATGACTCCCAAGGAAAATGAGGAAATCAGGAGACAAGTACTGGAGTTGGTGGACAAAGGAATGATCAGAGAAAGTCTGAGTCCATGTGCAATACCAGTAGTATTGAGCCCAAAGAAAGATGGAGGCTGGAGAATGTGTATTGATTCCAGAGAAATCAATAAGATCACAATCAGGTACAGATTTCCTTTCCCCAGAGTTGAGGATTTAATGGATTGTTTGAGTGGTGCTAAGTATTTCTCAAAGATAGATTTGAAGAGTGGATACCATCAGATTAGAATAAGAGAGGGTGATGAGTGGAAAACTGCTTTTAAGACAAATGAAGGACTGTATGAATGGATGGTAATGCCTTTTGGGTTGTCAAATGCACCAAGCACTTTTATGAGACTCATGAATGAAGTATTGAAATAATTCATTGGTAAATTTGTGATAGTGTATCTGGATGATATATTAGTTTTCAGCGGAACTAGAGAAGAACATTTAAGGCATCTTGATCATGTCTTGAAGAAGCTGCACCAAGAGAAACTGCTGATAAATATGAAGAAATGCTCATTCATGAAGGAAGAGTTGGTATATTTTGGGTTTGTTGTTTCTGCAGAAGGGTTGAAGATGGACCCAGAAAAGGTTAAGGAAATTGTGGAATGGCCTTCACCCAGGAATAGCTTTGAGGTAAGAAGTTTCCATGGACTTGCTAGTTTTTACAGAAAGTTTATAAGAAACTTTAGTAAGATTAATGCACCCATAATTGAGACAATAAAGAAGAGCAAACAACCATTTAAGTGGACTGCTAAGGCAGAAAGAAACTTTAAAGTTTTGAAGCAAAAGATAACAGAGAAGCCTGTTTTGATTCTACCTGATTTTACAAAACCATTTCAAGTAAAATGTGATGCCAGTGGAGAGGCCATTGGAGCTGTGTTGAGTCAAGATGATAGGCCTGTAGCCTATTTCAGTGAGAAGCTGAATGACACCAGAAGAAAGTATTCCTCTTATGAGAAGGAATTCTATGCAATTGTTCAAGCACTGAAGAAATGGAGACATTACTTGATGTCCAGGGAATTTGTATTGTATTCTGACAATCATGCTTTGCAGTACATTGCACAGCAGCCCAAGTTGAAACATAAGCATGCTAAATGGGTTGAGTATCTCCAAAGTTTTAATTTTTTTTTGAAACATATAAGTGGCCAAGCCAATAAAGTAGCCGATGCTTTGAGTAGGAGGCACATGCTTGTTCAAGAATTTTTTTTTGAAGTTGTAGGGTTTGATTTTCTGAAAGAATTGTATAAAACAGATCCTGATTTTAAGGAAGCATTTGAGGCATGTGATAACCCTGTTTTAATAGATAGAAGCTAGTGGCTGGATTATTTTCTGCAGGAGGACTTGTTATTCAGAAGAAGCCAACTGTGTGTACCAAAATGTTCCATGAGAGAAAATTTGATCAAAGAGAAGCATAGTGGTGGACTTGCTGGACACTTTGGTACTGATAAGACTTATGAGTAGCTGAGTCACTTTTATTTCTGGCCCAAGATGAGAGCATAAGTGGACAATTTTGTGAAGAATTGCAAGATTTGTCAATATGCTAAAGGAAGGAGCCAGAATGCAGGATTGTACACTCCCTTACCTATTCCAGACAGGCCTTGGGACATGGTGAGTATGGATTTTGTTCTAGGATTGCCCAAGACTCAGAGGGGGAACGATGTAGTCTTTGTTGTAGTGGACAGATTCTCCAAAATGGCACATTTTATTCCATGTTATAGAACTAGTGATGCCACCCATGTTGCTAACTTGTTCTTCAAAGAAGTTGTTATATTGCATGGGTTTCCCAAGAGTATTGTTTTAGACAGAGATACCAGATTTGTGGGGCACTTTTGGAGGACACTGTGGAAGAAACTTGGTACCAAACTGGGTTTCAGCTCAGCTTATCATCCCCAGACTGATGGACAAACTGAGGTAGTGAATAGGAGTCTGGGAAATTTGTTGAGAAGTCTTGCAGGAGAGCATCCCAAGCAATGGGATCATATTTTTCCCCAGGCAGAATATGCATATAATGACTCACCAAAAAGGAGCACAAGGCAGAGTCCATTTCATATTGTTTATGGAATGCACCCCAGGGGAATATCAGAGTTAAGAAATCTGGGAAAGGCAGAGCTGAGAAGTGCAGATGGTGAGGAATTTGCTTCAGAGATCCAGGCTATACATGAACAAGTGAAACAGAAACTACAAGGCAACATCATAAAATACAAAAACAGAGTAGACTTGAGCAGAAAATAAGTTCACTTTGAAGTAGGAGATTTGGTTTTGGCACACTTGAGAAAGGAGAGATTCCCAAAGAAGCAATACAACAAATTGAAGTTCAAAAAGATATGGCCATGCAAGATACTTAGGAAGTTTTCTGCAAATGCTTATGAGATTGGATTACCTCTTGATGTTGGAATATCTCCCATTTTTAATGTTGCAGATTTGTACAAGTATGAGGGTGATGGTACAGAAGAAGGAGCAGCAGACAAGGAACAGATTGAGTGGAGGGAGCAGCTACCTCCAGCACAACCATTGAAACCAGAGAAGATATTGGATAAAAGACCATTCAGAAGGACCAGAGGACGAGAGTACTTTCAGTACTTGATCAAATGGAAGGATAAGCTAGAGGAAGATGCCACTTGGATGACTGAAGAAATGTTGGAGGAGATAGGCAGATCAGTGGAAGAGCTCATGGAGAGGAGCCCATGAAGAAGATTACCCTCGGGAGTCTGATGCAGGGGCATTAGGCACTAGCCAGCAATGTAGGAGTTTTGTCCACATGTTGTGGCTAGGAGGGTTTGAAAACAGTCAAATTGTTACGGCTAGGTGTCAATACCTTAGCTGATTGTATTATTAAGATCAGTTAGAGTTATAGAAGTCGAATGGTTAGGACTATCTGTCATGTTTTGGCTTTTGAATAATTGTAATTAGGCTCTTGAGCTACCATAACGGTCCTCACAGAGGAACCGAAAGAACATATGTTGATCTATATAAATGTAATCCCTCGGATGTATAGAGGGGGGAGAAAACAAGATAAAGAGAGATTTTTGCAATAAACTCTGTGTTACAATTGTTTCCAGTTAAATGGTTTCTAAGCTTGGTTGCCATAGGAGAGACTCGAATCTTTGTCTATGAAAGAATTATTTAATTGTGAAGCAATTGCGTTCCGTATATATACAATTACTGAGTCAGACCATTGTATTGACTCCGCATTCATCTGTTTGTTATTTCCCTTAATTTATCCGAATAAACCCTGTTAAATCAATGTTCCCCACAGGCGAGGTCTGCGCAGAGGAATTGTGGTCGTGAACGCGTTCAATTGGAAGATTTTCCGTTTTGTATAGAGATAGAACCCAGAACTATAGGTTAGGTGTGAACCATAGTTAAACACTGTGAAAAAAACCACGAGTGGTTTGGAAAGGCGGGTTGCCCATATCGCACCACTTTTGCGGAGAAGGCGGTATTATCTGAATTGAAGAGATTCCATAGAACCATCGACGCATGGCACCAGATGGGAGTAAAAAACCACCTTTCCGTATTCTCATTGCACGTTAAAGCTAGTACGAGGACGTCGAGCGATATCGACGAGGGTCGTCGATCTGGCACAGAGTCATCGGACGGTGGTCGCAGAGCGAAGATGCAGGGAATTTAACCTAAGGTACGAGCGTACATTTGATTGGCTATTGGACGTAGAAGTGGGCCCGGAGCGGAAGTTCTATTATAAATTTTGATTTACAAGTGCGGGGTATTAAAATAAGTTTCGAAGATTAATATAAGGTTTTGAAAGGCCTAACTTAGGGTTCGGGGATATAATATAAAGTTAAACGTTGTGGATAGTGTTATTTATCAAATTCTGTGAATTGGATAATTAATAAAAAGAAATAGACCACGTGAAGCAAGGGAAAAAGAAACAGAGCCACGTCACCGTTGACCATCTCTCCTTAGGGCTAACTTTCAGTAGCGTTGTTGCGTCACATTCCTTCTGTGAATGAGCTACCCAAGTATGATCAATATGATGATGATTATGTTCTCCAGACTCAAACTAACACTACAGAAAAATCAGTAACTAGTTTGTGGGACAAAGACAGTCATTTTCAGCAGCTCCAATATGGTGATCAACAAATACAAATTAGCAATGAGAGTGAAGAAGAAAGTGTAGAAAGTTTTGGGGAAAGGGAAGGGTCTTCACCTTTTTGTTATGCTTCATTTCAGTTCATCAAAGACAACCTTAATACAATAAAAAATTAGTAGTCTTTGGGTATTGTTATGAACAAAAAATAAGACCTTCAACCTTATGAACAACCTTCACAAGAGAAAGAGAACAACTGTGTTTCTATCCAAGAAAAAAGGAAAATTCCTCCTCCTCTAACTTAGGAAGAAATCAATCAGATCCTAAACATGTAGCCAGCCTCTAAACTTTTGTATAAAGAAAACATTTCTATTTGTTCTACTGCTGACCTATCTACTAATGCATTTTCTCATACAGAAGGTATAGAACATATTGATGCTGAGGCTGAGCTACCTCCTCAAGAGGACCTATTACCAGAGAATGCCCCTAACAAAGGGCTGCAAGTAGAATCCATTTCACTCAGCCAAGGCATATTAGGCATACTGGAGAACAAAATAGCATAACATTATGAGGCTGCAAAATCAGATTATCATGAAAAAGAGGCCGAGGATAATTGTGCTTTTAAGAACCTAACTGAAGACGAGGTTTTCAGAGTTGATATTTGGGATATAGATGACCAACTGGCCATGGAAGGCCTGAAAGAAAAAAGTTTATATCATGCTTTCATTGATCCTATAGCAGATTACATGAAAGTCTTTATTAGCTCAAGTTTCCAGACATGGATTCTTTACAAGAATCAAATACATAATAATTTGCCACTACATATGATAATGTTGGTTATAGAAACACATAATCAAGGTATGTGGTTGTTTCCTTTGACAAGAAGTCAAGTTGTTCACCCATTTTTACTACTGCTCAACTGGATGCACTGACATTATTGCATCATTTAGGGAAGCAAAAATTTCATTAGATTAGGATAGATAAGCATGCAAATAAGCTCAGCACTATGAGCATCTATTAGTGTTAGATTGTTTTGACTGAAAAAATAAAAAATGAAACAAAAAAATAGAGAAAGAAGAAAAAGAGGGCAGGAAAAAGAATAGGTAGAACTACATACCAAAAAAGAGTATTGCTGAAAGTGTGCAAGCCTAAATGCCACTACTTGTTGAAAAATAAGAGTCTTGTTTAGTCATATAGCCTAATCATGATTAAACATGTTTTAAATTGCTGCTAATAGGTTAGTGAAAGAAAATTTTCCAAACCATGTAAACTTGGCTTGTCAGAAGATTAGATTAGGAAAAGATGATGGTTCCCAAAGCTTAAATCTGAACCAAAGAGAGATGAGAGGGATGCATAACCAATTCTAGTTTCTAGTTTTCACTTGTTCAAAAAAAAAGTCTGTGTGCATCTTGTTCAAAATGCCATAGCCCATGACAAATCAGATTGCTTAAACTTGGTTTGATCATGTTTTAAATTTCATGTTAGTAGGTTAGAGAATAAAATCTGTCAAACAGCTTAATCTTGATAGATAAGTAGACTAGATAGAGAATAAGAGAGTTCAATAGCCTAATATGAAATCTTGGAAGTGATAATGGTAGAAGTAGATAGTTTTAATGCTTTCAAAAGAAAAATGATGTCAAGGGTTTGCCAATCCAAGTGCATCTAGAAAAAAAAAAAATGTTAGGAAAAGTGTGATGGATAGGTAGAACTGATATTGAAACAATCATGTCTCTTCAGATTTTTGAGATCATAGCTTCAAAGGAGTGAAATCTGTTGGGTATGTGTTATATTCTTTCCACGACTAATCATGTGCGGGGGGGTCAAAGGGGGGGGGGTCCACACTTGGTGGAAGGGCCGCCAATGATAATAGGAAAGGTCGTTATTTTCTAGTGGGTGGATCCGCCCATGGTTTTGTGCATGGGTTTGCACATGGTTTTGGGGTACAATGGTTTTCATCCCCTGGTATTTTGTAGACCCGGTCAAGGGAACTACGGTTATGTTCTAATCCAGGGTTAATGGATTGGGATTTATGTATGATTCGACATGTATATATATGTGTTGTAACACTAAAAGGAATATAATGAAAAATTAAGCTGGTCATCCTGATTTGGGATCCAGGGGAAAATCTCAGTGTTTATCTGTTTTATGTTTTATGTTTTATGCTCTCTCTATTGTTTATTTTCTGTTTTAAGATTCTTTAGTAGATAATTTCTGTACAGGGTTAAAACCTACATTTGGTATCAAAGCAGTTTCGGCTTCAAGGGGACGCCTTTGCTGCTGAGGGATTTTTTTCTTGGGCTTGAGGTAGACCCTGTTCAGTGGGAGATTTGCGGGATCGATTGTTGCGGTGAAAGAATATGGCGAGCGGCAGGAAGATAGAGATCGAGAAATTTAATGGTAAGAGTTTTGAGTTGTGGAAGCTCAAGATGGAGGATCTACTGGTGGACAAGGACTAGTGGATCGCGGTAGATCCGAGTACTAAACCAACGACAATGTCAGATGAAGACTGGAAGAAACTGGATCGGAAGGAAAAGAGCACAATACGGTTGTGTGTCTCAGATTCAGTATTGTTGAATGTATCTGGGGAAGCTACGGTGAAGAACTTGTGGGACAAGCTAGGGAATTTGTACCAATCTAAGTCTCTGGTGAATATATTGTTCCTGTGGAAAAAGCTGTATAACCTGAGGATGAAGGATGGAGACTCAGTGAAAGAGCATCTGAACGCCTTAAATACTATGGTAAGTCAGTTGTCATTTTTTGATATTAAAATCTCAGATGAAGATAAGTGCATCAGTTTGTTGTGTTCTCTATCAGACTCATGGGACAGTCTGGTTATTGCAATAGGTAGCAATACAACTACCTTGAATTTTTATGACATTATCTCAGCCTTGCTATCGGAGGAAATGAGACGAAGAAATATGGAGGGTCAGAATGGAGATGCCTTATCTGTACGAGGAAGGTCCCAAAATAGAAACAAGAATAAGGTTTCGAGTGGGAGATTTAATTCTCTTGGAAAGTTTGTAAAGGTTTGCTGGAAATGCAGAAAGGAAGGGCACTACAAAAATTACTACAGATCTAAAGCTCCTGAGAAAGGAAAGGGATCTGATGATGCTCCTTCTACAGAGGCAAAAACCACCTCGGATGAAGGTGGGGATGTCTATTTGGATTCTTCTTCAAATACACATGTAGATCATGAGTCATGGTTGATTGATTTGGGTGCATCCTTTCACTTCACTCCCCATAGGGAATTGTTCTGCGAGTATGAGAAATATGATGGCGGTAATGTCTTCTTAGGTGATGATAGGAAGGCCAGAATAATCGGACGTGGAAAAGTCAAGCTGAAGCTGCAAGGTGGAAGGATTAGAACACTTCTTGGTGTTCTGCACATTCCTGCATTGGCCAGAAAATCTGATTTCTGTAAAAAAGATGGATGATGCAGGTGTAAAAACAGTGTTCGAGAAAGATACCTGTAAGATGGTTCGAGGAGCAGTGGTATTAATGCGGGGAGTTCTGATTGGAACTCTGTACAAGCTTCAGAGTAGCACTGTTATTGTCGGGTGCAACAGTTCTGTGGTTCCCGAAAGTGGAGCGAAAAGCCTAGCGGTCTCTGGAGAAAAGACCATGCTATGGCATCAAAGGCTTGGACATATTGGAGAGAAGGGCCTTCGGATACTGCATGGAAATGGTATGGTAGAAGGTATGTCTAATATTTCTATGGATTTCGATTTCTGTGAACATTGTGTATATGGGAAGCAGAATCAGGTGAGTTTTCCTTTTGGTTCTAAGAGGGCGAACAAGATATTAGAGCTTGTGCACAATGATGTGTTTATACCTATGTCGGTTCCATCATTGGGTAAGTCTGTGTACTATGTTTCATTCATAGATGACTTCTCAAGGAATACATGGATATATTTCTTGAGGAAGAAATATGAAGTCTTTGATAGATTTAAAGAATTTAAGGCTCTGGTGGAAAATTAGACAGAGAAGAAGATAAAGGTGCTGAGGACAGATAATAGTGGGGAGTTCTGCAAGAAGGAATTTGAAGATTTTTGTAAGAAGTGTTGTATAGCATGGCAGAAGACTACTCCATACACACCTCAGCAAAATGGAGTTGCAGAAATAGTGAATAGAACACTGATGGAAAATTCAAGAAGCATGCTTAGTGGTATCGGGTTAGGACAAGAATTCTGGGCAGAGGCAGTGGAGAATGCATGTTACTTGGTTAATAGATCACCTTCATCAGTGTTGGAGGATAAGACTCCACATGATGTATGGACTGGTAAGAAACCCTCTCTTTCACATCTAAGGGTATTTGGATGTGATGCATATGTACATGTTCCGAAGGAGAAAAGGACCAAGTTGGATAATAAATATGAAAGGTGCATCTTTTTTGGGTATAAGGATGGTTTAAAGGGTTACAAGCTTTGGAACCCAGAAACAAGGAAGGTTGTGTACAGCTGAGATGTGGTGTTTAGAGAGGTGAAAGATGTTTTTAAACATGAAGTCCTGCCAAATGAACCTGAGAAGATAAAGTTTTAGCTAAAGGAGGATGAATCAGACTCTACAATAGAAGAAGACTTAGAAGAGGAAGAGCCACAAACTCCAGCTTTAAGAAGATCAACTCGGGAAAGAAGACAACCAGAAAGGTATAGTCCATCTGATTTTTGTTCAAATTTTGCTTTAACTATAACTGATGATGATCCCAGAACAATCAGGGAGGTAGTAGATTCAGAGGATGGTAAACTCTGGAAGGAGGCCATGGTTGATGAAATGGAATCCTTGCATAAAAATGAGGCATGGGATTCGGTGGAGTTTTTGGCTGGAAGGAAGCCCATCGGGAGCAAACGGGTGTTTAAGAAGAAGATGAATGTAGAAGGCAAGGTGGAGAAATACAAAGCTCGGTTGGTAGCAAAAGGTTATTCCCAGTTGTAGGGAATTGATTTTGGTGATATTTTTTCTCCTGTTGCCAAAGTTACTTCTATTAGATTACTTTTATCTGTTGTTGCTGCATTTGATTTTGAGGTAGAACAAATGGATGTGAAGACAACATTTCTTCATGGGGATCTGGAAGAGGAGATCTACATGAAACAAACTGAAGGATTTATGGTGAAGGGGAAGAAAGAACTAGTATGCAGGTCAAATAAGTCTCTGTATGGGTTAAAACAATCACCAAGGATGTGGTATCAGAAATTTGATACCTACATACGGGGACTTGGCTTCACCAGAAGCAAGGAGGATCATTGTGTTTATTTGAAATTAATTGGTTATCGTGTTATTTATTTGGTCTTGTACGTGGATGATATGTTGTTGATTGGAAATGACAAAGAAATTATCCAAGATTTGAAGACCCAACTGTTCTCCAAATTCGACATGAAGGATCTTGGTGCTGCAAACTATATTTTGGGCATGGAAATTAAGAGAGATTGGGAAAAGAGGAAGCTCTGGTTAAACTAGAGGAAGTATGTCAAGACTATATTGCAGAGGTTCAATATGCAGGATAGTAAACCGGTGAATGTTCCAATTCTTGTAGGTACAAAGATGTCTGCTGAATAGTGTTCCAAGACACAAGAAGAAGAGGAGGATATGTCCCGTGTTTCATATGCAAGTGCAGTGGGTAGCCTGATGTATGCAATGGTATGTACAAGACCAGACATTGCACATGCAGTGGGAGTATTGAGCAGGTTTATGTAAAACCCAGGGAAGGAGCATTGGACAACAGTGAAGCGGGTTTTCAGATATTTATATGGTACTAGTGATTATGGCTTGTGCTACCAGGGAAGAACAAGATTGGAAAGAGTGTTGGACATTCATGGTTTTGTTGATGTAGACTAGGCTGGAGATCTGGACAAAAGAAGATCTACAAGTGGGTATGTGTTTAGCCTATTTGGAGGTGCAGTCAGTTGGATAAGTAAAAGACAGTCTTTAATGGCTCTTTCAACTATAGAGGCGGAATACATATTAGCCACTCATGCAAGAAAGGAATAAGTTTGGTTACAGAGATTATGTTCAAGTATGGGGTTGGTGCAGCAAGCTATAAGGATAGTTTGTGATAGCCAAAGTGCAATTTTCTTGGCTAAGAACCCTGCTTATCATTCAAAGACAAAGCACATTGATGTTCAATATCACTTTGTGAGAGATATGGTTGAGGCTAAAAGGGTGTTGCTGGTAAAGGTGGACACTTTGAAGAATGTTTCCGATGCATTGAAGAAGTCTGTAAGCACTCAGAAGTTCTCTTGGTGTAGAGAAACAATGGGTGTTGCCGAATTGGGCTAATGACTAAGCTCTCCTGTGGCCCCCTGCGGAAAGAAAACAACAAGTGGGAGAATGTTGGGTATGTGTTATATTCTTTCCATGACTAATCATGCACAGGGGGGTCACAGGGGGGGCGGTAGCCCCCCCATCAGGGTTCGGGACAGCGCCTCGTAAATTTTTTTTGGTCCTTATTTTCCGGTGGGCGGATCCGCCCATGGTTTTGTGCATGGGTTTGCACATGGTTTTGGGGTACGATGGTTTTCGGCCCCTGGTATTTTGTAGATCTGGTCAAGGGAACTACGATTATGTTCTAATCCAGGGTTAATGGATTGGGGTTTATGTATGCTTCAACATGTATATATATGTGTTGTAACACTAAAAGGAATATAATGAAAAATCAATAGTCATCCCGATTTGGGATCCAAGGGAAAATCTCTGTGTTTATATGTTTTATGTTTTATGCTCTCACTATTGTTTATTTTCTGTTTTAAGATTCATTAGTAGAAAATTTCTGTACAGGGTTAAAACCTACAAAATCAGTAAATGAAGGAAGAGGGATCTGTCAAGTACAAGTAAGGTACTGATCTTCAAAACTCAGAGATCTGAACTCTGAGGTTCTTGACACCTCCTGAAAAGGTGCTGCCCTCCCAAGTGGAGCCACTGTTAGTCATTAGTATTTTTCACTAGTTTTAGATGACTATAGATTGGTTCTAGATTTCTAAAAAACAACATTCTTTTAACATTGTGAGTTTTAGAAATCTCACTGCCTTCATTATCCTTATAGAAAATTTTTCACTATTCTATCAACCTTGCCGTTTCATGGTCACCCTGCCACTCCTAAAAAGACCCCTTATGGGCTTGTGCCACTCATCTCCATCCTTTTTTCATGCCTATAACCTCATTACTCTATTTTTCCCTTGCCCATAACTCCACTTTCCCTCTAGGATTTCTCATAGCCTACTCATTCCCATATTCTCCAGGTTCCTCAAGCATTGATAGTCTCAAAACTATCTCTGTAGGCTCTTTAGATAAATCAAGTACATTAGATTTTGGATCTTCAATATAGCACTTTGAAAATTACTCTGTTTTAACTTGAAGTCTCCAAGCCTATTTTCAGTCAAGATCATGGTCAAAGAACCCCCCAACTAGGTCAATTAGGGTTTGACATGTCTTAAGGTCATCATTAGTGTTTCATACACTCTTCTCCTTTGATAAGAAGCTGGCACAAATGTAATAGAATGTTAGCACATAGTTACTCAAGAAAAACCTAAAGAGTTCCAAAGAAAGACTATCCATTCAGTTTAAGAGTTTGCACATGAGGAAAATGTTAAGATTTTAACACTTCTGCAGGAGTGTTAAGAGGTCCATCAGCTGAAGGAATTGATAAGGTAGATGGTGTGGTCCTAAATGAAGACAACTTACAGTAGAAGAAATATAACCACTTTTTCTCGAGGAAACTAGGGTTTTTGAGCTTGATTGCCCAAGTAGAGTGCCAAATAATGATCACTTGTAGAAAATGACATGGAGGAAGCACACAAGGCCAGTCTCTCTTCAAATTGTGTTTCTGACCAAAAAAAGATGAATTTGACAAAAGTGAGAGAATTTTTTGTCGATCATAGGTCCAAGAAGAAAAACCTCCTTCAGATTTTACACATGTATCATGGTTTGGGAGCAATGTCAAAAATACAGGTGTCATAGGAGAATTGTTGCACTTATAAAGTGACCTTGGTAAAATCAGGGTTTCTCATAGATGTATTGTCCAAATGACTTGCTTGACGGGTCAAATGAAAACTAGAATAGAAGAGATTTCCAATGAGCTATCATAAGATAAATTTTGAGTTGGGGAAAGCCTCCAAAAGTTGCCTGCACCAGCACTCTACATTTCTGCACCATCATTCAACACTTTTTTACTAGTCTTGGGAGAATCAACTTTTGATAGGTCAAATCAACTCCAATCAGAAAAAAAGGTAGATTTGGAAAGTATACAGGATAATATTTACAACGAGCTATCATGGGCCCAATTTGGACACCGAGAAGGCCTCCAAATCACCTCTGCAAAAAGGCGTTGCGCGCTTGGAATTGAGCATTGCGCGCCTGGGATTGAGCGCTGCACCCTTGGCCAATAGGGATTCCTAAGAAAATTAACCCCTCAGACCACTTCAGAGCCCTTTCAAGTTTCCTCCAAGGTTTTCTAAATCTCTTATAGAGGTAAGTGAATGCCATAAACACATTTTTAAGCTTTTTTTCATCATTTAATGGAAAGAAGTTGATACCATAAGAAGAAACCCTAGGATTGGACTTGAAATCACTAATTTTATCACTAATTCATCTGCTTATAAAGAGTATCAGTCAGAATAGGGGTGTTTGCATAGGTTCAAGATTTTTCATCCATCCAATCTTGACATAAAACTCAGTCCCTTCACTTGCAAGAAAGGTTGACATTCCATTGCCCTCATTTACCTCAATTGCACATCAACCTCTAGTGTTTCAAAATAGAGTTTAATAATATCAACAGAGGGTTGTCATTGAGTTTTAACCCCTCACTCACTCTCATACACCTATACCCTCATTCACTTGCAGAGCTTCATTTTTCATCACTATCTCTTCATTCCATTTCCATTTGCAGTCCTAGGGTTTCTTAAAGGCCGAGTTCAAAATGTTAAGAGAAGAAGACATTGGTAGTGGAGGAGAAGTCAAATGTCAATGAGATAGATGCCAATAATGAAGAAAATAGTGAGGAAGGTGAAAATGAGAAATCTAATGTCAATGAAGGAGAGGGAAGTAATGAATGAGGCAATGAATAAGAAGGCAATGAGGCAGAGATCAGCAGTGATGATAGCAGTCATAAGAGCAGTGAGGCAAATAATGATGAAGCACATAGCAGATAAGATGATGACATGGGTCAAATAGTAGTAAGACAAAGAGAAATCAGGCAGAGAGACATGCATAGTAAAAGTGTTAAGGATGAAAATGATGATTCTAAATCCATGTGGATGCAAATGTCACTATCTTATAAGTATTCCAAGATCAAATTCACTCAGGGATGAAGCAAACAGTAAACAAAAATCAAGCTTAGAGGCTAAAAGCAGAGGTTAGAGGGAAAATATGTTTTAAAGGCACAAACCAAAATAGATTAAAGAAAAATCCAAAGGAAGAGATGAAAATAAAAATACAAAGCATATTAGAGGAGTTCTTAACAAGAAAATCCAAATTTTGACATCTTTTTGAGTTTTTGGAATTTTTGACTGTTTTGGAAGGCCAAGGGCGCAACGCCACTGGCGCTGCGATATTTTTTTGGGAAATCAATGAAGGAATGGATTAAATTTTCATGTTCATCTTTCCAAGGAGATCACTCAAAAAAAAATTCAGCTCTTTTGGAGCAAAACTGATCCTCCAAAAGTGCCAAAAACACCCAAAAAATCACCTTTCTGCGCTCTTTTCAGCACTAGTGTTGTGCCCTGAGAAGTCCTGTGAGAATGCGTTTTTGAGCAGATAAATGGACTCCAATAAGGAACCTAAAGGTATTTTTGGAAACTAGACTTGACAATATTTCCAATGAGCTATCATGGAGCTCATTTGGACATCGGGAAGGCCTCCAATTCTCAGCTACAAAACATGCAATTTTCCTAGTGCTGGCATTGTGCTCCTTTTTGGGGCACTCTTTTAAGGGGTGGTTTACATTTTCAGATTCATTAGGCCAAGGGAATAATCCAATTTTTTTTTTAAGATCATTTGGAGCATAACTGGTACTCCAAAAGGGCCAAAAACACCCAAACAATCAACTTTCTGCCCTATTTTCAGAGCTGGTGTTGCGCCCTGTGTAGTCTTGGGAGAACGAGTTTTTGGGCAGGAAAATGGAAACAAAATTAAAAAATAAAGGTAGTTTTGGAAATTATACTTGACAAGATTTCCAATGAGCTATCATGGAGCTCATTTTAACACCTGGAAGGCCTCCAAACCTTGGTCACAAAATAGGAAATTTTTCTAGTGCAGGCGTTGCGCCCTTGCCGGCAAAGTCAACAAAAGATACAAATTTATGGGAAAAGATATTTTCGAGGAATTTTTAGGAAAATCACTCCTAGTTAGCTCAAAATTTATGTTTGAAGTTATTTTGCATTTATTACATTAGATATTTTGTGCCTTGGGCCTTGCATGGTCTCTTTGGACAAAATTGGCATTTATGATGTATTAATGACATTTTGGAAACCCTAGTTAGGGTTTTGGTCCTCCGTGTTGATTAAATACAAAACTGAGGCCTCATTGTACATGTTGGATGATTATTGAGAAGAAATATCATAGAATTGAAGATTGGAGAGAAATTGGCTTTGGTTTTTTTTGATGTCTTGATGTGCATGACAATGGAGCAAGCTCAATTGCAGGATTCATGAACATAGTTAATGGTGATGTGTTTCTTATTTAGTGCTTGTTTTCTTATGCTATCATTTTTTTCATCTTTCTATTATAGTAGGACATAAATTTTAGGCTAAGAAATGTTGTTTAGAGGCACCTTAGCTCCGTTTTCTTTCTACTGCTTGTATGTTTTCCTCTGCTAGGTTAGATGAGAGAATCCTTAAATGCTCTCTAGTTCCACTTATGCTTGTTTATCTTAAAGATGATTTGATGAAGCTAATGTAAAAGGATTTCATGGTTATCCATACTCTTTGATGTAACTTAAACATTGTTTTTAAGGTCTTTTCTTTGAATTATTGTTGATTAGGCTTAGTTGAAGAGGTTTATGATTTTCCATGCCCTTTTGTTTATCCTAAATGGTTACTTTGGAGGTATTTATAGTTTGATTAAAGAAATTAAGAGTTCCCTACTATTTTATCTCTACTATATGTTTATCTTAAATGTTTTCTTTTCTTGAAGGTGAAATCACTAGAAGACTTACAAGTTTCTTGCTTTCTATGATTCACTGGATTGTTGTCTTAGTGCTTACTTGCTAGGGTTTGGTCAAAGAAGTTATTGGTATGCCTTGTATTTGTTTATTTCTTTATGCATAGTAATATTAAAGGCCATTCTTGTTAAATTATTTTACAAAGGATTCTTAACTGCCCTTTGCACCTACTATGTTCACAATTTAATGTTCACTTCATTCACATAAGCTTTTAGACCCATTTGGCTTTGTTAGACTTGCCCTGTGATACACCCTTGACCTATTGTTGTACCTTTCAATACCTTTTTTAGGTTCCATAGCCCAATGGTTTAAACCTCTCTCACTCTATCTATTCTGCTTGACAACCTACCCAACCAACCAAACAAACAAGCAAACAAACAAACCCCAATCCTTATAACTAGCCTAAAATCAAAACCCTAAAATCTATCAAGTTACATCCTTTACACAAGTATAGAGAGAGCCCTCTCTGAGTCCAGGAAGGCTAGGTCATAGGATTCCAAAGGCTGGTTTGATGTTACCCCTGTACATTTGGTCTTGCCAATCTAACAAATTACGGGGACCTAACAAAATCCTTCACAAATTTTTTATGCTATATATTTGGAGTAGCCTAACATTTTAGGCCTATAAAGTGGAGCATTGTTATATGAATACAATGAAGGGTGGGACACCAATTACTAAAAAAAGATTAAAAAGTGTGCATGTTTCAAGTGCATCATCGTGATTTTGGACTGAGTTGTGTCCATATCCATACTCAATGGTATAAATAAATCAAAGTTTATGTAGGGGGGAGCCCCTGAGAGTTGGTCTTCCAAAACAATTGTTTGAGAGATATGCTGTTAACGTTTGGAAGCTCAATGAAAAATTCCAATAATGGGATTAGATTCCTCTTTTCGAGAGGACCACTTTTGATTATTGAAGCACTCAATTTGGACAAGGGAAAATGTATTTTTGAAGAAAATACCACATGTGCACAAAAGGACAGGTCGACCCTAACAAGAAAATTGACACCCTTGGAATCCTATAAATAAAAGTGCCCACAAACTCATTTGGAGATCAAAAAGCATCTTCTTCTTCTCTTCTTCATTGATTGGTTTGCATAGGTCCGAGGCTGGGTCATGAATATTGGTTCCTATAGGTCTAGTATTGTAGGATCCAAAGCTTGCATGAGTGTTTAGGGTTTTGGTTTTCAACCGCAGACTCATATATGCAGTTGGGAGCTCTCCACCACACACACAACTCTCCTTGCATGTGGTTTGGTTCTAGGGTTAAAATTTGACATATTACCACAATTGATCATAGACAGGAAAAGTTGTCTCTCATAAATATTGATGGTGGGAACATATTTCTAAATTTTGCTGGGTTAATTTTGTATTGGCTCATTGTACTCTCTCCTGAACATTTTATGACAATCTAATAGAAGAATAATTTCAAAGGGTTTTCCCCATAATGGGTTTTTCCTTGGTCATTGACCAAATTTGGTGTCTCTTGTTGATGTGTTGATTGTCTTCTATTGTCATTGCATTACTATTCTACCTTCAGTTACTATTGATTGATGAAAAGTATTAATTTCTATTGAAATATTTATAATTGAAGAATTGACTTGTGCTAAATTAATTGAAACAACATAGATTAGTGTAAATATTAACATGATATCATAGATAAGGTGAAGGAAAAGTTGAAAAGGAGTCAAGAATTGAAGCAATCATATTGGGAAAGTTGAAGGAGCCTATCTAATCAAGTCAAGATGCCTTCCTATTTCTTTAAGGAACATGAGAAGTTGGGTGATCATCTAACTTGGCCACTTGGAAGATCAGGTTGGAGATCATAGATGATAATAATGATGTGTTATAATTCATTCAAGGAAAGGTACTTGAGCCTCTGGAGAATTTTTTCGTTGCTTCTAAGAACAAGCATAAGAAAGGTGAGTTAAAAGTGAAAATAATTATAGATGCTGGCTTACAAGATCATTTACTCGTTTATGTTGGGAATTTGAATAAGTTTAAGGATATGTATGATAATTTGGGCAACATGTGTGAATTCAATTTTTTTTAATGAAATCATCATATTGAAAGATCAACTGAAATATATGAAGATGAATAAAGGAGAGATGGTGCAATCCTATATCATAAGGATATCTTGTGTTAAAGATCAATTACAAAGGGTTGGAGAAACTATACCTGACAAGGAATTGGTAATTTTAACTCTAGAAGGTCTCTCTCTTGTTTTGGAATCCTTCATTATCACCAAAATAAATAACAATAATTTTCTATCATTTGATGAACTTGTTGGAATATCACTCAAGAAGAATCCAGGATAATTTCAAGAGGGAGAATTCACAAGCATGGAGAATAAGAACCTGCTGCATTTGTTACTCAAGATAAGAAGAAAAGGGGAAAATGAAGAAAACCTCCTCTCATGATTCAAGGAAATATTATAGAATATCAAGGTATGTTGAAAGTTACAACTGTCACAAGCGTGGTCACTATGCCCAACGTTGTCTGAAAAAGAGAAATACTCCAAGATCCAATCAAAGCTACAACAAAAACAGGTGCAATGATAGAATAATAAGCAATGATTAAAGATGAAGCGATGATAAAATATTGTGACATGATAGAAGAAAGATAGATGATCGAAGAATAAGAGATACTTTGTATGATCGTGAAGAAAATTCTCGTACTCCAAAGAATTCAAGAAACTCTAGGTATGAAAGTAACATATCTACTAGCTAATCATGATACATTCTTATTTCATCCCTCTCTATCTCTTGTACTCTAGATTCATACAATAGTTGGTTGGTTGATAGTGGGGCTTCTAGACACCTCACCAGGTATAAGGAAGTTCTCTCAAATCTAGTTGAAAGGGAGACACGTTTGAAGATTATTCTTGGGGACAACTCTACATATTCAGTGATGGGATTTGGTACTGTCATATTTTTATTTGGCCTATGGAAAATACATTATTCTTCATGAAGTGATATATGTTCCACAATTAAATAGGAACCTGATATCTATTCCTACGTTAGAAGATAAAGAAATAAGTATAACCTTCATTAATGGAAGGGTCCTCTCTTAGCCGAAGGGATATTGTGTGAAAGGTGCCTTTACTTTGGGATCTAGAGTGGGATGACTATATAAAGTCATTGGAAGACCTCTTCTAGAAAATATCCATGACACCAGTCATCAAAGTGAGATATGGAACCAAAATAAAAGGAAGTCTAGGGGACCATTCCCCTCTAACAATATCAACACCCATGATAATTCTGAATAGGATAAAATAGTAGTGAGAGAATAAGTTTGAAAGGATACTATGGCCGAATTGATTGTGAAGAAATATGTTTGGGATATTGTTCGAAGACCTAACGATGAAACTTCAAGATAGCTACAGAAGATGAAGCATGAAGCATACGAAATATTTGAAAGGTTCAGGGAAGAAGTATGTGTCAATAATATTAGGGGTTTGATGTACAGGGCAATAAGTGTTGGGGCCCTTGTTTTGAAAATGAAACAGTTTTGAGTCGCAGAGAATAGGTGGTGGAGCGCAACCATGGTAGACAGGGAGTTGTCACAGTTGTGGAGAGATAGAGAACAGGTGGCGCGACAGTTGCAGAAAAACAACACAAATGGCAGGGATAAGCGATAAGGACAGGTAGCGAAACTCCCAATGATCAGTGAGATGTGGCAAACAGAAAAGCGGGAAAGGAGGGAAAACTGACAGTCGCATTGGAAAAGGAACAAATAGGCAATCAGCCAGTGTAGACATGAGGTTAGTCCAGTAGAGGGCTGAGGAAGAGAACCGCAGGAGAGCTCTGTTATGTTATGTTATGTTCTTTAACTGTTGTAATTTGCCCTTATGTAATCAACTCTGAGGAGTAATGTAAATGTCTGCTATTGATAATGAAATATACTTCTACCTGTGTTTGATGTCCTGAGTTCCGTGTTAAGAATTTGGTTGTGATGAATGTATTGTCTGCTTTTAAATTTTAATTTTGCATCCTGAATATGCTTCATGAGTAGTATCTTGTGCAAGGTAGATAAATCTATTTGAAATTCCTAGTTATTTCTATTTTTCTATATAGTTGTGATCGATCGATATCTAATATATTCCTAACCTTACTGAGGTCATGTCACGCCTTGGGTGAGACTCTTTTCTCTTTGGAGTAGGGTGAAAATGCCGACGTTGTGCTAGAATACTACGGAAACCTTGTTGGCCTGTCTCCTGAACCTAGGTCTTGCTCAGAGACCTTCTTTCTCGCCAACAAACGGTTCCATTGTTGGGACCTAAAATTTAATTTAGGAGCTAGATCATGGTATCATGGATCTTCAAGAGAGAAATACGAAGTTGGTGGGATAACCACTTAGATCAGTTCATAGTGCAGCAAGCTGAGTTGAGTCAGAAGAGGGAGAAAACTGTTAAGGATTGGGTTTTATTCTCTGAATCTGCGAGTGACCTCTACGAAATTTTTTGGGGAAAGTTTCCAGAAGAACTCTATAATTGGTTGTGGAGAATACAAGTCAATACAATCCAAGGAGGGTCACGTAAAATCTGTCGTAGGTGGTTGCACATGAATCTGGTAGCACTCCATCGGTAAGATACCGATTTGACCCGAGTTGTAGATTTCTGGGTACAATCTACCTTGGAAGGATATATAGTGGAATTAGCGGCTGAGTGTTACCAGTCCTTCTCAAAATAAGAGGAGATATTCAGATCCAGAATGCGGGGATAGTTGTTGAAGGAAACTCCTTTGTGGATCAAAGCTTTAATGGTAGATGAGAGATTGATGGAATTTCAAAAAACTGAGATGGAGACTTAAACCTCCAGTACTGGGGGAAGGAGCTGAGGGAGAGATGCTACAAGTAAGTTGGAAGGGGGGATAGGGATATGGATGCTGAGACCTCCAATAGGTTGAGAAAGTGACGAGCACATCGGAGGGCGCAAATTGTTGAGAAGTGGCAGGAAAGGGTGATGGAAGTGCTAGAAAAGTAGGAAAGTAGTCGACAGGACAAGGAGAAGACGCCACAGATGAAAAAGGAGATGAAATGTCAGATGGGATCCCAAGGAATAGGAGGGATTGTCAAGGAAGTTAAGCAAGTGTATAGGAACCTAGCCCAAAGAGAAAAGGGAGAAAAGTCCAACGTGGAGGACACACACCCCGAGGAGATGTCTGATGTGGAGTTGCATGTTGCAATGGAGCAGCTATTCCGAGAGGGGCCGACACCCATAACTCTAGGTAACTCTATTCCCCAAAGTTCAAGTAGCTCTAGTCCCAACCTCCCCCTGGTACTCTATCAGCCACTAGGTGAATTTTTTTCCAATAGTGTTTAGTCTACAACAACAATATCTACTAGCAATAGTGCTAGTAATACAATTTCACAGCCAAGAAATAGAGGTTTTATTCTATTATCACCCACACAAAGAAATATGGCAAGATCATTTACCCGATACCCAAATTTATTTGGGAGGGGCAATGATGATGTGGAACAACATTGGTATCTCTACGAAGCCATATGGAGGGCTTGACAGACACTAGAGGCGGTTAAGCTGATCAAGTTTCAAACTACTCTAGGAGAGAGAGCTCTTCGTTGGTTCATTAAATGGTATGAAGCTCATCCAAACCTAACGATAGATGATGTAAAGAAAGAATTTGTCAAAGAATTCAAGTTATCTCAGACAGATCAGTAGGGTTTATTAGAGATGTGGGAGATTAAACAGCGAGAAGGTGAAACTGCATGGGATTTGATGAGAAGGTTCAAGGATGTGATTGGAAAAATGAGTTACCCAATCAACCTGAATCATCAAAGAGATTGTTTTATCAAGGCCCTTATTCCGTTGACAAGAACTCCCCTAATGCAGCAGAAGATCGATACATTACAAGATGCATTGGAGCAAGCTATGAAGATAGAGGCTATGTCAGGGTATCCGCAGGAGTTCAAAGGAGGAGCAACAACTCAAGATCCTTCCATATTGGGGTTACAACATCATATAGCTAGTATAATAGAAAATTTGAAGGATATTCAGCCAATACAACTTGCAAGACCCAATGTATGGTGTACGCATTGTCTTATGGAGGGACACGCGGTCACCGGATGTCCAAGGTTGCGGGGACAGAGTACGGGGGCTTCAGCAGCAGAGACACAAGGGACTCCACCAGTATGTGGAGTTGTGTAGATAAACACGCAAGAGCTATATCTGCCACAACCCCACTTCCTAGGGTTCCCTGCGCAAAAGAATCAGGCCGCAACTGAATACTGCTAAATATGCAAAAGCATTGGTCATCCACCCCGCCTATGCCCAATTTTGCAAAAATACTCCAACGTTCCAAAAAAAATATATTGTGAGTTCTGTGCTTCCACAACACACAATACAGAGTGTGTAGAGCCTTGGATGCACTGGCGAAACGATTGGACAAGCCATCATATAGAGTGAATAAGGCTCCCAGGGGACGAGGAGGAGGAATGAGAGGAGGAAGAGCTGGAGGAAGAGGACCTGTAAGATGTTAAAATTGTGACCAAGAGGGCCACATAGCTAGGGAATGTCCACTTCCCAGAAGACTATGGTGCTCTCAGTGCAGAGTCAATATACACGCAACTAAAGACTGTTAATTAAAAAATGGGAAGAAAGAGCCAGACAAACAGGAGAAAATCTGGTAAATGTAGAGCCAAGAATAGTAGAGGCTCAAGCTATGCAAAATGTAGCCATAGTAACACGGGGAGGAAATATAACAGGGGAAGATGCACAGAATATAGACCCGATAAAGCTGATAAATCCCTCATCTCCAAAGCTAGTGTTCAGGCCAGATAGACAGAAGAAATATTTTAAAGAAGCAGTGGAAACATTTTCCCAACTAGGGGGGAGAAAAGGCATTAAGTTACTGTAGTTGATGGTAGACAAAGATAAACATACTAATACAAGCACAATGATTCAAGAATGATTCCTGCTATTTTTAAAAAATGTAACCAATGCAACAATGCTGGAGCAATTGAAACAAAATATAGAGATGGTGGTGCAGGAAAACACAGAGCCGGGGGATTCAAATGACTCAACCCATAAATATATACGAAGAATCAAAAGAAATAAGAGAAGAACAGGAAAATAATTCTGTGTAAACACTCAAGTCCTAGGATTCCAAATTAAGGACACCATGCTTGATCTAGGGTCAGATGACAACATTATGCCAAGGAAGACGTGGGAAGCATTGGGGAGACCAAAGCTGACATACTCACCAATCCAGCTTCGCATGGCAAACCAGTACTGCATTGTGCCTATAGACAGGCTGGAAGAAGTCAAGATCGATGTTGAGGGGTAAAGACATACAGAGACTTTGAGGTGATAGACATTATGGGGGATAAGGATACCTACCCATCATTATTGGGGATAGACTGGGATTTCAAGAACTATGCAGTGATCGATTTGAAAAAGGAACTAATGATATTTGAAGACGAGGAAGTCAGGGTCACTCAGCCACTTGACCCATATCAAGGACCCCGATATATAGAAACAGTTGACAACAGAGAGGATGCTTAGCTTCTCGATCATCTCTATCAGATGACAGCAAGAAAAAGAGAAGACTACATCAACCCAACAGCGGGGGGGACTGTAAGCTGGAGAAGTGTTAAAAGCTTAGAATTGGGCTCAGAAATAGCCTGGGATGATTGGCAGTAGGGAGGATATGAGACCAATACAAGAAGATGTGCTAACATTTGAAGAATCATCTAGATCGGAACTGAGGTAAAATAATATCCAACTTTATCAAATATGAATGTTGTAAATACATTTATTGCAAAAATAGAGGATAAAGTACCAATGGAACATAGAGTCATGCTCATGGATGTGGCTCTACAATCCACATCAGTAAGGTGGTGGAGCAACCATCACAACTCTCTGTTGCGATGGGAGGAGGTTGCAACAACATAAGAGCCAGATTCAAAGAAAAGGAAGGACCAAAATTCAATGAAAATTACCAAGGGGATTCCAATCCCATGAATCATTTACAAAATTGTGAGTGCCACTGGAAGAAATCAAGGTACCCGGAAGAGTTGTGGGTGAAATTTTTTATACATTCACTGGATTCAATTCCATAATCTTGGTACCTAACTGAAAAGAAGAAAATAGGAACTAGCACGTGGCAAGCAGTTGCGGATAATTTTACACAATGCTTTTGCTTTGAAGGAGAAACAAAACCAGTCACACAGGAGCTGCATGCCATTAAAATAGTACTTTTCTTTCTAGAGACTCAGGAGGATGAAGAACAACCACTCTCTAAATAGAGTGTCAGACAGTTGGTAGCATGCAAAAAGATAAACAATGAAATGGATGACGATGATCTAGAAGACCTTAGACATTTATATTTTGAAGAAAAATAAGGGGAGCGAGATATCCAAGAAGAACCTACAATAGAGGGGATCCATCTACTGCCATTAAAGACCAAAAAGTTGAACATTAGAACTTTGAAGAAACCAAAAGTTGCATCAATTGACGACTACAGGGATGAAGAAATGTTTCGAGAATTAATACCCTAAAGGTCTTGGGTTGAAAACCTTCACAGATCAGGGGCATGCCTTTCAAGAAGGACTCACTTAACCAACTTTCATGCTGAAAACTAGATACTACTGGTTGCGGAACTTACCAAAAAGTCCCTCGGTTGATGTAGATCCCGCGGGGCGCAAACCCCCTACAACACTTTGTGCTCTGAAGCCTATAAATACACAAAGAACAAACACAAAAATATAGTTGTACGGCATATATGGTTCCTAGATGTCAGTGAAAACCATGCATAATATCATAAAAAAAATATGAAATGTTCAATTAATGATTATTACACATGTATAAAGCATCATAGACATGTAAATATCGGGAACGAGATGGCTCTTCTTATTATGAATGACACGTACAGTAATCAAAACGTGGAGAGATCACCTGAATCCTGCCATGGCCTTCGAACATACCATCCTCTGGATCCGTCCAGCTCTAGCCTCACGAGAATTCTTCCAAGATGTGTGCACAATAGATGTCATATAGGGTGATGAACATCTCAAGGAAATAAGGGTTTCCTGAATATACTTGGGAAGTGCAGGAGGCACGGGAATATCAGACTTGAATAGGGCTCCAACAGAGTATAATATCTATATTTTTCTCTATCCCTTAGGCCATTTCTTTGAGGGCCTTTTATACTCCCTCAAATTAGTTTCTGCAGTTAAGAGCAGTTAGGCCACTGGCTGGGGTGGTTAAATTACTGGAATAACCATCAAATCCACCTCAAAAATAGGGAATATATATATATATTTTTAATAACTAAAAAGGTATACACGGATCTATATGAATGTACTCATGTTTATACATGGAAAAGTCTGGGAGAGTCGCGTATGGGTTTTAAGATACTGTTTTTTGTGAAAATTTTCAAGCCTGAGGGGAAAGGGTGCCCAAGGCCAAAGTGTAAATCATCAAGTACATGAAGGTGAAAAATGATGCTATAATAGATGCTCCCTAATATATGAGGTCAGAAGGAGTACATGATGGCCGAAATGTATTATGTGCATAGAAAGAACCTTGCGAGGACTAGAGAGGACTTCACTAGATTTCAGCCTGCCAAAAAACTATTGAAAGAGATCAAAGAGATAGCTCATGTCTGAGGCAGGCATACCCATGCTCAGTGAAAGAAAAGCATGTTCGCATATGAGTTATAGAGCGGATCCAAAATGTATACAAGTATAGCTGAAAATGTAAAGTACATAGTGAATCATCTGATCACTGCCGGAAGTACAAGTCAAAATCAGGTCCAAGTATCACATATAGCAGACTAATCAATGATGCTATAATAGAATCTGATCACAAAATTTACAACTGAATCTCCAAGTACCAAATCATAAGTGGTGGAACAAATTGTACAACATGCAACTCGAGAGCCAACATATAGGATGCTACTCTACTGAAACTACAACATATAAGGGTGGATGATGTAACTAGCAGAAAACTGAAGAAGCTGTCTAAGTGAACCGAATCATGCTGATGCAAGCTCGAGGTCTTCAATGATCACTATGGCACAATTCTACACAATGGGAATAAATGAGCCAAGGTCGACCATGAGAGAAATTGTTTGATTATTGGTCATTGATGTATACCGTTAACAAACACGAGACAACCCACTGATAATGATAATGAGTGTCAAGGTGCCCCAATACAATCTAGCAAGTGAGAATAAATGAGTTGAGGTCGAACACTTGAAAGAATCTATCAATCAGGAGGCAATGATGTATCCTCACTGTCGATAGCGAAGAGTCTACCATTGATGACTGAAAACCGTAAGGTACTGACAAAAGGACTCTAGGCCTTATTCCCAGAGCAATGAGTCGGAGTTGATGGGAAAAGATCTACTGGAAGGAAGGCATTAAGGCATCCCACATCAGTCCAATGCGAGTGTAAGCTGTAGGCCAAGGTTTGGAAGGAATCGAATGAAGTAGAGTGAAGTAACTGTAGAAATTTGATAAACCAACCCCAGTTTTCAGTTTCTCCTTATTTGTCCCATAAAGTTAAATGCCCATTCCCATAGCCATACTTTTTTTTTTTTTTTTTTTTTTTTCTGAATATGGCTACTTCTATATTGATACAAAAATAGTGTTACATAGAGACCGAAGCCTCGAGAGTTCCAGCCCATTGCTGCGGCATTCTTACTTTGCAATATGATAATTGACCATCAAAACATTTAGGAGGTAGACCATGAGAGCTTTGAAGAGCAGTGATACTGTCTGTTCCTAAGAAATGACTGACATCTATGACTGGAAATTGAACAGACCTTGACAGTATGACCCCTATAGAGTAAGCCAGAGTGGCAAGATTTTTACAATTTCGAACCATAACAAAAACAAAAAAGACAGTTCGAGAACTTGTGACCAAAGCATGAACTTGGACATATATCAGAATATAACTCCCACGCAGGGGAGACCGTCCATGAAGCAAAAGAGAAACCATAAGAACAGTAGCACAATTAAGCAGATGCATCATACTGTAGATGAACACCTTCAGGCCGACGGAAACCAAAACTCGGGAGTGCAAACCTGGATACACGTTAATGAGCAGAGGGAGGATCTTCCTCGACAATGAGGCAGCCGAATTTGTAAGGATCCTCATCTTCAGGAGGAGGGTCATCCTGGCGCTCAGGACCGCCATCAGTTGGAGCAGAAGAACTTGCCTGAAGGCCCAAGTTGGCTACCTTGCCAGAAGAAACATTCTGCTGGTTGTCCGCTTGAGGATTGCTGTGCTCTACCTCCACTATGGGCTCCAGTGAAGCCTCCGTAGTAGCGCGAACCTGGCCCGAAGAAACTTGTTCAGAGCAGGCTGCCCGAAGGTCAATGGTAACCGTTGCAAGGAGAGAGGTGTTGTTAATACTGCAGGGGAAATGAAAACGAGCATGGTGAGAATGCGCCCTGGAAGACAAGCGAAAGTGCCTAGCGGGATTAAAACGATTACGACCCCTTCCACGACCTCTTCGCGGTGCAGGAAGGCGGACTGGTCCGAATTCAGAAGAGTAAGACGAAGAATCGGAGGTGGATGGAGAGGATCTGCTGATGGCACGCCCAATGGTACCGCCACGCCTGCAACTCATTCTCGGGCGAAGGCGAGGCATGGTTTTATGGACAGGGGGAACAACAAGGGCGGGATAAACTTGCGGGCGACTTGTAGACGAAAAGGACGGGCACGAAAGGTTACAGGAGGAGCAATTGGAGAAATGGAAGCTCGACAGTATATCAATGCAACAGTTTAAGACGCAACGAGATCCTGTGCTGGTGCGTGAGCTACGCTCAGTAGCAGCAGGGGTGCAACAAACGCGGAGAGGATTAACACACAGAAATTCGCCAGAGCTCGCCATAGCTAAAGTAGAAATGAACAGGTATCGGGGAGAGAGCTCCCATAAATCTTCATTTAAGAGCCGAACAGTGGCATTTAAAAGCAGGAGCATGCGAGGTTGGGTGGCGGTGGTGGTGAGCCACGCGCCAAACCACCTGACCAGCTGCTCGCAATTAATCACAAAGCCCACCCGCATCCGGGACCCATAGCCATACATTCAACAAGATGGAAAAAATAAATATTTTTTGAAAACACAAATTCTAGAAATTTCACAGTGCTGAAATGCAGAAATAAAAACTCAGAAAATTAAATCAGCCACACACAAAATTTTGACACACTGATTCTTGGTAAACTTGACTTTGGAAAAACCCCCTATAACTCTTGGGGAAAACCAGTTCTAAAGCTCTCTTTTATTTTTGATAAATATCTTTTCTAGTGAGACAGAAATACACAGTAAAAAATTACAGCAACCTCTTAAATGTACTTATCTTGAAAATCGTGCAAAAATCCACTTCGATTTTCGTGCCCACACAAAACAGAAATTACAAAAAACTGTGCAACATTAAATGTTGTACGGACAACATAGAAAAATGCGCTGTATGACCTCCTCGAAAACAATGCTATATCGAACTGTTGTACGACTGCCTCGATTTCTATGTTGTACGGCTGCCTTGAACCTGCTATACGACCTCAATTTCTGTGTTGATTTTCTATTGTGCGAAAATCAGAAAAACAGTCCCTCAAACTGTTGTATGGCCTCCTTGGGAATCATGCCAATATAGCAACAATAAATGCTGTTCTTCTCTCCTTGATTTTTGTGCCCTCTTGCCTTGAAAACCGTGCTCTGTCTTTACTGTACAGATTTTCTAAATCTCCTTGCTACTGTCCTTTCCTCTCACTGCTCGGAAATATCCTTTGCTTTCTCTTCTCCTGTCTCAATCTGGTCATGAAAGAATGAATGACCTTTTCCCTCCTTTTCCTCCTTTAACCTAACCCTAAGTGACTTTTGGGGAATCCTTAAATCTAATGGCTGAGATAGCTTTAGATCTAGGGCTGAGATTGAATGCTCATTTAAATCTCACTTTCTATTTTTTAATTCACCCCACTTTAATAAAGACCCACTTAGCCATTTATTTCCAAAATCACTTTTCCTTTTCTAATTTCACATTGACTTTATTAAAGTCACTTTAAAATTAGATTTAGTAACTTTATCACTTAAAGTCACTTTTAAATTAGATTTGACTTTATAACTTTTATAAAGTCACTTTAGGAGAAAAATTAAATTCTTTTGGACACTTTTCCCTAGGCCAAAGATCAAAGCCTTAGGGAACCACCTGTCCTCCGGTAAACAAATTTCAATCGTCCCTCTTACCGAGGAAGGTGTTCCTCACCACATCCATATTGTCTCTGAAGTAGACATGTTTGCCCCGTGTTAAGGCTTTGGTAAGAATATCTGCAACTTGCTCATCAGTGGGAATATACTCAAGCTTCACAACTCCCTTTTGAACATAGTCTATGATGAAATGATATTTGATCCCGATATGCTTTGACCTATCATGAAATACTGGATTCTTCGTGAGTTTAATGCAACTCTGATTATCATAGTATATCACTGAAGGTCTCAACGGCTGACCAAATAAGCCAAACAACATCTTGCAAATCTAGATGGCCTCACAACTAGCGAGTTTGGCTGCCATGTACTCTGCTTTTGCTGAACTCAATGCTACTGAGTGCTACTTTCGGCTGAACCACGACACCACTACCGAACCCAACCCAAAACAGAACCCTGAAGTACAACCTGCCCAATCAGAATCAGTGTAACTTGCTAATCTCACTCCATCTCCCTGCCTATAATCCATACCATAATCCACTGTCCCTTGCAAGTACCGAAAAATGTGTTTTACAGCAACCCAGTGAACCCTCCTGGGCTCACACATGAACTGGCTCATTGTGTTGATTGCAAAACATATATCTAGTCTGGTGTTGACGAAATACATCAAGGAAACAATCAACTATCTATACAATGTGGGATCCACCAACTTGGAATCTAAAGCGTGAAGCTTCTTCTAGTTAGTGATCATAGGTGTCAACATGGGTCTACAATCCTCCATGTGGAATCTGCTAAGGATTTCCAAAATATACTTCCCCTGCCCCAAGAAGAAATTCCCCTCCTCCTGCCACACCTCTAAACCCAAAAAGTAATGCATCAAGCCAATGTCCTTCATCTCAAACTCCGACACAAGATCTCTCAGTGCTCTATGAGTCTCTCTGCACCTGTAATGATCAAGTCAGCCACATACAACACCAGAATGAGAGGCTTATCACCTATCACACTAAAGTAAAGGTTCAGATCTGCATCACTCTTTGTGAAACCCTTCTCCTGCAAGTATGTATCTATCCTGGAGGACCAAGCTCTGGGAGCTTGCTTCAGGCCATAAAAGGCCTTCTTCAGTCTGCACACATAGGACTCCTTCCCATGCACCTCAAAGCCCTGTGGCTGCTCCATGTACACCTCCTCCTATATGAAGCCATTGAGAAATGCGGTCTTCACATCCATCTAGTGTATCTTCCAACCCATCTCTGCTGCTATCAATATGATGGAGTGAATCGAATTATATCGAGCCACGGGAGGGAAGGTCTCCTCATAATCAACTCCCTCTACCTGGGAGAACCCTCTAGCCACAAACCTTGCCTTGAATTTATCAATGCTGCCATCTGCAGCATGCTTTACCTTGTAAAGCCATCTGGAAGTAACCATGGATTTTCCCTCAGGCCTCAACACCACCTCCCAAACATCATCCTTCATGATAGAAGAATACTCCTCCTGCATGGCCTCTCTCTAGACTTGCTGGCTAGCTGCCTTCTCATAGATAGAAGGTTCAGAGTCAATGATGTTGGAAACCATTTCCATATAGCTACATAACCTATCAGGTGGTCCTCTCTCTCTGACCGGACTTTTAGGTCTAGAAAAAGATGTGGCCTCTCTCAAGGTATCCTGAAGCCACTTGGGCTTCCTCTTCCCTAAGCACACTTCTCCCATTAGAGAATGCAACTCCTCCTCCTCATCATCAGGAGCCTGAACTCCTGACTTTCTGTCTGCTATCCTCCTGCCTGAACTTGAACCTGTAGACGCTGAAGTACCATGTGAACTGTCCATCGGTGGACTCCCTACTGAACTACTTTACAGACTGTTGTGCATGCTGCCTGAAGCACCACCCCTCTAACTCTGTAAGCCACTTCTCACTAACGGACTTGACACCGTAATCGATGTACTTCTGAATCATCCTAATCCATGCCCACTGGATCCCTGTGCCTGACTCAGCTGCTCCTGAGGGTCTGGTCGATCCAGATACTCTATCTCCCATGACCTCTTGAAAGCCCTGTCCTCCTCGAAATTCACATCTCGCCTGACAACAACTCTCCTCTGTGCAGGAATATAAATCTGAAAGGCTTTCGAGGTCTCACTGTAGCCCACAAAGACACCCTTCTCTACGGTGGGTTCTATCTTGGTACTCTTCTCCTTGGGTACGTAGGAGTATGCAATACACCCAAAGATACGAAGATGACCAACATCAGGCTTCTTCCCAGAAAAACCCTTATCCGGAGTCACATGCCCCAAGGCATGATGCAGACTCCTGTTTCGAAAATATACAATGGTGTTGTAGGCCTCTACCCACAAAAAAAATGGTAACCCCTGATCATGTAACATGGCTTTGGTAGCCCCAACGATGGATCTATTCTTCCTCTCTACGACCCCGTTATGCTGGGGGTTGTAAGGAACTGTGAACTCCCTCCTAATGCCTGCCTCCACACAATACTCAACAAACTCACCAAGGGTGTACTCTCCTCCATTGTTTGACCATAGGGAATTGATCTTCCGGCCTGTCTGAGTTTCCACAAGAGCTCTGAACTCCTTAAACTGCTTGAAGACCTCACTCTTGGTCTTCAAGAAATAAATCCAGGTCCTCCTAGAGTGATCGTCAGTGAATAAAACATAATACTCCTATCCACTCAAGGGAACATGAGACATCCGACTGCTCACATCAGAATGAATCAAATCAAGTATCCCAATTGATCTGCTGTCACTACTGGGAAAAGGGGATTTGGCAAACTTGCCCATAGCACATCCTCTACATGTATCAAAGTGATCAGTACTGAAATATGGCACACCTGTAGTGATCCCCCGCAATGTCCTCAAGGCTCCATGATACATGTACCCCATCCAGCGGTGCCAAATCTCGCACAACTATGAACTGCTAGCTCTGCTGTTAGTACTACTGCTCAATGCCAGAAGGGGATGAAATGCAAACTTGTACACCTTTGCATGGCGTACACCAATCACTCTAGTTGAATCAGTTGGAGCGCTCCTGGGATATATCAACACCTGTCCTGTCCTGAACAATATCTCATATCCTTCGTCCTCCAATGCTGAGATGGATATGAGGTTCATCCTCATCCCTGGCACATATAGAACATCTGACACCTTCAAGGGAGGTTTGGGTTCCCTATCAAATGTCAATGTCCCCACACCGACTTTTATAACAATGCTGTCATCTCTGAGTACTACCTCTATATCAGTGCCACTGTCTGAAAGCTCTGAGAAGTACTCATGGACTCCTGTCATATGATGTGAAGCCCCACTGTCAACATACTAGATACCTGAATATGCTCCACTAGTGGAGGGAAATGCACACTCCCTCTCAACCTCCGTGGCAGGTGATCTTGCACTAGTGGATTCACAAGCAATGAACCCAAACTCCCGGTCAAAGCTATCTGTAAATTCCTCTATCTCTGCTGATGCTGCCATGCTCTGGTTCTTCCCCTTCTTCTTCTTCTTCGGACAAAAAACTGCATAGTGTCCCATCTTCTGACAATTTCAACACTTCACCTTGGAATAGTCCTTCTGCATGTTCCCCTCTTTACCTTTACCTTTGCCTTTGCCCCCACCAACACTTGTGGAAGCTTTCTTCTTTCCCTTGCCTTTCTTGCCTCCCGCCAATAGTGCTACATCCCCATCCTGCTCAACTGGTTTGGCTGCCCCAAGCTGGCTCTTTCTGATTTTTGTCTATATGCAATCATCCTAGAACCTCTCCCAAGAGGGAAGGGTTACACGTGCACAAACCCCATTAGCAAAGTTCATCCATGAACTGGGAAGGCCATTCACTGAAATCTGCACCAACTCAATGGGTGGAATGACCTCTCTAACTACTCCCAATGCATCTCTCACATCAGTAATCTTTGTGAGATATCCAACTGCACTATCAGTCTTACCCATCTTAATGGTCTTCAGCTTCTCCCTTAGGACCATTTTTTGTTCTCATTGGTACTCTGGTAGAGATTGGTCAATGATGTCCACATCTCATGAGCATATCTCTTTCCTCTCACATGAGGAATGTAATGTTCTTTGATTCCATCCAGAATACGTATCTTACCCTTGTTATTTTTCTTATTAAATGCTGCCAACCGAACAACATCAATAGGCACATTAACATGGTTCTTTGTGGTATGCACCATGATATCCCATACTTCTGCCTCCTCAAAGATGCTCTGCATTCTCTCCTTCCAAACACTGTAGTTACTATGCCCATCCAACCTATCCTCCACCCTCAAGCCCAAAGACATGCTTGCTGTCCTAATAAACTAAAAATAACACTGCTGTAGTAAAGGTATTGATTTCTGTGTGAAAAATTAGCTTACTGTAATTTTTCTTCTTGTTGTCCCAAACTGCACTTTTCAGCAAAATATCTCTGATACGATGTAGAAATTTGATAACCCAACCCCGGTTTTCAGTTTCTCCTGATTTCTCCCATAAAGTTAAATGCCCATTCCCATAGCCATACATTCAACAAGCTGGGAAAAATAAATATTTTTTGAAAACACAAATTCTGGAAATTTTATAATGCAGAAATGTAGAAATAAAAACTCAGAAAATTAAATCAGCCACACATAGAATTTTGACATGCTGATTTTTGGTCAACTTGACCCTAGAAAAACCCTCTACAACTCTTGGAGAAAACCAGTTCGAAATCTTTCTTTTATTTTTGATAAATATATTTTACAATGAGACAGAAATACACAGTAAAAAATTACAGCAACCTCTTAAATGTACTTATCTCGAAAATCGTGCAAAAATCCACCTCGATTTTCGTGCCCATAATAAATAGAAATTATAGAAAACTATGCAGCATTAAATGATATATGGAAAAGATAAAAAAACGTGATATATGGAACTGTTGTATGACTGCCTTGAACTTGTTGTACGACCTCGATTTCTGTGTTGATTTTCTGGTGTACAAAAATAAAAAAAATAGTCCTTCAAACTGCTTTACGGCCTCCTTAGGAATCGTGCCAATATAGTAGCAATAAATTTTGTTCTTCTCTCCTCAATTTTCGTGCCCTCTTGCCTTGAAAACCATGCTCTGTCTTTGCTATACAGATTTTTTGAATCCCCTTGCTGCTGTCCTCTTCCTCTCACTGCTTAGAAAAATCCTTTGCTTTCTCTTCTCCTCTCTCAATCTGGTCATGAAATAATGAATGACCTTTTCCCTCCTTTTCCTCCTTTAACCTAACCTTAAGTGAATTTTAGGGAATCCCTAAATCTAATGGCTGAGATAGCTTTAGATCTAGGGCTGAGATTAAATGCTCATTTAAATCTCACTTTCTATTATTTAATTCACCCCACTTTAATAAAGACCCACTTAGACATTTATTTCCAAAGTCACTTTTCCCTTTCTAATTTCACATTGATTTTATTAAAGTTACTTTAAAATTGGACTTAGTAACTTTATCACTTAAAGTCACTTTTAAATTAAATTTGACTTTATAATTTTTATAAAGTCACTTTAGGAGAAAAATTAAATTCTTTTGGACACTTTTCTGTAGGCCAAAGATCAAAGCCTTAGGGAACCACCTGTCCTCCAGTAACCAAATTTCAACAGTAACCAACCCGAAGTACGTTTCCGACACGCACAAGATGAATTTAGCGCACTACAGAAACCCTCTGAACCAACAAATAATGAAACATGACAAAGAGGTGAGATATCCACTGATAGGGTCAAATGGAAATCAAGGTACTGCACGAATCCCAGGTGTGATAATGTAAGCTGATGTCAAACAAAAGGGAAACCACTCAGTCAAAGACCCATGATGATGATCAAATGCTGAGCACAAGGTCACCTATCAATGATGTAAATAGGGCTAGGGTGCAGCTCTAGGTTTGCTCTCAGAGAAATATGTCGTAGTCGATAAGATACAAACCCGTCGGCAAGAAGTCAATGGATACCTTCTCAAACCAGCACGAGAAAAATACCAAAAAACTGATGTGATGGAACAAGATACTGACAAGACCAGGAAGGCTGACTAAAAAATGAGTCAAGAGACACCGCCGAAAGGTCGACTCAGGTTAACTTCCCTTGAACAAAAGCACGACTCATGTTGACTATGGCAACAAATGATAACTTTGTATAATTTTGTCATGTAGGAGGCATGAACAAACCCTCCATATGATTGGAATAGATAACCAACCGGGGAAGAACTAACTCATGAAACAAGGTTATGGCTTCTCCTACGTAAAAAACTAAAACCATCCCAAATGAGGGAAAGACATAGTTTTTGTGCTTTGTTCAAGGGCAACAAAACTGACACTGTAACTACCATCAAAATATGAAGTAATATCCTGTTCCCACTCTTTTTCACATACTTATTTTTTTTGTCTTTTTCATATTCAAAGCCTGAAAAAGAATAAAAGAATGCTATAGTACAATGGATAAAACGAGTATCATGAAACAGATGCACTTGTTCTTGGGATAGGAACAATCCTATGCTCAATGCAAGGTGGTGAAAACTGGTAAGTGATACTCAGAGGAATGTTCCATCCATGGGTAACAAGGTGTCAACTCACAATAGCTAAGTGATTGCATGGTTAACTTGTACGGAAAGTCATGATCAAAATATGGATTAAACTTTGAGTCTAAATGAATTCGAATGAAGGCCAAGATAAACAAGTAGTCAATATGCAATGCAGTAATACAACTCGACAACATAAGGGAGCCTCTAGGGTAATGGCCAGAAAAATGATAGCGAAGAAGAAGAAGAATGAAGCTTCAACACATATGTCATGGCGGGACTAAAGAGGATTCCCGAGCCTACATAAATTGCAACATGGGTGACAAATGCTAGCGAGGAACTAACTAGGAAGCCCATGTAAAGGAAGGCTCTACCACCAAGTCATGACTTAAAAATCAACGAGTGAAATGGGTTAAGTACTCATGACATGATGGGATCGACCCTATGGAAAGTGATCAGAATGGAGGCTAGTATGAAAAATGCAATGGAAAATGGATTCCCTAACCTATATGCCATTTCAGAATCATATACCTGCCATGACAGGTTAGCAGTCATGGATCCGAATTAAAACCAGAAAAAACCTCGAATTCAACAAAATGTTCCTGAAAAAATACCTTGCCCAAAACTTACAAGAAAAATGGTTATACAACCTTAGATAGATTTGAAAAAACAAGCACAAAGGAATTTTGAAGTTTTTTTCAAAATCTAGGTATAAATACTCCATTTACCTCATCTTTGGGTCATTTTCACATTGCAGAAGTGGAGAAGGAGCTTTTGGAGAAAAAATTCCTTTCCTCAAAATCGGAGTAGTTAGCCATCAAATCACGCCCAATCAGTCAGGTAAGCTCTAAATTCATCTTTTGCATCAATTTCGTTCCATTTTAAGGTAAAAATTTACAAATTTGACCATAGGAAAGAGATGTTTTGATGAAACCCTCTATGCATACGTGGGGTCGTGTGGACGAATCTGCATATGATACACGACTGTGTATAAATGAAGCCGCATATGTGATGACTGAGAATTTAGTAATTGAACCTAATGAAGGATTTAATGAATTTTCTCAGGATGTCTATTAGTTGGAGGGAACGTGAACATAGTTCCATCGACAATGAAGTGATGGAAGATCAAAATTTTCTCGATATCCTTCAAAATTGTGGATTGCTCAAGTTTTTTAAAATGACAAACATAAAAAGTAATGTCTAATTGCTTAAAATGTTGGTAGATCACTGGGAGCTAGAAGAAGACTGCTTTATTATAGATCAAATGCCACTACGCATAGAAGTGGAAGACATATATTTCATCACTGGACTCTCTTAGAGAGGAGATCCAATAGATTTGCATGGAAAGCCTTTGGGAGGGCTTATGATGGAAGATTATGTCCAGTTCTACTGTGTACCCTCAAACTTGAAGGGATCTACCCAAATCCCTTCCGTAGACACAATAATTCCCAACAACCGATCGGATGTGACCATGAAAACACACTTGTTCGGATTCAACCAAATTTATTAATGCCGACATCGTTCAAATACTTGACAGAGGTGAGAAGGATGATCAATTCTCTTGCAAGAACGAGCAGCCAAATCATCTAGGTACGCCTCGATAACATGTTTGATGTCGTGGAAGGCATAAGACATAGCCCGCTGAAAAGTAGCTCCAACATTTTTAAGGCCAAAAGGAATTTTCTTGTAAGCAAAGGTACCCCAAGGATAAATAAATGTAGTCTTATGCTGATCTTCAGGACGGATAGTAATTTGACTATATCCAGAGAAATCGTCCATGAAAAAGAAAATCTCATTTCCCGCATACTCATCGATAATCTAATCTATAAATGGTGTGGGGTAGTTATCTTTAGGAAATGACTTATTTAGGTTCCTGAAATCGATGCAAACTCGAATTGTTCCTTGTTTCTTGTCCACATGAACTGGAATCGAAACCCACTCTGTCAACGGAACAGGAAAAATGAATCCTGCCTTAAGCATCTTCTCCACCTTAGCTTTAATAGCTGCTGCCTTCCTATGGTTGACCGGACGAAGATTTTGCCCGACAGGCTTCGTATTTTTGTACACCTTAATCTCATGTTGGAAAATAGATGGATCTCTACCAGGCATTTCCTCATAAGACCAAGCGAACACATCCATAAACTCTCGAAAGAGATCAGTGTAAATTTGAATCTCTTCAGGGGAAAATTAAGCTCCGATGAAAATATTCTCTATGATGCTGGGATCTCTAGAAATGTTCACTGGGATAGTAGGAGAAATCACAACCATGTTCCCTTCAGCAAAAACCTGTGTTGGTGCTAAAGGGTTAAGAACTGGGTGAACAAGACAAAAAGACTGAGGGCTAGGAAAACTTGATTCAACTTCGCTTAAATCTAGTAAAAAGTAAAACCGATGATGCAGATCATCCCATGGTCTCTCTACACCAGTCGTATCTTCCAGGATGGCCTCTTCAGATGGAAGAGTGGTATCAAGGCAATCTTGTGCCAAAGATTAACTAAGAGTCCAAGCTGAAGCCACATCTCCATCCATTTCCTATGGTGAAAGAGAAACTAGAATAGACTTTGCAGAGTCAACAATAAAGCTATAACAAATCTCAGCTGCAGACATTGGAAATGCCATTCCACCCACTTGACCTTCTTCTAATGTGGAGGTATGAGAAGGTAAGGTCCAAGGGTCCAAAAAATAATGAGTTCTAAAAAACTCTCTTCGAATAGGAGCCCTGGAGGATAAAATCGCATTGATATGAACCAAAAGAGGCAGAAGATCAAAAGTACCCATCAAAGAAGAATACATTCCAACCCCCAAATTCTCAACAGGTGTTTTGGTATCCTTCACCAAAGGAATGGTTGAGTCAGAAGATGCATTATGATCTATAGGAGAAAAATCCAGTTGGTCAACTATGACAATTCTCCCTTCGTGAGGGAAACAAACAATACTAAATAATGAGGATGGAATAACATCCATCTCATAGATCCAGTTTCGCCCCAACGTAAGGTTATAGTCTAAGCTTGCATCGAATATCTCAACTTCGATATCTATAGTTTTTCCCCCAACACAGATGGGCAAAGCCAAAACAATACCATGCAGCCTGTGAGAATGACCATCAAACGCAGTCAGAAGAGTGGCTGAAGGAACAACTACGGGAGATCCAATACCCTTCCAGCATGCAAGAGACATTACACACGTGGAAGCACCTTCATCAACAACTGTTCGAAAGATGTTGAATTTTCGATAACTCGATATGATTTGGAAATTCATATGATGAGGGAATCTCTTTTTAAAATTTGACATATCAAATGTAATCATTAGATCTATGGCCCCGATAGTAGTGAGAAAATCACTTCGCTGAGCATGACAAGACTGGAGCACCTCTAATGTAGACATGGCACAAGGAATCTGAGCCAGATCTTCTACAATGGAGTAGTTCTGGGCAACCTTGGCATTTGGATTAATTATCGTACATTTTGAATATGCCTTCGACATCCGAGGTATAGGCTCAATAGTAGGCCTCGTAATATGAAGTGGCTCAACACTATCAGGATTACCCTTAGCTTTCGAAGGCTCAGCTTCACCATAATCACGAGATCTCGTAGCGATGTTTGCGTGAGCACTCATCATGTATATGTTTGACGTATTTTCCCCTTCCTGGCTGCCCCCAAAGGGAGCCCCAATATTTTGATTCGTGCCAGTAAGTAATTGGTGCCCTTGGGGAAAAGGGTTTGTCAACACAACCTGGGAGCTAGAAGAACCCTGTTGAGCTAACAAGCACTACACATCCTGAATTTTAGGGCAAAGGTGCGTAAGATGGTCTCCAATGCACAAATTTCATGAAAACTTCACTTTCTTTTTATTATCCTTTTGATACTCTCGAACATGATCATTGGTTTTGTTTGCATTCCCCTTCCCATCTTTGCCTTTCTTCTTGTTATTCCATCCTTTCTTCTTCCCATCAGATTGTTGATTTCCTTTGGGGTTAGAAGTCTGGACAACATTAATTACCAAGGACTGGGAAGGAGTTGACACTGAAGGCACAACCTGACTAGAAGAAGCAGATTTTATAGACAACTGTTGTAATTGACTAAGCAGGTTAGCTGCACCACTATCGATTGAACCAATAATCCCATCACCATGAGGACTAGGTTTAGTTTTGGATAAATCCAGTTTGGAGTGAGGAGCATCCCGAATTTTTTTATTAAGGACTCCAGACTGAGAATAAATCAGTTCTCATTGTTGAGCCCTAAAAATAGCTTGCTCTTCAGAAAATACCCCTGAAAGGGATACATATTTAGAAATATCTGGCTGCAAATATTTGAAAAACCATTCCAGAAGGAATTCATTCGGAATATGGGCTTTAATGAGCCTCTTCCTTCTTCGCCATTCCTGAATATGATCAGAAATGTGAGTTGCCTTATCCTTCTAAAAATTGGCTAGGACTTCAGTCCCGGCGTCATAACGGACAGATAACTAAAAATGGTTTAAGAACATGGTAGTCAAATATCTAAAAGTGGAAAAACTATCCCCAGTTAACTCAATATACCACTTGGTTGCATTCCCAGTTAAGCTGTGTTGAAATAGCCTCAACCTTATCGAACCATCAACCAGGGAGTTTGATGAACACCATAAATGGAAAGTGGCGATATGATTTGCCGGATCCTCTCCATTCTTCCCTTCAAACTTTGGAATGTTTGAGGGGAGTTTGGTGGGGACCAGAGGCCATCCCGGACTATACCGAATTGGATCGTTAGTCAATTTCAACAAATCTGTCAAGTTTAACATTGCCAGAAATGGTAAGCGAGGAGGAGCCTAGGAATTCCATCCTCCATAGGAAGGATTCCCAACATTCTGAAAAGAATACCCTGGATTTTTTGAGGCACCAGGTTGCGAAATATTGTTCGTAGAAAAAGTTGGGCCATAGGAAAATCCTTGCGACCCAACATTCAGAGAAGGACCCCATCCCAACATAGAGAATTCCCTCCAAATGAGGTAGTGAATGAAGAAACCCGTTGATAAGGGTTCCAAGTGTTTGCAAATGAAGAAAAATCCTAAGAAGTAATCAATGAAGGGAAAGGAACATTCCCTTGCTGACTAGTGAGGAACAGATTCCCTGCTCCCAATGTTGTAAAAATAGGGTTCCAACCTGTAAAGGTATTATAACTTTGACTTCTAGACCAGGGATTGAAACCTTGAGTTTGAGAAGTAAAAGGTAGAGATCCAAAGGAAGGGGATGAATGAGGGATGTATTGAGATTCAACAAGATGATGAGCTTAGTGAAAAGAGTCGCCTTCACTAAGTGGGCCCGCAGGCTATTTTTGGTGCAAAGTCTATTTTTAGACATGTTGATCATATTCTATGAGTTGCAGGATGATATTTGTGGATGGTTGGTCAAGTTGGAAAAATATATGGACTTCTATTTTTAGACATATTGGGTGGAGTCTATTTTTAGACTGCCAGTCTAAATATAGATATGTCGAATATTATTAGCTCTTAATAATATTTGGACCCTAAACATTATCTTATTCTCTTGGAGCACTTCATTTAAGTGCACAGATGTGGCAAAAAAACTGACAGAAGGAATTACACTATTCCTGAGGGTTTACTGGAGCTATTGCATGGAGGACTTCAGTTAGAACTCATCTGACAAAGTTTGGTGGAGTTGGAGAAGTAGTTGGTGGAGTTGTATTTAGTTTAACTCAGTTAGACTCAGTTGAGCTAGTTGTATCTAGTCTAACTGATTGATACACTAGTGAGAGTGGAGTGAATTAATTAGTTAATTAATTCACTAAATAATAACTCATTAATCAGCTGAAGAATACATCAGTTAACTACAGTGCATGGTAGTTTTAGTGGAGACCAGTTGAGAGATAGGTGAAAGAGAAAGTGTGACTATCAGTTGTGACTATAGTGATGCATTGATTGCATCCAAAACTCAGTGGAGATGCCAATGAGGATTGCATGAGCAAGGCTGGAGAAATTTGAGTTCATTCTGAGCCATTCTTCAGTAGGGATTTCACAGTAGAGGCAGGCTAGCAAGTGGCAAAGATTGGTGCATGGATTTGCAAGATCGGGCCTGATTAGTGTGTAGCGATTGTAGTGTACTGAGAGCTTGATATGATCAGCTTTGTATGAGGATTGTTACATGATCTCTATGACATATATTATATACAGATAGTTGGGGTTTTCAGCTTGAGGCTTTCCTGTTAAACAACTGTGTTAATGTGTGTGAATTTTTATTGTTTCATGTGTGCATTGCAATCTTGATTTAATTTCCGCAAATGATCAATGGTGGAATAGATTCTGTATTTTGCATGAAGTTAAAATAGTGTGATATCAGGAGAATATTGGACATATAACACATAAGTTATATAATTTCTACATGGTATTGGAGCAGAGTTGATCATAGAAGTAGATTGTAATTATTGAAGCGGTTGAGTTTTGTGCTGGTGGAATTCGAATTTGCTGTAGTGTTTTCTTGGTGTTGAAGTTGAGCATTCATTGAAATGTCTTTCAACAGATTGCGATTGGAGTATTCCCTTGATGGGAGCTCAAATTATATTGCATGGAAGGACAGGATGGAGGCGGTGCTAGATGATAATGGGTTGAAGGAGTTCATAGATGTTGATATTCCAAAGCATGCTTCTAACGATGTAGCCGCACTTGACGCATGGCAAAAGAAGGTAGCAAAGTGTCGAAGAATTTTGTTGGAAGGTGTGAAGGACCACATTGTGTCCAACCTTCACAGTAAAGCCACTCCATTCTTAATGTGGAAGGATTTGACAGATTTGTTCCAAAGCAGAAGCGATCAGAGGAAGTTGGCGCTTAAAGACAAACTTAGAAAAATAAAAATGGAGAAAGGTGACAGTATACCAAAATACCTCACGAAGTTTGTCCACTGCAAGGATGAGCTGGGAAGTGTGGGGGTTACTTTTGATGAATAAGAATTTGTGAGCTTGGCTCTCCTTGGGCTTCTGAAGAGTTGCCATAGCTACGAAGACTGCGTTGGAACAAGGAGAAAGCGCCGGGATGGGAGCGACTTTGGTCGGATCTTGTGCGAGAGGAGATAAGGCGGGTTACGAGGGATGGATCTTATCGAAGAATGAAGATGAAGAAAAGTGCACTTTGGCTTCCAAAGCAAGGAAAGGGAAGGGAAGAAAAATCCTTCTCAATCTGGTGCGAAAGGCAAGAAGTAGGATTTATCCAAGGTGAAGTGTTTTCACTGTCACCAGCATGGGAATTTTGCCACTAATTGCCCACAGAAGAAGAAGAATAAGAGCACTGCTGGTTCTACAGTAGGAGAGACCTTAGCCTCACAGTTTGAGCTCAACTTTTCTTTGATCGCATGCTTGGTTTCAAGTGTGATGGGATCGGTGTGGTTTCTTGACAGTGGTGCGTCTTTCCATATGACTGGAGACAAAGATTTGTTTAGTGATATGGAGGAAAAGGATCTTGGAGTGCACATCGAGATCGGCAATGATGGTAGGTACAGTGCGACTGGTATCAGGACCATTTCCTTTGAGAGGTTGGCTGGTAAACCTTTCATCTTGAAGGATGTCATGCATGTTCTAGGATTGAAGAAGAATCTGATCTCCGTGGCGATGCCGAAAGACAAGGGTTATGATGTTGTTTTTAGCGAGGGAAAATCTTTACTGCGCCATAAAACAACTAGTCAAACTAGGAGGATAGGGATTCGAGTTAAGAATATTTATCAATTGTAGGTAGATGGCTGCGCTTCAATGGTAGGCAAAGCAGAAGGAGTGGTGAGCTGAGATAAGGGCGAATTGTGGCACAGGAGATTGGGCCATCTTCACCATAGCGCTTTGAAAATTTTGCAGCAGATTTCTACCAGGCTTCTCAAAGGTACACTTGCGCAGTTAGATCAGTGCAAGGGATGTACTTTGGAAAAATTTGTGAAGACCACTTTTCATGAGAAGGATAGTCGTGCCTCGATGATCCTTGAGAGAATTCACACAGACGTGTGTGGACCTTTCTCAGTTGCTTCAATAGCAAAGCACATGTATTATGTGATATTTGTTAATGACTTTTCTCGTAAGTGTTGGATCTTCTTCATGCAGAAGAAGAGCAAGACATACTCAAAGTTTTGTGAGTTCAAGGCGCTGGTTGAGAAAGAGTCGGGGAAGCAGGTGAAAGCTCTAAGGAGCGATAATGGTGGTGAATACATCTCTAGTGAATTCAAAGACTTCTGTAGCAAAGAAGGAATTCAAAGAGAACTCTCAGCGCGCCTCATAACCCACAACAAATAGAATTAAAGCGGAGAGAAAGAACAAAACAATCGTGGGTCTTGCCCACGGGCGATGTTGCAGGGGCCTTCTCATACACTTGTGGTGAAGCATGCAACACTGTGGTTTATGTGCAAAACCGTTGTCCTCATAGAGTACTTGGAATGAGTACACCCGAAGAGGTGTTTTATAGTAAGAAGCCTGATATTTATCATTTGAAGATTTTTGGCTCACTTGTTTACATTCATGTGACGAAGGATGCTAGGAAGAAGCTGGAGCCGACCACAGAGGTTAGGATATTTGTGGGGTACATAGAAACACCCCACAGCTATCGTTTGTATTTTCCAGACAGTCGGAAGACTGTTGTGCGATGGGATATCAAATTTCATGAGGAGAAAGGCATGAAGTTGTTGCTTGAGAGGGAGCTACACTTGCATGCAGATGAGGAGCTACTACTTCCTAAGGATGAGCCTCAGGATGTGGATCAGCCACAAGAGGAGGTTCATGGAGTCGAAGAAACCACTCATGCAACGCCAAACATCAGAGGGCGGAAGCGCACTACATAAGCTGAGCGATTGAATCTTGATGCAGTGCAGAATGTAGGAGTTCCTACATCACGGCGCGACCGAGACATTCACACGACCGATTTACTAGATATATGGCTGCGATGAGCAAGTGTATTGTGTGAGCCATCCTCTTTCGAGGAAGCTGTGGAGGACCCCGCATGGGTAGATGCCATGGTGGAAGAGTATGATTTGATTGTCAGAAACAGTGCATTGGAGATTGTCCCAAGGCCGGAAGGAAAATCAGTGGTGGGTTCAAGATGGATCTACAAAGTGAAGCAGGCGGCTGACGAGAGTGTGGAGAAGTACAAGGCAAGATTTGTTGCCCGAGGCTTCTCACAGATAGAGGGGATCGACTATGAGGAGACCTTTGCACCTGTCGCAAGGTATTCTTCCATACGGACGATCCTAGCTCTCTCAGCGCAGATGGGGTGGCACATTCATCAGATGGATGTGAAGACTGCGTTCCTCAATGGAGTCAGTGAGGAGGAGGTGTACATTGAGAAGCCTGAAGGATTCAAAATCTTCAGCAGCGAGTCGCATGTGTGTAGGCTCAAAAGAGTGATGTATGGGCTGAAACAAGCAACTCATGCTTGGTACACACAGATAGACAGTTATTTCACTGGACTTGGTTTCGCCAAGAGTGAGGCGGATCCAAACCTATACCAGATTGTGGTGGAGGGTAAGATTTTGATCATTGTGCTTTATGTAAATGATTTAATACTAACAAGTGATGAACTGTTGATACACTCATGCAAGGCAGATCTTGCAAAGGAGTTCGAGATGAAGGACTTGGGCCTCCATTATTTCCTGGGATTGGAAATTTGGCAGCAGAAAGGTGAACTGTTTGTGTCTCAAGGCAAGTATGCCTGGGAGATACTGAAGAAGTTTCACATGCAAGGCTGCAAGCCTATCGACACTCCTCTTCCTGGTGGTTGGAGGAAAGAGGATGCTACATCGGCAGAGGTAGTGGATGCCACTGTTTATCGATAGTTGGTTGGTTCGCTCATGTATTTAATCAATACACGACCGGACATATGCTATGCGGTGAACCAACTTTCACAAGCGATGGTTAAGCCTACCAAGCTCTTTTAAAAGGCAGGCAAGCATGTCCTAAGATATCTCAGGGGCACATTTGGATATGGATTGTGGTATAGACAGTCGGATGAGGTGAAGCTGCATGGCTTCACGGATGTAGATTGGGAAGGAAGCCCAACGGATAGAAAGATCACATCTGGAGGGAATTTCAGTATCGGATCTACAACAGTTTCTTGGTACGGTAGGAAACAAAGATCTGTGGCACTCAATTCAGCGGAGGCCGAGTACATGGCAGAAAATTTGGCTGCATGCGAGGCTATATGGATGAGAAAGATCCTGTTTGGTTTTTTCGATTGTGATATTGACATCCGGTACCATTATATCCAAGATTGTGTGCAACGGAAGATCATGTTGCTTTCTTACACTCCTACAGAGGATCATGATGCAGATATTCTGACGAAGGCGTTCACTAGAATCAAATTCGAATACCATAGAGACAGGATCAGGGTGGCAGATAATCCCTATCTTGTTGAGAGGGAGTGTTGATATTCAAAAAGATGATGAGCTTAGTGAAAAGAGTCGCCTTCATTAAGTGGGCTTGCAGACTATTTTTGGCGCAAAGTCTATTTTTAGACTATGCCTATTTTTAGACATGTCGATCATATTCTATGAGTTGCAGGATGCTATTTATGGATGGTTGGTCAAGTTGGAAAAATAGATGGACTTCTATTTTTAGACGTATTGGGCCGAGTCTATTTTTATATTGCCAGTCTAAATATAGATATGTCGAATATTATTAGCTCTTAATAATATTTGGACTCTAAACATTATCTTATTCTCTTGGAGCACTTCAGTTAAGTGCACAGATGTGGCACAACAGCTGACAGAAGGAATTACGCTATTCCTGAGGGTTTACTGGAGCTATTGCATGGAGGACTTCAGTTAGAACTCATGTGACAGATTTTGGTGGAGTTGGAGAAGTAGTTGGTGGAGTTGTATTTAGTTTAACTCAGTTAGACTCAGTTGAGCTAGTTGTATCTAGTCTAACTAATTGATACACTAGTGAGAGTGGAGTGAATTAATTAGTTAATTAATTCACAAATAATAACTCATTAATCAGCGAAGTGACAAAGGATTAACTACGGTGCATGGCGAGTTTCGGTCAGAACCCGGTGGAGAGATAGGTGAAAGAGCAAGTGTGACTATCAGTTGTGACTATAGTGATGCATTGATTGCATCCAACACTCAGTGGAGATTCCAATGAGGATTGTGTGAGCAAGGCTGGAGAAATTCAAGTTCATTCTGAGCCATTCTTCAGCAGGGATTGCGCAGTAGAGGCAAGCTAGCAGGTGGCAAAGATTGGTGCATGGATTTGCAAGATCGGGCCTGATTTGTGTGTAGTGATTGTATTATACTGAGAGCTTGATATGATCAACTTTGTATGATGTTTGTTACATGATATCTATGAAATATATTATATACAGATAGTTGGGGTTTTCAGCTTCAGGCTTTCTCGTTAAACAACTGTGTTAATGTGTGTGAATTTTTATTGTTTCAGGTGTGCATTGCAATCTTGATTTAATTTCCGCAAATGTTCAATGGTGGAATATATTTTGTATCTTGCATGAAGTTAAAATAGTGTGAGATCAGGAGAATCTTGGACATATAACACATAAGTTATATAATTTCTACAGGATGTGCCCACTTTCAAAGGGGAGCCCTTGAAAAGAAACTGATCCACTAGCCATATAGGGTATGGGTGTAGATGCAGCTGAAGCAACAAAAAAGGAGAAAGAAGGAATCCCACTAGTGGGCATTCCAAACGAAAAGGGACCAGATTGAGAAGGATGTGCTTGGGTGTGACCAGAGCCAAACACAACAGCACTAGAAGTGATTGTATATATAGCAATAGTGCCCCCTCCTACTGAAAGAGGGGTCTGAATACTTGCAGCACTCACAGTCGAAGCTGTGTTCCCAGTCGTGGCCATCGAAAGGTATGATGGATAAGGACTTTTCGGTCTCCGAGACTCAAGTCCGATGTAATGAATAATGAAAGGATAACTAGCAGGAAGAGGAGATGGAAGAGACTCATGAGGCTGAGGGACTTCCTCTACTTCTACTTCTTCTGCTGGAAATAAAACTCTTGAGATGAGTGAAGCACTCCTCTCTGTACTGACACCAATACCAGAACCATCCATAGAAACAACAAGCCCTGACGGAGGATCTCTCTCCGTTGCGTTTGAAACCACCGGGTGAAAATCACCCTCCGAATTACTCTTATGCCTTCTTGAAGAGGGCTTGACACTCACAGGAGACAACCCACGAGCCTCCTCGATCGACGAGGTGATCGGTCAGCCACTTTAAGAGATTTATTTTAGACTCAAAAAATATATAAAGGTAAGCAGTCTAGGAGCAAAGAGCACACTCTAAAAAGTTCCTAAGATACATCTAGACAAGCAGCTCTCATATATTTCTGCTCTGAGTGATGAGGACCAGACACCAAAATACAAGAAAGCGAAATAATAGGACCTCCCGAAAGTAGTCTGGGGTAATTACGACCCAGGCCTACTAGCGAAGGTAATAGAAACAGTTACGCTGACATTTTAACAACAACCTTTGCCATTGCAAGTCCCCAAGCTTCCCAAGCACACCCTCCAGAAGTACTGATGGAAGTGATGCAACATCTACCTCAGGTACCACGAGTATTCCCCCTCGCAGTCACCTGTGTGGTCCCTAGGATAGGCAATTATGGGCACCAATCCATATCGACAACCGGGCGGAATGGTCTTAGGTCAAGATTCAGCAAATAGGAGAGGAGGTATCTCTCTTCTCTACCCGCACTATCCCTCGCGCTTGACTCTCTGGAGGAGAGCTTTCCCAGTCCACTTAACGGTGTTGGATTTCGCTCATTAATAAACTTTTATGCTTTATAGTTTGAGCGGTCTTGGAGATTTAACTCTCCACTCACCTAATCCAAGGCCCTACAGCCTAGCTAGTTGGTGAATAATTAATGACAATAATACAAAAACTACTAGTTGCTTTTAATTATATCGCTTATTTTAGATTGGATTTTATTTAAGTTAAGGGTGCACGGAAGTGAAACTTATGGTGTTTTTATGACACAGAAGAAACCAATGAAAACCAAACTACATGCAAATGCAATAATTTCCTTTCGATGAAAAGTGCTTTCTACACAGGTTCTATGAAACTAATAAGAAAAATCTTTGTTTTTTTTCTTTTCGGACACTCACACTTCACACGATTCAAAAAGTTACGAAAAAGTCTAAAAATGCTCAAATGCACTTAATGCAAACTATCAATGCTATGAAAATGCTAATATTCTAACTCTGAAGAAGAAAAAGAAGTCTCTAGGAAAACAAATGTTCAATCACTTTTTGACAGATGACAAGGCTAGTTCCAAAGTAGAACTCCTATGTATAAAAATGCCAAAATGCACTTGACATAACATAAAGAAATCTATAGAAGACTTCCTTCCAAATCAAATCAAGAACCGAAGACTATAAAATAACAAAAAGCTTCAAAATATGGAATGAAACTGTAAACAAACTGAAAGAAAAAAGCAACGGAAAACGAAAAATGTTTTTGGGCTTTTGAACTTATAAAAGAAGGAAAAGAGATTTCAAGAAGACAAATAGAAACTATCTAAGAACTGAATCAAGAAAACATGAATTCCAATCAAAGGCTTCAAAGTGCTCAAGCCAACCGTGCTATTTTCATAGTGGGACTTATATGAGAAAAAATAAACAAGAAACTCAATTAATCAACTCAGTACAATAGCACAATCTTGCAGCGACCAACAACTCAAAAAATCATAAAGAGACCTTTCAAAATTCACAAAAAGACAAAATCAAGAAAACCAAACTAGAACAAGAAGGAAAAAATCAAATGCGAAGCAATGCATAGGGAAAATCTTGTTGTTCTGAATGTTCAGGACAACAAAGAATCTTCCGAGAAAGATATTGGTGCTCAAGCCACAATTGCAAAGACAGAAAACAAGGATTTCACCAAATGGCTATATCTTCATACAAGCAAGAGAGAAACAGATGTAAAATCACTCTAAACACAGTCCAGAGACCTTCAAGATACTACAAGAATAGATCAACATAGACAGTTAAGACCACAGGGGCTGAAAACTAAAAAAATTCAAATTTTCCCAGGCATACGCACTTTTGCAGTGAGAAACTAGCGTGTATACGTGATTGTGACAAAGGAAAATCGCATATACGCGGACCCCTTTGGAAAAAACAACGTGTATACGCGAATGTGCAAGATAAAAACTGCGTATGGAAATAAAGATAAGGAAAAAACAAAAAGGTCAAGCCTGATCAAGAGACTAGGTCTTCTGTTTGACTGAAGAAAGACTTGCTAGACTGTAAAAAGTGACAGAAACTGTTGGGAACCTACAAGACAGATGAAACAACCCAAACGGGAAATCACAAGAATGTGATCCCCAACAGAGTCGCCATTTCTGTTTCGGGAATTAATACCCTAAAGGTCTTGGGTTGACAACCTTCACAGATCAGGGGCATGCCATTCAAGAAGGAATCACTTAACTAACTTTCATGCTGAAAACTAGATACTACTGGTTGCAGAACTTACCCAAAAGTCCATCGGTTGATGTAGATCCTGCAGGGTGCAAACCCCCTGCAACACTTTGTGCTCTGAAACCTGTAAATCCACAAAGAATGAACACAAAAATCTAGTTGTACAGCATATATGGTTCCTAGATGTCAGTGAAAACCATGCATAATATCATAAAAACAATATGAAATGTTAAATTAATGATTATTACACATGTATAAAGCATCATAGACACTTAAATATCGAGAAAAAGATGGCTCTTCTTATTATTAATGACACGTACAGTAATCAAAACGTGGAGAGATCACCTGAATCCTGCCATGGCCTTCGAACATATCGTCCTCTGGATCCATCCAGCCCGAGCCTCACTAGAATTCTTCCAAGATGTGTGCACAATAGATGTCATATAGGGTGATGAACATATCAAGGAAACAAGGGTTTCCTGAATATACGTGGGAAGTGCAGGAGGCACGGGAATATTAGACTTGAATAGGGCTCCAACAGAGTATAATATCTATATTTTTCTCTCTCCCTTAGGCCATTCCTTTGAGGGGATTTTATACTCCCTCAAATTAGTTTTTGCAGTTAAAAGTAGTTAGGCCATGGGCTGGGGTGGTTAAATTACTGGAATAATCATCAAACCCACCTATAAAATAGGGAATATATATATATATATATTTAATAATTAAAAAGGTATACGTGGATCTCTATGAATGTACTCACATTTATATGCGGAAAATTGTGGGTAGAGTCACGTATGGGTTTTAAGATACTGTTTTTTGTGAAAATGTTCAAGTCTAAGGGGAAAGGGTGCCCAAGGCCAAAGTGTAAATCATCAAGTACATGAAGGTGAAAAATGATTCTATAACAAGAAACGAATAAGGAGATATTTAATCCTCTACAGGAATATGAAGGTTTATTCCCATCCTCAGTGGCAGAGCTAAAAGGAATAAAAGGAGACATGGGGGAAATGCGTATAATTTTGAAGCCCGACACAAGACCAATAAAGAACAGACCATATCGTTTGAATCCAAGAGTGAAAGAGAAAGTCAAGGAAGAGATTGATAAAATGCTGAAAGTAGGGTCGATTTTTCCAGTGGAAGAAGCAGAGTGGGTAAGTCCTATAGTCATACAAAGCAAAAAGGAGAAGTCTAAGATTCGGGTATGTGTTGACTACAGAAGCCTCAACAATGCATGCATACATGATCCATTCCCCATTCCATTCAGTGATGAGGTGCTAGACAACATAGTAGGGAATAAAGCTTACTCATTTACAGATGGATTTTCAGGATACCATCAAGTAAGGATAGTTGAAGTAGATAAGAAGAAAACAACCTTCACAACTGAATGGTGCTCGTTTGCATATCATGTAATGCCCTTTGGGTTGAAAAATGCACCGATAGTATTTTCATGGATTATGATAGTAGCATTTCGGGAATATATCCATACTAATATATGGTTTTTTAAACATTACAACATCTCTACCATACTAGACTGGAGCCCATCTCTTCACACAATTAGTTTTGATGGGAAACATACCCAAATTGGAATAAAGAAGAATCATTTAAATTGGAAATCAATTACATAATTTCAAAAATCTTTTTAATAACACAAATACTTATAATTTTTAATTTATAAAATTTTCAATTCAATAAATTTGATTACATATAAAATAATGATTTACAAAAAAATTATTCATTTTTAACACAAAATGTGTAATAGAAAAAAAAAAATTCTAAATCTTACATTCAAAATATAAGGTTTTAAAATAGTAATCAAGATTTTCACAATTTTACATACCAATATTTCCCAAACAACCATTTTCAATCCGTGCAAACTTGGTTTTACAACTTAACAACACAAACACAAACACTTGGTTCCACAACTCAACAACACAAACACAAACACACTGATCAACAACTCAACAACACAAACACACTGTAGAAAGACGTTATTTTTGATGGGAAACATACCCAAATTGGAATAAAGAAGAATCATTAAAAAAAAAAAAAATCAATAATAAGAAGTCTCACTTTTCTCTTAAAAAATAAAAAAAAAAATGAAAAAAAAAATACCTAACATATTTTTATCAAAATTTTTATCAAATTTCAAAATAAATACAATAAAATAAATGATAGTTTTATGCCAATAGCCATGTTTATTTCAGAATTGCCCTCCCAAAATTTAAATTTAATTATCAATAATTATAAGGTATGGTATTGTAATAAAAACTATTTACTAGATAAAAATTTCCATGGTAAAGTGGGGTGAATTGATTATAATGTGCATTTACCAACAATTTCATTTAGGTCTAGTCTAACTTATAAACAAAATAAATTTTGTTAAGAGTGCCAATTTTAACTCAAATCATGCAAATATTTTTTAAAACTTGAGTTTAAGTTGTTTAATATGTAGAATTTGATTGTCCAAGGGTTTTTTAGGTTCTCAATATATTTATATATATTCAAAAATGTACATTAGACAACAAAAAATAGTAATCTGGTGTGAAATTATATCCTCTCATTTTTGTGAAAAAAAACTATTTTATCTATAAATTAAAATAAAGTTTAATTTATATAACTCCATTTATTTTCAAAAATATTTTGAAACAATAATCAATTATTATTATTTTATAATTTCAAATAAATAATATGCTTATTAAGATTGGATTTATTTAAACATGATATAAAATGTATTCATATCAATTTTTTATTTAATAAAGATTGTTTTTAAATTTAGTAACATTGTTTAGAAAGCTAAAACTTATACTAAAGTATTTAACTTTCAGTTAAAATTTCACTTTAAAACATAGAATTTTAATCTTAAAATTGTATACTCAAGAGTTTAAATATATTTTAAAATAACTTAAATTATTTTACTCAAAAAGCTAAACTGCTCCTCAAAAACTGAAATACCACCTACCTCTACTCAAAATAAATCAATTCTCATACAAACATAAAACAATTTAAATGTATGAATGATATAGATTGCATTAATAATACAATTTTTTTATTTAATAAAAATTACATTCTATTTAATAAAAAATGCTTTTAAATTTAGTGGACACTTCATCAAAAGTTAAAATTTAATACTGGAAATTTGAGGATTAATGAGAAATAGAAAAAATTTTAACATCAAATTAGGGGAATGGAAATTTGTTCCTTAAGAAGATACAACTATTCCTTGTGGAAGATGCTATTGTTGCCCACACCACAAAACAGGGAACATTGATCAAAATGGGCTCGCCTTCCTTTACTTTGTAGGGGATGATGGTAGTTTAAAAAAAGAGAATATAGATGGACATCCATTGAGAATAAATCGTGGGTGAATGTTATAAAATAATCTATAGAAAAGCTTTTGAATTAAAAAAAGAAAGAAGCAAAAATCTCTTGCCCATGTAATTTATTTATGAAGAAATTGAAAGAAAAAGAAAGCCAAAGGTATCAATTATTACACTGACTTTTAAGTGGTCATCAAAAAGAATGTAAATAGATTGTATGGTTAGATTACTCCAACCATAGATTTTATCTTTAAAGACTATGTCATTACACTAAGCTTTTATAACAATTTTACTCATTGTATTTTATAATTTGTGTAGAAGTTATAAAGGTATATATCATTTTATAAACATGTAAATTATAAATATTTATTATTATAATTATAATTTAATATTGAACTTATTTTTAATGGAGAGAGATTAAATTCTTGAAAGTGTAAATTCGCATTGTTAATAATTAAAATATTTTAATTATATATGTTTATTTCAAATAAATATTAAAATAATTATTATGATTAACTTATATATATAGATAAGTAGATTTTCATAATTATTTTATTTTTAAATATTTACACTATATTTTAATCAATATTAAAATATTTTATTATTAATAATATTTTATATCAATTTAAAGATTATGTAACTTTTCCATATTATCATATTAAATTATAAAAACAGTCAATAATATAATAATAATTTGAATGAGAAAATTTTAATTAAATAATATTTAATTTAAATTTATATTTTTGAGAAAATTTTAATTAAATAATATTTAATTTAAATTTATATTTTTAACTTATAATAATTGGCATTATTATTAATTACATAAATTAAATTTATATATAATATCTTATAAATAATATAAATCAAACAAATAATAATAATTGTTTTATATTACTTTTACATCATCTAAATAAAATAAGACAAAAATAAAAATTATTTTATATTGATTTTTATAGGAAAAAATAAATTGATGTGTTTTTATTTCACCTCAATCCTTTTAATGATGGAAAATTTATAATAATTATTTGTATTCATTGAGCACGGAGAAACTCATTTTATGAACTTAGTAACTATGGGAATGCTACTTGATATGACATTTCTTATGCTAAAAACTAATGGAATGTCACTTTATAGGACGATTGAAAAAAAATTAAGGTAAAAGAAAAGGCCCATGATAAACAAAAGGCCATTCACCCTCGAGTTGATTTTAGAAAGCACCCATCACAGCTGCAAAATCATGAAGATTCAAGAACACATAATGAATATCAATAAATTACATTTGAGCTCTTAGCCTTGATAGCTGAAAATAAAATTGATAATTTATTATTAAAAATGGGTTAGGATCCATTACCTAAATGAAGTAAGATGCAATAATTGTCACATTCATAACTTGGTGCAGGCATCATTAGCATGCATGACCTCTTTGTGCAAGTGAAAGACACCTACACATTGAAAAAAAAACTCACCATCTCACATTTTGGTCATTGCTGAAAATTTGTTATGCAGTGAAGTTCATCTTTAGATACTCGTATCCCCATTGTTATCAAGCCCTAAGAACTTGCTCGTGTGAGGTTGCAACTCCTACTGATGGTTGAGGAGATGCATACGAATTCTACGTGAATTTCTCATACTTTATTTTATGAATAGTGAACATTCTACATCTTGTGTTAATTTTCAATTTTGAGTTCCAGAGACATTGACAGTTCCCAATTTACATGTATTCTATTCAATTGTGGGAACATTGTTGCATCCAACGAGAATGCCCAATCACATAATTTAGTCAGTCTGGGTTTACTTGCAAGCTCGACATTCATGCTTCTTACCATTGTATGGAGTAGATGCTTAATAGCTAGAAGATTTGATCTTCAAGATGTTGGCAATGACAAAACGTTGATGAAACCTCTCACACACTAAAAAATTCAATCCTTATGGTATTTTTTCATTTTGAACCTTGTCTAGAGGTTATTGATATTTTGAATTTAAGATTTTGAGTGTATGGTTTTCAGTAGTAACATAAGCATGAAAATTTCTTCACATATTTATAACATGAAAAATCCAACATAGAGTTTGTTTCCGTAGCTCTAAATCAAGTAACCAAATATGCACAATGTTCCAATGGCAATAATTTTTGACAGATGCAGACAACTCCAGATTTCACTCAATCTTAAGAAGTGCATCTTTGCAGTACCCTTTGGGACGCTGCTAGGACATGTTTTTTGCAAAAAAAAGGGTTTGCGTGGATCCATCAAAAGTGGAAGTTATAATCAACATAGAGGCACCCGAAACCATGAAACAGTTAAGGTCACTACTAGGCCACACCGCTTATTACAAACGATTCATCCACAACTATGTAAAGATAACAGCCCCATTGGAGAAGCTGTTGCGGAAATCAGAGCAATTCACTTGGACAAATGAGTGTACTACTACCCTCAATATACTCAAAGAAAAATTAGCAAGTGCACCCATATTAGTTCATCCTAATTGGGAAAAACAGTTCCACGTTCATATTGATGCCTCCAACATTGCATTAGGAGCAATTCTGGCTCAACCAGGAGAAACTTCAGTTGATCACCCAGTTTATTTTGCAAGCAAGAAGTTATCGACAGCCGAAAGGAACTACAGAACAACAAAACGAGAAGCTTTAGCAATGGTGTATTCCCTTCTGAAGTTTCACCATTACCTATTAGGAGGAACGTTCAAATTCTTCATGGACCATTCAACGTTGAATTACCTAGTTAAAAAACCAGTCCTTGAAGGAAGGATCTGTAGATGGCTCCTACTGTTTCAGGAGTTCACCTTTGAAGCGATATTGAAACTAGGAAGACTGAATGTGGGTCCTGACCATTTATCAAGGCTGGAGAATGGAGAAAATGGAGGGTCCTTGGATGATCAACTGCCAGACTCTAATCTCTTTAGAGTAGAATCCATCCCAAACTACTTAGATCAAATAGCAATCTATCTGGCAACAGGACAGTGCCCGATTGAATATACAACAACTTAGAGAAGAAATCTTGTAGTAAGGGTAGCCAAGTATCAGTTAATAGCGGGACAACAGTATAAGATGGGGTTAGAAAAAGTATTGCAGAGATGTGTCATGGACCATGAGAGGGAGGATATACTGTGGGAGTGTCATTGTGGAGTTGCAGGAGGGCACGTCGGCACAAAACCCACCGCAAGAAAGATATTACAAGCAGGCTTATCGTGGCCAAAAATACACAAGGACAGTAAAGCATTTGTAAAGAAATGTGATGTCTGCCAGAGAATGGGATGTCCATCACACAGAGATGAGCTACCACTTCACCCTGTACGAACATTGAAGCCATTTGAGAAGTGGGCCGTTGATTTTATAGGACCAATAGCACCTATTGCAAGACATTCATAGGCAAGGTACATAATCACCACAACATATTATCTTACCAAATGGGCAGAAGCGGTACCAGTGACAGATTGCACGATAGAAATAATAGCTAGGTTCATTTTTCAGAATATCATTAGCATATTTGGCTGCTCCCAAAGTCTAACCAGCGATCAAGGTACACACTTTATCAATGCAACAATCAAATCTCTGTTAGAAAATTTTATGGTACAACATCATAAGAGCAGTCCGTTTCATCCTCAGGAAAATGGAACAGTTGAAGAATTTAATAATATTCTAAAAAAGGGACTAACAAATATTTGCAATGCTAATTGAGATGACTGGGATGAGAGCATACCAGCAACATTATGGGCGTACAGGACAACTATGAAAAGACTGAAAAACCAAACTCCTTTCCAGCTGGTGTACGGGAGGGAAACAGAGGAACCTATTGAATTTATCATACCGAGCCTGCTAATCACGTCAACACTACATTTAACATAGGAATACTCATTGAAGGAGCGGCTACATGAGCTACAAGAACTTGAAGGGACAATTTTCTAGCGGAGTTTTGTCAGACTGTTCAAAAAGACAGACAAAAATCTTGGCATGAACATTATATCAAACATAAAACATTTACGGTTGGAGGAAAAGTTTTACTGTATGACAGCAAGTTCCAAAATTTCCTAGGTAAACTCAGAATTCATTGGCTGGGACCGTACCATGTGATTGAAATCCGAGATTCGAGAGCAGTTCGGTTAGCACAACTGGACGACCAAGTGTTACCAGGATGGGTGAATGGCGCACGCCTGAAGCCATATCACGAGTAAGTTTCTTTATTTCCTTTTCAAATAACTCTCACAACCGAGAGGGGTCAGTATGAATAGAGTATATAGAATCTATAACTCTCTCACACCCGAGAAGAGAATATATAGGAATCCCAATAAAGCACAAACGAAAATAATAGAGAAAACTTACAGTTGTGATGTGGAGACCACATCGCAACTGATTGTGGTCGGGGGGAGGGTAGTGTCCAACATGTCATCCATGTCAAAGAGCCAAACGTGTCGAACATCATTCCATCATCATGACCCATCATACCCATGTCAGTCCGTAGGATTACCTGGATTCGAGAATTAACTGCCATAATTAGCAACATCCATACCGTAATAAATTTTCCATATTAGGCCATAATCATTACCCATCACGTATGCCCAAATCCCTAAGTCATAGTCAGCCATGTCAAAACACACCTCATCGCAATAACTCATTGCACGATTATAGTCGCGGGGAGCGAGAAAAAATTAATTAGTTATGGCGTCTTATCATCTTCATTCGTGACGGTTACATTACTTAACCCGCATGAAAAAAGAAATCACGATAATTCAAGAGGATTCCGAGTTAGAACAAGAAACAACAGTAGCAGCAAGCGAAATCTCATTAGAAGAAGTCCAAAGAGAGAATCCAGTAGCATGGATTTATAGATAAAGAACAGGGGTAGCATTGAAAGTGTACAAAAGAAGATCAAAGATGACCAACGTGGCACCAACAGTTGTTGAGCCTGAGCTTGACGAGAGAATTCAGAGAATGGAATCGCTAGTGGGAAAGTATGACAACACGTCATTGATTGACACAGATTTCACGAATTCTTACTAGTTTCCAGCGATGAAGAGGTAGCTTTACATAGAAAATTATGCTACGGAAGGAGGAGAGGAAGAAGCAAGATTGAACCTAGAGTTCAAAGGGATCCAGCAGTCGACCATATTGAAGCTCAGGAACCTCCCAGTGTTCAGAACCACAGGAGCAACGATGCAGTGTACGAAATTCCTATTGAGCAGACTTCAGAATGGGTCACTATGGCTAGGGAGGGAGATACTGGTACATGCAGAAGATATTCACAGGCTGCTAGGATTATCAGCAGAAGGAAGGGATGTCTCCACGGTGTTCTAGACAGTCTCTAAGAACTCAAAGAATACGAGAGATTGTGACTATTACAAGCAATACGACACTAAAAGAGGAGGGAAGGGGGTGAAGATAGACCTCATAAATAGCCCAACAGTTAAATTTTCTTGTTACCTGATTGCAGGCAAGACCATGAGGCACTACACGAAGGGCGAATGTAACCTTGCAGACACCATTTCAGTTGCGGAACACTGCCTCCAGGGAACCCAGCTGAATTGGTATACGTTCCTACTAAATGAACTCTTCGAAGCCTGTGAAGATAACTACAAAAGAGCCACTGGGTTTATCTACGACTACCTCATCATGGCATTTGCAATGTGGAAATGGACTCACCCGGGGGTGAGGCAACTCGCGGAAATCATGAGTGGTCAGCCGATGGTAATGAAGTTTATGCCTTGGAAGATCTCGGGAGACCCCAGCACCAGGGAGGTAAACGAAGAGGCATTCACATACTGGTACATGAAGATGGTGGACATAGTGGCGAGGTAGAAAAGGGTCCCAAGGAGTCTACTGGACATATATTCCTCTCAGATATGGTTCGGGGTCACCCACAAGCAGACATACATGAGGCCCACCTGCATGGATGAAACAACGTTTATGTAATATTCCCAAATTTCCACATCATATTTGGAATATTAGAGTCCTTGATTTTCTTAATAAATTAAGTAAATAAAATGGTGGAGGGACCCACAAACCTCAAAGATGAATAAAATCCACTTTTTATGTGTGAATGTGGATATTCTAGATCTAGATCTAAAACATGGAGTAGTAGAGTAGCTCTATTAATGGAGATCATGTCTCATTTATGAGATAGATTATGGAGGATGAAACAGTCAAATAAGATCATGGATATTAAATATAAAATCATAAGGATCTTTGATATGGTCAACTAAGATCATAATGCATTCAAAGAAGATCATTAAGAACTTATGATAAGATAGTGGAGGAAGTGATGCATTTAATGCATGCATGATGGAGAGGGTGATCACCCCATATGAACATGATGGAGGAAATGGATGATGTTGATTCAGTCAATAATGACCAAATCAACAGCGCAGTCAAACATGGAGACTTTTTTCACATGTACAACGAAGATTTGGAGTGGGCCCAGGCTATGGAAGGCTCATGCATATAATGAAGTTGAAGGCATAATGGAAGGCATGATTTGGATTATTCATCTCTTGATCTGTTTAGATCTAGATTTGTCTAAGGACATTTCTATGCAAACTTGGGCTGTTTAGCAGAGTTTGCAGGGTGTTCCCGAGCAGGAATCCCACCTCTTTCTTTGAGTAGTTCTGGAAAGAGGATTGTTGTTCATTCCATATTAGGCATTGGTGCCATCTTCAGGAGGTTGTTTCTAGAATTCAGCTAGGAAACCAGTGGAGGATTCATCCTACCACCTTGTTCTTCAGATTCAGCCTTTCAGGAGCAACAAATCTACATCTGTCATTCAGGCCATTGGGTTTTACCTCCATGCAGCAACAATCCCCTCAATGATTGTGCAGTTCAGTCTTGTAGATCTATTAGAGGAAGGAAGTTTCCAATATTTCAGCTGGAAATCCTGTGAGGGATAACATCCTCACATTGGATCTATTGTTTCCATCACTTCGGAGCTGATTTTCCATATCTAGCAGTAGGCTAAAGAGCCTCCCTTTCTGACAACGCAGTTTTCTAAAGTTGTTGTTCACCTAGCAGCGATTTTCAGTGGAGGATATTGGAGGAGCTAGATCTTGAGCTTTTAGCCCAAGGATCTAGTGAAGGGATCAACCCTTCTTGCATAGATATGATTGTACATCATTGCATCCATCTTATTATCAGATCTAACTTCAGATTTGCATTTCCAATAGCATATATGTGAAGCCCTTAGAGGAAGGTTGTCTTAGACTTACAGATCTGAGAAACACTTCCTGGGTTATCTTGGGAATCCATCATTGAGCCCAGATCTATATTTTCAACATCATCGGAGCTCCCATTTTGCCTAGATCTGAATTTCTATCTTACAGGTAGTTGCAGTCCCTAGAGTTGCAGCAGGGACAACATAGTTTACCTTCCAGCAGAGCCGCAGTTACGAAGTCCCTCTTGGGATATCATTGTTGGGTCATTCTAGGCTACTCTTGTGGCTTGAGTGTCTCACATTTTGAGCACTGTTGTACTTTAATTTTTCACCTCCAATATAATAAAATGGCTCAACTATTTCTATGCATTATGATGTGTATATAGATTTATTGTTTACTTTGCTGCAGTTCTTATATTGTGTTTTAGTATTACTGCATTCTCCCTTATGGGATATTACAGTTTAAAATGAGATCGTTAAAGTTTCAAGTAAACGAAAAGGCATTCCACACTGAATTCTGTTCGTGGCCGGGGGGTGGGAATGGAGATTAGAAGCGGAATCCATCACTACTCGTTCGAGGGCATGCTGCCAAAACCACTACCAGGGGAGACACCGGATGAGACACTGAGCATAGTATCTTGCTTGCAGCTAACACCCATACTAGAGGAGATGGACACGAGAGTAAAAGGCTTCAATCAGGTAATGCAAACTATCACCAGTGCTTCCCCTATGTTTCCTACTTTTTCAGAGTTTCAGGCCTCAAGTTCTACATCACCTTCCATTGTTGCACCCATAATCACTGCCCTATTGTCCATCATGTTTAGTTCACCCCCAACAGCCACAATAGTCCCAATATGAAAAAGCAAGGCACCTAAACCACCAGTGGCCGCCCCTAAGGTCAATAAAGCAAGAGTCATGATGCCTAGGAAAATAGTTGATCTCATTGAGGAAGATCACACACAACCTATGGATACGGGAGCACTAGTTCAAGAGGAGCTAGAGGTGGCCACCCAGGTCACCTCCAAACTCCTTGTGTTCAATCCATTCTCAGTTTTGAATGTTAAAACTTCATCTCCACCCCACACTGATACATCTTCACCTCGCACTCACCATTCATTACCTCACAAGTCATTCACTTCCAAAGACCGTTCCACCCGCACTCCATCCACATCAGCAACCATTTCAGACCCAGTCAAGACAAAAATAAAAAAAAAATGGAGACAATGAGGCAGAGGTTAACTCGAGTACATCATTGGTACCCGAGGTTAACCAAACTTTGGCTGGACAGAGTGATTTATAGGACCTTTTAATTCATGAGGGATATTTTACTGTAGATACAACGCCCTCGCCCAAGGAGCTGAACCCTTTTCAGCAAGCAAATTTGATATTGCAACAGGTTCAACCAACCACAAGCATGAATGACCCATGGAATTAGCTGTCGCAACAGAACCAACCAACGTCACCACATGAGCACTCAACCAGATCAATAGCCAGTGGCCAACCACTCAGAGAGAGACCGCTAAACCACGATATGTATGGGGCTGAGAGTATGTAGACCTGTGGCACAGAACAACTGCACAATTTCATCCAGCGTGTGACACAACAGGCAGAAGGACTACAAAACGACCTCCAATAGAGGTTCAAACAACAACAACTGAAAACCAATGCGCTTATTGAAGAGTGCAACCAGTTAAAAGGAGAAAAGGAAAGTCTACAGGAAAAATTGGAGAAGGTGACGGATATTTTCAAGGACCTCTGGCCAACAGTAATAGCTCAGGATGACAAGACACCAGGGGACATAACGACTTGCACTATAGTCAAATGGTCTATCCGCGTGAAGATAGCTTGTGCCAATATCAGCAAGGAGAATCAAGAGCTAAAGGAAGCGCTCCCGACCAGACCATCGTTACCAGATCCTGCTGTCATATACGCCGAGAAGGTCACCGAGAAGCAGAAACAAGAAACCGAGATGCAGGAAACCTTGGGGACCACGGTGAAATAAGCTTACAATCTTTTGAAACATTTGCACGAGTGTTCAAACTTGTTAACTATGAAGGCCCAACCAACCTCAGCACAACTGCAGCAGGTTTCATGAGAAATAAAGGAGGCCACAGACCCCATCGACATTAACCAGTTGTACAATCAAGCGGAGGAACTAAAGACCACAATACAAAAGATCGAAGAGAATTTTGCTGCCACCAAGCAGGTCCTCTGAGAAATGAGACAACGAGTAAAGCATACTGCAGAAGAAATACATAAAATGGTCGCTGAGGAGAAAATCAAAATTAAAGAAGTATTTAACAAGTTGCCGACCATTGCAGGAGAAAAATAAGTTGAACGAATTGCCACAGAAATGGACCAGCTCATGAAGGAATGGCAAAAGGCCATTAACGACTTCGCCAAACTCAAATCTTCAGTGCTGGAAAAGGTTCTTGAGTTGGGGCCCTTGTTTGGACAGGGAGAGGAAACGAAGAAGACATGGACAACCACAGAGGCAGGTGGACCAATATAGACTGAGGCAGCAGAAAAGGATTGACTCGAGACAAGTCAATAGCATGTGGTCGGGGCCTGTTGGGGCCCTTGTTTTTAAAATGAAACGATTTTGAGTCGCGGAGAACAGGTTGTGGAGTGCAACCACGGTAGACAAGGAGACATCATGGTTTTGGAGAGCTAGAGAACATGTGGCGTGGAAGTTGCGAAAAACCAGCACAAGTGGCAGGGATGAGCGACAAGGACAGGTAGTGGAACTCCCAGTGGTCAAGGAGATGCATCAAATAGAAAAGCAGGAAAGGAGGGAAAAATGATAGTCACGTTGGCAAAGGAACAAATAGGCAATCAGCCAGGGTTGATAGGAGGTTAGCCCAGTAGAGGGCTGAGGAAGAGAGCCGTAGGAGAGCTCTGTTTTGTAACAATGTAATCTACCCTTTTGTAATCAACTCTTAGGAGTAATGTAACTGTCTTCTATTGATAATGAAATATACTTATACCTGTGTTTGATGTCTTCAGTTGCATGTTAAGCATTTGGTTATGATGAATGTATTGCTCGCTTTTAAATTTTAATTTTGCATCCTATGAGTAATATCTTGTGCAAGGTAGCTAAATTTGTTTGTAGTTCCTAGTTCTTTCTATTTTTCTCTATAGTTGTGATCGGTCGATATCTAATCTGTTCCTTACCTTACTAAGGTCATGGCATGCCTTGAGTGAGACTCTCTGCTCTTTGGAGTAGGGTGAAAATGCCGACATTGTGCTAGACTACTGCAGAAACCTTGTTGGCCTCTCTCCTGAACTTGGGTCTTACTCAGAGACCTTCTTTCTCGCCAAAAAATACATTCATCATAACCAAATTCTTAACATGGAACTCAAGACATCAAACATAGGTAGAAGTATATTTCATTATCAATACAGATAGTTACATTACTCCTCAGAGTTGATTACAGAAGGGCATATTACAACAGTTACAGAACAAAACAAAACATAATAGAGCTCTCTTGCGGCTCTCTTCCTCAACCCTCTACTGGACTAACCTCCTATCTATGCTGGCTGATTTCCTATTTGATCCTTTGCCAACGAAACTGTTAGTTTTCCCTCCTTTCTTGCTTTGATATTTTCCGCATCTTCCTGATCACTGGGAGTTTTGCTGCCTGTCCTTGTCGCTCATCCCTGCCATTTGTGCTGGTTTTCCGCAACTGCCGCGCCACCTGTTCTCCAGCTCTCCACAACCCTAACAACTCCCTATCTACCATGGTTGCATTCTGCCACCTGTTCTCTGCGACTCAAAACCATTTCATTTTCAAAATAAGGGCCCCAATAGGCCCCGACCACATGCTATTGACTTGTCTCGAGTCAATCATTTTCTTCTGCCTTGGTCTCCATTGGTCCGCCTACCTCTGTGGCTAGCCTTTTCTTCTCCGTTTCCTATCCCTGTCCAAACAAGGGCCCCAACAATAATACTCTCATTATAATATTGAATAAGACCCTATGTGGTTTGAAGCAAGCTCCCTGAGCCTATTCTCAAATTGACAATTTCCTGGTGAAGTTTGATATCACAAGAAGTAGTGTCGATATGGACCTTTACTTCAAACTATCCCAAGGTATGCCTTTGATTTTGATTTTACACATTGATGATCGGTTCTTGATAGATAGTGGGCCTTCGATGATGAAGAATAAGAAGGATTATGGTCTAAGATATAATTCTAAAGATATGAGTATATATGGATACACTAATGATGATTGGGCTAAAAGAATCCATCATACTTTGACTGATGAGTAGATTGCAACATGGATTGATGTGACCCTCCTGAGTAAGGGTATGAGTTGATCAAGGACACTGAGCCAAATATTCCCCCTTGTTTAAGTACCCAGGGTAAGGAATTGAGATGTAGGGCTTCCAGGGTTGAGGAATATATGAAAAATATGGTATCACCCCTATCTATTATCCATATGGCGGAAGATGTTTATCCCCTATCTTGGTTTATGCAGAGTATGCCCCAGTTGGCATCTGTCTTTCCCACCCATCTGGCCAATGGGTGTTGGATGCTTGAGTTAGGCACAATCCTTACTATTTATGGTAAGTTTAATAAATCTAGAGATGCATGTGTTCTACTAGTGACTCTTGAGGGTCAAGTTGGGTAGATCAACATATAATAGGATAGGTGCGATCCTTTCCATTTATGGTAAGAGGAATCCCTCCTATTATTTCCAAGCAGTGGGATAGGAACGATCCTTACCTCCTACGGTAAGTGGAATCCCTCTTATTGTCTATGGTTTTTGGGTTTGTATCATTGGCTCCCTGTCGGCGTAGTTTCCCGGGTTGTAGCATTGGCTCCCTATTGGCATAGTTTCCCGATTCATAGTAATGGCTCCCCACTGGCATGTTATTTTTAATAACATTGTTATTTACTTTGATAGTTACATTTCATCATTAACATGTTGCATTCACCCCAGATAATTTTTCCATTGTACAAATATATATCATTAACCATCCGAAATTGAAACTATGCAGAAATAATAAAACCATCATCATCATCATCATCATCAGCATCTAAATAACATAAAGTAAAAATATCAAAGGAAGAGAAGCATGAACACATAGAGACGCCAGGATTGGTTCGAGACCAGGGCAAAACCCAATATGGGGAAAACCGTTGGAAATTATTCTTCTTAGACCTTCATTGAATGATTCAACAACAAGAGTAAAATGATCCATGAATACATATCTTTACGATGCAGAAAACAAATAACATATAAGAATTAAAACCATACCCATAATTCTCCATGAAGGAAACTAAATCTAAGAACTGAAATGCACTCAGACTAGCTGTAGCAAATTGATGAACACGGTTGATACTGAATGATGACTGGAGATACATATGCAGGGGAACCAAACAAATATTATATATAGATCTATATATCTATAATACCAAAACACAGATATGAAAGATCGCGAAGTGATATCAACTCTGAAGTCCTGGATCTGAATCTAGGAGATTGTCAATGACGCTCTGATGCAACTGTGACTGAATGAATGATGTTTGGAAGTGTTGTGAAATGAACTGAAGGTGAACCAAATTAGATCTGCCCAGTAAGTCTCTGAACCACATACTTAACACACTCAACCCGTGGCTCCAGCGCTCTGAGCTGCTACCACAAAACTCTGTTCTTGTGGCTCAGCTTTAGAACAACCTGATATGACCCGAGGGCTTTGACCACACACTTAACATGATGTGCCAACGACTTTGGCATCTTGGCTGTGGGAAAAACACACTCTGCCCGCGGCCCTGCTCAACAGGGCCACTACCAGGGCCTTACCTTCCTGCATCTTTGCTTCAATAGACTTAGATATAAAATGTGCAGCAGTATCTAATCCTGATCCATTGTGCACCACTGTGTGAGCTCCTTCTGACATACCTGTACGAGCCAAAACATAATCATAAACAAAATAAAATGATGGATGAAAATCAGATATCACTTAGGCAAGTGTGAAAATGAGCTTGAGGTCACCTCTATTTATAAATTTGTGAGTGACAACTTGGGGATTTGACTGGATCAACATGCAGTTAGGTCGACCCATAAAATAATAAATTACTTCATAACTTAACTTCTGCTTAACCGATTGGGGCGTTCTATAGGTCGATTTTGATCCTCTCAAAAAAATGAATCTAATTAAATTATTATCTTAAGCATATGAGCTGTCTAATGTGGAATTTTACCTTAGCTTCAAAAATTAATACTCCCTCTCAACTAGGAATAATTCCACTTTGCAATCTCTGCTTGTAGTTCTCTATATGATGGAGTCATCACAGCTCAACAAAATTTGTTATATTCTGATCATCGATCAATATGCCATTTTTATATTCATGTATCATCACGACCTTAGCTTCAAAAATTAATACACCCTCTCAACTAGGAATAATTCCACTTTGCAATCTCTGCTTGTAGTTCTCTGTATCATGGAGTCATCATGGCTCAACAAAATTTGTTGTCTTCTGATCATCGATCAATATGCCATTTTGATATTCATGTATCATCACGTGTCATCACTGAACATCTTTGTCATGTAGTCGTCATGTTGTGAACCTTTCTTATTAAAAATAATCAATGTACTCTTCATTCTTATTTATGTTTATCTCTTGATTGTTTCTCCTTGTATGTTGAACATTCTCGGATCTAGAAGAAGAATTTGTCAATGGAGGGGATCTTGGGCTACCACTCTTCATTCACCAGGATGTCTTTCTAGAGTCTTTTCCATTGAGATATTACCCATAATATAATCAACAGAGAGAATATCAATAGGGAGCACATCTCGGGGATCACATATCCCAAAATATTAGGGGGGAGCTATACCTCTACAACCGTATGTCTATCAAATAGGATACCCACCCACGCAGGGGAGATCATCTCGACCTTGGTGTCAAATACGGGAACTCTCTCTCAACCTGGAATCACATAGGGTTATTTCACATTGGGTAGCTCACTCTCAACCCAAAATCACATAGGGTTATCCCAACACATCCTATTTCCTACTGATCTTCCCATCGATGACCCTGAATATTCATGTGGTAGAACCTTTGCATTATAATCTAGCTTGGATGAGATAACCAACTTACCAAGTGTTGATTTTTGTAGCATCCGAAAGTGTTCCAAGTCTCAAAATTTGTGAGCAGGTTTGGCCATCAGTATTCCAAAGAACCTAGAAACCGTTTGTGGAAATTCCACTCGGTTCATGTCTTATTAAAATAATTAATTATTTTAATGGAGACCCTAAGTCTAAAATTAGGGAAATTAAATAATTAATGGGTATTAATGAGAGAGAGTTTGAATTTTCAAGAGAACGAAGATCAGGTAAAGTTTTAATATTAGCCATTGATTAGACTTCTAATATGGGCCATTGATTCATCAATGACAAGATTATAAAAGAAGGCTTGAGGGTCATTTGGAAAGGAAGCTAGAAACACACTCAGTAACTTGAAGGAGATTGATTCTGAACGAATAGAATTCGATTTCAGAGGGGGATTTGTAGGGAAACGTTGTAGAAGCAAAAGGAGAAGAGGAAGTCAGCAGTGACTGAGAAGGAGGAGAGAGGGACACAGAGGGTCACAGAAGGCAGCGCAAAGCTGCAGTGTAATGTATCCACGCAGAGTGATGCAAAGCCCATGTAGAGTGACACAGTACAGCGTAGGGACTGCTCAGAGAAGCACACAGAGTGACGTAGAGGAAGAAAATGGACCTTATGGGTGTCAGGAAATCTTCGGAAGGAACTGAGGAATTTGTCTCAAGTGTTTTCTAAAATAGTCTTCCAGTTACTCCTTGTAAAGAATTCATTTGCTGAAGAATAATATAAAACCTTATATTTTGCACCGATTTTCCCATATTGGGTTTTTTCCGGGGACAGTTGTCCAAAAATAAGTGTGTACATCTGATTGTTTATTATGCTTATTTTTCTTACTATTCCTTTCTCTTCATATACATTACTGAATGTTGTAGTAGTATTTATTTCGAAATTTACTGAAATATTTCTGTAAATAAGTTATTGAAGTAATAAGTAGGAGAAATAAATCTATCACTGGAACTGTATATTTCTGGATTGAAATTTTCACAAGGATCACACACCACCATGCCTCCTTAACCCATTGGCCAAATGGGGGGGTAAATCCCAACAAAAACTGTGGGTATGATGCCAACTGGGGTGTACTATGCATAGACCAACGTGTGGAGGGGATACTCAATTTTTGAAAATGGACACGAATCACACACATCCCACGAGTGAAAAATAGGGGAGAAAATTCTTCAACCCTATTTTCCAGAGTTCCCTCAACCCCAGGAGCCCTCTATCTCAATTCCTCATTCTAGGAGCTCAAACATAATAGGAATAATTGGCTCAGTGTCCTTGATCAACACTGCTATCATATGGTATCTTTTGATTCCTATACCTACAGGACATAAAATAAGTGTTATGTTATAACATACATAATCATGTAAATCACAATAAGATACCAATAACAACAATATATCAAGACCTTCCTCCCTCTCATGGAGGTGTCAAATGTGAATGGATACTATAATAATCCTCCTTCTCACATATTTTACATGGATACTATAATCATCCTCCCTTTCACGGAGGTGTCAATCACAAGCCTCATCTTGTCTCGAACAATAGCGTTGTCTCAAATGAATAGAGAAAACATAGTCCCAACTATATGTATTTGGGATTCTTTTTCAGAATCATGTATCCATGTCTTATCCAGATCATACTCGATCAAATCTCTAAGGAGCTTCGACATCATGCCTCACAACTAGCCTTGCTAGCAGCAATGTATCCGGCCTCGATCATGCTATGGAAATCTCATCTAAGATATCATGGAAAATCTCATACTAAGAAAAATCAAAATGTGATTACCAATACAAATCCAAATCATCATTAGTTTATTCATGCAACTACATATCAAGGGAGAAATATCTAAACCAAATAAAAGATGTTTGGTGGAAATTCTGAGTGAAGCAACTCAATCATGTTCTATACACATCAAATACGGATGAATATTCAAAACGGAACATCAATGCTTCAACCAACTACCATATGCCATGTCATGTTCAATCAACATTTTAACTTTAAATCAGAGTATCCAAGGATTTACATTACACAAACACATTTCAATAATCTTGCTATATGGAATTTCTTTCCCAAATTCAAGAGATCAATTTATCATGCCATGATACATCATTACAATATTCAAAAGTCATATCTATCTTACTTACATTTAAAGAGGCTCGTCATATAACAATGTTAGACTATCAATATGTATAATCAAAGCCATAATAAAAAATCAAGACCATACCTTGGAACTCATTATCCAGACTTCACTAGATAAAAAAATCTGAATCAAGGAGTTTGCATCATGCAACACTCTCTATGATTCTAAGGCCTTATCATGCCAACATATCCAACCTTACTCAAATCAATGTTGAGTAAAAAAAATTAGCTCATTAGAAGTCAGACACAATTATTATCAAAGACATTGATTTCATAGTTATCAATTCTTTCAACTAGAGACAGGTAGCTCAGATATCAAGTCTTGACTTCATTTCGTGTCAAGCTCTTCAAGTTTGTCATTTAACATGTCATTATAGGGTATTTATATCATTATATGTAAGAGAATACATATTAAAGTTAAATCATGCATGTTAATACTAAGTCACAACAACCATTATGCTACGAACAAAGAGGCCAATACAGAACCATACATATGTATACTCACATATGACACTGAAGTTCAATATGTCTACATAAAATATTCATCTCAGAAAATCAACCATCACTAGATCAGATCATGTCAAATCCAAATGTGCAATCATGGTAAGATTTATAAATCCAGACATGTCTCAATCATTAAGAATCATGTTAAAAGTACCAAGCACGATTTATGAATATAAATCATCTAAAACAAGATGCACAATCCTTAAGCAAAATGACATATCCATATGAATGTCTTGGTCACCTGCACACACAAGTTCAATTCAAACATACAAAATTTCCAAACTAACAGATCTTACAAACATCTGCAATACATCTGCAGAACTGATATCTTCCATGTGATCATTTGATTTCATGTTCAATTTCAGCAATACCAGAAATTAGTTGACAACAACAAGACAAATCAAAGATCCATGGCTTCAGAGTATAGATCGAATTCATTATACATAAATTCAATTATTTTTCTACTAGGAATAGTCACATCTATGAGCCTTCCTTTGTGCGAAAGAGGCTCAAACCTCTGTTGTATATCAACAATTTCAAATACTTAAATAATATTTCAGTAGATCATAACTGGCAACATGAAAAATAATCTTTTAGGAGAGAGATTATCCCTCTCAATGATAATCCACTTCATTCATATCATCAACCTGTATTTACAGGGATCAAGCAATAACAGATCTATCATAAACACATATCTATCATGATCATCAATATCATGTCATCCATATTTCATCAAGGGTTTGACTAAAAAGATCAGGGCGGTAGGTTGATGTGACAACACATCCTTAATAAGAATTCAATAACAATACATAAAATTATATTATTTAATTTCACAACATACTATAACCATAAATAGTCAAAGATCTGTAACATCAATCTCATAATATTCCTTTATAATCACGGTTCCCAATACCATGCATATCATAATCAATAGGATCAAGTTAGGTTAATCAATAAACCAACAAGTTGCAATCACTCTTTTCTATGAGATTTCATCACGATGATCACAATTATTATCAATACCATATCAAAGAGGTAAAATTCCATAAGAGATCCAACAATATTATGCCTATTAAGAATCACGAGTATTTTCCACTAGAATCAGAATCAAGATCTCAAAACAATAGATGTTAGCCACACATTAAGTTATGATATCCATGATCGACAATCACATTGAGTACTCTCGCAGAATAAAGCAGATCATCATGATCAAACCATTCAATATTAGGTGCATTATTTCATCAACATAAATCCCAATCACTCATATATGTGCATGCATGAGCCATCCGAGAAGTAGACATTCTCAATATACTAAAGGGATTACCTAGCTATCCAAGGTTGTAGCTAAATCATAACATTAAAACAATATACCATTCATGCTTTAGTGTATTACCTGTGCACCTTCACATAGGAAACTTGTAGTTCTCAAGTGCCTCTTTACATTTTCAGATGTAGTTGCATTTCTAGATCTAGCCAAATTTCATGCATTTCCCAATCTGGCCATCTTTCTTGCATTTCCAAATATCCTCAAAAGGGATCCACTCATCATATCTCATCATGGAGGTTAGATATATCTAGTTTCTCAAATATACATGCAGGAATTAATGACTAGAAAAAATAATATAAGCATAAACAAGAGTAAGGGTTATAAGTCAAGGAATACTTATCTTTAATGAGAGATGATCCTATCCCTCTTGAACTAGCCATCAAGAGTCAACCATAGATCATAAAGCAATGTTTCCTTCAATCAATAACTTTACCAATACCCAGGTCAGATGCCAAATCGATCCAAGTTCTTGAGCATCTTTCCAAAGACTATGTGAGGGTTTCATAAACCGAATCTCAAGACTTTACCATAAACCAGAGTTTCTCTCAAACCCTTATCGACTAACTTCCTAGGGTTTCCTTCATACCCTAGAATTATTTGAGGTCTCTACCATCATCTGCTTGCTTCCATATAAATGTTTCCTTAGGGTGATCCTCATGGTTTTTCTTCAACCAACTCTGATACCATGTTAATTTTTCATAAAGCAACATTGTTATTTATTTTGATAGTTACATTTCATCATTAAAATGTTGCATTCACCCCAAATAATTTTTCCATTGTACATATTTATATCATTAACCATCAGAAAATGAAACTATGCAGAAAGAACAACACCACCATAATGGTCATCATCTAAACAATGGAATGTAAAAATATCAAAGGAGGAGAAGCATGAACACAGAGACACCATGATTGTGTTGGAAATACTGGTGGGGGGGGGGGGTGAATCAATATTTATTTTCAATTGATATTTTTACCAGTTAGATAAATTATATTTAGAAAAAAAAATGAACAATGATAGAATAAATAATTTTATTAATTTATTCTTTAAAATAAATCAAGTACAATAAATGTAGAGCTCCAACCCTAGATGAAGACACAAAACCTCAATATCCCAGTCTCCAAATTGCATTTTTCCAAGCACCGACTTGGACTTCCCAAGGCTCCAACCTTATCAATTTGAGGCACCAACCTCTAGGGCTCCAACCATATCTTTGGTACATGATATGACCTGGTTTCTTGAGGAATCCTATCCTCTAGGGCTCCAAACATATCTTCCAAGCCACCTAACTTGTCTCTATGAGGCTCCAACCTGTCGGGCTCCAACCCTCAGCTTCACTTTGTCAAAATGTGTTAGGTTATTCTTACACGGCTCTCATTGTCTTCTTCAACGAGCCCTGTCAATCTTCAACAATGAATTCACTTAGTCTCCAAGTTAGTTCATCAATGAAAACCTTGCTCTTCACATGAAGGTGTCTCCACTATTCTTGATGGTACCCAAAACAAATATCTCCAAGGTTAATTCATGATGACATCAATGATGTATCATGATCTCCAGGGGTGCCTTCAAGATGTCTTCAATAGGTAGCCAAATTTATGCACCTGATCTAAACTTATTCAATGACTTCTTCAAGAATTTCTCATGGAAGTCTTCACTTTACTTGCTCAACAAGGTATTTCTTCACAAGTTCTTCAACAGGTGCTTCAATATGTCTTCAAGAATATCTCAAGAAAACTCCAAATCTGCTTCAAGATGTATATCAATTACACCAAGAAGTCTACACCACAATATTCTCCAAAGATGACTATTTCTTCAACAATCCAATATTCCAAGAGTGCCTTCAATGGTGCTTCTAAAGCATCCTTCAGTAGTGGTTACAAATTTGTCTTTAATACTGCTCCAAGTTGATTCCAAGATTGAATTCCATAATGCTTTCAATTCTTCCTTCAATAGTACTTCGAGTTTTCTTCAAGGTGTCTTAAAGTATTAATCAATGAGAATGCTCAAAAGTATTGTAAAAGGACTTCAGGATCTATAAAAACTTTTTTCAGAACCTCACTTCAAAGATGCAAGAGAGTTGCTCCAAATTGAAATCTAAAATATTTACCACATAATTTTGTTATTGGTCAGAATCTTCTTCTTGCCACAGAGGTTGGGATTTATTTTTCAAGTGACTAAGGGTATTGCTCCAAGAAGGACAATTACAAAATTTCGTCCTCTTTTATAGCTAACACTCCGAAGTACTGATAAAAAATCCAAGCCTTTTAATGTACTTGCTTACAGGTCAAGCCTTAATCTCCCCACACTTCCATTACTGATGAATGTTCACAAGTATTATATTCCATAGGTTAAGTCTCTCACCAATCTGAGACTTAGTTTTAGGAAGTATGAACCTTTTCCAAGAGCCCTCACTAAAATTTCAATGCGGTTTAGTGATCTTTAAGCCAATTTTTTTTTCAAAACAACTCCTTTTTCATCCTTAAGCTTCTCTCTTCGGTGTCTTAAAGATATATCTGAGGTAACCACCAAAATTTATTGGTCAAATGAATAGTTTTTATATTATTTTGACGTCAATATGAAGGGACACATCTTTCTGGAGGTAGGCCGACATGAATGTGTGAGTGTAGGTTGGCTAGCTTAAAAAATAGGATGTATAATTTCAAAATTCGAGTTCTCTTAGAGTATTTGGACTTAGGAGGCATATAATATATCATTAGAAATAGGAAAGGGTCCTCTTCAAAATGCTCTAGGACTTATTTTGATAGGCTTCCTCCAAGGTGCCAAAATTTATTTTTCTTTATAATTGTCCTTGAATTTTTATGTGCAGAAGGTGATTGGGACAACAAGAGGTCATTAGGGATTCTTCATTTTTATGACTCCAACTATGTATTTATATTATTTCCATGTCATCATGAGCTCTTCCATGTCATCATATGCCACCAAGTGATTCATCATAGTGTCATCATGTAATACTGCAACATTTATGTCATCATGTAATTGTGCGATGATGTCACCAACCATATGTCATAGTGAAACATTCATCAATTTGTTAAGACAAGGGTTTGTAAGGATTATGGATCCATACTTTGTCATTAGATCAATCAATAAGTGCTTGTCATCATGAGAAAGGAAACTATCTGGGTTTTAGGCTTCTTCATCAAGAGTAAGAACATCATCATTGTTTTAGGGCTTCTTCATCAAGAGAAAGGTTATCTTCATGGTTAGTTCAAGGACATTTAGGGCATTATTATCATTAGGCATATATGAAAATAATTTTTCCTAAGTGGCATGACATCGTCATTAGTGGCATGTTCTGTTAGTATCTTCATTAATAGAAACCTTAGCACCTAGGAATTGCATGAGGTATTGACATCACAAGAACATTTGTCATCTTGACTAATGCCATATTAACATCAATGACAACCTTGAATAACAATCTCCCCCTTTGTCATTGATGGAAATATTCTTTCCCTTAAATATTCTCTCCCCCTTTGACATCAATGGAAAATGGGGTGCCCAAGTACTCCCCCTATCAAACTGCTTCTCTTCATCAATAATTGTTCTTCATAGGTATGTTTCTCCCCCTGTCATGGTGCTCTTCCTTCTGGAAATGAGGTTCATGATAGATGCATTTGAATTTATTTATGTGATGAACCAACTCCCCCTGCCTACATACAATACTCTAGCTCTTCTTTTTACTCAAGAAAGATTGTTTCTTTGTGATCAAATGGAAGACATCTTCAACAATGGTCTATCATATGAGAAGGGATTATGTTATTCAATGGAGTTTATTCCGAGAGATGATCTATCGAAATATGATTGTCCATGTTTGACTCATCAAGGATTTCAAAGGGCCCTTTCATGGATAGCTTCTATAAGAATAATCACAAGCTCCCCCTAATTGTTTCCATGGTATCTCTTTTTGGCAGAGTCTCATCATTAAACACTTGGAATATTACATCTGGAAAGAAAGTCTTTATTGATTCAAAAAAATGTGTTGTTGTCTGGAGTGTTAAAGATACTTTTGGATCCAATTTGCTTCCTTCTCCATGTTGAGATTCAATAAGAAATTTCAGCACCCATGCCTAGTGTGGGACTAGGAGGTCCAAGCAGCACCTACACCAGGGTGGGATGTTAGGTCTTAACAACACCTACACTGCTATGGGCTAAATTTGGTGCATGTATATTTTAGTTATCCCTTAATTAAGATGTAAAATAAAATGTAATATAATCTAAAAATAACTTGTAATAGTTAACTGAGTGTGATAAACTCAGTTAGCTCATGAATTTCGAGTTAGAGGTAGATGGTGAGGCTTGCAGAGTAATTCTAGTTGTAACATAGTTTGAAGTGCAATGGTGCATTAGTTAATGTAGGTTGTAATCGGTTTAACTCGGTTAAGTGAGTTAAACTCAGTTGTGCTAGTTTTAACTGTTAGATACACTAGTGAGAGATCAAGTGAATTAAATGTTAATTGATTCACAATCAGTGATCTCACATGCAACTGATGATTTACTATTATTAGCTGCATGCATGTCAGATCCAATGGAGACCCAGTTGAGATCTAGATGAAAGGGAAGTTGACTATTAGTTGTATGATTATTGGGTTTCACCCATGTAACCAAACACCCATTGGAGTTCCCATGATACTTGCACAGTCAAGGAAGGCCAAAATTCCTAAATAATAGGGTTTTCATTCATCAGGTATTGTGCAAGCAAGGCAGGTTGTTTGGAGGAAGTAAATTGGATAATTATTGGTCAGTTTTATTTCAGACAATGTGAGACAATTAGCTGAGTACAAGAGGGCTCTCGTGAGAAGAGTTGTATGTAATTGTTTCATGATTTCATGTTGAATATACAATAGAATATAGTGGGGTTTTGAGCAGCAAGATTTCCCCGGGAAATTATCTGTGTTGTGGCTTGATTGATTCTTCTTTTCTTCATGTGATTAGCAATTGTGTTTTTAATTCCACAAAATATTTGTAGAAGCGATTCAGTATTTAACTTTAGTAAATTGTTAGATCAGATTGAATCCATGATATAAATACTTGTTGTATAATTTGTACGTGGTATCGAAGCATAGGAAATCACAATAGTGAAGGAGGAGTTAAGTTTGTGACTGGATAGAATTCGAATTGCAGAAAGACTTTCTTGGTGCTACAGCTGATTCAAGAACGAAATAGCTTTCAATGGATTGAGTTTGGACTATGCACTCGAGGGAAGGTCAAACTATATTTCTTTGGAGGAAAGGATGGAGGTAGTACTCGAAGACAATGGTTTGAAAAAATTCATTGAAAATGATGTTCCTAAACTCGTTGTGACAGATGCTGCAAATCTTGATGCATGGCAAAAGAAAGTGGCAAAGGCGAGGAGGATCCTCTTAGAGGAAGTACGAGACCACATTGTCTCAAGCCTCCATGGGAAGGCCACACCATATGCAATGTGAAAGGATTTGACGGATCTATTTTAGAGCAGCAGTGACCATAGGAAATTGGCACTCAAAGATAAACTCAGGAAGATCAAGATGGAGAAGGGCGACTCCATGCCAAAATATTTAACAAATTTTGTCCAATGTTGGGATGAACTGGGGAGTGTTGGCATAACTGTCTCTCATGATGATTTTTTGAGCTTGGATCTCCTAGGACTTCCCAAGATTTGGCACAGTTATTAAGACTTTATCAATGGAAGGGAAAAGCTGCTAGATTGGAACGACTGTGGTAGGATTTGGTGTAGGAGGAGTTTAGACGGAACACCAGAGATGTATCTTCATCTAAGAATGAAGATGAAGAATATTGCGCTTTGGTTGCCAAGGTAAACAAGGGGAAGGGGAAGAAATTCCATTCCAAATCCGAAACCAAATATGACAAGAAGCGGGACATGTACAGGGTGAATATTTTCACTATCATGAGCATGGGCATTATGCTACTAACTGTCCACAAAAGAAGAAGAACAAGAAGGTTGGAGGATCTGCAGCTAGTGAGGATTTGGCCTCAAAATTTGAGCTTGAATTCTCATTGATCGCATGCATGGTGCCAAGTGCATTGGGATATGTGTGGTATTTGGATAGTGGTGCTTCCTTTCACATGACGGGAGACAAGGAACTTTTCAATAGCTTGGAGGAGAAGGATCTACATATGCATATTTAAATGGGTGATGATGGGTGGTACAGTGCAACTAGGATTGGTAACATTACCTTCCAGAGGTAGCTATGTAAACCATTTCAATTAAAATATGTAATGCATGTACCGGGTTTGAAGAAAAATTTAGTCTCATTTATAATGTTGGAGGATAGAGGCTATGATGTTGTTTTTAGTGAAGGAAAAGCCTTCCTGCGACACAAAAAAACAGGACAAGCCAAGAAGATAGGGATTCGAGTTAAGAATATCTACAAGATGGATGTAGATGGCTGTGTAACATTGATGGGCAAGGCAAACAAAGTGGTGAGTTGGGATGAGGGCAAATTATGGCACAGGAGATTGGGCCATCTTCACCATGGAGCCTTGAAAGTCATGCAACAGATTTCTACTGGTCTTCCCAAGGGTACACTTGCACAATCAGACACATGCAATGGGTGTACTATGAGAAAATATGTAAATTCCACCTTTCATGAGAAGGATAACCGAGCTTTGGGGATCCTTGAGAGAGTTCACACAGATGTGTGTGGACCATTATCCATTGCTTCGACAACAAAACATAAGCACTATGTGATATTTGTTGATGAATTTTGTCGTAAGTGTTGGATCTTCTTCATGTAGAACAAAGATTAGACATTCTCAAATTTTTTTGAGTTTTAAGGCACTGGTGGAGAAAGATTTGGGGAAGAAAGTGAAGGCTCTTAGGAGAGATAATGGTGGAGAGTACATCTCTAACGAATTCAAGAACTTATGAAGTAAAGAAGGAATTTGAAGAGAAATGATCGCGCCTCATAACCCACATCAGAATGGGGTAACTGAAAGAAAGAATATAACGATTGTGGGTGCAACAAGAGCGATGTTGCATGATCAAGGCCTACCGATGCATCTGTGGGCGAAAGCATGAAACACTGCGGTATTTGTGCAGAACCGTTGTCCTCATAGTATACTTGGCATCAGTACACCAGAAGAGGCTTTCACTAGTAAGAAACCTAACATTTCATAGTTTAATATTTTTGGCTCATATGTTTATGTGCATGTGACCAAAGATGCTAGGAAGAAGCTGGAATTGACAGCTGAGATCAAGATTTTTGTGGGGTACACTGAAACACCCCACAAATATTGGGTGTATTTGAAAAATAACATAATGAATGTTGTGCAAAGGGATATAAAATTTGATGAGGATAAAGCCATGCGGTTGTCCCTTGAGAGGGAGATGGACTTGCATGCAAAGGAGGAACTCTTGGTTCCCAGGGATGAGCCTCAAGATTTGGAGCATCCACATGTGGAGGATCATGGAGTGGCAGAAAAAAATCATGCAGAGCCATCCATCAGAAATGGCAGAAGCCACACCATGGAAGCTGATAGATTGAGAATTGATGCTGTAGAGAATGTAGGAGCCCCTAATTCATAGCGCAGACAGAGATAGTCTCCAGATAGGTTTATTAGATACATGGCTCTTATGATAAAATGTATTGTGACTAAACCATATTCCTTTCAGGAGGCAATGCAGCAACCAACTTGAGTTGATGCAATGGTGGAGAAGTATGATTCCATTGTCAAGAACAATGCATGGGAGATTGTCCCAAGACCGGTCGAAAAATCGGTGGTTGGATCTAGATGGATCTACAAGGTAAAGCAAGCTGCTGATGGGAGTGTGGAGAAATACAAGACCAGATTTGTGGCCCGGGGATTCTCACAGATTGAGGGGATCGATTATGATGAGATTTTTTCACCTGTTGCAAGGTAATATTCCATTAGATCCATCCTTGCACTCTCAGGGATGATGGGTTGGCGCATTCATCATATGGATGTGAAAACTGTGTTTCTCAATGGAGTGATTGAGGAAGAAGTGTACATAGAGCAGCTTGAAGGTTTTGAGATCTTCAACATTGAGTCACATGTGTGTCGAATCAAGAGAGAAATGTATGGGTTGAAGAAAGCACCTCGTGCTTGGTACACTTGGATAGACAACTATTTCACTGGACTGGGCTTCACCAAAAGTGAAGCTGATGCAAACCTGTACCAGATTGTGGTTGAGGGTAAGCTATTGATTATTGTTCTTTATGTTGATGATCTAATTTTGACTGGTGATGAGCAGCTGATACACTCATGCAAGGAGGATCTTGTAAGGGATTTTTAAATGGACATGGGACTCCTTCATTATTTCCTTGGCTTGGAAACATGGCATCGGGATGGTGAACTTATTGTTTCTCAATGCAAGTACGCGAAAGAGATACTTGGTAAGTTTCACATGGAGAGTTGCAAACCCATGGATAATCCTCTTCTAGGAAATTGGAGGAAAGAGGATGCTACTTCTGGAGAGGTAGTGGATGCTACTATCTACAGGTAGTTGGTTGGTTCACTGATGTATCTAGTGAACACTAGACCAGACATTTTCTATGTAGTTAACCAACTGGGTCAAGCTATGGTTAAGCCTACCAAGCTCTTTTGGAAGGCAGAGAAGCACATCTTGAGATACCTTAGGGGCACATCAGAGTATGGTCTATGGTATAGACAGACAGAGGGAGTGAAGCTTCAAGGCTTCATGGATGCAGATTGGTTAGGTAGTCCATCAGACAAAATTAGCACATTAGGAGGGATCTTCAACATAGGATCGACAATGGTTTTTTGGTACAACAGGAAGGAGAAATCTCTAGCACTTAGTTCAGCGGAAGCATAGTACATGGCAGCAAGTCAAGCTAAATGTGAGGCTATCTGAATGAGAAGATCTTGGTTAGTTTGTTTGGTTCTCATATGGACCTGACAGTGATACATTGCGATAATCATAGTTGCATTAAACTCTCGATTAATCTTGTCTTTCATGATAGGTCCAAGAACATATATATTTGGTACCATCATCTCAGATATTGTGTGCAGAGGAGAATAATGTTGCTTCAGTACATTCCCACAGAAGATCAGGATGTAGATATTCTGACGAAGGCGCTCACTAGGAGAAAATTCGAATGCCATAGAGGCAGGATCAGGGTGAAGGAAAATCCCATTCTTATTGACAGGGAGTGTTGAGATTCAATAAGAAATTTCAGCACCCATGCCTAGTGTGGGACTAGGAGGTCCAAGTAGCTCCTACACTAGGGTGGGACCATATGTCTTAACAACACCTACACTGCTGTGGGCTAAATTTGGTGCATGTCTATTTTAGTTATCCCTTAATTAAGATGGACAATAAAATGTAATCTAATCTCAAAATAACTTGTAATAGTTAACTGAGTGTGATAAACTCAGTTATCTCATGAATTTCGAGTTAGAGGTAGTTGGTGAGGCATGCAGAGTAATTCTGGTTGTAATAGAGTTTGAAGTGCAGTGTGCATTAGTTAATGTAGGTTGAAACCAGTTTAACTCAGTTAAGTGAGTTAAACTCAATTGTGCTAATTCTAATAGTTAGATACACTAGTGAGAGATCAAGTGAATTAAATATTAATTAATTCACAATTAGTGATGTCACATGCAACTGAGGATTTACTATTATTAGTTGCATGCATGTCAGATCCAGTGGATACCCAGTTGAGATCTAGGTGAAAGGGAAGTTTACTATCAGTTGTAGGATTATTGGGTTGCACCCATGCAACCAAACACCCATTTGGAGTGCCCATGATACTTACGTAGTAAAGGAAGGCCAAAATTCATAAATAATAGGGATTTCATTCATCAGGGATTGAGCAAGCAAGGCAGGTTGTATGGAGGAACTAAATTGGCTAAGTATTGGTCAGTTTTATCTGAGATAGTGTGAGACAATTAGTTGAGTACAGGAGGGCTCTTGTGAGAAGAGTTGTATGTAATTGTTTTATGATTCCATGCTGAATATAAAATAGAAGATAGTGGGGTTTTGAGCAGCAATATTTCCTCGGGAAATTATCTGTGTTGTGTCTTGATTGATGCTTCTTTGATTCAGGTGATTGGCGATTGTGTTTTTAATTCTGCAAAATATTTGTAGAAGCGATTCAGTATTTAAATTTAGTACATTGTTATATTAGATTGAATCCATGATATACATGATTTTTGTATAATTTCTACACTCCACACTTGTGTAAATTTCTTCTTTGGTTTGGTTGTCATAGTTTTAGCTTGTAGGGACCCAAGTCAGGTTACAATCACAAGCCATATGTCCAATTTTATGGCAATTGAATCATTCCATTCTGCTCATGAATGAGGAAGCGTGCCTTCTTCTTGAAAATTTTATTCTAGGAAGTTGATGGAGCCCATTATATTTATCCTTTTGATATGTCCTATAATCCTTTGCCATGTGCCCAAAGTTTGTACAAGAATAGCAATAACCAAAAAATATAATTTGGTACCCGGATGATGGAGATTTCCTTAATGTATTTCCAAAATCATTCCGCCTTGGAATACTTTGATGGTATCCATTGTCTCTTACATACTTGACATCATCTACATGTCTTCTTGGAGTAGGGTTTCTTCCAATGTCATCTTGCCTCTTCTTCTTGTCTTTTCTATGGCTAGGAGCATCAACATTTCTTCCAAGATTTTCCATATCCTTGTTGTTTGAAACATTAGGGTTTGAATCACCCTTATTTGAGGGGTTACCTACATATCGAAGACCCGATTTATCAAGGGGAGACCTTTGATGACTTAGGATGTCATCTAAGGTTTGAGAACTCTTCAAGTTCTTATTCAATGAGTCAAATTTCTTTTTAATAAAGACATTTTCTTATTTCATTTTCTTGCATTGTTTATCCTTATTTGATAGAATTATCTCCATTTCTCCCTTCATCTTGGTTGATTCACATGATTGGGCCTTAAGAGAGGTGATTTCGGATCTTAATTTGGTGATGTCATCATCCTTTTCTTCTAGTTGGTATGTCATGGTATTTATTTCCTTTTTTGCTACATCAACTTGTACTTCTTTGAGTGCCAAAGCTTCCATCACCTTCTAAGCTCGTTGTTCTTGTTTCCTTGCTTCTTCTAGTTGATATCTAAGGTAGCCGACTTCTTCTTTGTATTGACCAATTTATGCTTCAATTTTGTTCAAGCTCTTGAGTCTTTTTTCAAGATGGTTTGACAAAGTTTCTTCCCTTTTCTTTGCCTTATCCAATTGATTTGTCATGGAAATGACTTCTTCATGATTCTTTCTTTTTTTTTGATGAAATTCCTCGTTAAGTTTGGTGAGATCCTAATCTCTTTCTTGTAATTGAAGCTTGAAAAGGTCATATTCCTTCCTTATCTTGTCTTGGTCACCATATTGCACTTTCTTTGTAAGTTCCTCATTTTCCTTTTTCAAATTTTTAATCTCTTCCATGGAAACTATAAGTTTAGTTAGGAGATCTTCTTCAAATTCTTCTTTACTTTCTTATTCTTCTAGGTCTTCTATGGCCTTGATGTCATCATTATTATTTTCAGCTTCCTTAATGGATTCTAGATTTTCTTCTTGCTCTCCATCATATTCTTGAATAGTATTCATGGTTAATGCTCCTTTTGAGTGAAGATCATGAAGTTTGTGCCACAAATCTTTTGCCGAGGATCAATTTTCCATTTTGGCCTTTATAGGATCTTGTAGCCCATTCAAGATTTCTTTCATTGCTATTGTATTATACTCGTATTCTCCTTCCATCTTGATATCAATAATCACCACTCCCATAATTCCATGCCTTCTGAAGAATTAAGAAATTTCTCATTCTCATCTTCCATACATCAAAATTTCCATTGAACAATGGAAATTTCCCAATTTGTTTGTCTTCATTTTTCATGGTTAAGGAAGAGACATAATTAGAAGGATTGGAGGCTTTCTTACTTGGATTTTCCATTTGTGTTCTAATGATAAACCTTCAAGATTTTAGGCTTTGAGTGAAGGTATTGGCTCTGATACAAATTGTTGGAAATACTGAGAAGGGGGATGAATCAATATTTCTGTAATATCCCAAATTGGAAATAGCAGCAATACAAATCATAATAATGTAAAACACAAAAAATATGAATATGAAATAAGAGAGGTAAATTTGCAGCCATCATTTTATTAAGATATCAGCAGAAATATACAAAAATATCATGAGGGACAAGCCACTCAAGCAATAGGAACGAGCCTCCAATGATCAAAACGAACAACACATGAATTGATCCAACTGTATAGAATGCTAGAGAGCAGTGAAAACGTTGTCTATATTAGTGTAGCTGCTGCTGAATACATATATAAATGTAATGTGGCTGATAGAAATAAAATAAATTCCCATCAAATAATATTTGGGCTCTAATACAAGATTTCTAGTCAACCTGGAAAAGATTGCTAGAAATACCAAGAAATATACAATGTGACAAATAACCCTGGGGTTAATATGTCACTGAAAACTGGATCTGATATTAAATGAGGCTATGATAGATCTAAAATGGTGATGTCCTCCTCCAATGTTATTTCTAAATAGAAGGCTGATCCCTCTACTTAGAAATAGACCATCCTGATGAGCTCAATGAACCCTCCCAGCAAATGCCTCCAAAAATAACGCAGTTCGTAATTGTGACTGTGTTGTGAGGGATGGTTGATGGTTGGAATGATGCCAAATATGTGAAAATATTCCCAGGATCCCTCCTTTCTGATCCCCCAATGAATAGGCTACCTCTCCACTAAAAAACAAGCCCGGAAACAACTCTATGTGATCCTCCTTTACTGCACCCTGCAACACAACCCTGCTCTAAACAGAAACTGCGTTGTAGCTGAAGGAGGTAGCATGGCCAGAATGCCAGAATGAGGAAATTCATCTCAAAGAACCTCTCCTTCCCTGAGGATGAGGTAGGGATTCCCGATCAGGAACACCCTTGTGCTAAACAACACAGCAACCCTGCTAAATAGCAAGAGGAAGCAAAAGTCTAAACATACCAATATCAAATAATAATCTCAAACATAAATAACAATGGTTTCTATCCCCTCCATATATAGCATGAGAGCCTCCTCACATTGGGTCCCACCCATACTTGCCACCATTCTCATGCAAGTTGTCCTCCACTAAAATTGTGATGTCCTATCATAAAGACCACTCCTCCATGACAACACTGTTGATTTGGTCAAAGTTGATTAAATCAGCATGATCCAGTCCCTGTTCACACCCATAGGTGCTTAATCCAGTTGCTTATTCTTCCTCCTTTCACATTAGGAGTGTTATTATTCCTTCTAAAGGGGTTTTATGAGTTTCCCCACCCACTTATTCACCTACCTAGTGATAAAACCAACTATAATATTCCATTTAGATGAACGCTAAATTTTGGAATATTATAGTCCTCCCCTCCAAAATTTTGCTTGTCCTCAAGCAATTGTAAAGGTGGAGAAAAATTCCTCCCTTCCTCTTCTTGTGGCCTTCCCATCAATAGTTCCCACCACAGCTCAACATAATATGCAATAAATATGCCCTCCAATGGTTCCTCCCAAGTATGCAAAACCAAATGGTGTACATCATGAGAAAGTGGAAGGTGTAAGTGGAAACCTTCTTTTTCTCCAATGGCCTTCTCAAGGTAGGAGTGATGATAAACATAGGGAATCTCATCCCCAATGAGAGTCTCCCCTACCCATGCTATCATCCAAATGAAATGAGCCATTCTAGGTAGCTCATCAGAGAAATCATCAACCCCTGGTTTATGAAATGTGTTGGGGCTGCATGGAGAGATTATGTTCTTCCACCCAAATTGTTTCTCTATTCATTTATGGTATGTGTGGGGCTGCTACTGATCTTGGGCTTAAATTTCATGGCCTCCAAGAATGGCCCAAGTTACCCCACCAAACAAATCATCCATGAAGTGCCTCCTCCAAGAACTCAATTTCTCCAAATGGCTCCTCCCACATGAAGAAAATAGATGTAGTATGTAAATCATGGTTTTCCCATTGTTTCTCCTGAAACATGCAACATGTATAGTAGGGAGAATCATACTCCCAATGGGTACCTTCAACTCTTGTCCCACTCTCCAAACAAAGCTTCCCATGAACATAAGAACATCAGCAATATATGGAAGCAAAAACCAATGAAAACAAGTTGCCATATGACAACTGGAATGTGGGTCATAGTTCCACACATGGAACCAGCGCAGTGCATCCCCTGCCTGCCTCAAATCAAAGAATAAAAAGTTCCCTTCCAGCAACTTTTTTTCTGCCATAATCATCCTATAATATAGGATCATGAAGGCAAAATGTGTTGTCAATGGTGCACACCAAGAATCATGTGGCTTCCCCCACAAACCACCGGAAGGATAGCCAATATCAATGCTACATTTGGCCTCAAGTACATCATAATATAATGTATAAGAAGAAATGGCCCTCCTTAATACAACATGTTGCTCATATAAAGTAAAGAAGTGTAAATCATAATGCAAATGTGTACCTCCTCTACCATGTACTTTGGTCCTTGAGATGAAATGGATCAAATGAAAATTCTCCCTCACCCCAAATGAGTAGGGAAGTGGCTGTGACATCCTATCTATCACCATCTAGGCTATGCATCTCTCCATATGCTGAAAGATATCTTGCTGAATTCCCTCCCAAGTGAACTTCCCCATCAAAGAATGATATGCATCAAAGTGCATAGAAAGGAATTCCTCATGTGCTACATGTAGCAGCTTCTCCTTGAGCTCAGAAGCTCTAGTCAAGAAGACTCTGCCATAAAAATAGATGACCACATCATCCACCATATATCTATCATCTCCCTCTGGGTCATCAAGAATCATGCAGGCACCAAGATCCTTGGAGTACTCTACCAGAAGTTGAGACCTCCAATATGGATCAATCCTCCCAAGAGACATCGTTGATGATCTGAAATGTGAAGCTTTCCACATGCTGTTGTCTTGTAATTTGACATCCCTCATGCCAAATTCATCCTCCAAACTACTACCATGCCCATCATGCAGCTGCTCATGCTCAAATAGAAGTGGTGACTTTTGGAAGTTGGCCTCCCATGAGGAGCTACCATCCAAAAAGAACCTCCTGATCTTGGCCAATGTAAGCATGAGTGGCCTCCATCTACTCCACTGTATGGAGGATTCCTTCCTTAAAGGAAGTACCCTCTATTTCTCCAAATCCATGGAGCAGCTCCCTTGCACCATGAAGGTACCATCCTGCAACACTGCATCAATTTCTGTCAGTGCAGTATGTGTAGTGAGAGTGGGTAATGTAGAAAATGGGAGAGTGTCTCCCTCCTCCTTGAGTCTATCCCCAACTCTTTGCGCTGTACTAGACCCCTCCAAAGTATCCACCCCTCCGGGATCTAAGAGTGGTGAACCAACGGGCAAGATGTCTCTCACCAACTCTAGATCTAGTGGCCTCCCAGGTGGAATGCCCCCATGTAGTGAGACATCAAAATCTGAACTTGACTGTATATATGAGTGGACTGATTTGTCCCTCCCTTCACTGTGCAATATAGTCTCCTTATTTTGTGCAGAAACCTCCTGAAATAGATAAGGGTGAATTATCATCATCCCTTGATGCTGATCCTTCTCTTCCTCCATCTCACAATCCACAAAAACTGATGCATGCTGCTCTGGAATTGTGCTTTGGTTCCCACATGTTAGATGATTTGGAACTCCTTGCAAAGACACAAGGGCTCCTCTAATGGAAGCAATGACTCCCTTCCCATCTCCATGTGGTGATGGATATCCTCCTTATAGTACAACGTTGTTAGCTCTTCTCTGCTCATCCTCTTCATCAATATGTGAGAATTCCTCATCATCAATGAGAGACCCTTGATCTTGGTCTTCCCTTGAAGGAGGAACCTCCATATCTTCATCTATAGAAGAGGGCTCTTCAAGAAGTGGGGATTTTGCCCTTGGAAAAGCATCATGCATGTTTCTATCCCCTTCAACAGAAATATGGAGTGGAGTTGGAAAAACAGATCTCTCCAACTCAGGCAAAGGTTTTGAGTTTTTTGGTTCAGCAAATGATGTTTTACAATGTTTAATATCAAATATTCTCACTAATTTCTTAGTGAACCTAGAATAAGTGTTTACATTTACATGATTAAATGAATTAGAACTAAAAAAACACCACTCTTAGGCCATACCTTTGAGGTGCAGCGCTGCTACTTTGATGGCCTCCTTTTTTGAAACTTGGTGTAGTTGAAAATAGGAATCTAGCTCCTTCACCCAAGATTTGGCTGTGCACTTTTCTTATCCATCAAATTTAGATAGAAAGATTATACCTCTTTTGCTTCTATTATGGTTTCTGGATATTCTGTCTTCCTTGATTTGGAAAAACCCTTGGAAGTCCAAGTGCTCTTTGAATCTCCATGATTGAGACTCATAATCCTGAAGATAGTCACTAAAGGTCTCCTCCCTTGGTGCATCTTCTTCCTCCATTCTTCTTGCAGTGAATGTGGGCCATAAAATGCTCTGTGGATCTGCATGTGGCCAAATTCTCACACCCATCATGTGAATATCTCTGGCTTGCTTCACTTTCAAACCCTCTTGGAATTTTTCTACACCTCTCCCCTTTCATCTCCTTGAGATCTTCTTTGATATTTTTCACAGTTTGGAAAAGAAGTTGCGAGATCCTCTCTTCCTTCATTTCTCCAAATAATGGAGTCTTGTCTTTGTTTCTTCTGTACAAATTCTCCCTTCTATGAGAAGAAGCTTCTCCTTCTAATGACATAATGTCTTGGATGCACAGGCTGAGCCAAGATTATGCTCTGATACCACTGTAATATCCAAAATTGGAAATAGCAGCAATATAAATCATAATAATGTAAAACACAACAAATATGAATATGAAATAAGAGAGGTCAATGTGCAGCCATACTTTTATTAAGATTTCAGCAGAAATATAAAAAAATATCATGAGGGACAAGCCACTCAAGCAATAGGAACAAGCCTCCAATGATCAAAAAAATCAACACATGAATTGCTGCAACTGTATAGAATTCCGGAGAGCAGTGAAATTTTTTTCTATATCAGTGTAGCTGCTGCTGAATAAATATATAAATGTAATGTGGCTGATAGAAACAAAATAAATTCCCATCAAAGAAGATGTGGGCTCTAATACAAGATTTCTAGCCAACCCGGAAAAGATTGCTAGAAATACCAAGAAATATACAATGTGACAAATAAACCTGGCGTTAATATGTCACTGCAAACTGGATCTGATATGAAATGAGGCTATGACAGATCTGAAATGGTGATGTCATCCTCCAGTGGTATTTCAAAATAGAAGGCTGATCCCTCTACTCAGAAATAGACCCTCCTGATGAGCTCAATGAACCCTCCCAGCAAATGCCTCAAAAAATAACGCAGTTTCGAATTTTGACTGCGCTCTGAGGGATGGTAGATGGTTGGACTGATGCCAAATATGTGAAAATATTCTGAGGAGCCCTCCTTGCTGATCCCCCAATGTATAGGCTACCTCTCCACTGAAAAACAAGCTCGGAAACAACTCTATGTGATCCTCCTTTGCTGCACCCTACAACACAACCCAACTCTAAACAGAAACTGCGCTGTAGCTGAAGGAGGTAGCTTGGCTAGAATGCTAGAATGAGGAAATTTAGCTCAAATAACCTTTCCTTCCCTAAGGATGAGGTAGGGATTCCCGATCAGGAACACCCTTATGCTAAACAACACAACAACCCTGCTAAACAACAAGAGGAAGAAAAATTCTAAACAAACCCATATCAAATAATAATCTCAAACATAAATAAAAATGGTTTATATCACCTCCATATATAGCATGAGAGCCTCCTCACATTGGGTCCCATCCATACTTTCCACCAAGCTCATGCAAGCTGTCCTCCACTAAAACTGCGCTGTCCTATCATAAAGACCACTCCTCCATGAAAACACTATTGATTTGGTCAAAGTTGACTAAATCAAGATGATCCATTCCCTGTTCACACCCATAGGTGATTAATCCAGCTACTTATTCTTCCTCATTTCACATTAGGAGTGTTATTATTCCTTCTAAAGGGGTTTTATGAGTTTCCCCACACACTTATTCACTTGCCTAGTGAGAAAACCAACTATAATATTCCATTTAGATGAAGGCTAAATTTTGGAATATTACAATTTATTTTCAATTTTTATTTTTACCAGTTATATCACTTATATTTAGAACACAAAATGAAAAATGATAGAATAAATACTTTTATTAATTTCTTCTTTACAATAAATCAAGTACAATATATGTAGGGCTCCAATACTAGAAGAAGACACCAATCCTCAATCTCCCAAGCTCCAACCTGTATTTTTCCAAGAATTAACTTGGACTTCCCAAGGATCCAACCTTGTCAATTTGAGGCACCAACCTCTAGGGCACCAACCCTATCTTTGGTGTAGGCTCTGACATGGTTTCTTGAGGACTCCTATCCTCTAGGGCTCTAACCCTATCCTCCAAGCCACACACCTTGTCTCTATGAGGCTCCAACCTCTCCAACCCTCAACTTCACTTTGTCAAAATGTGTTTGGTTGTTATTATACGACTCCCAATGTATTCTTCAATGAGCCCTGTCAATCTTCAACATTGCCTTCACTTAGTCTCCACTTTACTTCATCAATGACAACCTTGTTCTTCACATGAAGGTGTCTCCATTGTTCTTCATGGTACCTAAAACAAAGATATCCAAGGTTAATTCATGATGACATGAGCGATGTATCATGATATCCAATGGTGCCTTCAAGATGTCTTCAATAGGTAGCCGGATTTTTGCACCTTCTCTAAACTTCTTTAAGGAATTCTTCACTTTACTTGCGCAACAAGGTATTTCTTCACAAGTTCTTAAATAGGTGCTTCAAGATGTCTTAAATAATATCTCAAGACAACTCCAAATCTACTTCAAGATTTATATCAATTCCACCAAGAAGTCTACACCAAAATATGCTCCAAAGATGACTATTGTTTCAACAATCTTTAATATTGTAAGAGTGCCTTCAATGGTGCTTCTAAAGAAACCTTCAATAGTGGTTAGAAAAATGTCTTTAATACTACTCCAAGTTGCTTCCAATATTGACTTCCATAATGCTTTCAATTATTCCTTCAATAGTACTTGAAGTTTCGTTCAAGGTGTCTTCAAGTATTGATCAATGATAATTCTCAAAACTATTGTAAAAGTACTTCAGGCTCTGGTCAAAAAAATTTCAAAACTCTACTTCAAATATGCAAGAGGGTTGCTCCAAATAGCAATATGAAATCTTTACCACATAATTTTGTTATTGTTCAGAATCTTCTTCTTGCCACATAGGTTGGAATTTCTGCTTTAAGTGACTAAGGGTATTGCTCCAAGAAGGACAAATACAAAATTTAGTCCTCTTTTACAACTAACAGTTCGAAGTACTAATCATAGATTTGCGCCTTTTAGTGTATGTGTTTACAGGTCAAGCCTTAATATACCCATACTGCCCTTAATGATGATTGTTCACAAGTATTATATGCCACATGTTAATCCTCTCACCAATATGAGACTTAGTTTCATGAAGTCTGCACCTTTTCCAACATTCCTCACAAAAATTTCAATGTGGTTTAGTGATCTTTAAGCCCAAAAAAATTTCAGAACAACTACTTTTTCATCCTTAAGCTTCTCTCTTCTATGTCTTAAATATATCTCTGAGGTAATCACAAAACATTCTTGGTCAAATGAACAATATGAACCTCATTTTTATATGATTTTGACGTCAAGATGAAGGTACATGTCTTTCTGGAGGTAGGCCAACATGAATGTGTGAGTGTAGGTCAGCTAGGTTAAAAAATAGGATATATAATCTTCAAAATTCGATTTCTCTTAGAGTATTTGGAGTTAGGAGGCATTTAATAACTCATTAGAAATAGGAAAGAGTCCTCTTCAAGATGGTCTAGCAATCATTGTGATAGGTTGCCTCCAAGGTGCCACAATTATTTTTCTTTATAACTATCCTTGAATTTTTATGTGCAGAAGGTGATTGGGACAACACGAGGTGATTAGGGTTTCTTCATTGTTATGACTTCAACTATGTATTTATATTATTTCCACGTCATCATGAGGTCCTCCATGTCATCATATGTCACCAAGTGATTAATCATATTGTCATAATGTAATACTGCAACATTCATATCATCATGTAATTGTGAAGTGATGTCACCAAACATATGTCATAGTGCAACATTCATCAATTTGTTAGGACAAGGGCTTGTAAGGATTGGGGATCCATACTTTGTCATTAGGCATCATTATCAATCAATAAGTGCTTTTCATCATGAGAAAGGACATTATCTATGTTCTAGGCTTCTTCATTAAGAGTAAGAACATACTCATTGTTTCAGGGCTTATTCATCAAGAGCAAGGTTACCTTCATGGTTAGTTCAAGGACATTTATGGAATTATGATCATTAGGCATCTAGGACAAGAATTTTTCCTAAGTGGCATGACATCTTCATTAGTGGCATATGATCTTAGTATCTTCATTTATAGCATCCTTAGCACCTAGGTATTATATGAGGTATTGACATCACAAGAATATCTGTCATCTCAACTAATGCCATATTGACATCAATGACAACCTTGACTAACAGATTGCTATGAGACCAGGGAAAAACCCACTATGGGGAAAACCCTTGGAAATTATTCTTCTTAGATCTTCATTGAATGATTCAGGAACAAGAGTACAATGATCCATGAATACATATCTTTACGATGCAGAAAACAATAACATACAAGTACTAAACCATACCCATACTTCTGCATGAAGGAAATTGAATCTAAGAACTGAAATGCACTGACATTAGCTGTAGTAAACTGATGAACATGGCTGATACTAAATGAGGACTGAAGATACATATATGGAAGAACCAAATAGATATAATCTACAGATCCGTAGATCTATATATCTATAGATCTGTAATACCAAAACATGTATATCAATTGTAAAGTCCTAGATATGAAACCAATATACTGTCAATGATGCTCTAATGCAAAAGAGACTGAACAACTGATGTCTTGAAGTGTTGCACAAAAAAATGGAGGTGAACCAAATTAGATCTGCCTAGTAAATCTATAAGCCATGGCATTAACATGCTCAATCCACGGCTCTGGGGCTTCGAGCCACTACCAAAACACCCTGTTCCTATGACGTAACTTCAGAATAGCCTGATCTTACCTCAGGGCTTTGGCCATGCCCTTAACATCTTGTGCCAGCGGCTTTGGCACCTTGGCCACGGGGAAAACACAATCTTCCTGTGATTCTGGTCAGCAGGGCTACTACTAGCACCTTACCTTCTAGGGGCTTCAGTAGACTCAGATCTAAAATGTGCATCAGTCTCTGACCCCGATCAACTACGCGCCACTTTGCGAGATCCTTTCGACGTACCTGTGTGAGCCAAAACATAAACATAGATGAAATAAAATAATGTATGTAAATCATAGATTTCTGATTAAGCGATTGGGGCGATCTATAGGTCGATTTTGATCCTCTCGAAAAAAAGGAACCTAATTAAACTATTATCTTAATAATCTAAGATGTCCAATGTGTAATTTGACCTTAGTTACAAAAATTAACATGGCAGAGTTTCCTAGGTCATATCATTGGCTCCCTGTTGGCAGATATTCTTGGGTAGCAACATTGGCTTCCCGCTGACAATGATTCCGGGTGGTAGAAGTGGCTCGTCGATGGATAAAGGGTGGTAGCTGAAGCTCCCCTATTATTCTTCTTCTCTAGATTCAAGAATTTTTTAGCAGATAGAGTCATGCAAAGATGGGATATGATATGATGACAAGATTCTTACGATCATTACATGATGCAGTTGGTATTTCTCCCTAGATGAGAGGGAGTGTTAATTTTTGGTAGCTTAGTGAAAAATTCCAATCACAGGACTAGACTCCTCTCTTTGAGAGGACTATTGGTTTGAGGGATCGTTACCTAGGTTCAGATTTAAGGTTTACCAACAAACCCTTGTACTATTGGCCCTTTTGACAATGGGCTGCTTGTGCAGGTCAAGGTCTCACCTGAAGTAGTATGGGAGGGTGTTGGAACCAGGTTTCCACACCCTAAGAGAGAGAAAGTTAATTAAAGTGGGTCCCTTCAAATATAACATGCCTGCACTGGAGAAGCCCTAACCCAGAAACCCTGAACAATACTTTCCTGAATAACTTGTGCGAAGCTCATAAACCATAAGTTAACCAGTAATCAGAGATAATAAGACAAAACACAACTAGATCTAAGAATTCATTACCCTTTTAAAGAATCACATCCATGTGCGCATCAACTACTAACATCATTCAGTAAACAGACATAATATCAAAAATCACAGATAGCGTAGCCAGTAACGTAACACAGAGATACTCAGATATCAGAAAAAAGAGGTCTTCTCATTCATTAATACTCATATTCCACTTACGGACTCTTTACCAGCCCGTGCACACAGCCAGCGGGGTCCGCACACAACAGGACTTAGGGTCTCCACGCACACAGCCAACAGGAGCCCTTACCCAGAAAATCCACACAAGATATCTAATATTTGTATCCATACTTAATACAAACTTCAACTTACCTCTAGACTCGATTTATCCATCTATTTATACTATATTAACCCGTGCTACTCTATGGTCTGCAAACCATGGTTTGCAGATCCTTGGTCTACCCTTTGACCCATTACAATTCATTTGGGGCTTTGACCTACCCCAAATCCCCTGTGCTAGACTAAACTATTACAAAATATTACAAAATTGCATCAAAATTGCGGTTAGGGGACCCCGCTCCAATAGGCCCCCAACACAATCTTGTGACTCATCCTAAGTCACAGTGGAAGTGGGGTCTTCATCTTGGCTTGGAGCTGCTCAACAACGACGGTAAATGGGGGCAGGATGCCTTCACTCTGCGTGGTTACGTTCTGCGCAATTTCAACCAACTTTTGGGAAGTCGGTCCTTGAGTGGTCGCAGTGATGCTATCCAAGGTCTGGTTCAATTGCATTACTGCCGCGTCTAATTCCTGCGAGAGCTTGAGAACTTCATCTGCCCATGGCTTTAGGTGATCAATAAGGACCTGATTCTTGTGTCAGAGCTCCTCAATTTTGTCTCTTAGAGTGTGGTTGGTAAGAAGACATGCTAGGCACTGGGCTGCCACAAGGGTGGGCATGGTAGCTTCCATATGCTCAAAATACTACTCTTTCTGGCATAGCTCCTGGTTGAACTGTCAAAGGAGGGGATCACACTACACCGTGGCCCATAGTCCCATAGCAGTATCTAATAGTTCTGTACCCTTGGTGATGTGTGCTGAAATACTACTTTTTTCTTCCTTTACTAGCGCGGCTCACTGGGCGTGCACCTCGGGGGGGGGGGGTTTCTGGCTGCAGCTTGGCTTGCAGTGCTGCAATTTGTTGTTCCAGGTCTACTTTGACGGCCTGCTCTTCTGTCTTGGATGCCTTCAACACAACCACCAAGCCCTCAACCTTGGCCTGCGATGCAACAGAGGTAGGAATCACTTCTGGCATGTCTTCACATAACCGATCGATCAGGTTCTCTAACTTTTCTTGCTGCGCAACTGCCACAATTTGTGCTACTTGAGCTTGAGTGGATTTGGTAGTCTTGGCAGCAATTTTTTGCTTGACCTCACTCAGCTGGTACTGCGACCAGAATTCTCTATTCTGAAGCTCAACGAAGACGAAGAAGTGGAGAGCGTGTAGCTGCCCACTCATTATTATTGAAATATCAAGGCCAACTTCCGTGCATGCTTGGAATTCCGTGCAAAGGGCTAGTGGTTCTACTGTCAATGCGACACCCGGGAAGGGGAAAATCCTAGTCTTCATAGACGTGATGACCAATGTAGCTGGCAGGATCTCTTGAATCAACCTCGCCTGGTTCATGCTCTCTTAAAGGGTATCCACTTTGAGCTGGAGCACTTGCAACCTAGACTACAAAGCCTCCAACACGGCCTTTTGCTGATCTTCCAAAGCAGTCTATCGATCCTTAGAGGCAGTAGCAATGACGTATGCAATCTTGTCCATACCTTTTTCTGTCAGTGTAACGTCTGCTTCTCCTCCAGTCTTGTCGACCTTTTGCTTCTTCTGCTGCCCTTTGGGAGGCTCGTCAGTGTGCTTCATTCCGTGTGGGGACTCTGCTCCCTCCCCACCAAGTCCTTCAGTCTCTGCATCCCGCTGAGGCTCTTGTTCCACCCCCTTGGTGGCATCCTTGGGTGTTTCCTTGGTCATCGCTTTCTTAGTGGAGCGAACCTCTGTCTCTTTTGTTGTGCTTGGAAAGACAGTATCCTTCGGCACTGCATCCTTCCCAGAGGTGCATGCTGTGATGGGGGTGGAGGATTTGAGGCCAAGTTTCCATGCAAGTGGCCATGTTGCAATGAGCTGGTCGATCTCCACCTCGGTGGCCATGTATGGGAGATTATGCCACACTGGATCTTTTCTTGCCTTGATGCGCACATTATGCATGGTGACATGAAATTCAATGATACATTTGTACTTCTCGTATACTACGGGCAACAAGTGCGGCCTGGAATGGATTGCCACTGCCAGCGCACGATCGAATAGCACCTAGAACACCTTGTTCTCCTCGATGTGCTTTGAATCCTTGGAGTCACACAGGTTCGCGTAGTGTGTGCCTTGTAGACATTAGGTTCAATCTCAGGAAATAACGCATCATCAGGCATCTCCCACATGATCAAGGAAAGCCAGGAGTAGAAGAAGGCATTTCCCTGGTCTTGCGCCTCACGCATGTTGTCCAAAAACTCCTTGTAGAGGTACTGCGACTAGTTGTAGTAGACCCCATTGTCCCACCGTCCCGTCAGCTGAATAACATAGGCAGAGACGACCGATGCCCTACACTTGCACATCATTTTACATGCGAGCAGCAGCGTGCCCATGTGCACGCCTTTGTTAGTGATGGTTTCTAACATGAAACTGCGCTTGTCACGATCGACCTTGTATTTTTCCCGAATTTCATCTTCCACCTTCTGCTTGTATTTCTTTCCACATCCCTTCATGGGATGGGGCCCTTTCATGGGTAGGCCGATGATACTATGAATCAAAGCGACATCAATTGGGATGCGGCCTTGGATCCACAAGAATCCATCATGGATCAACACAAGAAGCTGGTGCATGACCAAGTTGGTAATAACATATCTCCAAAAATTGGAGATGCGCATTAAATTCAGGATGCCAGAGGCCTACAGCTCGCATGCCCATGACATTGGTTCCACCTTTGGAACATTGTCATACAACGCCCGTTCGAGATACAATTCGAGGGCCAGATCTGGGGAGGAATCTTCATTCACTAAGTCATGATCATCAAATTTAATGGATGGAAGGCTACCAAACATGTCCCCGATGAAAGGGACCTCCTGCGGGACTAGCGACATTTGTAGATATTCTCGGACAATGTCTACATTCCTAGGGGTGCACATTGTCAGCTTCCTTGGCTTAACATATGCTGGTAACCACGAGAGTGGATCCACCATTAGAGATTATTCCTGAGCCTTCATAGGGCGCTTCGAAGGATTGGGCAAGCATGCCTAAGGCACTTGCTGAGGGGAATGCACAATCTTGGGGAGGTGCGCGGCTTCACCGAATCCCACTTCGTGGTTTTCCCCTTCCCCTTCTCCTTTCCTTGTTCCTTTCCTTTTTCCATCCCCTTTCCCTTTCCCTTGGTCGGTATGGACATGACCTCTTATATGTTGGGAGTTACTTCAAAGACATCCTAAGACCTAATTTCAGCAGAGGCCATAACAGGCGACGACTCCTTGCTCAGAATATGACCTTCAAAGAGCAAAGAAACTGATTATGACTTGTGCCCCTTATTTTATAGCCCTCCATGAGTAAAAACGGTCGGATTCTCATTAAATGAGACTTACTATTAAGGAAACAATTAAAAATCCTCCAATATCACTGCATTAATTGCCAAATACCCGGTCCATCCAATGGGAAAATTTCCTTTTCACCCAGTTTTATTGTTCCAATGGTTAGTTTTTCAAGCTGTGCACTACCCCTGCACCTCTGTCGCACCTTCTCGCGTCTTCCTACCTGTGCACTATCGTTGCTCTCCTGTCGCACCTTCCTTTGCCTTCCCCTCCTAGTGCGTACAACACTCCTGATACGAATACTCTGGCCATATAGTCATTTAGTAGGCGCCAGGCCATCCCTATAAGGTTTCAGACGACTTCCATTAACGTACCCAAGTAGGAAGTCTCCACACATCATAGCCAACCTTAACGCACCACAATATGTGATACTATATACGAACCCAACCAGTGCTTACGGAACTTCCCTGGGTGGCGCACAAACTGATTGTCATAAAGCAGAACCATTTCATATTCCTTGAACACCTTCTGTCAAATGTGTCAATCATGCCAAGATTTTTATCGAGCCTTCTTAACCTGATTCTGAAAGTTAGCAATGAACCAATCCTCTTCCAAAGCAACTAGTTGTGCCAAGCGTTCCTCCATGATGTCGAGTTCTGCCATATTTATAAAAGCTGCAATGCACATGTTGGGGAAAATATATTCCATGGGAATGATGGCCTCCTTTCCATAGAACATCCTGAAAGGAGTTTTCTTGGTCAGTTTCTTGCATGTAGTCCTATAGGCCCAGAGCAGTGAAGGGATGCACATGTCCCAATCACTCTGATCAACATTACAGACCTTAGGTAGCACATGTTCCAAAATTTTGTTGAAAACCTCTATTGCCCCATTAGCCTGTGGGTGATACATGGTGCTTTTCGCATGGTGGATCTGAAATTCTTCGGTCAAAGCTTCAATAGTTTCATTAACAAAATGCATACCTATATCACTCATACAGATCTTTAGGCAGCCAAACCTAGTTAGAATATGCTCGAGGATGAAGTGCGCAGTGGTATCTATAGTACAATCCTTCACAACCTTTGCTTCTTCCCATTTGGTTACATAATCATTGGCAGTAATGATGTAACGTGCACCAATATTCTTTCCTCGGGGATTGATTGCCCCTAAAAAGTCTATGGCCCATTTTTCAAACGCCTCCAAAGCCATTTGCGGTTGCAGGCGCATTGCAGCTCTGTGTGAACATTTCCCTATCCACTGGCATGCATCACATGCTTGACAGTATGCATGTGTATCACTATGCAATGTGGGCCTCCACAACCCCACTCTTAGCACCTTCTGCACAGTGGCCTTCCCTGCATAGTGGCTACCTGCTACCCCTCCGTGGGCCTTAGCTAAGATAGCTGGTCTCTCATGTTCTAATACATGCCTCCAAAATACCTCGTCTGGGCCCAACTTGTGTAATTGACCAGAAATTAGAGTGAAATCAGCTGCGCAGGCCACAAACCCCTTTTTATGTTGCATTGAGTAGTTTGTAGGTTCCATCCCAGTGGTCAAAAAGTGAGTAATGTTCTCAAAGTGATCATCCACCACCTTGATGGAAAAAAACTGCGCATCGGGTAATCCTTCTTCCAGACTAGTTGGCTCTTCCCCACTCTCAATCCAAGACAAGTGATCCGGTCCTGCATTCAGTCTCTTCGGATTCACGATAATTTCAAAATAATACTCCTGAAATAGCAGTAACCATATACAAATCCCCCCCCCCCCCAACACAGGCTTATTGACTAGGTATTTTAAAGCTAAATGATCAGTGAACATTTTAAAGTGCCTTTCCAATAAATAGTTCTTGTATTTCTGTAGGGCAAACACCATTTCCATTCCCTCTCATTCATTAGTAGGATAGTTTTGCTCTACACTAGAGAGTTTCCTGCTAGCAAATGTGACCATATGGTCGTTGTCTCCTTCACCTGGCTGCGTTAAGACAGCTCCCAGGGCTATTCCTGATGCATTCACATGTACATGAAAGACCTTCACCCAGTCTGAAAATATGAGAATAGGTGCAGTGACCATATTTTCTTTTAGAAACTCAAAACTCTTCTGACACTCCTCATCCAAGAAAAAGGATACATCCTTCTTTAGCAACTTCTCCATTGGTGCAGTGATCAGGGTGTACCCTTGAATAAACTTCCTATAGTAGCCTGTGTGCCCTAAGTTGGAGCACAACTGTTTCTCTGTGGTGGGGACTTCTAAGTTGATGATAACCACAATATTGATTGGGTCAACCATCGATCCTTGCTGACATACAACTCGTCCCAACAAAATCCCAAATGGTATGCAAAATATGCATTTTTTGAGGTTCAGCGAGATCTAGTGTTTCCTGCAAGTATCCAACATCATGTGTAGGTTCGACACATGCTTCTTTACTAATCCAAATATTGTCCAGTCATCAAAATAAACCTATAGAAACTTATGGATGAACTCTTTGAATATTGCTACAACTACACGCGAGAAAATGGCAGGGGCATTCTTCAGCCCAAACGACATAACGGTGTGCTAGAAGGAGCCCCATTCAGTTGCGAAGGTTGTCTTGCTGTGATATTTCGGTGCAATTATGATCTGATGCTACCCTGAAAACCCATCAGTGAATGAGTATGCTTCCTGACCTCCCACATTATCCAGGATTTCATCAGAGAATGGCGTAGGGAAAGGATCATGTACGCAGGCATCATTCAGCTTGCACATATCTACGCATATCCTTATCTCTCCTTTGGTTTTATTTTTTTGAACCACCATCGGGCTTACCCAATCAGATTGTTCTACCAGCTCAATGATACATGCAGCCACCATCTTATCTATTTCATCCTTGACTTTCTGCTTATACTTAGGGTTCAGTCGGTAGGGCCATTGCTTGACAAGACATGCATCCGACTTCAAGGTGATTCTCATGACACCCAGATCTCCTACGATTCCTTTGAGCTCTTAGAACTTTGTATGGAATAGGTCCTGATATTCGGTCAGTAGCTCTGCAATATTTCCAATAGTATCATCATCCTAGTAATCCCCAATTTTGGCCAGCTTGGGCTGCTCTTCTGTCCCAATGTTGAATTCCTTCAACTTTAATGGTTTGGTTACATCTACTGCCTGTAATAGGGGTCCTGCAACTACGCGCTCTCCTTCCGACTTTGGGATAGTGATATTTCTAGGATCCTCATCATAGCCTTCCATTGAAAAATTTCGATAGTTGACAATATCCTACATCTGTGCATCCCAAGATGGCGCTGCACATTCTGTCCGAGGGGAAGACTCATCAAAGACAAGAGCACCTATGTCTTGTAGGGCTTCATCCAATTTCTCCATCCCTCCAACTAACCTGAATGTCACACTGAAATCCTCTGTCATGGTACCCCAGTGGTGAGTGAACTAGTGTAGCTCTGCATCTAAATACCAAGTGGTGGGTATTGGTCCTAAGGCATGAATAGACATATGGACCCATTAATTCCAAGTCCTTTCACTCCATACCTCTATTCACGTAGCCAAGTGCTTGCGTGGGTCCCCACAACCAGAAAATAGCTCCATGGGTGGGTTGATCAGAGTTTTAAATTGCAGGATCATCATTTTTTGGCATTCCTCCCAGTCCTGAAAAGCCCCCTTATGGGTTTCCCAGCACCCCCCAGGGATCATGTGCATAGCCAAATAAAGTGCCCAAAATATCTGTTCTTTAGGGACATTTTATTCCTATGCTTTAAGAAATTCCTTAACACTAACAGAACCATCAAAGTCGTGTAGTTCTCTTATCTCTGAGGAGATGCATCGGAAGATCTTTGTGATCTTGAGTCATAGCATCACAGATACGTCATGCAACCATTTTTTCCAATTCTCTATCTCGCCATTCGAATATGAGAGACATGCGTTGTCTTTATCCCAACACAAAATTCCATCAACTGTAGGGTTAATCCAATCATCGTCTTGGGCAGTCAGTTTGTAAATATGATCAACATCCTCCTCTTTTCGCACCGGTTCTGTATATCATTCTCCTTCTGCTAGATCCAGGGGACTATTACCCACGTACCATCATTCTCGAAGACCATGCTTCTTCTTTTCAGATTGATGATACCTCTAATGTCAATAGCACAACCGAGTCCTAAGAGCGCAGGGTAAGGGGCTGCATCATCCACAATTTAGATTACTTCAAAATATGCATAGAATTTAACTCTCACAATGTTTACCACAACCTTCGGCAACCTACCTAGTGGAATGATATTTTGCTGGTTAGCCATACGTAACTGAATAATGGACCACTCCAGCTTGGGTTCTCCCATCCTTTTCCAGGTTTGTTTGGGTAGGACATTGGCATCAGACCCCAGATCGAGGATGACTTCATCCATCTCATATTCTCCAATCTGCGTAGTCATATGCATCTCCCAACCCATCATTTCTTATTCTTATAAATATTGCTCATAGCTTTAACCTCCAATTGGGGGGCACCCCTTTCTGCACAGTTGTCTATTAATGCTTGGAGATTCTACACTACATTCTGATTACGTGATAACTTCATACATGCCTGAAGGAATGGCTTAAATGCTTCATCTTCCTTTGGATCTGTGGAAGTCCTCGAGGTGGATGCTTCGTCCCCAGCAAAATCCTTCCTAGCTTCAATGAAGGTCTCTTTCTCCTTCTGTAGGTCTAGGCTTTCCTTTTTGTTAGAGGCCTTTCTGATTAGCAATTCGAACACAAATTTTTCCTCAGCTCCTCCAGTGGAAATTCCATTGCGTGTAAATAAATTGACACTGGTCCCATCGAACTGTGCCTATGCCTCTCCCTCCCCCCGTCCTCTTGTAGGGGATCCTCCTCGCCCAGAGGGAGATACTGGCGACAAAGGGTCAACCTGCACCTTGTATAGGTTTCCAGTATCTATTATCAGGTTGAAGGTTCGGTAGTTGTGCTTGTTGTGACCCACTAACAAGCAGAATTTGCACCACCTTTGCTTCAGTTCCGGGACATAGGTGCCTAATTGTAGGAAGTGGTTTGTATCATGTCTTCCTGCTTCCCGACAGTTAGTGCACCATAGTGTGGGGGTACTTGGTCCATTAATATCCCTACCCAACCTACATATAATCTGACAATAGAGGGCACTGATCCTTAGTGTAGCCTAGTACCCTGCAGTGTATGCACCAGACATCTGCGTTGGATTATTTACCCCGATCCCTTCTTAGATTCTGAATTTCTAAGTGCATCACCTCTAGCTGGCTTTGGATCTGCAGCGCCCCAAATTGAGCATCATCCCTTGGCGCAACTTATAGCTTCATGGAAATCTCCAGGGCCTATTCCTGTGAAGAAATCATCTGCTGACCCATAGGTCTGCACAGATGTGGTAATAGCATGGCGATAAACCACTCCTTATGTTATTTGTCCTCATTGAAAAATACTCCATCACTGATGACTTTATTTAGCCACTGGTTAGCTTTCCAAATAGAATCCATAGGTCCCTGCTTAATATCTTTTAGCTCTATTATGCATTGAGAATAGGACTTAGGTTTTTGGAACTACTGCTTCAGGGCATCCGTAATCTCTTGTATTATAGGATTCACATGCTCAACAATGTATCCCATGAACCAATCCAGAGCCCGCCCTTCAAAGGTTATTGATAACTGTGCTCTTTTTAGAGCATCATTATTAACATTATGCGCGGTCCATACCGAATCTGCCACGAACTAGAACCAATCCATATCCTCATCCCCCACACCCTAAAAGGTGGGTAACTTGATGTGCATAGCCATATCATCTACAGGTGGTGGTAGAGGTGGAGTAGGAGAATCCTTACCCTTGCATGAGTTTGATGGCGGCGTAGTTGGGGGACTAGTCTTTGCGTGCACAACCCCACCTTGGTTTAGATCAGGTGGATCCCTTAGAGGACTGTACACTGATATATCCCCTTCTTGATTAACTCGATAGTATTTACTGATTTTTTTTGCGCTTCCACTTTGATCGGAGGTCATTCACTCGGTGTGACTGCACATGACACATTTTTCACACAATAGAATCTTAATCAGCGGTGGAAATTTTTGCAAGAACTTACCCCTGAATCCCTTGAAGAACCTTCGCTCAGCTTCAAAATAAGACACAAAATGATCAACAACAAAATCAGTTATAAACCCAACCAAAACACTATCAATCCAGTGATCTACGGTCCAGGTGATCTTGTTATCGATATTCTCCAACTGTTGGGTCAATTCAGGGGTCCACTGTGTGACCTGATCATCTTTCCAATATGTTTGGAATTCTGCTAACCTCGCTAGCCACTCTTGCAGTTCATGTGCAAAGGTTACAATGAATATTTCTTGTACCTCTTTAAAATTTACTTTTTCTTCTACTCTTCAGCAGATAGCTTTTTACTTCTATTTTCTTTTAGGGCAAACTCTTGAATCTACTTTTCAAACTAGTCCTCAATTTCAGGCTTCAATGGCTTCCAATGACCCCGTGGCATTACCCAATCTCTCTCTCAAAATGCTCGCGGTACCGGAAATAGAACCATTTGTTGGTTTGAGGGGTCATGACCTAGGTTCAGATTTAAGGTTTACCAACAAAGCCCTGTGCTATTGGCCCTTTCAGCAATGGCCTGCTTGCGCAGGTCAAGGTCTCACCTGAAGTAGTATGGGAGGGTGCTAGAACCAGGTTTCCATACCCTGAGAGAGAGAAATTTAATTAAAGTGGATCCCTTTAGATCTAACAGGCCTGTGCTCGAGAAACCCTAACATAGAAACCCTAAACAATAATTTCCTGAATAACTTGTGCGAAGCTCAGAAACCATAAGTTAACCAGTAATTAGAGGTAATAAGACAAAACACAACCAGAGCTAAGAATTCGTTACCCTTCTAAATCATCGCATCCACGTGGGCATCAACTACTAACAACATTAAGTAAATAGACATAATCTCAGAAAACACAAATATCACAACCAATAACATAACATAGAGATACTCATATATCAACAAAAATAGGTCTTATCATTCATTAATACTCAGATTCCACTTACGTACTCTTTACCAGCCCACACACACAACTAGTAAGGTCCGCACACAACATGACTTAGGGTCTTCATGCACACAGTTAGTAGGAGACCTTACATAGACAATCCACACAACAGATCTTATATTCATATCCAGACTTAATCCAAACTTCAACTTACCTCTAGACTCGATTTATCCATCTTTTTATACTATAATAGCCTACGCTACTCTATGGTTCGCAAACCGTGGTTTGCAGATCCTTGGTCTACCCTTTGACCCATTACAATTCAATGGGAGCTTTGACCTGCCCTAAAGCCCCTACACTAGACTAAACTATTACAAAATATTATAAAATTGCATCAAAATCGCAGTTAGGGGACCCTGTTCCAACAAGGACCAATTTTGACTATTGAAGCGCTTAATTTGGACAAGGGAAAGTGTATTTTTTGAACAAAATCCCACATGTTCACAAAAGGAAAGGTCTACCCTAACAAGAAAATGGACACCCTTAGAAGTGTTATGGGAAAATCTACCCTAAGGCCTGGGTTGAGGGACCTAACAAAGTGGATGGCATATCATCACAAGAAGCACTCTAATTATCAGTTTTTATGCTTGAACTAGAAATAATGAGGATATCAGACCTTACCTGTTTTTCCTTCGTTTGAGGTCTATCCCATAGGGTGCAAACCCTATGCTACTCCTCATTCTCCAGAACCTACAAATCAGTCAAGAACAAAGCACACAAACTAGTTTCACATCATATATGTCCTAGATGTCAACATTTTAGCATATATAATCTCATAACAATAACATGAAATAAACCATTAAAGATCATTCAACATGTATAGGAGACATATAACACAAAGACATCAGGAACAGGACAATACTTCTTTGATAATATGTAAAGAGAAAGTGGAGAAATCACCTGAGCTCTGCCACAACCTTGAGAAAAACCGTCCTCTAGATTCATCTAACCCTAGCCTCACAAAGCTTCTTCCATAAATGGTGCACAAAGGATGTCACATAGAATGGGGGTGACCATCATAAAGAAACAAGGGTTTCCTAAACCTAGGAAGTGCAAGAGGCACAGGGAAATATCAGACTTGATCAGGGCTATAACAGGCTATAATATCAATAATATTCTTTCCCTCCTCCCTTAGGTCATTCCCTTGAGGTGTATTTATACTTCCTAAAATTAGTTTTTTCAGTTGGGGAATAGTTAGGCCACGGGCTGGGGTAGTTAAGTTACAGGAAAAAACCGTAAACCCCTCCTCTTTAATAGAAGAATTATATATTTTTTAAAAATTTAAATAGCATACGCGGGTCAGCTATGGATGGACTCGCATCTGCACGCAGAAAAATCTGGGTAGAGTCGCGTATGGATTTTAAAATATTGTTTTTTAACAAGTGTGATCAAGTCTAAATGGAAGGGCTTCCCAAGGCCAATACATAATTCATCAAGTATATAAAGGTGATAAATGATGCTATAACAAGAATACTATAAATACAAGTGACTTCAAGCTCATTTGGAGATTACCAAGCATATTCATCTTCTCTTCTTCATTGTTTGGTTCACACAGGTCTAAGGCTGGGTCGCAAAGATTGGTTCATACAGGTCCAATATTGCAAAGTCCAAAGCTCACACGTGTGTTTAGGGTTTTGGTTTCTAACTATTGGCTTGAAACAAGGAAATTTTGATTATAACCTGTAGTCGGTGCTACAACACCCTCAAATTTCACTACATTAAAATTTTGGATTCATTATCGTATCAAGTGTCACTTTGGTCGTCAAGTGTTGTTTTATATGTCTTAACTATTATTGAATGTTCTAAAGTGTCATCCCATTGATTCAAGCATCTCTATATGCATTTCATGGTCATAACACCTTTTTCGTTGTAAAATGAAACTTTCGAGCTGTAGTTGCACACACTTCACTGGTTATACTTGGGGAATGTGAATAAAGCGGAATTTTGGTGAATATTCATAGTCGATCAAGTTTGTCTAAGTTTTATCGATGAGTTAGTATGTTTCACACATGGTTTTATGTCTAGAACTCATATTTCTCACCCCTTGATTGATTGTCTAGACTTGGACAAATTTTGGTTGCAAAACAAGCCCATTAAGGCCAAGAGCACATGACCGCACTCCAAAGACTTGATGGGAGACCCTTTGTTGTTCAGAAGTGAACCATGTGCCCTCCCTGAGAGTTGGGTGCACACCAAAATCATGAATCCCCTTCCTTGTTCCAAACAAAACCTTCCAAAATGACTAAGTCTTCCTTGAGCGCACTCCTTCAACTCGAAGAAGTGTGCCCTCCTTGAGGGCATTGACACACTCTAAAGACCTAAAGCTCCATATTTCAAACTTCAACAATGTATGATGCACCCCCTGAACTTGTTGAGCATGCTATCACATTACAAAGGCATGAAGCCCTGGCCTTTAGCCTTCAAGAGTGTGTCTGCACCCTTCTTGAGGCCTCTTGAGCGCATGAGCACACCCCAAAGGCACGAAGCCTCAACCTTCAGCCTTTGAGGGTGCACCCTTTCCCTCCCCCTCTCCCTTGAGTGAAAAATTCACTTGGGAATCCCAAAGCCTTTCCCTTCATCCTTTGAACTTGTGACATGCGCCCTACCTTGATTGCTTTCTTATTTTGAGCACATGATCGCATGCTAAAGCCTCGAAGATCCTCCTCTTTATCCCTTCAACCTTTCAAAGTGCATCCATGCATCCTGAAGATGTTTTTACTATTTTTAGCGAACCAAAAATGTATACACATGAAAATATGCACAAAACATGGTATAATAGGATATTTTCAGGCTGATAGTTGCTTATCATGAGTGATTTCTGAAACAAGTATTCCAGGGACCTCATGGAAATCATACACAAGGAATATCGAGCAAGATAATGAACAAATAAAGTAATGAAATGAACCAAGAACACACTTGAAACTTGATCATCGAAGCACCCTAAAGACTCCAAGATTGAAGTCCCTTTGGAGGGTGAAAGTGCTACAATCAGATCAGAAGATAAGTAAAGAGAAAATTCAATGGCAACCATGTCACTACTGAATAAATTCCATGTCATCAGTCATTGTTAGTCCTCGTCATCTAAGATAGTGACATGTCTAGTTTCATCATATGATGATGTGGAAGTCAAGATGTATTAATGTAATCATTATAAAAAACAAACGAGTAGAAGTACAAGAGTCATGTATGAAATCAAGAGTCATGGAAGTCCAAAATATATGTAGTACCAAAAGTCATATGTAATTCCAAAATTCATTTAGAACTCCAAAGGTTGCAGAAGTCCAAAGGTCACCAGAAGTTAGAAAGTTAAGAGTCATGAGGATGTGAAATGTCACTCCTCAAGTTATAAATAGATCTTCATTTCTCATGGAAAGGAATTTTAACCTTGTATTCTCCCATAAGGCATTAAAGAGGCAAAGTTAGTACTTTTGGGGAGAAAGTAGTGGCTCTAATGCTCCATTATTGGAGCTAGTGTTTTCCATTGTATTTATATATATGGAATTTTACTTAATATTGGAGCCTTCCAAGCCAACATGTTTCCAAGCATGGATTGTGAATCTTTTTGAGATTATTATTTAGATGTTTATGGTTCACAATTGCTTTCATCAGCACTGAATTAGTTGAATTATATTAGTTACTTCATTTCTCCTTGTTGGAAATGTGTTGTGATGATAATAATGATCACCACATTAATGTGAATTACTTTGCTTGATGCTAGGTGAGTCTTTCTCTTTCTGCATGTGTCTCTATTAGGGTAGTACTATTACTTCTCTCTTAAAGGATCACTTTATTTATCCTCCACAGTGAAAGGACTTAGATACATCTGCAATCAGACACTCACAAGGCACATGTGCTTGCTCATTTGAAAGGAAATTTTCCCTTCTCTCTCTTGCTGACAACTAAAGAAAAGGCATATATTTAAGGTAACGATAGTCGAGCCATATTTTGGATGGGGCTCCTATACCAAATGGTATGAGGTCTAATTGAGATCGCATATTAGGGAGACCCCTTTGAATCTTGGTAGGTCAAACACTGTCAACATTGCTGATAAATACACACACCCACACCATACTTCTTTTGGACAAGGCAACAACATTCCCAACAATTCTCTGAATCATATTCCTAAATTAGGCATATCTTCTCAGCCTAGCTTGGAACCAGCTTGTGAAGTTACCTACGATAAGATCTGGGAAATTTGGCCTATTACCTGTTGCTTTGCGAAGGCTATTGGATCAATTACTGAAGCACATAATTTTCTTTATTTTCTAAAGAAAAAAGAAAGAACTACTACTGGGATAGTGGTTTATATGGTGGAAGATCTGGTTTTTGTCACTCTTAATGAGTTAGAATAATCCACAGGTGACATAGAACATCCATATCAACTTCCATCTACCAACGAAGGGTATGAGGATAACATTGTGCTTTTGGATGACATTTTCCACAGGATAGGTGGTCTCAGGGGAGTTTCCTCAGATTCTGAAGAGGAGGAGGAGCACAAAGACAAGAGCATGGAAAAGAAAGATCTGGATTAGCTTTATCAGGGCCACTCACTCTTCTGAGTATTTTACATAAGAGGACAAGACACCCAGAAAAATTGTTAACGAAATATGACCTTGACAATTCGATCAAAGTGGAAGACCATTTGGATAATTCCTATCTACACTTTTAGATGCTTGAGGTACGTTATGAAAATTTTGCATGTAGACTCTTTCCTTGTACCTTATATGGTAGAGTAGTTATTTGGTACCATAGTCTTCCTACAAATTCAATTCAAAATTTGAGGGGGTTTAAAAGGTTGTTCCTAGGAGAGTTCATTGATGACAAAACCCCATCCATGTTATTAAAGGACTTAGGGAATCTAAAGATGGGGGAAAAAGAAAATTTCAAGGATTTTAATAAGAGGTTTAATTAGATGTTGAAAAAATTCTCTACGGAAATGATACCTCATGACTTCATTACGATTGATTAATACACTTCTACCTTTCCAAAAAACATTTCAGAATTTGTAAAGAGAGCAGAAATAAAAACTTTGGCGTGGAATTTTGAAGAAGCCATCGGTGTTGAAAAGGAATTGTGTGTGATTGGAGTCATTATCAACAATGAATCATCCAAATACTCTAAGGATACCATCAAAAGGTCTCAAGCCTCTTCAAACAAGGCCAAGGATAAAGAAGCTACTAATCTTGAAATTTTTACCAGGACCATCAAGGCTCTATCCAATAAGTTGGCAGAGTTAAAACAAAGGACAAGCGAGATCATTGTTAGTATAAATCCCCCCACTTTTAGCTTCTTGAGAATAACTAACAAAAACAACAAAAATAATCATGTGGCTAAGTCTGCACAAAGCTCAAATGTCGTGTTGAATGTCGAAAGCATGGGTATGGACCAATATTGTTCTTTTCATCAAGAATATCATTTAGAAAATACATGCTCATAATGGAATCACAACATGAACGATATGGCTACACACATTATTGACACAATAATTTCATATGAGAAGAATGAGAAGAAAGAAGAAAAGGAATAATCTATTGTGGTTGAAGAGACTGTGGGTGTCAGACACACAGTAAATAATTTCAATTGTGTGATCACTGGTAAGAAGAAAAACGTTGAAGAACTGCCACTGAATGAGGCCCTGACTCAAAATGAAAATAACTGATACAAGTTGAGGAGTCAAGGGCCTATTCCTAATAAATAATTGACGAGGAAAAAATTGAAGGAACATTTTTTAATAAAAATCACATTACTCTTCAACCTGGTTGAGAATGCTTAGGACAAGTTTGGAGATACTGCCATAGCAAAGAACAGTTCCGCCAAAAATAAAAGCAAGTCTACCATTCCAGAAGTGTCAAACAAAGTCACTTATCTAGATACTTTGGTAATGCTTGCTACACTGGATTACAATATAGTGGAATATATGAAGAAATATCGTGCAATATTTCAATCTTAGAGCTTACAAGGATATAAATCCAACGTGAAGTTCTTGTCTGAGCCTTGCCCAACCTTAATTAGGTGATAACGTTTCTTCTTTGCAAAAGGTGTTTGGTAAGTCTTATGGTCCCCTCGAATTAGTTGTTAACACTATAACATTAGAAGCCAATACTCTCTGCCCTCCATTTTTATTTACTTTTGAAAATTTTAATTACAATGTTCACAATTGTTTAGTCGATTCTGGTGCATCTGTGAATGTAATGCCATTGTCTGTTGCCAAGAAAATCAATGCCAAATGGGTTAAGACTGATGACTAGATTATTTAGTAGGATAAGTCTCTTGTCCAAGATATTGGTGAACTTAGAAATGTTCTTATCTGCTTACATTTGATCACTGAGTTCACCAGTGCATAAACATAGTAATTGTGGACATCCTGGAAGCCTATGGTGTATTTCTAAATAGATATTTGTATAGAAAATTACAGAGGTATTTTGCTACCGATTGGTCGCATTTATGTCTTTTGTACAAGGGAAGGAATAACCAAATATAGGTGGAATCATAAACTTACGTGAAACACACTATTACACCCTTCAAAGGGAAAAATGAGGTTGTTGTTTTCGCAGACTTAATTTTAGAAAATTACTTTTTGGAAACTAACCTTGGGTGCTACCTTGCACAACTATCACCCGTTTCACTAGATACACAGCTTGAACTCCTTCCTTGTTCTCTAGCTGGTGCAAATGAATCGTGTAATATATATGTACATAATAGTATTAATACTAATATTAGTAAGAATAATAATACATGAAAAAAATTAGTAGCTCACAATAATTTGACTCTTTGTTTTGATGGTTCTAAGACACATGATGGTTCCAGAGTTGGTTGTGTACTTACAAACCCACATAAGAAGAAACATGTACTTTCGTACCATCTGGAGTTCAAGTGCACTAATAATACTGCAAAATATCAAGCACTTGTACTTGGATTGAAGAAATCTATTAACATGAAGGTATAGCTCATAAAGGTAATCAGTGACTCAAAGGTGGTCACTCGTCAAGTATGAGATACTATACACTGTGTTTCACCTCATCCTAAAAGCTACTAGTAGGAGGCACGAAATTTGATAAATCATTTCAAAGTTTTCAATATTGTTTATGTTTCTATAATTATAAAAGTGGTAGCAGATGAATTATCAAATGTCGCTGCTAAGACGTCACCATTGAAAAATGGTTTTTCTATTGAAATTTTATATAAAGAATCTATACCTGACAATTTTACTAATTATGCATTTTCAATGACGACCAACATATACTACACTTTATGGAAAATGTTGATGTATTCAAAGACATTGCCATAGAGGAGGATGAGCATGAGCAGGCTTTGCTGTAAGCATCCAAAGCACCAAAATGAAAGACTATGCCAAAGGGTGTGGTGTCCCTGAAGAATTTATATGACTTTCAAAACCAGTTCAAAGGAGCAAATAACATGAAGACTCAGAGTTCGAAGCTAGAATGTGAAAAAGTAAACCTTGGAACCCCAAACATTCGAAGTATGTGAACCTTGATACCTATTGTTCTCCATGGGAATGAAAATAATTTATTCAAAAATTCAAGAAGTATAGAGACATGTTCTTGTGTACATACGATGATATAAGGACTTATGACACTCATATTATCCAACACATAATTCTTATAAAAGAAGGGGTGAAATCGTTCCAAAAAAAACGATAGAAAGTCCATCCAACATTGGAAACCCTCATTTATAAGGAATTGAGAAAGAGGTTGGATGCCCAGATAATCTTCAAATTTAGAAATTCCACATGGGTTTCCAAATTGATCTCGGTTAGAAAGAAGTCTGTTGAAATACATTTATGCATTGATTTCCAGAATCTTAACCAAGCTTCTGACAAAGATAACTATTCAATGCCATCCATGGAGTATATACTCCATATAGTATCTAGGTCTGAAATATTTTTGCTACTAGATGGATTTTTAGGTTATAATCAAGTGTTAGTAGTGGAACGAGACAGGTTGAAAACTACCTTCCAGACTAGATGGGAAAAATTTTCTTTCAAGAGGATGCCATTTCGACTAATCAATGTCAGTGCAACTTTTCAAAGAGTGATGGAAATCACCTTTCATGGCCTAATACATCAAAGCGTTGTTGTTTATTTAGATGATGTTACTGTGTTTTTAAAGAAAAGGATGATACACCATCTAAAGAAGGTATTTGAACAGTGTCAGAAGTATGGGATTTCACTTAATCCCAAGAAGAGCATCTTTGGTGTGTCTAAAAGGATTCTACTGGGGCACATCTCAATGAAAATTTGAATTGAAATTGATTCTGAGAAGGTCAAGGCTATCACTTAGATTCCATTTTCGGTGAACAAGAAATATATGCAGAATGTTTAAAGAAAATTAATTTCCTCATAAAATTCATCTCTGATTATGCTCATATAGGAAAACCTATAAAAGATATGATTAAGAAATATCTAATATACAAGTGAGACAAATGGGAGAAAGACGATTTCACTCAGATTAAGTAGGCTATAGCTAATGCACCTGCATTATTCAGTCTAGACTATGGCAAAGATTTCTTACTCTTTATGATTTCTTCAGATTTATCAATTGCGGTCGTGCTGAATTAAAAGGATAATGAACCAAATGAGTGGCCTATTTCTTTTATGAGTGCTAGTATACAAGGTCCATAATTAAATTACCCTACCATTGATAGAAACGCATACACAATGTAAACGGAAATTAAGTATTTTAGGCCTTATTTACTCAAATCTCATACAAAATTATTTGTACCTCACCTAACAATAAGAACATTACTCGTACAACAAGAGTTGGGTGAGGAAAGGGCTAAATGGGTCCCTAAATTCAAAGTTATACATTCCACGTGAGTTTCCAACTTGGTCCTGGTTAGAAAGAAGTTTGGTGAAATACGTTTATGCATTGATTTTTGGAATCTTAATCGGGCTTCTGAAAAAGATAATTGTCCATTGCCATCCATGGAGAAAATATTTCCAATAGTATATCAGTCTGAAATGTTTTCACTACTAGATGGTGTTTCGTGTTATAATCAAGTGCTAGTAGTGGAACCAGGAAGATTGAAAACTACCTTCCAGACTAAATGGGGAATTTTTTCTTTCAAGAGGATGCCATTTGGATTAATAAATTACGGTGAAACTTTTTAAAGAGTGATGGAAATCACCTTTCATGGCGATTATGTAGTATACAAGTGGGACAAATGGGAGAAATACGCTTTCCCTCAAATCAAGCAAGATATAGCTTATGCACCTGGATTATTCAGTCCAGGCTATGGAAAATATTTCCTGCTCTATAAGTTTGCTTCAGTTTTATCGATTGTGACCATGTTGACTCAGAAGGATAGTGAAACAAATGAGTGGCCTATTTAATTTATGAACGCTAGTCTACAAGGGCCAGAATTAAATTAACCTGCTATTGATAAACAATCATACATAGTGTATAAGGAAGTAAAGTATTTTAGGCTTTAATCAAAACTCATACAACTCTATTTGTACCTCACCCAGAAGTAAGAAAAATTCTCGTACAATAAGAGTTGGGTGAGAAAAGGGATTAATGGGCCCATAACTTCAAAGTTAGACATTCCATGTGGGTTTCCAACTTGGTATCGGTTAGAAAGAAGCCTGGTGAAATACATTTATGCGTTGATTTCTGGAATCTTAACTAGGCTTCTAACAAATATAACTATCCAGTTCCATCCATGGAGTAGATACTCCAGATAGTATCTGGGTCTGAAATGTTTTTTCTAATAGATGGATTTTCAGTTTATAACCAAGTTCTCATAGTGGAACCTGACAGATTGAAAATTACCTTCTAGACTAAATGGGAAACGTTCGCTTTCAAGAGGATTCCATTTTGACTATTCAATGTAGGTGAAAATTTTCAAAGAGTGATGGACATCGCCTTTCATGGCCTTATACATCAAAGTGTTATTGTTTATTTAGATGATGTTATTATGTTTTAAAAGAAAAGGATAGATCATGTCCATCATCTAAAGCATATATTTGAGTGGTGTGAGAAATATGGGATTTTATATTTATCAATTGCGTCTGTGTTGAATCAGAAGGATAATGAAGCAAATGAGCGAAATATTTATTTTATGAGCACTAGTCTATAAGGGCCATTATTAAATTACCCTACCATTGATAAGTAAACATACATATTATACACAGAAATTAAGTATTTTAGGCCCTATTTACTCAAATCTCATACCACTGTATTTGTACCTCACCCAATAGTAATAACATTACTCATACATCAAGAGCTGGGTGAGAAAAGGGCTAACTGGTTCCCTAGCTTCAAAGTTAGACATTCCACATCGGTTTCCAACTTGGTCTCCATTAGAAATAATTTTGGTGAAATACATTTATGAATTGATTTCCAAAATCTTATCCAGACTTATAACAAAGATAATTATCCATTTACATTCATGGAGCAGGTAATCCAGATAATACATGTCTACTAGATGGATTTTCAGGTTATAATTAAGTGCTAGGAGTAGAACTAGAAATATTGAAAGCTACCTTCTGGACTAAATGGGGAACGTTTTCTTTCAAGAGGATTCCACTTGGACTAATCAATGTCGATGCAAATTTTCAAAGAGTGATGGACATCTCCTTCCATGGACTTATACGTCAAAGCATTGTTGTTTATTTAGACGTTTTTAATGTGTTTTAAAAGAAAATGATGGATCATATATGTCATATAAAGCATATATTTGAGTGGTGTCGGAAGTATGGGATTTCCCTTAATTAAATTACCCTGTCATTGATAAAAAAACATACACAGTGTACAAGGCAGTTAAGTATTTTAGGCCCTATTTACTCAAAGCTCATACAACTATATTTTTACCTCACCCAACAGTAAGAACATTAATTTCACATCAAGAGTTGGGTGAGAAAAGGGCTAAATGGGTCCCTAACTTCAAAGTTAGACATTCCGTATGGGTTTCCAACTTGGTCTCGTTTAGAAAGAAGTCTGGTGAAATACGTTTATGCGTTGATTTCCAAAATCGTAATTGGGATTCTGACAAAGATAACTATCTAGTTCCATCCATAGAGAAGATACTCCAGATAGTATTTGGGTCTAAAATGTTTTCTGTACTAGATGCCTTTTTAGGTTATAATCAAGTGCTAGTAGCAGAACCAGATATATTGAAAACTACCTTCGAACTAAATGGGAAACACTCGCTTTCAAGAGGATGCATACACATTTTACAAGGCAGTTAAGTATTGTAGGCCCTATTTACTTAAAGCTCATACAACTACATTAGTACCTCACCCAACATTAAGAAAATTGCTCATACAACAAGTGTTGGGTGAGAAAAGGGATATCTAGGTCCCTCACTTCAAAGTTAGACATTCCACGTGGGTTTCCAACTTGGTCCTATTGTACTATTAAAAAACCCCCCCCCCCCCCCCCCCCCATTTATTTTTACATCGATTAAATTTGTGAATAATAAATGGGGACCCTTTAAAAAAACAAACAAATAAAGCTTAGGATGTATCACTTCACTTTTGTTTAAGTCTTAAAAAACTTTAGAAATAAAAGACAAGAACCTTTTTCCACTTTGATTTTATTCCTCTTAGCGCAAATCACAAATTGTTAAGGTAACAATGTTGGAACACACGTACAAATTGCGAATTGTGATAGTGCTAAGACCTTTTTCAAGTCAGATACAAATTCCTGTTAAAAATGTAAAAAATCCCTTATAAACATAAATTGCATCACTCCTTCCTAAAAAACAAACCGATAGAAATATCATTCGAAAAGTGAAATGTGATAATATCGGACCTGATAGAAAAATAAACAAATGTTAAAGAATGTCAACAAATCTGATGAAGCGCAATACTTTGAGTTATGTCGCTTATCGCATCCTACAACATCAAACTAAATTAAAAGTCATGCCAGCTTCGATAAAATGCGATATGCGATTTGTGCAGATCGCATTTCGCAAACACTCGAGGTCAAGATACATAATATCAATTCTTATACGATGTGTGATTTGCGATATATCATTTATCGCAAAGCGCTGGAAATGATGCCTAATTAATTCATCCGTTAAAAATATCTCATGATATAAATCTCCTGATTAGACATATATGGAAAAAAAGTAGAAGATTTGATAAATGTTTGATGAGATTTTAACGACATTCAATGGTTTCGAGACTCAAAAAGATTGATATCATTCTATGTCATGTTTCGAATAAAAGTGCCAGGTGTACGATTTATGGTAATTAAAATCTATTTTCTCCTTCTACCTCTGTTCTTCATCTCTACTATGATTTCCTTGTTTTCTTGAATTTGGAAATCACCCAAGAAAGCAATATCAGAAAAAATGGCGAAGAAAGGAAAATCAATTGCCCAAACATCCACCTCCAAGGTCACGGATATGCCTCAAATCTTCTCAGATATTACTTGCATTAAGGATAGTGGAACCACTTCCTGGGAAGAAATGTACAATTTTCTCGAAGGGAAGAAACCAAGGGAATTGAAAAAGGTAGCAATAGATGATGCATCTGACTCATCTGAGCCTTCCTATTTCGAGGCTGCATGTTCCTTTTTACATAGGATAGCCGCAAGACTGGATATTTTACCATATATTGACATGGTTAGATGGGTCATTGACAATGTCAATGTCGTAGACATAACTTTCAAGAACTCAAGACAAGAAGACATGGGTTCATTTACTCCTGAAGGTTTGCACGTTATGTACCATCTGCCACTACCACAAAAGTTTTACGATAAATATTTTCTTGAAACGTTTGTGAAAGAAAATGAAGACCCAATGAATGTAGCAAAAGAATGGAAGGCTGATCGTAGCAAATTTAAGTGGGATAAACTTGGTATGTATCCAATTACACAATTACCAACACCCCACTGTTTTGTAGCAGAAATGATGTGTAGGTTATTTTCCAAGCCTGATACCACAAATTTTTTGTTGAATGGATTCCACTAATAAACGCTGCCGTCAATGCTACCATTATGAATTGGGCTAATATCTTATCCAATAATTTGGCCATGAATATTAGAGAGTACAAACATAATAGGGCCTTTTCTACTAGGACAATCCATTTTTTTTACATGAGTTCATACATTATGGACACCATATGTTTCTGTTCAAATTTTCCTATTATGGGTTGGAAATGGACCAATCAAGACCCTAGTCCTATTCATGTATATCACAAAACCTTGTGGGAATCTGAATTTTGTTCTCATTTTTATAAAATTTTCCAAGGAGTCATGTTGCCTATCCACCAAATCATTTTTGATGAGAGAGCCCCCAGGATTTCTAAAGAGGCCAATGTAGACATTATGCCTATAGCCAGATGGTTTGGAGAAGAAAATTTTACTTATATCAGAGTTTTCAGGAGTCTTGCGTCTCCCCATGTTTTTCCCTATTATATCCCAGACAAACTTTTGGCCAGAGAGATAGAATACCAAACAATAGGAAATGGTATAACCAAGAATCTCAAGGATATGAAGAAATCTATTTGGCTTACATTTCCAGTATAGTGTGATGCCTTTGTTGTTTTTTATATGACTCATGGAGCAAAGGAAATCCCAAATATTACTTCTTTTAATCTCACTATTATGCCAGGAAGATAGTATGACCCCAACAATGTAGTCCAAGATTTTACTACTGCTCTTAAAATTAGACCATTCATGCATGAGAAAGATGATTTTGATGATTTCTTTGAAGGGGAAGAGAAAATTTTAGAGTTATTAAACATGGTTTCCAACAGATTCAGTGTAGCAAATATCAAATATTTCCATGAGTACAGAGATACAATATTGGAAACAGTCCGATTGGATCTGTTGCAAATAGAAGAAATTAGTGAGCCAACTCCTAGTTTCAGCCTAGATGATGATTCAAAAGATATGTCTAAAGATGAGTCCCAGGAGAATTCAGTTTAGGATTCAGAGCATTCCAAAAATGAGTCTCAAGATTCAGATCATTCTAAAAATGAATCTAAAAATAAAGATGAAAGCCCCGATAAAATAATTAAATATGTAATTGAAGGAATTGACACACATGCTAAGAAAAGAATTGATGAAGCTGGATTAGAAAAGGAATCTTCTAAAGAACTTCAGGAAGTACATTCTACACCAAAGCAGACAACAAGATCCCAAGTGGAGCATTAAGAAAAGAATGACAAAAGTTTACTGAAAAACTTTAGGTTGTAGAAATTATATGCATTAAGCATGCATATGTCCAAGATCCACCTGATCTCACACTATTTAACTTTATGCAAGATACTGAATCTATTCCACTTGTTAATCTTTTGTGGACAAAAAATTAATTGCACACACATGTGAAGCATAAACAAAAAATTATCAATCGCACATAACACAGTTTTTAACCGGGAAAGCCTGAAGCTGAAAACCCCAACTATATATTGTGTAACATGGAGATAATATGACAATCTCATACAAGCATACAAAGCTTATCACAAGCTCTCAGTACAGTACAATCGTCATACACTAATCAGGCCTAATATTGCAAATCCATGCATCGATCTATGCCACTTTCTAGCCTGCCTCCATTGTGCAATCTCCGATGAAGAATAGCTCTAAATGAATTAGAATTACTCCATCCTTGGCTGCGCAATCCTCATTGGCATCTCCACTGAGTGTGTGATGCAATAAATGCATCACTATAGTCACAACAGATAGTCTATCTTGCCCTTTCACCTATCTCTCCACTAGTCTCCACTGAAACTGCCATGCACTGTAGTTAACTGCTGTATTGTTCAGTTGATTAATGAGTTATTATTTGTGAATTAATTAACTAATTAATTCACTCCACTCTCACTAGTGTATCAATCGGTTAGACTAGATACAACTAGCTCAACTGAGTCTAACTGAGTTAAACTAAATACAACTCCATAACTACTTCTTCCAACTGTGTCATGACTCTGCCACTTGAGTTCTAACTAAGTCCTCCATGCAATAGCTCCAGTAAACCCTTAGGAATAGCGTAATTCCTTCTGTCAGCTGCTGTGCCACTTCTGTGCACTGAACTGAAGTGCTCCAAGAGAATAAGTTGTTGTTTAGAGTCTGATTATTATTAAGAGCTAATAATAATCGACATGCATCTATTTTTAGATTGACGATCTATAAATAGACTTCGCCCAATATTCTAAAAATAGAATTTCATCTACTTTTCCAACTTGATCAACCATCCACAAATAGCATCCTGCAACTTCTGAAATATGATCGACATGTCTAAAAATAGACTTGCGCCAAAAATAGCCTGCGGGCCCACTTAGTGAAGGCGACTCTTTTCACTAAGCTCATCATCTTGTTGAATCTCAACACTCCCTCTCAACAAGATAGGGATTATCCTTCACCTTGATCCTGCCTCTATGGTATTCGAATTTTCTCCAGTGCCTTTGTCAGAATATCTGCATCTTGATCCTCCGTAGGAATGTATTAAAGCAACATGATCTTCCGCTGCACACAATCTCTGATATGATGATACCAGATATCAATATGTTTAGATCTATCATGAAACACAGGATTAACCGAGAGTATAATGAAACTCTGATTATCACAATGAATCATCGTGGGATCTAAATGTGAACCGAACAAACCAACCAGAATCTTCCTCATGCAGATAGCCTCACATGCAGCTAAACTTGCTGCCATGTATTTTGCTTCCGCTGAACTGAGTGCCACAGATCTTTGTTTCCTGCTGTACCAAGAAACTGCCATAGATTCGATACTGAAAATCCCTCCTGATGTGCTCTTTATGTTTGTTGGGCTTCCTGCCCAATCTGCATCCGTGAAGCCATGCAACTTCACCTCATCCGTCTGTCTGTACCATAAACCATAGTCAGATGTGCCCTTGAGATATCTCAGGACATGCTTGCCCGCCTTCCAAAAGAGCTTGGTAGGCTTAACCAATGCTTGTGAAAGCTGGTTCAACACATAGCATATGTCCGGTCTTGTATTGACTAAATACATGAGTGAACCCACCAACTGTCGATAAACAATGTCATCCACTACCTCTGCCGATGTAGCATCCTCTTTCTTCTGATTTCTTGGAAGAGGAGTGTCAATAGGATTGCAGCCTTGCATGTGAAACTTCTCCAGTATCTCTCGGGCATACTTGCCTTGAGACACAAACAGTTCACCTTCCCGCTGCCATATCCAAGGAAATAATGAAGGAGGCCCAAATCCTTCATCTCAAAATCCTTTGCAAGATCTACCTTGCATGAGTGTATCAATTGCTCATCACCTGTTAGTATCAAATCATCAACATAAAGTACAATGATCAAAAGCTTACCCTCAACCACAATCTAGTACAGGTTTGCATTCGCCTCACTCTTGGTGAAGCCAAGTCCAGTGAAATAATTATCGATCTGAGTGTACCAAGCACAGGGTGCTTGTTTCAGCCCATACAGTGCTCTTTTGAGCCTGCACACATGCGACTCGCTGCTAAAGATCTAAAATCCTTCAAGCTGCTCAATGTACACCTCTTCCTCAATGATCCCATTAAGGAACACAGTCTTCACATCCATCTGATGAATGTGCCAACCCATCTGCGCTGATAGAGCAAGGATGGTCTGTATGGAAGAATATCGTGCGATAGGTGCAAAGGTTTCTTCATAGTCAATCCCCTCAATCTGTGAGAAGCCCTGGGCAAAAAATATTGCCTTATACTTGTCGACGCTCCCATCAATAGCATGCTTTACCTTCTAGATCCATATTTATCCTACAACTGATTTTCCCACCGGCCTTGGAACAATCTCCCAAACATTGTTTCTGACAATGGAGTCATACTCCTCCACAACGACATCTACCCATGTGGGCTCCTGTGCTGCTTCTTCAAAATAAGATGGCTCTGTCACAATACACTTGCTCATAAGAGCCATGTATCCAATATATCGGTCAGGTGACTGTCTCTGACTGGGTTGTGATGTAGGAACTCCTACATTCTGTGCCGCATCCACCTTCAGTCTCTCAGCTTCTGTGGTATACTTCCTACCTTGTCTGATGTTTCGTTTTGCATGAGTGGACTCTTCCACTCCATGAATCTCCTCTTGTGGCTGATCCACATCCATAGGCTCATATTTGGGAACAATAAGTTCCTCCTTTGCATGCAAGTGTAGCTCCCTCTCAAGCGACAACTTCATGGCTTTCACCTCATGAATTTTATATCCCATTGCATAACAATCATCCGACTGTTTGGAAAATACACACGATAGTTATGGGGTGTTTATTTGTACCCCACAAATTTCCCAACTTCTTCCTGGCATCCTTCGTCACATGAATGTAAACAGGTGAGCCAAAAATATTCAAATGAGAAATATCAGACTTCTTACCAGTAAAAGCTTCCTCGGGTGTACTCATGCCAAGTACTCTACGAGGACAACAGTTTTGCACATAAACCGCAGTGTTACATGCTTCTACCCACAAGTGCATCGGTAGGCGCTAGTCATGCAACATCGCTCGTGCAACACCCACGATCGTTCTGTTCTTTCTCTCCGCGACCCCATTCTGCTGTGGGTTATGAGGCGCTATGAGTTCTCTTCAAATTCCTTCTTTGCTACATAAGTCTTTGAATTCACCAGAGATGTATTCACCACCATTATCGCTCCTTAGAGATTTCACTTGCTTCCCGACTCCTTCTCCACCAATGCCTTGAACTCACAGAACTTTGAGAACATTTCACTCTTCTTTTGCATGAATAAGATCCAGCATCTATGAGAAAATTCATCAAAAAATATCACATAATACCTGTGTTTCGCTGTTGAAGCAACTGAGAATGGTCCACACATGTCTGTGTGAATTCTCTCCAGGATCACCGAAGCACGGTTCTCCTTCTCATGAAAGGTGGTCTTCACAAACTTACCCATTATACATCCTTTGCAATGATTTGACTGCGCAAGAATACCCTTCGGAAGTCCAGTAGAAATTTGCTGCAAAATTTTCAAAGCGCCATGGTGAAGATGGCCAAATCTCCTGTGCCATAATTCGCCCTCATCGCGGCTCACCACTTCTTCTGCTTTGCCTACCATTGCAGCGCAGCCATCTACCTCCATCTTGTAGAGATTCTTAATTCGAACCCCTATCTTCTTGGTTTGACCCATTGTTTTATGTCAAAGGAAAGATTTTCCCTCACTAAAAACAACATCATAACCCCTGTCTTCCAGCATTGCGACAGAGACCAAGTTCTTCTTCAGACCTGGAACATGCATGACATTCTTCAACAAGAATAGATTACCAGACTCCCTCTCAAAGGTAACGGTCCCAATGCCAATCGCAGTGTACCGACCATCATCGCCCATCTCTATATGCATCTGAAGGTCCTTCTTCTCCAAGCCACTAAACAACTCTTTGTCTCCCGTCATATGGAAAGATGCACCACTGTCAAGATACCACACCGATCCCATGCAGCTTGAAACCAACATGCGATCAAGGAAAAATCCAGCTCAAATTGCGAGGCTAAGGCCTCTCCAGCTGCAGATCCAGCAACCTACTTATTCTTCTTCTTTTGTGGACAGTTAGTGGCGAAATTTCCATGCTCGTGACAGTGAAAACACTTCACTTTGGACAAATCCTGCTTCTTGCCTTTAGCACCGGATTTTGAAAGATTTTTCTTTCCCTTCCCTTTCCTTGCTTTGGAAACCAAAGTGCAATTCTCTTCATCTTCATTCTTCGATGAAGATCCATCCCTGGTACCCTACCTTATCTCCTCCTGCACAAGATCCGACCAAAGTCGCTCCCATCCAAATAGTTTCTCTCATCCATTGACAGAGTCTTCATAGCTATGCCAACTCTTCGGAAGCCCAAGGAGAGCCAAGATCATCAAGTTTTATTCATCAATAGTAACCCCCACACTTCCCAGTTCATCCTTGCAGTGGACAAACTTTGTGAGGTATTTTGGAATACTGTCGCCTTTCTCCATTTTTATTTTTCTGAGCTTGTATTTAAGCGCCAACTTCCTCTGGTCACTTCTGATTTGGAACAAGTCTGTCAAAGCCTTCCATATTAAGAATGGAGTGGCTTTCCCATGAAGGCTGGACATAATGTGGTCTTTCACACCTTTCAACAGAATCCTCCTCGTCTTTGCAGTCTTCTTTTGCCATGCATCAAGTAATGCATCATCACTAGATGCCAGCTTAGGAACATTGCTATCGATGAAATCCTTCAGCCTATTATCCTCCAACACCGCCTCCATCCTGTCCTTCCAGGCTATGTAATTTGAGCTCCCATCAAGGGCATACTCCAATCTCAATCCGTTAAAATACATTTCAATGTATACTCGATTTCTGCACCAAGAATCTTCTGTAGCAAATTCGAATTGTCCACTAGCACAAACTCACTTCACAATTGCAATCTTCAATCTACAATGCTATGATACCATGCAGAAATCATATGCACTAAGCATGCATATGTCCAAGATCCACTTGATCTCACACTATTGCTGTGGAATCTGGATATTCTTGCCTTGTTAATCTTTGGGAAAAAAATAATTGCACACACATGTGAAGCATAAACAAAAAATTATCAATCACATAACATAGTTTTTAACTTGGGGAAAGCCTAAGTGAAAACCCATAATATATATTGTGTAACATGGAGATCATGTGACTTCAATCTCATACAAGCATACAAAGCTTATCACAAGCTCAAATTAGGTACAATGATATTACCATTAATGGGCCTAATCTTGCAAATCCATGCCTTGATCTATGCCACTGTGCTTTTATGTAACAATCAAATTGAAGAATAGCTGCGATGAATTGAATTACTCCATCCTTGGCTGTGATCCTCATTGGCATCTCATTGATCATGGTGTATTAATTACATCACTATAGCCACAACGGATAACAGTCTAATAACATTCTTTGGAGTGAAATAGGTGACCCAGGACCTAAGCTAGACTCTGGCAAAAAAACAATTTTGAAAAAACACCCCAAAAACAAAAAGTGTGTATTCCAGAACGCACTTTGTTTTTTTTGAAGGTCAAATTTCAACATTTATAAAATTATGGTAAAAACAAAATTTTTTCTTGAAAAAAGGATTGAAAAAACACCCTCAAAACAAAACCAGTTGATGCTGGAATAACAAAAAAAAAATTGTGTCATATTTTTGACATTTTTAAAAATAGAAATAACATTTTTTAATTTTTAAAATTCAAACATTAAAAAAAAACCTAAAATAAAACAAAATAAAAAAATTAAAAAAATAAAAACATTTTAAAGCTTAAAATTTAAAAATATATAGGAATAAAAAAATGAAAATAAAAATTTTAATTCAAACATTAAAAAAAAACCTAAAATTTAGGAAGAAAAATAAAAAAATAAAAAAATTAAAGATTAAAATTTCAAAATATATAGAAATAAAAAAATAAAAATAAAAACAAAATAAAAATATTAAATTAAAAAAAAAAAATGAGTTAAAAAAAGAAAGAAATTATAAAAAATAAAATATAGAAATTAAATTTAAAAAAGAAAAAGAAAATGTTTATTACATTTACAAAAAAATTAATTAATTTTAAAATAAAAAATTACATTTAAACAAATATATTAAATTTTAATAAACTTAAAACTTTAAAATAAAAATTTAAAAAAAATACATTATTTAAATTAAAAGTAAAAAAATGAAAAATTAATTAAAAATAAAAAATGAAAAATAAAATACAATAAAAATATTAAATTTAAAAAAATATATATTAAAAAAACAAATAAATTTTAAAAAATAAATTAAATCTTATAGTCTTTAATTATTAAAATAAAATAAAAATATATAAATTCTAACTTTAAATATTATTTATCTATTTTTAACATGTAATTTATTTGATAATAAAAAAAATCAAATGATTTAGTATTATTCTAAAAAATATATAAATAGAAAACATTTATTTATTTTTTCTCTTTAAAATAATCATAAATAATTAAAAATTCTTATTATAAACTTTAATTATTAGAATAAATATTTATTAAAATAAATTTATATAATTAAAATTCTATTTATAAACTTTAATTATTTTAAAACAAATTAATTTTCATTATTTGAGTCAAACTAGCCGTTATTTTACAAATGGCTAGTAAGAGCTTTACTTTCTATTTAAAGGGGTTTCTTGATCAGATTTTCCATCTTGTCCCGATGATGAACTACACTGGCCGGTTCGAAACGCGTCGACCTAATCTATTTTGATGTGATTTTCTCCGAAAGATTTTAGTCACAATCTATGGATCACAAAAGCAAAATTCCTAATAATTAAATAATATTTAATGTTTGAATTTATATATTTATTTTATTTTTAATAATTAAATGCTATGAGATTCAAAACTCATCAAACAGTTAACTATCTGATTAAAAAATAAATAAATAAATAGAAATAAAATAGAATGAGGATAAAATTAAAATTAAAATTAAAATAGATAAATAAAATTTTTAATTAAAAAATAAAAATAAAAAATAAAAAATAAAAATAAAATTTTAATTAAAAATAAAAATAAAATAAATAAATAAATAGAGATTAAATAAAATAAAGATAAAATTAAAAATAAAAATAAAGTAGATAAATAAAATAATAATAATAATAATAATAATAATAATAATAATAATAAATAAATAAATAAATAAATAAAAATAAAATAATAAAATAAATAAAATTAAATACATTAAAATTTAATAAAAGGATTTTAGGAATGAAGCGCAGGAATCTAGCATCTGCTAATCATCTAACTATCATCTTTGTTGATCAGATTTTCCATCTTGCCCTGATGATGAATTACACTGGCTGGTTCGAAACGTGTCGACCTAATCTATTTTGATGTGATTTTCTCCGAAAGATTTTAGTCACAATCTATGGATCACAGAAGCAAAATTCTTAATAAAATAAATTAAATTTAAATTATAAAAAATAATATATATATATATATATATATATGATTTTATAAAATCTAAAAAAAAAATGTTAATATTAAAATAACAATTAAATTTAAAAAAGAAAAATATTAAATTTTAATAAATAAATGAATAAACAAATAAATTTTGAAATAAAAAATAAATTTTAAATATAAAGAAAAAAAAAACATTGTTAAAATAAAAAGTTAAAAAACTTTAAAAATCAATTAAAATTGAAAAATTGAAAAAAATAAATTAAAAAAATATATTAAATAAAAAATAAAATAAAAAACAAATTAATTTGAAAATATTAAGTTTAATTAAAAAAAAAATCTAATTTTAAATACATAATTTTAATTGAAATAAAAAAAAATATAAAAATTTTCTGTAATTAAAAAAAAATAATAAATTAAAAAAAAAATATTAAATTCAAATAAATTATAAAAAAATACAAAATTTATTAAATTTTAAAAAATTAAATGAAAAAACAAAACATAAATTTAATAATAAAAAAAAAATGAAAAAATTAAAAAAAAAATCAATTAAATAAAAAGTAAAAAATACAAAATACAATAAAAATTATTAACAAAATTTAGAAAAAAATAAAAATAAATAAATAAATAAAACAAATTAAATTTCAAATAAAAAAAAAAAAAAGAATTAAAAATTAAAAAAAATTAAAAAAAAAAAAAAGAATTTTTTGACCGTGGTGGCACCGCCAATCGGCCTCCTGCCTAGGTGGCGGTGGAGGCCGGCATACAACCCCCCACCCGCCCAGCGGCCGGCCTCTGCCGCCACCTGGGCGGGAGACCGATTTCAGGAATCGCCCTCTCGTGGCGGGAGGTTGATTCCGAGAATCACCCTCCGCGGCAGGAGCGCGAATCGGCCTCCCGAGGTAAGCGGGCGGTCCGAATCGGCCTCCGCGCGCCGGGCCGATCCTAGGTTCGACTATCACTTTGAAGGTGGCCCCGGTGGGCAGCTCTGGTGGCAAAGGCTGTATAGCCTCTGCCTTGGTGTTGGCCTGTATATGAGCGGGCCAGATTGACGAGTGCCACCACGATCAAAATATATATATATATATATATATATATATATATATATATTTTTTTTTTTTTGAAATATTTATTTTATTTCTTTATTTTTATTTTTTTCCCAAATTCAAATTTGTTTGTTTTATTACACACATTTTTATTTTTTAAATTTAATATTTTATATTAATTATTTTTTAAAATTTAAAATTTATTCATTAAATTTATTAAATTTTAATTTAATTTAATTTTTTTTTTTTTAAAATCTTTTAGTTTATTTGGTTTTTCATTTTTAAAATTTATAAATTGTTTCATTTAAAAAAAAAACAGTAAATTTATGGATATTTGTTTTTTAATTATTTGCACGTGGTTTTTTTCATTTTTTTGTTTTTTAATGATAGTTTTATTTTATTTTATTTTTATTTTTATTTTTATTTTTATTTAATAATTTTGTTTTTTTGTTAATTTTAAAATTTGTATTTTTTTTCTTATTATTATTATTATTTTTAATTTAAAATTTAAAATTTAATTTTTCTTTTTTGTATTTTATTTTTGTAATTTAAATTATTTTTAAATTTTCTATTTAATTTTTTTTTTAATTATATGGTTTTTTTTAATAACTTAGAAAAAAATGTTTTTGATGTTTTTATTTTTTTGTTAATTTTTGTTTTTTTCTTCTTTAAATTATGTGCTTTTTTTTTTTTTTTTTCAAATTTTGTCATTTTTTTATATAATTTTTGAATATTTTTGTTTTTTTTGGTTTTATTTATTTATTTTTGTTTAAATTTTTTATTTTTATGAGTTAATTTTGTTTTTTTTTACATTTTTATTGTTTTTATATATATATTTTTATCTAAGTTTTGTGTTTTATTACCAACATGAAAATCACCACTCTAAAAAAAAAGGTTGATGCTGCATCAATACGTTTCAAAATTAGCATGAAAATCACCGCTCTAAAAAAAAAAAGTTGATGTTGCATCAATACGTTTCAAAATTAGCATGAAAATCACTAACATTTTAAAGCAAATATTCATACTTCATAAATAAAAATATTAGAGTGTCAAAAATGTGCACAAAAAAAAGGGGGTGATTCTGCATCACCACTTTTCAAAATCGGGTGCTTTTTATGCTACCAAAAAAAAGTAGGTAACGGTCACAATTCACCTATTTCATCGACAACAGTGTTTCTATCTTGCCCTTTTGCCTATTTCTATGGTCTCCTTTGAAGCGCCGCCTGCTTTGTAGTTAGCTGTCTTTGTATTCTTGAGTTGATTAATGAGTTGTTATTTATGAATTAATTAACTAATTAATTCACTCCACTCTCACTAGTGTATCAATCAGTTAGACTAGATACAACTAGCTCAACTGAGTCTAACTGAGTTAAACTGAATACAACTCCATAACTACTTCTTCCAACTGTGTCATAACTATTGCCACTTGAGTTCTAGCTGAGTCCTCCATGCATTAGCTCCAGTAAACCCTTAGGAATAGCGTAATTCCTTCTGTCAGCTGATGTGCCACATCTGTGCACTGAACTGAAGTGCTCCAAGAGAATAAGTTGTTGTTTAGAGTCTGATTATTATTAAGAGCTAATAATAATCGACATGCATCTATTTTTAGATTGATGATCTATAAATAGACTTCGCCCAATATTATAAAAATAGAATTTCATCTATTTTTCCAACTTGATCAACTATCTACAAATAGCATCCTGCAACTTCTGAAATATGATCATCATGTCTAAAAATAGACATAGTCTAAAAATAGACTTGCGCCAAAAATAGCCTACAAGCCCACTTAGTGAAGGCGACTCTTTTCACTAAGCTCATCATCTTGTTGAATCTCAACATAGGTACCACCTAATCCTAATATTGAAGGACCATCAAGCTTTCATACTCTTGAAAAAATTCAGAAGCTACCAAAAACATAAATAACACTTTGACAAACTCCAAGTGTTCAAGATCAAGAAATCATCCAGGCCTTCCCTACTGAAGAAATTGTTTTGAATTTTGAAGAGATACCTCCATTGAATATTTTCTACAGTCCAATTCATAAAGTTGTAGTGAAGAAGAGAAAAAGAAGAATAATTGATACACCAATTACATCCCTTAGTAATGAGTCATTAGATGTTGTTTGGAAAGACACTATTGTCAATCCAACTAAATATATTACTAAACTTTCATAGTTTGTAGCAACATATGCAAATTCTACAATTGATAAAGCAACAAAAGTTTCACTTCTGCTTATACAAAGAGAAGAAAGAGTCCAAGTGCTAGAAAAACAACTAGAACAGGAGAAACACAATGCCAATAAGCAAGTTGAAATAAAAATGGCACAGTTCCAGAAATAATTTGAAAGGTTGAAATTGCAACATCAAGTACACATCTTTTAAAAATATGCAGAGATAGAAGCAGAAATGGACAAGCTCAAGATTCAACCTCAAATAGAACAATTCATTAAAGAAGCATTAGAATGGAATTCGCAGTTGAAACAACAGCAAGAGAATTTCTGCCAACAAATCTCTGCTACTAACTCATATTGTGAAATAAGCAACATATTGACTCAATAGGTGGAAAACAGAAAGTTGGAATGTGGAAGGATTGATAAGAAAATTTCTGAATTTATTTCTTGGAAGAAGGTTGATCTCCCAAAGATTGAAAAATCTCATAAGGATATTCTATTCAAAGATTGGGAGATGCAATTAAAACAAGCAGAGAAAGTGGCATCAAAGGTAGCCCACACAACAAGCAAAAAAACTGAGTATGTCAATGAACATCTTCAGAATACCAAACTTATTGAAGAATGTATAACTGAAACAATTCCAAAAGTCAAGCTATTAGAGAAGAAGTGGAAGGAAAGCTATGAGAAACAGGAAGAATCAATTAAGCAGATAACTAAATTGGATCAAGAAAATTACTGGAATTTCTTGATTGGACCGCATAACCAGTCCATGACTCTGTGCTCTTTAACTAATTCCACGAGAAAGGCATTGCCAACACTTTCAAATGTCATATTCAAAGGAAAAATGAGATCCAGAATCACTCAGCCGACTCAACTGAAACTAATGATGGATATTTGCTAGCTCAAAGACCAAGTGACAAAAATAAATCAGCCCAACTAAGTAGTCTTGTCATTTTTATTTTCTATATTTTAGTTTAGTTTACTTATTATGAGGAAGGTTGTTTGAAACCTCCTCAACTTTTTGTGTAATAATCTATTTTTGACTTATTTATTTTAGTATTTAAACCTCTCTCATGCATTTAGAGAGGGGTCCAGAATTTTGTCAAAAAACAATTTGGAAAAGCTTGCACTTTTGTACTTTTGTGAATGCTTTTGATAAAATATATGGAACAAGATCTACTTTTTTGAAAATTGGAGTATGATTTACTGAAATTGCACTTTTGTACTCTTAAAGTGTATTTGGATTGAGAAGAAGCATGTCAATATTGTGGATTTCATGAGTAGAACTTATCAGATATGGTACTATTACCTTTATGATTAATTCTTGATTATGAGTTTACAGTAATTTATCTTTATATTGTGATATGTATGCAATTTGATTTACATTTTATCATTCATGCACTTTTGTACAATGTTTCAATTGTAATTCCTTACCAAATACATAAAGCAATCGATATATGCGATATATTTTACATAATTATTTTGACTAACTATTTAGTAAAAATAATTATCTCACATAATTTTCATCTCTTTTAGTAATTTAATGATCTTTATTACCTTTTAATGTAAGATATATTTTTAGATCACATTAATGGTAATTCTTCCCATGCATAGTTTAAGTTAAATAATTAGATTAAATAGATGCATGTGTTTGTTACTTAGATAGATTATTTCCAATAGTTTAAATTCATTCTTCATTTCACCTTGTATCAAACCCATCATCATCATATCAATTTATTTGTTGGGAAGCTGGTCCCATTATCCCCAGCTAGAGCCACTATACCAAACGGAAAAGGAGCTCCTTTAAGGTCCGAACTGGGTGGTTATCCCCCATGTTGTTGCAATGGAATTATGGGGCTTCAACATTTTGGTGCTAGAAGGAGGGCTAATTGTGAATGGAAAGGAAAACCAATAAAAAATCTAGAAGCCATCCTAATAGTCGTTCTCCCTCTATATCCCCTCCAACTTCTGGATCCCCATCCAGAATTACTATTTTAATATCAAAAGTTGAACAATCTTCTCCAAAATCTCTTAGTACAACTTGATAGAACCAAAGTTGAAGTCCTAGGGGAAATAAATTCAGTCAATATCCCACTTTCTTCAAATCCTAAGGTTAGTCAAATTATTGATATTTTAGTAGTTGATATTCCAGAATTCTATGGCCTAATTTTGAGTAGAGATTGGTCTGAAAAACTCCATGGATATTTTTCTACAGATTGGTCTCACATGTGGTTACCTTATAATGGGAAACCAAATAAAATTCGAGTTGAGCGTGAAAAACACGTGAAACATATAGTAACTGAATTTGAAGGTGACAATGAGCTAGTAGAATTCAACAACAATATTATTGGCAATTACACAATTGAAACATTTTTAGGGAATTTTAACACTTAAAAATATCCCTTCTTGAAAAATGTTGTCATTTCACAAATTGAAAACTTCTCACAAACAGATCTTTCCAAATGAAAATTTTTGTAAATAAAACAATAGTCAAAACTCTGTTTTGGACTTTGTACTTTGATGGTTCCAAATCTAACGATGGTGCAGCAGTTGGTTGTATTCTAGTTAGCCCAGAAGGAGAGAAAATCATGCTATCTAGCATATTACAATTCGAGTGTACAAATATACTACAGAATACGAAGCATTGATACAAGGATTGTATAAAGCAATTAGTCTTGATGTGAAATATTTGTGGGTATTTGGAGACTCAGAATCAGTATTAAACAGGTAAGAAACACTATCCACTGCCTTTCTGGACATCTTAAACACTATCAAACATTAGTTCAGGATCTCACTAATCATTTTTTGGCATTTAATATTTCCCCTATTCCCAGATTACAAAATGCTAGTGTTGTTCTACTAGCTAATGTTGCATCAAAACTCATACCATCTGAATATTTTAGTCCTGGAAGATTCTCCATTGAATTGATTTTTAGACCATCCATTCCTGACAATGTCACAAATTGGCAGGTCTTCAAAGATGATTATGATATTGTCGATTTCTTGACATCATAACTAATGCTAAAATTCAAAGTTCAACTTTGAACTCTGAATTAGTAAATCTCAGTACTGATGACAAGCCACATAACATCAATCTAGGTCTTGGTTTACCTCCTCATGAAAGATCATCATTCACTCATTTGTTGAAGAAATACAAAGGAATATTTGCCTGGGATGACACTGATCTCAAAAATTACGATACCTCTGTTATACAACACACCATACCCATGATCTAAAATGATAAACCAGTACAACAAAAACTAAGGAAAATCCACCCGAACCTTGAAAGTCAGATAATATCTAAATCAAACAAACTTCTTAAGGCTAAGATCATCTTTCCTGTTAGACATTCAAAATGTGTTTCCAATCTAGTGCCTGTTAGAAAGAAGAATGGTGATATTCACATATGCATAGATTTTAGAAATCTAAACAAAGCTTGTCTGAAGGATAACTTCCCACTGCCAACCATGGAACAAGTATTGTTGAAGTTTGCAACAAGAAACAGTGAAATTGGCATCCGTAAACAACATTCAGCACCCACGCCTAGTGCATTAAGCACCTACACTAGGGTGGGGCCCACAAAGTTATTTTGGTGCATGTCTATTCTGGTTATCCCTTAATTAATATGGACAATAAACGATAACCTATTCTCAATGATAACTTGTAATAGTTAACTAAGTGTGATAAACTCAGTTAGCTAGTGGATTTAGAGTTAGAGGTAGTTGGTGAGGCATGCAAAGTAATTCTAGTTGTAACAGAGTTCGAAGTGTAGTGGTACATTAGTTAATGCATGTTGTAATCAATTTAACTCAGTTAAGTGAGTTAAAGGCAGTTGTGCTAGTTGTAACTGTTTGATACACTAGCGAGAGATCAAGTGAATTAAATATTAATTAATTCATATTCAGTTATCTCACATGCAACTGAGGATTTACTATTATTAGTTTCATGCATGTCAGTTCTAGTGGAGACCGAGTTGAGATCTAGGTGAAAGGGAAGTGTGACTATCAGTTGTGATATTAGTAGGCTACCCAGGTGTAGTTAAAACACCACAGGATGCCCATGATACTCAGCGCAGTGTAGGAAGGCTGAAATTCCTTGTGAATATGGATTTCATTCCTGATGAATTGCGTAAGCAAGGCAGGCTGCCTAGAGGCTGAGAATTGGCTATGTGTTGGTCAGTTTTGCATATAATAGTGTGAGATAATTAGCTGAGTACTGGAGGGCTCTTGTGAGAAGATTTTTGTATGTAATTTTTTCATGATCCATGCTTAATATAAAATAGAAGATAGTGGGGTTTTTAGTTGTAAGCTTTCCCCGGGAAATTATCTGTGTTGTGTGTGATTGATATTTCTTCATGTTCATGTGATTAGCGATTGTGTTTTTAATTCCGCAAAAAAATTGTAGAAGCATTTCAGTATTTAACTTTAGTACATTGTTAGATCAGGTGAATCTAAGATATACATGCATGTTTTATAATTTCTACATGGTATTAGAGCTATGTCATAAATTTTCTACATGGTATAAGAGAAGGAATTATTTTGGTGCATGAGTTTGCAGAGAATATATGAAAATTTTGATGCAATATTTTAAAAAAAGAATAACATATTTGGATTCCTTGTGAAAAAATACCCAAATTGAAAAAAAAAATTGGTCGAATCAGAGCTTGGATGAGGGAGATATCGTTGATTTAATATCAGCTCTTTTGTTAGAAAATTTTGCGATGGCAGGAAAATTACAATGTGTGTGAGTCAGAAAAGGAAATGTATTCCTTAAACACATAGCCATGGGAAAAACCAAGAAGATTGAGATTCATGTGAAGAATATCTATATACTTGACGTAGATGCGGTTTCTACAGAGCTTCCAGCCATTGGGAAGTGTGAGAAAGCCATGTAATTGACCTTTGAGAGGGGGATGGATTTGAATGCAGGTGAGAATGAATCTTAAGATGTGGAGCAGCCACATGTGGAGGATCATGGAGTGGGAGAAACCACTCATGCAGAGAAATTTCGAGCTAGATGGGCAGAGGGAGTGCATACAACTATACCACCAGGTGAGAGGTGGGGCGACATGCATGATTAATCCCAAGAAGAAATTTGGACAGGATCCTAGAGATGGTGGGTCTCATGGATCGAACTTGGCTACGAGGATCCCACATAGAAGCAGTAGCAGGATCAGTTAGATTGATGCAGTCAGATGTTAGGAGGACATGAAATCAAAGTGACAATGTCGGATACTGGAGCGCAGATCAGAGTTGGCAGCAAGCGCAAAGTGCATGGATGTAGATGTCAACATCACAGAGGATCTAGTAGACATGTACAGTAGCTAGTAGCAGTCAGAAGACTTTGATGACAAATGCATTATAATTATTCAGTTGTTTGGATGCTATTCAGTTTTGGAAGTTTTGCATGCAAATGTTGCATGTGCGAGAAACACTAGAGAAATGTTGCATGCAAGGTTGCATGTCGCATGCATGGAGTTTCATGTTGCATGCATGAGGTTGCATGTCACATGCATGAGTTGCATATCGTGTGCAAGGACATTCCTTTCTTGTTGAGAGAGAGTGTTGAAGTTTGCAACAAGAAATAGTGAAATTGGCATCTGGAAACAACATTCAGCACCCACGCCTAATGCATTAAGTACATAGTGGATTAAGAACCTACACTAGGGTGGGGCCCACAGGGTTATTTTGGTGCATGCCTATTTTGGTTATCCCTTAATTAATATGGAAAATAAACTGTAATCTATTCTCAATGATAACTTGTAATAGTTAACTGAGTGTAAACTCAATTAGCTAGTGGATTTTGAGTTAGAGGCAGTTGGTGAGGCATGTAGAGTAATTCTAGTTGTAACAGAGTTCAAAGTGTAGTGGTGCATTAGTTAATGCATGTTGTAATCGGTTTAACTCAGTTAAGTGAGTTAAATTCAGTTGTGTTAGTTGTAGATTTTTGATACACTAGTGAGAGATCAAGTGAATTAAATATTAATTAATTCACAATCAGTGATCTCACATGCAACTGATGATTTACTATTATTAGCTACATGCATGTCAATTCCAGTGGAGACCCAGTTGAGATCTAGGTGAAAGGGAAGTGTGACTATTAGTTTTGATATTAGCAGGCTACCTTGGTGTAGTTAAAACACCACAGGATGCCCATGATACTTAGCGCAGTGTAGGAAGGCTATAATTCCTTGTGAATAAGGATTGCATTCCTCATGAATTGTCTAAGCAAGGCAGGCTGTATGGAGGCTAAGAATTGGCAATGTGTTGGTCAGTTTTTCATATGATAGTGTGAGACAATTAGCTGAGTACTGGAGGGCTCTTGCGAGAAGAGTTTTGTATGTAATTGTTTCATGATCCATGCCTAAAATAGAATATAATCTAGTGGGGTTTTTAGCTGTAAGATTTCCCTGGGAAATTATATGTGTTGTGTGTGATTGATCTTTCTTCATGTTCACATGATTAGCGATTGTGTTTTTAATTCCACAAAATATTTGTAGAAGCGATTCAGTATTTAACTTTAGCGCATTGTTAGATCGGGTGAATCCAAGATATACATGCATGCTGTATAATTTCTATGTGGTTTCAGAGTTGTGTTATAATTTCTACATGGTATCAGAGCTGTGTTATAAATTTTCTACATGGTATGAGAGCAGGAATTATTTGGGTGCACCAATTTTCAGAGAGTATATGAAAAATATGATGCAAAATTTTCAAAAACAAATAACATATTTGGATTCCTTGCAAAAAAATACCCAAATTGGAAAAAAAATTGGTCGAATCGGAGCTTGGATGAGGGAGATATCATCGATTTAAAATCAGCTCTTTTGTTAGAAAATTTTGTGATGGTGGGAAAATTATACTGTGTGTGAGTCAGAAAAGGAAAGGTGTTCCTTAAACACATAGCCATGGGATAAGCCAAGAAGATTGGGATTTGTGTGAATAATATCTATATACTTGATGTAGATGTGATTTCTATAGAGCTTCCAACCATTGGGAAGTGTGAGAAAGCCATGCAATTAACCCTTGAGAGGGAGCTGTATTTGCATGCAAGTGAGAATGAATCTCAAGATGTGGAGCAGCCACATGCAGAGGATCATGGAGTGGGAGCAACCACTCATGCAGAGAAATTTCGAGCCAGATGGGCAGATGGAGTGCATGCAGCTATACCCCAGGTGAGAGGTGGGGCGATGTGCATGATTAATCCCAAGAAGAAATTTGGGCAGGATCCTAGAGATGGTGGGTCTCATGGATCGAACTTGGCTACGAGGAGCCCAAAAAGAAGCAGTAGAAGGATCAATTATATTGATGCAGTTAGATGTCAGGAGGACATGAAATCAAAGTGACATTGTCGGATACTGGAGTGCAGATCAGAGTTGGCAACAAGTGCAGAGTGCATGGATGCAGATGTTAAAAACGTAGAGGATCTGGTAGAAATGTGTAGTAGCTATCAACATTGAAAATAATTTGATGATAGATGCATTATACTGATTTAGTTGTTTGGAGGCTATTCAGTTTCAGAAGTGTTACATGCAAAGGTTGCATGCGTGAGAAAAACTAGAGAAATGTTGCATGCAAGGGTTGCATGTCACATGCATGGAGTTGCATTTCACATGCATGAGGTTGCATGTCACATGCATGAGTTTCATGTCGCATGCAAGGACATTACTTTCTTGTTGAGAGGGAGTGTTGAAGTTTGCAACAAGAAACAATGAAATTGGCATCCGAAAATAACATTCAGCACCCACGCCTAGTGCATTAAGCACCTACACTAGGGTGGGGACCACAGGGTTATTTTGGTGCATGTCTATTTTGGTTATCCCTTAATTAAGATGGACAATAAACTATAATCTATTCTCAATGATAACTTGTAATAGTTAACTAAGTGTGATAAACTTATTTAGCTAGTGGATTTTGAGTTAGAGGTAGTTGGTGAGGCATGTAGAGCAATTCTAGTTGTAACAGAGTTCAAAGTGTAGTGGTGCATTAGTTAATGCATGTTGTAATCAGTTTAACTAAGTTAAGTGAGTTAAAGTCAGTTGTGCTAGTTGTAAATGTTTGATACACTAGTGAGAGATCAAGTGAAATAAATATTAATTAATTCACAATCAGTGATCTCACATGCAATTGAGGATTTACTATTATTAGTTGCATGCATGTCAATTCCAGTGGAGTCCCAGTTGAGATATAGGTGAAAGGGAAGTGTGACTATCAATTGTGATATTAGAAGGCTTCCTAGGTGTAGTTAAAACACCACGAGATTCCCATGATACTCAACGTAGTGTAGGAAGGCTGGAAATCCTTGTGAATAAGGATTGCATTCCTGATGAATTTCATAAGCAAGGCAGGCTATCTGGAGGCTGATAATTGGCTATGTGTTGGTCAGTTTTGCTTATGACAGTGTGAGAAAATTAGCTGAGTAATGGAGGGCTCTTGTGAGAATAGTTTTGTATGTAATTCTTTCATGATCCATGCTTAATATACAATAGAAGATAGTGGGGTTTTTAGTTGTAAGATTTCCTTGGGAAATTATCTGTATTGTGTGTGATTGATATTTCTTCATGTTCATGTGATTAGCGAATGTGTTTTTAATTCCGCAAAATATTTGTAGAAGTGATTCAGTATTTAACTTTAGTACATTGTTAGATTGGGTGAATCCAAGGTATACATGCATGTTGTATAATTTCTACAAGTACTGCAATCAGTAGCTGGTTCTGAGCTTATGTCTTTTCTTGATGGATTTTTAGGATATAACCTAATTTTAGTTCATCCAGATTATAGATTGAAGACTACATTTAGAACAAAATGGGGAACATATGCTTATCAAAAAATTCTTTTTGGTTTGATTAATATATGTGCCACATTTCAAAGTCTATGGATATAGCCTTTAAAGGACTCATTACTAAATCCATTGTTATTTACTTGGATGATATCACTGTTTATTCCAAGAAAAGAAGCAACCATTTGAACGACCTCAAACAAATATTTGAACGATGTATGAAATATGGATTTCACTAAATCCAAAAAATTCTTATTTTTCTTTGAGTGAAGGTAATATTTTAGGATTCATCGTATCAAAAAAGGGTATTTTTATTGATCCAAAAAAGATTAGAGAAATTGATAAAATATCTTTTCCCCATAATAAGAAATCAAAGCAATATTTCTTGTGTTCGTTCCTGACTTTTCACAAATAGTTTTTCCTTTAAAATCCATGATCAAGAAAAGTTCAATCTTTAAATAGGGTCACATTGAAAGGGAATCATTTAAATTAATAAAACAAGCTATCATCATTGCTCCTTCTCTGGTCACTCCTGATTTTTCAAAACATTGTGTATTATATACATTTGCCTCAGAAACATCATATGCAGCTATTTTAATGCAAGTTAATGAAGAAAATATTGAAGCACCTATTTCTTTCTTAAGTTCAAATTTACAAGGTGATGAATTGAACTATTTTGATATTGAAAAACAAGCATTTCCTGTCTTTAAAGAAGTAAAACATTTTAGGCCATTTCTCCTAAAAACTCACACCAAAATCATAGTTCCATTTTCAGCAGTAAGACAATTATTGATGCAAAGGGAAGTGGGAGAAAAAATGGCCAATTGGTTAACTTATTTACAAGAATATGATGTAGAAATTAGACCATCTAAAATTGTTATGGGTCAAGGTTTTTATAGAATATTGGCGGGAGCATCTGATCCGCCAATAGAAGAAGATCTAGGTAATGATATACAGATATCTGAGGTAAGCCTTAACGATACTAAATCTCAATATGATGATCTCATATTTTACTTAAAAAATGGATATGCTCCTCTACAGCTCAATTACAAAAAGAAAAGAGCCTTGAGATTAAAATAAAAACAATATCAGATCATCAATGACATTTTATTAAAAAAAAACTATGACTCTATCCTATTAAGATGCCTAGAAAAATCTAAGTCAGAATTTTTTTTGCAGGAACTCCATAACGACTTAGCTGGTGGAAATTTTGGAGGAGACACAACGACACACAAAATTCTACATGATTGCTATTACTGGCCAAATTTGTTTAAAGATGCACATCAACATGTAAGAAAATGTAAATCTTGTCAAATTGTTGCTGGAAGACAAAGGAAACCTGCACTAATGTTATAGCCAGTCAACATTGAACAACCATTCGAACAATGGGGACTGGAAATAATAGGTGAGATCATTCCTCACTCTTTGAAGCAACCTAGATATATCCTTACAACAACATATTATTTCACAAAATGGGTGGAAGTAATTCCGCTAAAGGTAAGTAATTCTAAGAACATCATTGAATTCATTGACCAATTTATTATTACCATATTTGGTTTAACAACTGCTTTAATGTTTGATAATGCATCTTATTTCTCAGGCAATGCAATGATAGAATTCTCTCTTAAAAGAGGTTTCAAACTTAAATATTCTGCCAACTATTATCCTTAGGGAAATGGTCTAGCATAATCAACCAAAAAAAATCTCATTAGGATTATAAAACGAACTGTTGATAAAAGTCAGAAGAACTGGCAAAAATCTTTAACTTTTTCTCTATGGGAATACCGGATTACACCAAAGGCTTCAATAAGAACTTCTCCATTTAGTCTAGTTTATGGGAAAGAAGCTATTCTTCCCATAAATGTAGCTATTCCTTCTCTAGCCCTAGTCTAGTTTATTAAAGAAAATCCTTCTTCTTCCTTGCAATTAAGGCAAGAACCGATCCTCAAACTTGAAGAAGAAAGAAATAAAGCCAAAATCGCACATGCTCACCATCAGTAGTTAGTTAAGACTTCCTTTGATGCACACTTTGTTAGCCCAAAATCATTTCAACTAGGAGATCTAGTATTGAAGTAGAACAAAGCACATGAGGAAAAGGGTGAGCATACCATATTCCAAAGAATGTGGCTTAGACCATTTCAAATTGCTGAGCTAATCGGCCCATCAACATTTTTATTACAATATTTATCAGGCAAGAAAGAATCCTTGCCTGTAAATGGGCAGATTTTGAAGAAATACTTTTCATAGAAGATAACCTCTTCTATCCCTTGTACATTATAGCTTTTACTTTTCATAGGAAAATAAAGTTGAAATAGTATAATTATTGAATTCACAATAAAGTTTCTTCAAATATTTTATTATCTCCACTTTTAGAAATAGTAACTATTAAAGAAATATTTATAACATTTGAAAAATAGAAAGGTTTTGGCTTTCTGAAAAATTTCTTGTTTTTCACAAAGTTATTTGTTCTTTGAGAAGCCTCCAACTTTATAAAATAAATTTTGATCTATTATCAGTCAAGAAAAGTATCTTTAACCAAGTAAAATACTCTTTCAAGATAGGCATTTTTAACTCTAAAATTGTCATCCAAAAACTCTTAAGGAGTCAATGATTCTCCCCTTCCAATTAATTTTTCTCTTTTTAAGGTCTAATCTTATCAAATAATTTTTCAAAAAAGCTTAAAAGATAAGGGGTATCTTCACGAGCCTGCTTATCAAATTCATAGGGGAATAACTAACTGACATTACCAAAAGTACATATCAAAACAGGGTAATGGCTTAAGATTATTTTAATTAAAAGACAAGGGGTCTCATCACGAGCTAGCTTATTCAGCTAAGTTACACAATGAATGGCATTGTCATTATTTGGCCACAAAACCAAGACAATGAACTTTAAGTAGCAAAATAAAAATAAAAAAGAGGAAATAATAATAAGTATATGGCCAAGGATTTATCTTTAAAAACCGAATTATTATTTGGATGGGATACTGAATCATTGACTGGTTAAAAGGTAACCCTGTCAAGGTTATTAATACCTAATTGCAATAGAGGCTATACTTTTGACAAATGAGGATATTTTAAAACTAATCTGCAAAAAAGACCTGCTACTTTATCTTTTAACCCAGTGAAGGTTGATTTAGACAAAAGAATTTTCATATTTAAGAGAATATCAATTGAATAGTAATGAAGTGAATTTCTTTTTATGATTCAAAGAAATATTACTTATTTTAAATTTCATGTTATTTACATTTCTTGAACTATTTTTATTTTGAAAAAGACAGAAGCTTTAAAATTATTAGAGATAACAGGTTCTCCCAGAGAATTGCCAATTGTTATACTATGAAACACCCCCCCCCCATTTATTTTTACATCGATTAAAGTTGTGAATAATAAATGGGGACCCTTTAAAAAAACAAAAACATAAAGCTTAGGATGTATAACTTCACTTTTGTTTAACTCTTAAAAAAATTTAGAAATAAAATACAAGAACCTTTTTCTGCTTTGATTTTATATGTTGGAACAAACGTAAAACTTGCGAATTGCTAAGGTAAAAATGTTGGAACACACGTAAAACTTGCGAATTGCGATAGCGCTAAGAACTTTTTCAAGTAACATACAAATTCCCGTTAAAAAGGTAAAAAAATCCCTTATAAACATAAATCACATTGCTCCTTCCTAAAAAACGAACCAATAGAAATATCATTTGAAAAAGGAAATGCAATAGTATCGGACCTGATAGAACAATAAAAAAATGTTAAAGAAAGTCAAAAAATCCGATAAAGCACAAATATCGCTTATCGCATACCGCAACATCAAACTAAATGAAAAGTCATGTCAACTTCATTAAAATGCGATATGCGATTTTCGCAGATCGCATTTCACAAACACTCGAGGTCAAGATACATAATATCAGTGCTTGTACGATGTACGATTTGCGATATATCATTTATCGCAAAGGGCTAGAAATGATGCCTAATTAATTCATCCTCTAAAAATATCTCACGACATAAATCTCCTGATTAGACATATATGGTAAAACATGTAGCAGTTTTGATAAATGTTTAATGAGATTTACGACATTCAATGGTCTCGAGACTCGAAAATATTGATATCATTCTATGGCATGTTTCAAATAAAAGCAATAAGTGTACGATTTATGGTAATTAAAATCTGTTTTATCCTTCCACCTTTGTTCTTCATCTCTACTCTGATTTCCTTGTTTTCTTGAATTTTGGAAATCACCTAAGAAAGCAATATCAGCAAAAATGGGGAATAAAGGAAAATAAATTGCACAAACATCCACCTCTAAGGTCACATATATGCCTCCACTCTTCTTAGATACTACTTGCATCAATGACAATGGAACCACTTCCTGGTAAGCAATGTACAATTTACTCGAAGGGGAGAAACTAAGGGAATTGAAAAAAGTAGCAACAACGGATGCAATTGACTCATCTGAGCTTTCATATTTCGAGTTTGCATGTTCCTTTTTACATAGGATAGCCAGAAGAATGAATATTTTACCATATGCTGACATGGTGAGATGGGTCATTGACAATGTCAATGTCGTAGACATAACTTTCAAGAACTCAAGACAAGAAGACATGGGTTCATTTACTCCTCAAGATTCGCGCATTATGTACCATCTTCCACTACCACAAAAGGTTTATGATAAAGCTTTTCTTGAAAATTTTGTGAAAGAAAATGAAGATCCGATGAATGTAGAAAAATAATGGAAGGCTGATCGCAACAAATTTAAGCAGGATAAACTTTGTATGTATGCAATTGCATAATTACCAGCACCCCACTATTTTATAGCAGCATTGATGTGTAGGTTATTTTCCAAGCCTGAAACCGCCAAATTTTTTGTTGAATGGATTCGCCTAATAGACATTGTCGTCAATGCGACCATTATGAATTGGGCCAATATATTATCCAATAATTTGGCCATGACTATTAGAGAGTGCAGAAATAATAGGGTCTTTTCTACTAGGACAATTCATGTTTTTTACATGAGTACATATATTATGGATTCCATATTTTTTTGTTAAAGTTTTCCTATTATGGGTTGGAAATGGACCATTCAAGACCCTAATCCTATTCATTTCTATCACAAAGCCTTGTGGGAATATGAATTTTGTTCTCATTTTTATAAAATTTTCCAAGGAGTCATGCTTCCTATCCACCAAATCATTTTTTATGAGAAAGCCCCTAGGATTTCTAAAGAGGCCAATGCAGACATTATGCCTTTAGCTAGATGGCTTGGAGAAGAAAATTTTACTTATACCAAAATTTTCGGGAGTCTTGCGTCTCCCCATGTTTTTCCCTATTATGTCCCATAAAAACTTTTGGCCAGAGAGATAGCATACCCAACAATAGAAAATGGTATAACCAAGCATCTCAAGGAGATGAATAAATCTATTTGACCTACATTTCTAGTATAGTGTGGTGCCTTTAATCTTTTTTATATGACTCATGCAACAAAGGAAATCCCAAATATTGCTTCTTTGAATCTGTTTGTTATGTCAGGAAGACAGTATGACCCCAACAATGTAGTCCAAGATTTTACTACTGCTCTTAAAATTAGACCATTCATGCATGAGAAAGAAGATTTTGAGGAATTGTTTGAAGGGACAAAGAAATTTTTAGAGGTATTAAACATGGCATCCAACAGACTTAGTGTAGCAGATATCAAATCTTTCCATGAGTACAAATATAAAATATTGGAAAAAGTCCCATTGGACCTGTTGCAAATAGAAGAAAGTAGTGAGCCAACTCCTGGTTTCAACCTAGATGATGATTCAAAGATATGTCTGAAGATGAGTCCCAGGAGAAATCATTTTAGGATTCAGAGCATTCCAAAAATGAGTCCCAATATTCAGATCATTCTGAAAATTAATATGAAAATAAAGATGAAAGCCCTGATAAAATAATTAAAGATGTGATTTAAGGAATTGACACACACGCTGAGAAAATAATTGATGAAGCTGAATTAGAAAAGGCATCTTCTAAAGAATTTTAGGAAGTTCAGTCTACACCAAAGGAGACATCAAGATCCCAGATGGAGCATTTAAGCAAAGAATGGAAAAAGTTTACTAAAAAAATTTAGGTACCACCTAATCCTAATCTTGAAGGATCATCAAGCTTACATACTCTTGAACAGATTCAGAAGCTACCAGAAATAGAATTAGCACTTCGAAAAAATCCAGGTGTTCAAGATCAGGAAATCATCTCGACCTTCCCTACTGAAGAAATTATTTTGAATATTGTACAGATACCTCCATTGGACATTTTCAACAGTCTAATTCATAAAGTTGTAGTGAAGAAGAGAAAAAGAAGAAGAATTGATGAACCAATGACAACCCTTAGTAATGATTCATTAGATGTTTTTTGGAAAGACACTCTTGTCAATCCAATTGAATATCTTACTAAAATTTCACAGTTTGCAGGAGCATATGCAAATGCTACAATTGATAAAGCAGCATAAGTGCAACTTATTCTTATAAAAAGAGAATAAAGAGTCAAAGTGCTAGAAAAACAACTGGAATAGGAGAAACACAATGCCAATAAGCAAGATGAAATTCAAATGGAACAGTTGGGATATGTTTGAAGAACAATTCTTAGCTAAATTTGGATATGATAGAACCATTGCATCACTCATCAATGAATTATCAAATCTCAAGGCTAAAATATGAGAAAATATCAAAGACTTCAATTCTAGATTCAATAAATTACTCAATAAAACCCCTATTGCGTCAGTTCCTGGTGTTGATGTTTAAATTGAGTGGTATATATCTTCTCTTCCTTCTAATATATCCATTTTTGTAGATAGAGCAAAATTAGATACATTAGCAGAAAACATGAAATAAGCCTTGTCTGTAGAGAAACGTATAATTTCTCTCGAAAGGAAAAGCTCTCAAGAAGATAGGAAATCCAAAAAAGTATCTTTCAAAGATGATTCTAAGAAAAAGCCACCAAAAGATCCTTTTGATGTACAAGGCCTCCAAAAATTATTGAAAACCATGACAAATGAAATGGTAGATACCAAAAAACAAGTTGTTGAAAACTCCAATGTTAAGAAATCTTTCAGATCTTTCAAGAGAAATCAATCTTCTAGTTCTCAACCACCCAATGCTATATCTAATGCTAAGTCTGACCTAGAAACAGAAGATGAAGAAACTTAGGAAGAAGATACTGAAGAAGAGGAAGTAGTTGAACTAAATGGCATGTGGGACTTTATTCTTCCAAATGAAGAAAAACAAGAAGCCTTGCATGTTACTACTAGAAGCAAGGGACCTGTTGAAGTTAGCCAGCCAAGTCAAAAGCAGAAAACTTCAAGATGATATTCAAAAGAAAAATCAGTTAATAGGAAATCTTCATCTAAGGTTTGACAACCTAGTCCACCTTCAACAATTTCTCCATCTACATCAAAAACCTTGGTCGTTTCCAACACCATGGAATATAATATCGTTGAAAATATGAAGAAAGTAAAGGAAAATATTTCACTACATGAACTTACAAAATTGAAACAAAAATAGAAGATATTGCTTAGAGAACTGAATACAATCCCTGCTTCACCACTACCCATTGTTTTTATATCTCAAGCTACAAACATTTCAGGAAAACCTCCTACTTCTTCAAATAAGGTTGATCCTTAAGATTCCATCCTTATAGGTGACAGATCTAATTCACATAAACCTCATTTTATTCTAACATATGAAATTTACAACAAGAATCTTCACAATTGTTTGATTGACTCAGGAGCATCTTCTAATATAATGCCAACAACAGTTTGTGCTAAGTTGAATATCACTCCTAAAATTTTTGTTGTTCACATAGTACAACTTGATAGAACCAAAGTTGAAGTCCTAGGGGAAATAAATTCAGCTATTATCTGACTTTTTTTGAAACCCAAGGTTAGTCAAATTATTGATATTTTAGTAGTTGTTATTCCAAAATATTATGGCCTAATTTTGAGAAGAGATTGGTCTTAAAAAATGCATGGATATTTTGCTACATATTGGTCTCACATGTGGTTACCTTATAATGGAAAACCAAATCAAATTCGAGTTGACTGTGAAAAACTTAGGAAACATACAGTAAATGAATTTGAATGTGACAATGAGCTAGTAGCATTCACCAATAATATTAGCGGCAATTACTCAATTGAATCATTTTTAGGGAATTTTAAAGCTAAAAAATCTCCCTTCTTGAACGATGTTGTCATTTCATAAATTGAAAACTTCTCACAAATAGATCTTTCCAAATGTAAAATTTTGTAAATAAAAGAATAGTAAAAACTCTGTTTTGGACTTTATACTTTGATGGTTCCAAATTTAATGATCGTGCAAGAGCTGGTTGTATTCTAGATAGCACAAAAGGAGAGAATATCATGCTATCTTGAAGATTACAAATATTGTGTAAAGTAATTAGTCTTGATGTGAAATATTTGTGGGTATTTGGAGACTCATAAATTATTATTAAACAAGTAAGAAACACTATCAAACATTAGTTCAAGATCTCACAGATCATTTTTGGAATTTAATATTTGCCCTATTCCCATATTACAAAATGCTAGTGCTGATCTATTAGCTAATGTTGCATCAACACTCATACCATCTGAAGATTTTAGTCCTGACAGATTCTCCATTGAATTTATTTTTAGACCATCCATTCCTGACAATGTCACCAATTGGAGAGTCTTCAATGATGATTATGATATTGTTGGAACACCTAATCCTCCATGGGTAGGTGTGGAATGTGAAAAGTCACAATGGAGTCCAAGTGACCTTGGAATCTGAAACCAAGAGTCACAACATTGTACTATAAATGTACATCATGTATAATGGAAAAAATAAGAAAGCTACACGCTTATCCTTCATTGTGTGTTGAGTCTCTTGTGTGTGTGTGTTTATCCTTCTCATACACCATGTGTGTGTTTAACATGGTGTTTAACATGGTATCAGAGTGTAGGTCACGAGTTCGATACACACCCGGCTCGCGTTGGGGGGGAGATTGTTGGACATTGGATAAACAAACACTCCCCATGTGTTTCGTGAAATGGACTAACCGCCTCTCGTGGATCCTTATCTCTGGTGATGCGATCGTTGACTAACACCTGCGGGTTTTGGTCTAACGGCAATCGTAATTCCCTGCAAGAACAAAGATTCATCTTGGATGGATCGCTTCTTGGCAATGGGCATCAACAACCAAGAATATGTTTAAGTCGCATGTCAGAACATGTTCATGGATATTGAACAAACTTGCAGTTGAGTTTTTGCCATCATCTCACCTTGTCCATGACAGGGGGGAAAATGGTGGTCATGTACAAGCTTTGACGAGAGATCAAGCGAGCCTGAGCCACAATCTCTCATTCCATGTTCAGAGTTGTAGCCAGCAGTTCAAGCGAGCCTGAGCCACAATTCGTCATTCTAGATTCAGAGATGTAGCCAGAGACATGGATGCCCATGAGCATGCCTTCGGTTGGTGGACAACCTTAAACCATCATCTTTGGTTGGTGGATAACCTAAAACCATCACAAGGTAGTAGACCTCCCTTCTTTTAGGTCGAAGGTCTCCCTTTCATATATGAGGAACACTTCCTCTAGCAGAAGCCTTCAGCTTCTTGCTAGCTTTGGTTGAGTTCCAGGAAATGCTTCAAGCATTCCAGAGTTGTTGGTAATCCTAAAACCATCACAGGTAGTAGACCTCCCTTCTTTTAGGTCGAAGGTCTCCATTTTTTATGAGGGACAATTCCTCTAGCAGAAGCTTTTAGCTTCTTGCCGGTTTTGGAAGAGTTTCGGGAACTGAAACAAGTTTTGCGTTCCAGTGTTTGTGGTCATCCTAAAACCACCTCTTTTTTCCAACATTTCAGAGAGTTGATTCAGCCCAAGTGCTGCCATGTATACTTCGCAGATTTGTATTACAACTCTTTTCTTGGACTCACACATACCCCTTCGGATTAAGGGGGGATGTTGGAACACCTAATCCTCCATGGGTAGGTGTGGAATGCAAAAAGTCACAATGGAGTCCAAGTGACCTTGAAATATGAAACCAAGAGTCACACCATTGTACTATAAATGTACATCATGTATAATGGAAAAAATAAGAAAGCTACACGCTTATCCTTCATTGTGTGTTGAGTCTCTTGTGTGTGTGTGTTTATCCTTCTCATACACCATGTGTGTGCTTAACATGGTGTTTAACAGATATTGTCGATTTCTTTACATCAGAAGGGTCATATGATGATCAAATATTAGATGAAAATGAGCATTGACCTTTAGTTAAAGCAAAACATTGAAGAAAATCCAATACCCAAATATGTGGTTAAGTGGTAAGATATTTGTGATCTCAAGGATAGATTTAAGAAGATAAATAATGCCAAAATTCAAAGTTCAACTTTGAACTTTGAATTAGTAAATATCAGTACCGATGAAAAGCTGTAGAACATAAATCTAGGTCTTGGTCTACCTCCTCATGAAAGATAATCATTCATTCAGTTGCTGAAGAAATACAAAGGAATCTTCACCTGGGATTACACTGATCTCAAAACTTATGACAAGTCTGTTATACAACACACCATACCCATGATCTCAAATTATAAACCAGTACAGCATAAACTAAGGAAAATCCACCCGAACCTTGAAATTCAGATAAAATATGAATTAGACAAACTTCTTAAGGCTAAGATCATCTTTCCTGTTAGACATTCAAAATGGGTTATTAATCTAGTGCCCGTTAGAAAGAAGAATGGTGATATTCGCATATGCATAGATTTTAGAAATCTAAACAAAGCTTGTCTGAAGGATAACTTCCCACTGTCAACCATGGAACAAGTAATACAATCAATAGCTTATTCTAAGCTTATGTCTTTTCTTGATGGATTTTCAGGATATAACCAAATTTTAGTTCATCCAGATGATAGATTGAGAACTACGTTTAGAAAAAAATGGGGAACATATGCTTATCAAAAAATTCCTTTTGGTTTGATTAATGCAGGCGCCACATTTCAAAGAGCTATGGATATAGCCTCTAAAGGAATCATTAATAAATCTATTGTTATTTACTTGGATGATGTCACTCTTTATTCCAATAAAAGAAGTATTCATTTGAACGGCCTCAAATAGATATTTGAATGATGTATGAAATCTGGGATTTCACTAAATCCAAAAAAGTCTTATTTTTATTTGAGTGAAGGTAAGCTTTTAGGATTCGTCGTATCAAAAAAGGGTATTTATATTGGTCCAGAAAGGATTAGAGAAATTGAGAAAATATCTTTTCCCCATAATAGGAAATCAATGCAGTCTTTCTTTGGTCAAATAAATTTTGTAAAAAGGTTTGTTGCTGACTTTTCACAAATATTTTTTCATTTACAATCCATGATCAAGAAAAATTTGATCTTTAAATGGGGTCACATTGAAAGGGAACCATTTAAATTAATCAAACAAGCTATCATCAATGCTCTCTCTCTGGTCACTCCTGATTTTTCAAAACATTTTGTATTATATACATTTGCCTCAGAAACAACATCTGCAGTTGTTTTAACGCAACTTAATGAAGAAAAAATTGAAGCACCTATTTATTTCTCAAGTTAAAATTTACACGGTGCTGAATTGAACTATTCTGCTATTGAAAAATAGGCAATTGCTGTCTTTAAAGTAGTAAAATTTTTTAGGTCATTTCTCCTAAAAAATCCAACCAAAATCATAGTTCCATTTTCAGTAGTAAGACAATTATTGATGCAAAGGGAAGTGGGAGAAAAAAGGGCCAACTATGTAACTGCTTCACAAGAATATGATGTAGAAATTAGACCAGCTAAAATTGTTAAGGGTCAAGGTTTTTGCAGAATATTGGTTGGAGCATCTGATCCACCAATAGAAGAAGATCCAGATAATGATATACAAATATGTGAGGTAATCCTTAATGATACTGAATCTCAATATGCTGATCTCATATTTTACTTAAAAAATGGATATGCTCCTCTGCGGCTCAATTAAAAAAATAAAAGAGCCTTGAGATTAAAAGAAAAACAATATCAGATCATCAATGGCATTTTATTCAAAAAAAAATATGACTCTATCCTATTAAGATGTCTAGAAAAATCTAAGTCAGAATTTTTTTTGCAGGAACTCCATAACGACTTAGCTGGTGGAAATTTTGGAGGAGACACAATGACACACAGAATTCTACATGATTTCTATTACTGTCCAACTTTGTTTAAAGATGCACATCAATATCTAAGAAAATGTAAAACCTGTCAAACTGCTGCTAGAAGACAAAGGAAACCCGCACTATAGTTACAACCAGTCAACATTGAACAACCATTCGAACAATGGGGACTGGACATAATAGGTGAGATCGTTCCTCTGATATGGATTTATGCAGGAACACAACAGAATAAACATATAACCATAAATACAAATATGCAGTGGAAATAACACTTCATTTCATTAATATCAAAGAACTGAAATTTGCTTACAGACAGAATGGAAATAAAATTAGCTAGGGCACTGGTAGCTATCTCTGAGAAGAGATGTGGCATCTATAGGTCTCTGAACTAAGTTACAATGAGGCTCGAGGGCCTATTTATTATTTAGAAACAATGGGAAATCCTAAACAACCAAAACTCTAACCCTAGGAGATGAAGCGCCAAAACTATGGGCCCCGTTTGGGTAAATTGGTGTTTCAACTTCCCGGGGATGTAACTTTGGCATACGATCTCTGTTTGACACGTACCATACCTCGTTAGAAATATCTATTCGAGGAATACAAATTTTGATTGAGAAACATGGACCCTAAACCCATGTTGCTCCCTGTTTTCCCAAAAAACGTCGTTTAGGGCCTCAAAACGGCTCTGGAAGTTCAGGACCCGAAAAACTGCTAAAAATAGTAAGTTGTGCCAAAACTGAAAAAACTGAAAGAGAAAATGGTGGGGCACCAAGTGGAATAGGCGGGTGACCACCAATATCCACCTGGATCATTCCTCCCCCCTTAGGAAGCAATGGTCCCCATTGCGTTAAGTTCCTCCATGAGATGAGGAAATTTCTGTTGAACTTGGTCCCTGGTGAACCACTTTCCTTGGTGCAGGAGTTGACCAGCTTTGACAACTCGATATAGTTGGATCTTCTGTTGGCGAGTGTTATTGATTTGCATGTCCATGATACAATCTGTGGTGGCATGTTCCATGCAGTCTGGGTTTAACTCTGTTGGTGTGAGTTGTTCTGCAATGTCAGAGGTGTCCAGTAGAGGTGGGAAGTAAGGACGAAGGCGGTCCACATTGGATACTAGGTGCAAACCAAGGAATGGTGGAATACTGAGCTCGAAGGCATTGTTCCCTATAGCCTTGGTGATGGTGTACGGCCCGTATCGAAGCGAACGAAGCTTGCGGTGAGGTCTAGTGAGGCGCTCCTTCTGCAAACGTAGCCATACTTTATCGCCCACCTGGAAGTTGTTTGGCACCCGGTGTTGATCATGGAGTTGCTTGTAATTAGCATTGGCTCTGTCCAATATGTCATGAACCTGTTGGCGAATGTATTGAATGCGCTCGATGAAGCTATTTTATTTGTCAACTTCAGATTGGATATGAGCCAAATCGGCCTGAGTAGCCGCAAATGGCATGGCTACGTCAATTGGACATAGTGGCTGGAATCCAAAGCCCACCTGAAAGGGGCTATGGCCGATTGAACTGTGGAGAGCCCGATTATAACTATGTTGTACATAGGGGAGGCTCTCTTCCCATGTGCATGGATGCTTTGAATTGTACATGCGCAGAATGTGTACAATCATTCTGTTGACGACCTCTGTTTGGCCATCTGTTTGGGGATGGAAAGCTGTGGACTTGGTGAGCTTGGTGTCCAGCATTGACCAGAGGCTGGACCAAAATGTGCTAAGGAACCTTCTATCTCGATCTGATATGATAGACTGTGGGATCCCAAAGTGCGCCCACACTCTTTCAAAGAAGAGTTTAGTAGTGGCTTCTGTGTGATATTCTTCTTGCAGGCCGCCATAATGGCCATATTCGAGAATCTGTCGATGACCACGAAAACACAGTTATTTCCATGCTTAGTAGAAGGCAGGCCCAACATGTAATCCATGGAGATGGATTCCCAAGGTCGACTAGGGGTAGGTAGCAGAGTATATAGGCCTTGCTTCTTGATGGTCGGTTTGGAAATGGCATAGGAAATGTAGGATCTGATGTGCTTCCTGACATCATTTCGAAGGTTCGGCCAATAGAAATACTTCTATAGTACTGCTACTATTTTCTTGACCCCAAAATTCCCATCAAATCGACTGTAGTGTGCTTCCCATATCATCTTGGAACACTCGCTTGAAGGAACACAAAGGTGTCCCAGGTGACATAAAAGTGCGTCTTGGAGGTGAAAATTTGGAACTTGCGTACCCCCCAAGAGTGCCTTGTAAGTGTGGCCGAATTTTGGGTCTCTCTCGTAGAGAAGCAACCAATCAGAAGTCTCGTGCCCACAAGAGTTGAGAACGGTGGTGAGCGCCATGATCGGTGGTCGGCTGAGGCAGTCTGCAACATTATTGGTGCTACCCTTCTTGTACTTGATGTTCAAATGAAATTGTTGCAGACATCTGGACCACTTCTAATGGCGATCATTCTGCAACTTCCCTTGTGTCTGTATGAAGTGCAGGGGCCGGTGGTCTGTGTGGATGATTGTTTCCTCTCCCAAAATGTAATGCTTCCATTGTTGACAAGCTTACACAATGGAATACATTTCTTTGTCATAAGTGGGATACTTGCGAACTGTGTTAGACAATGTTTCACTGTGATATGCCACTAGATGTCCCTGCTGAGTAAGAACTGCCCCAATAGCATAGTCAGAGGCATCTATCTCAATATCAAATGGCTGTTGCAAGTCTGGTAATGTGAGCACTGGGGCATAACAGAGGAAATTTTTCAATTCTGTGAACGCCTTCTGTTGAGGTTTCGACCAAAAGAATTTTTCTCTCGCTGCTCTCTTGGTGACTTGACTCAAGGGCCAAGTGATATGAGATAATCCCAACACGAACCTACGGTAGAAATTAGCAAGACCCAGAAAGCTGCGAAACTTTATTATAGTGGTTGGGGCTGGCCAATCCCGAATGACTTGGATCTTGGTTGGATCCACATGCACCCCCCTTTCATCAATAATGTATCCAAGATATTGAACCTGGGTCATGCCAAAAGTGCACTTCTCCAAATTGGCACACAACTTTTGTTGCCGCAGTGTTTGGAGGACTTGTTGGATGTGGTGAAGGTGCTCTTCCCAAGTCTAGATGAAGATCAGAATGTCATCCAAGTACACCACTACAAATGAGCTGGTGAATGGCCGCAAGATGTCGTCCATCATCCTCATGAAGGTTGCGGGAGCATTCGTCAACCCGAAAGTATGACCAGCCATTCGAAAAGGCCTTCCTTGGCTTTGAAGGCAGTCTTCCACACATCAGAGGGGGTTCAATTGGTACCTGGTGATACCCAGACTTCAATTTGATCTTGCTGAAATATTTTTCACCTTTGAGTTGGTCCAGAAGGTCATCAATCTATGGGATCGTGTACCTATTCCAGACAGTGATCTTGTTCAGTGCCCGATAGTCAATATAGAGTCTCCACGTCCCATCCTTCTTCTGTATCAACACGACCGGGCTCCCACAGGGTGATGAACTTGGTCGGATGTGACCTTTCTGTAGCAGCTCCTGAATTTTCCACTTGATTTCATCGTTCTCCAGAACAAAGCGCCGATAGATCGGTCCATTGGGTAGCGACACACCTGGGGTCAGATCAATCGGGTGCTTGACCTGACAGTGTAGAGAAACCCCTGTGGGTGAGGTGAATATGTCCCCGTACTCCTCCACAACCTTATCCATTTGTTGTTTTCATGCAGAGGAGCCCTGTCTGGAGGTCATGGGCACAATCTTCTTCTTTCCCTGGGGGCAGATCATCAGGAAAATGAATTTCCTAGTTTGAGAAATGAGCTTACTGCATTGTTTTGCAGTAACCAAAGAGATAGCTGCAGGAGGTGGTACCTCTGGTATCCTGTACAACTTATCTCCCAAAGTAACAATAACAGCGTGAGGCTGAGACTCATACACAACATGATGCTTCCATAAGTATGGTTGTCCTAATAATACATCAGAAACATTTATAGGAGCAACTTCACATAATACCTCATCCGTGAAGGGCTTGATGCTATAGGGAAGGCGGCACTGCTGGCTGACGCAAAGATCTCGTCCTTGGTGAAGCCACCCGATGGTGTATGGATGTGGGTGAGCTGTGGTCAACAAGCCCAACCGCTTCACGACATCTACTGAAATGAGGTTATTTTGGCTCCCATTATCGAAAATGAACTGTACTGGGGAGCCCTTTACCCACATCTAGGAGTGGAAGAGACGTTCCTCCTCCTCTGGATCTTCCGGTTCCTCCTTCTAGACCTTCATAGTGGAAACAGTGGCATTGGGCTCCGCATCAATAATTTTTTTCCCTTTGTCATTCCCCTTGTCAGGTTCTGATTCAGAGTCGGAGCATGCATCTGACTCAGAAGCCCTTATCTCGGCCACCAGCGACTGCTTGGCCCGACACTCACTTGTATTGTGAGTGGAGCTCTGATGGAACTCACACCACTTTCCCATGTCATTCTTTGGCTTTGCGGTGTTGTTCCTTGCTTGTGGCTTTGACAGGTTGTCTTGAGTCACCATGCCTTGGCTCTGTCCTTTTTTCTGCGGTTTGGGAGTACCTTTCCCTTGCTTTTGATTCGCAGATCCAAAGTCTCGCTTCTTCTGTTTGAATTTCTGCTCAATCTTGGCAACATACCGTTATGCCGTACTAAGCGAGGAGATGTCGAGGAAATCCATTTCCTCCTGAATGTATCTGTGCAGACAACTATGATACTTTAGCACCAGATGTTTCTCTGAATATTTGATACCAAAATTGGTGCGCAGGGTATGGAACAGATTCGTCAGCTCATGCACATCTTGATCCCTTTGTTGTTGCAGCGTGGTCCATTGTATGTACTTGTCCTCATAGCTCCCCACTGGATAGTATTGTTCCTTGATGGCGTCTCGAAAAGAATTCCAAGTAGGTATGACCGAGAACATAGAGGGTTCTGTCTCGTCCTTTTTCTCACAGTGGGTTTCCCACCAGTCCTTGACATGGGGGGCAGCTTTGAGGAGTGAAAAAATAATCTTCTCCTTGTCAGAAAAGTCATGAACTGAGAAATATCCTTTTAATAGATTCAACCATCTATCTACGGCATCTGCATCTATTTGACCCTCAAATATGGGAATGGAAATATTTACTTGTACCTTAAAAGGAGTCGCACCTCCAAAGTGGCTGCTGGATGCAGATGCGCCGTCGGTGGGCAGTCGTTGAAGGATCTAGGCAAAGTTATCCATCATCTCATTCCTTTGTTTTTCGAGGGCCTCCTCGAGTAATATTTTGATAGGATCTCCTGCTCCCTCATCTTTCTTTTCATCCACATGGGCATTCGTCGGGGTTTGCGAGGCTGATCTTGCAAAGGTTCCACCAGATCGAGCCCTAACTCCTTATACCCCGACCTCGTTGGGGACATGCAAAGAAGGATCGAGAAAAAGTAGACCGCCCGATACCGTCGATCCGGGATTTATGCAAGGAACGAAATCGTAATAAGCATATAACCATAAATACAAAGATGCAACAGAAATAACACTTCATTTCATTAATATCAAAGAACTGAAATTTGCTTATAGACATAATGGAAATAAAACTAGCTAGGGCGCTGGTAGCTATCTCTGAGAAGAGATGTGGCGGCTACAGGCCTCTGAACTGAGTTACAATGAGGCTCGAGGGCCTATTTATTATTTAGAAACAATGGGAAATCCTAAACAGCCAAAACCATAACCCTAGGAGATGAAGTGCCAAAACTATGAGCCTCGTTTGGGTAAATTGGTGTTTCAACTTTTCGGGGACGTAACTTTGGCATACAGTCTCCGTTTGATGCATACCATACCTCATTAAAAATATCTATCCAAGGACTACAAATTTTGAGTGAGAAACATGGTTCTTGGAACCCTGTGGCTCCCCGTTTTCCCAAAAAATGTCATTTAGGGCCTCAAAACAGCTTGGAAAGTTCAGGACCCGAAAAAATGCTAAAAATAGTAAGTTGTGCCGACACTGAAAAAACTGAAAGATAAAATGGTGGGGCCCCAAGTGGAATAGGCAGGTGACCACCAATATCCACCTGGATCATCCTCACTCTTCGAAGCAACATATATATATCCTTACATCAACAGGTTATTCCACAAAATGGGTGGAAGAAATTCCGCTAAAGGTAACTAATTTTGAGAACATCATTGAATACATTAACCAATTTATTATTACCAGATTTTGTTTACCAACCGCTTTAATGTTTAATAATGCATGTTGTTTCTCACACAATTCAATGAAAATATTAACTCTTAAAAGAGATTTCAAACTTAAATATTCTGCCAACTATTATCCTCAGGGAAATGGTCTATCAGAATCAACCAAAAAAAAATCTCATTATGATTATAAAACAAATTGTTGATCAAAGTCATAAGAATTGGCACAAATATTTAACTTTTTCTCTATGGGCAGACCAAATTACATAGAAGGATTCAATAGGAACTTCTCAATTTAGTCTAGTTTATGGGAAAGAATCTATTCTTCCCACAAACATAGTTATTCCTTCTCTAGCCCTAGTCCAGTTTATTGAAGAAACTCCTTCTTCTTCCTTACAATTAAGGAAAGCATAGATCCTCAAATGTGAAGAAGAAATAATTAAAGCCAAAATCACACATGCTCACCATTAGCAGTTCGTTAATACTTCCTTTGATACACACTCTGTTAGCCCAAAATCATTTCAACTAGGAAACCTAGTATTGAAGTGGGACAAAGCACATGAGGAAAAGGGTAAGCATAAAAAATTCCAAAGAATGTGGCATGGACCATTTCAGATTGCTGAGCTAATCGGCCCATCAACATTTTATTGCAAGATTTATCAGGCAAGAAAGAATCCTTGCATGTAAATGGGCAAATTTTGAAGAAATATTTTTCATAGAAGATAACCTCTTCTATCCCTTGTACATTATAGCTTTTAGTTTTCATAGGAAAATAAAGTTGAAATAGTATAACTATTAACTTCACAATAAAGTTTCTTCGAATATTTTATTATTTCCACTTTTATAAATAGTAACTGTTAAAGAAATATTTATAAAATTCGAAAAATAAAAAGGTTTTGGCTTTCTGTAAAATTTCTTGTTTTTCACAAATTTATTTGTTCTTTGAGAAGCCTCCAACTTTATAAAATACTTTTTGATCTATTATCAGTCAAGAAAAGTATATTTAACCAAGTAAAAGACTCTTTGCAGATAGGAATTTTTAACTCTAAAATTGTCATCCAAAAATTCTTGAGTCAATGATTCTCCCCATCCAATTAATTTTTCTCTTTTTAAGGTCTAATATTATGTAATAAATTTTCAAAAAATCTTGAAAGATATGGGGTCTCATCATGAACCTACTTACCATATTCATAGGGGAATAACTAAATGACATTACCAAAACTACATATCAAAACAGGGTATTGGCTTAGGATTATTTTAATCAAAAGATAATGGGTCTCATCACGAGCTAGCTTGTTCAGCTAAGTTACAACCAGAAAAGTATATTTAACCAAGTAAAAGACTCTTTGCAGATAGGAATTTTTAACTCTAAAATTGTCATCCAAAAATTCTTGAGTCAATGATTCTCCCCATCCAATTAATTTTTCTCTTTTTAAGGTCTACTATTATGTAATAAATTTTCAAAAAATCTTGAAAGATATGGGGTCTCATCATGAGCCTACTTACCATATTCATAGGGGAATAACTAAATGACATTACCAAAACTACATATCAAAATAGGGTATTGGCTTAGGATTATTTTAATCGAAAGATAATGGGTCTCATCACGAGCTAGCTTGTTCATCTAAGTTACAACCAATGAATGGCATTTTCATTATTTGGCCACAAAACCAAGACAATGAATTTTAAGTAGCAAAATAAATAAAAAAAGAGGAAAGAAGAATAAATATATGACCAAGGATTTATCTTTAAAAATCAAATTCTTATTTGGATGGGATACTGAATCATTAACTGGTTAAAAGGTAACCCTATCAAGGTTATTAATACCTAAGTGCAGAAGAGGCTCTACCTGTGACAAATGAGGATATTTTAAAACTAATTTGCAAAAAAGATATGCTACTTTATCTATTAACCCTGTAAAGGCTGACTTAGACAAAAGAATTTTCTTGTTTAAGAGGATATCAATTGAATAGTAATGAAGTGATTTTCTTTTTATGATTCAGAGAAATATTACTTATTTTAGATTTCAGGTTATTTACATTTCTTGAACTATTTTTATTTTGAAAAATACAGAAGTTTTAAAATTATCAGAGATAGCTAATTTTCTCAGTGAATTGCCAATTGTTGTACTATGAAACAACCCCCCCATTTATTTTTATGTCGATTAAAGTTGTGAATAATAAATGGGGACCCTTTAAAAAGACAAACAATTTTTTTTTAGGATGTATCACTTCAATTTTGTTTAAGTCTTAAAAAAATTTAGAAATAAAAGGCAAGAACATTTTTAATCTTTGATTTTATTCCGCTTAGCGCAAATCGCAGATTTCTAAGGTAACAATATTGGAACACACGTACAACTTGCGAATTGCGATAGCTCTAAGACATTTTTCAAGTCACATACAAATTCCGATTAAAAAGTTAATAATCCCTTATAAACATAAATTGCATTGCTCCTTCCTAAAAAAAGAACCAATAGAATTATCATTCGAAAAACGAGATGCGATAATATTGGACCTGATCGAACAATAAAAAATGTTAAATAATATCAAAAAATCCGATAAAGCACAATACTTTGAGTTATATCACTTATCACATCCCGCAACATCAAAATAAATGAAAAGTCATGCCAGCTTCGATAAAATGTGATATGTGATTTGTGCAGATCGCATTTCGCAAACACTCAAGATCAAGATACATAATATCAATGCTTGTACGATGTGCGATTTGTGATATATCATTTATCGCAAAGTGCTAGAAATGATGCCTAATTAATTCATCCGTTAAAATTATCTCACGGTATAAATCTTTTGATTATGCACCTGACTCGTGTGAGCCTTCCTATTTCGAGGCTGCATGTTCCTATGTACACAGGATAATCGCAAGACCGAATATTTTACCATATACTAATAGGGTGAGATGGATCATTGGCAATGTCAATGTCAACGACAAAACTTTCAAGAACTCAAAACAAGAAGACATGGGTTCATTTACACCTGAATATTTGCGCGTTATTTACCATCTGCCACTACCATAAAAGGTTTATGATAAATATTTTCTTGAAACGTTTGCAAAAGAAAATTAATACTCGATGAATGTATCAAAAGAATGGAAGGCTGATCGCAGCAAATTTAAGCGAGATAAACTTGGTATGTATCCAATTGCACAATTACTAGCACCCCACTGTTTTATAGCAACAATGATGTGTATGTTATTTTCCAAGCCTGATACCGCCAAATTTTCTTTTGAAAGGATTCCCCTAATAGACGTTGTTTTCAATGCTACCATTATGAATTGGGCCAATATCTTATCCAATAATTTGGCCATGACTATTAGAGAGTACATACATAATAGGGTCTTAATTTCTACTAAGACAATCCCTATTTTTTACATTAGTGCATACATTATGGATGCCATATGTTTCTGTTCAAATTTTCCTATTATGGGTTGGAAATGGACCAGTCAAGACCCTAGTCCTATTCATGTCTATCACAAAGCCTTGTGGGAATATGAATGTTGTTCTCATTTTTATAAATTTTTCCAAGGATTCATGTTTCTTATCCACCAAATCATTTTTTTTGAGAAACCCCCCAGGATTTCTAAAGAGGCCAATGCGTACATTATGCCTATAGCCAGATGGTTTGGAGAATAAAATTTTACTTATATCAAAGTTTTCGAGAGTCTTGCGTCTCCCCATGTTTTGCCCTATTATGTCCCAGACAAACTTTTGGCCAGAGAGATAGCATACCGAATAGTAGGAAATGGTATAACCAAGCATCTCAAGGAAATGAATAAATCTATTTGGCCTACATTTCTAGTACAATGTGGTGCCTTTGCTATTTTTTTATGACTCATGCAGAAAAGTAAATCCCAAATATTACTTCTTTGAATCTGGATGTTATGCCAGGAAGACAATATGACCCAACAATGTAGTCTAAGATTTTACTATTGCTCTTAAAATAAAACCAGTCATGCATGAGAAAGATGATTTTGATGATTTTTTTGAAGGGATAGAGAAATTTTCATAGGTATTTGGGGCCCTTGTTTTGAAAATAAAATGATTTTGAGTTGTAGATAACAGGTGGCAGAGCGCAACCACAGTAGACAGAGATTTGTCACGGTTGCGAAGAGCTGAAGAGCAGGTGGCGTGAATGTTGTGGAAGCTAGCACATATGGTGGAAGGGAGCGACAAGAACAAACAACGGAACTCCCAGTGATAAGGGAGATGTAGCAAACAACAGAGCGGAAAAGAAGGGAAAACTGTCAGTCACGTTGGCAAAGGAATAAGCAGTCAACCAGTGTAGATGAGAGGTTGGTGGAGTGGAGAGCAGAGGAAGAGAGCCGTAGGAGAGATCTGTTCACTCTGTTCCTTCTATCTGTTATATGTGATGATATTGTAATCGGTCTTGCCAAGATCACTCTAAGGAACATTGTAACTGTCCACTACTATTAATGAAATATAATCTTATCTGGGTTTGATGTCCTGAGTTCTGTAATGTATGTCTGGTTAAGATGAATATATCGGTCACTTTAAAACTTTTTTTTAATCCTGAATGTTTTTATGAGTAGTATCTTGTGCAAAATAGTTAAAATTGTTCAGAGTATGTAGTTCTGTCTAATTCATTCTATAGTTGTGACTGGGAAATATCTGATCTGTTCCTAAATTTAATAAGGTCACAGAACACCTCGGGTGAGACTCTTTGCTCTTCGAAGTAGAGTGAAAATGCCGTCATTGTGCTATACTACTACGGAAACCTTGTTGGCCTCCATCCTGAACCCTGGGTCTTGCTCATAGACCTTCTTTCTCACTAACAAATGGTTTTGTTGTCAGGACCTCCAAATTTAATTTAGGAGCTAGATCATGGTATCACGGATCTTTGAAAGGGAAATATGAAGCTGGTGGGATAACCACTTCGATTAGTTCATAGCGCAACAAGCTGAGTTGAGACAACAGAGGGAGAAAACTGTTAGGAATAAGGTTCTATTATCTGAATCGGCGAGTGATATCTATGAAATTTTCTAGGAAAAATTTCTAGAGGAACTCTACAATTAGTTGTGGAGACTACAAGTCAAGACAGTCCAAGAAATCTCATGGAAGATCTGTCGCAAGTGGGTGCACGAGGATCTGGTAGCCCTCCATCAGTTAGATACCAATTTAACCCGAGCTGTAGATTTCTGGGTGCAATCTACCTTGGAAGGATACATAGTGGAATTTTCAGCTGAGTGTTACAAGTTCTTTTAAAATGCAGAAGACGTGCTCAGATCTGGATTATGAGGAGAGCTGTTAAAGGAGATTCCCTTGTGGATCAAAGCTTTAATGGTAGACGAGGGACTGATGGAATTTCAGAAATCTGAGATGGAGACCTAAAACCTCCAGTACTGGGGGAAGGAGCTGAGAGATAGATGCTACAAGAAATTTGGAAAGGGGAGTAGGGATATGGATGCTGAGACCTCCAGTAGGTTGAGAGAGCGACGAGCATATCGGAGGGCGCAGATAGCTGAGAAGTGGCGGGAGAGAGTGATGGAGGAGTTGGAGAAACAAGAAAGTAGTCGACAGAACAAAGAGAAGGCACCATATATGACAGAGGAGATGGAAGGTCAGACAGAATCCCAAGGAATAGGAGGGACCGTGAAGGAAGTCAGGCAAGTGTATAGGAGCCCATCCCAAATAGAAAAGGGAGCAATGTCCAATGTGGAGGACGCACACCCCAAGGAGATGTCCGATGTGGAGTTACATGTTGTGATTGAGAAAATATTCCGAGAGGGGCTGACACCCATAACTAAAGGTAACTCTATTCCCCAGAGTTCAAGTAGCTCTAGTCCTGACCTTCCCCTGGTACTCTATCAGCCACTAGGTGAATTTTTTTTTAAGTTGCGAGAATTGAGTAATTTGAATAGTGTCCAATCCACAATAGTAATACACATTAGCAGTAGTGCTATTAGTACCATTTCACAGCTCGGAGATAGAGGTTTTATTCTAGAATCACCCACACAAAGAAGCATGGCAGGATCATTTACCCAATACCCAGAATTCAGCTCTGGGAGGGGTAATGATGAGGTGGAGTAGCACTGGTATCCGTGCGAAGCCATATGGGGGGCTCGACAGATACCATAGGTAGTGAAGTTGATCGAGTTTCAAACTACTCTCAGAGAGAGAGCTCTACGCTGGTTTATTAAGTGGTTCGAGGCTCATCCGAACCCAGAAATAGACGATGTCAAGAGAGAATTTGTTAAATAATTCAAGCTACCTCAGATAGATCAGCAAGGTTTGTTAGAGATGTGGGATATTAAACAGTGAGAGGAAGAGACTGCATGGGATCTGATGAGAATATTCAAGGATGTAGTTGGAAAACTAAGTTACCCAATCGATCTGAATCATCAAAGAGATTGGTTCATCAAGGCCCTTCTTCCATTGACAAGAACTCCATTAATGCAGCAGAAGATCGATACATTACAAGACGCAGTAGAATCAGGCCACAACTGAATATTGTGAGATATGCAAGAGCATTGGACATCCACGCTGCCTATTCCAAATCTTGCAAAAATACTCTAACGTTCCAAACAACATATACTCTAAGTTCTGTACTTCCACAACACACAACACAGAGCAATGCAAAGCTCTGGATGCTTTAGCAGAACGATTGGAAAAGCCTTCATATAGAGTGAATGAGTCTCCTAGGGGACGAGGAGGGGGCATGAGAGGAGGTCGAGCTGGAGGAAGAGGACCTGTACGATGTTACAACTGCGACCAAGAGGGCCATGTAGCTAGGGAATGTCCACTTTCTAGAAGACCATGGTGCTCTCAATGCAGAGTAAATACGCATGCCACAGAAGACTGCCCAGAGCTAATTAAAAGATAGGAAGAAAGAGCCAGACAAAGAGGAGAAAATATGGTAAATGCAGAGCCAAGAGTGGTAGCCATAGTGACACAGGGAGGAAAGAGAACTGGGGAAGATGCACAAACTTCGGACCCGATAAAGCTGATAAGGCTAGCATCCCCAAAGCCAATGTTCAAGCCAGAGACACAGAAGAAATACTTTAAAAAAGCAGTGGAAACATTTCCCCAACTTGGGGGAAGTAAAGGAAATGGGTTACCACAACCCCAGGTAGATAATGAGAACCAAGCTAGCACTAGCACTATGATTGAAGAATGGCTCCGATTATTTCTAAAAATTGTTACCAATGCACCAATGCTGGAACAATTGAAGCAGAATCTGGAGATGGTGGTGCAGGAAGCCTCAGAGCCAAAAGAATTGGTTGGCGCGACACAGAAATACACGAAGAGTCAAAAGAAAGAAGAGAAGAACATGGAAAGGGTTCCACATAAACACCCAAGTCGCAGGATTCCAGATTAAGGACACAATGCTTGACCTAGGATCAGATGTGAACATTTTACCAAGGAAGACATGGGAAGAATTGGGAAGACCAAAGCTGACGTATTCACTAATCCAACTCCGCATGGAGAACTAGTATTGCATTGTACCCATAGGCAGGCTGGAGGAGGTCGAAGTCGATGTTGCAGGGATTAAGACATACACGAACTTCGAGGTGATAGACATAATGGGGAATAAGGATCCCTACCTAGCATTTTTGGGAATTGAATAGGCATTCGAGAACTATGCAGTAATAGATTTGAAGAAGGAACTAATGATATTTGAAGACAGGGAAGTCAGAGTCACATAGCCACTTGACCCTTATCAAGGACCACGATATACAGATTCTGTCAAAAACAAAGAAGATGCTCAGCTTCTTGATCATCTTTATCAAATCACAGAGGGGAAAAGAGAAGATTATATCAACCCAAAAGCGGGGGGACTGTGAGCTGGAGAAGTGTTCAAAGCTTAGACTTAGGGTCAGAAATAGCCTGGGATGATTAGCAGTAGGGGGGATATGAGACAACCACAATAATATGTGCTAATATCAGAAGGATCAATTGGATCGGAATTGAGGTAAGAGAATACCCTACTCTGTCAAATATGAATGCTGTGAATACCTTTATTGCTAGAATAGAAGATAAAGTACCAGTGGACCATAGGGTACCACTCATGGATGTGGCTTTACAATCCACATCAAAAAGGTGGTGGAGAAACCACCACAACTCCCTGTTGCGATGGGACAAAGTTGCAGCAGCGTTGAGGGCCAGATTCAAGGAGGAGGAGGGCCCACAATTCACCAAAAAATACCAAGGGGACTCCGACCCCAGAAAAAATTTACAATATTGTGAGGACCAATGGAAGAATGCAGGTTACCCAGAATAAATGTGGGTACACAAATTTTTACATTCACTAGATTCGATTCCACAGGCTTGGTACCTAACTGAAGAGAAGAAAAGAGGAACTAGTACTTGGAAAATAGTCGCGGTTCAGTTTACGCAATGATTTTCCTTTGAAGGAAAAATAGAACCAATCACATAAGCATTGCAGGCTATTAAAAGGGTATTGTTCTTTCCAGAGATTCAGGAAGAGGAAGAATAACCTCTATCACAACAAAGCATCAAAAAATCGGTAGCATGTAAGAAGATAAATAGTGGAATGGATGATGATGATCTAGAAGATCTTAGAAATATATATTTTGAAGAAAAAGAAGGAGAGCAGAATATTCAACAAGAACCAACAACAGAAGGAATTCATCTGTTACCATTGAAAACCCAGAAGCTAAATATTGGAACACCGGAAAAGCCCAAACTTGTGTCAATTGGTGATTACTGGGATGCCAAAACGAATAAGGAGATATTCAATCTGCTACAAGAATATGAGGACTTTTTCCCATCCTTAGTTGCGGAGTTGAAAGGAATAAAAGGAGACATGGGGGAAATGAGTATAATTTTGAAGCCTAACACAAGACCAGTCAAGCATAGACCCTATCGTCTGAATTCGAGAGTGAAAGAAAAAGTCAAGGTAGATATTGATAAGATGCTAAAGGAAGTATCGATATTCCCGGTGGAAGAAGTAGAGTGGGTAAGTCCTATAGTCATACAAAGTAAAAAGGAAAAGTATGAAATTCAAGTCTGTGTTGACTACAGGTGCCTGAACAATGCATGTATACATGACCCATTCCCCACTTCGTTCAGTGATGAGGTTCTCGAAAATGTTGTGGGGAATGAGGCTTATTCATTTACAGATTGATTTTCAGGATACCATCAAGTAAGGATATTTGAAGAAGATAAGAAGATGACAACTTTCACAACCGAATGGGGCTCAGTTGCATATCATGTAATGCCATTCAGACTGAAAAATGCTCTAGCAGTATTTTCAAGGATTGTTATAGCAGCGTTTCAGGAATACATCCATAAATTCCTGGAAGTATGTATGGATGACTGGATAGTTTACATCCTGTTAAAGAACCATGCAAATTTTTTAAGGATAATGTTTGACATATGTAGGTAACTCCATATTTCATTAAACCTCAAGAAGTGCATCTTTGCAGTACCCTTTGGGACGTTGCTAGGACATGTGGTATGCAAAAACAAGGGGTTTGCATCGATCCAGAAAAAGTGGCGGTTATAATCAACATAGAGGCACCAGAAAATGTGAAGCAATTAAGGTCATTTCTAGGCCACACCAGCTACTATATGCGATTCATTCGCAACTATGCGAAGATAATAGCCCCATTCAAGAAACTGTTGCAGAAATCAGAGCAATTTATTTGGACAAATGCCTATACTATTGCCCTGAACACCTTGAAAGAAAAGTTGGCAAGCGCACCCATATTAGTTCACCCTAATTGGGAAAAGCAATTTCATGTCCACATTAATGCTTCCAGCATCGCGCTTGGAGCAATCCTGGCTCAACTAGGAGATACTTCAGTGGATCACCCAATTTATTTTGCAAGTCGCAAATTATGAATAGCTAAAAGGAACTACACCACAACAAAACGGGAAGCGTTGGAAATGGTGTATTCCCTTAAAAAGTTTTGCCACTACCTACTAGGAGGTATGTTTAAGTTTTTCACAGAACATTCAGCTTTAAAGTACCTAGTTAAAAAAACGGTCTTGGAGGGAAGAATCTGCAGATGGCTCCTACTGTTTCAGGAGTTCACCTTTAAGGTGATAGTGAAGCCCGAGAGACTTAATGTGGGTCCTGACCACTTTTCAAGGCTAGAAGACGGAGAAAATGGAGGGTCTCTGGATGATCATCTGCCAGACGTTGATATTTTTAGAGTAGAAGCCATCCCAGACTGCTTAGACCAGATAGAAACCTATATAACAACAGGACAATGCCCGAACGAATATACAGCAGCCCAGAAAAGACATCTTGTAGTTCGAGCAGTAGAGTATCAACTAATAGCGGGACACCTGTATAAAATGGGGTTAGACCAAATCTTGCGGAGATGCATCTTGGATCATGAGAGGGAAGGCATACTGTGGGAATGCCATTGTGGAGTTGTGGGAGGACATGTTGGAGTAAAACCAACTGTGAGGAAAATACTTTAGGCAGGCTTATGGTGGCCGAAAGTACACATGGACAGTAAGGCATTTGTAAAAAATGCAATGTGTGCCAGAGGACAGGACGTCCATCACAATGAGACAAGCTGCCACTTCACCCTGTAAAAGAATTGCATCCATTTTAGAAGTGGACTGTTGATTTCATAGGACCGATTGCACCTGTTACAAGACACTCACAGGCCAGATACATCATTACCGCAACAGATTATATGACCAGATGGGCAGAAGCGATGCTAGTGAAGGATTGCACAGCCGAAACAACAACTCGATTATATTTGAAAATATCATCAACAGGTTTGGTTTCCCGAGAAGTCTGACCAACGATCAAGGTACACAATTTATCAATGCAATGATTAAATCACTGCTAGAAAATTTCATGGTAAAACATCATAAAAGTAGTCTATACCATCCACAAGAAAATGGTATAGTAGAAGCATTCAATAAGATTCTGGAAAAGGGCCTAACGAATATTTGCAATTCTGATCGAGATGACTGGGATTAACGTATACCAGCAACGTTGTGGGTGTACAAAATAACTGTCAAAAGACTAAACAACCAGACCCCGTTCTAGCTAGTGTATGGGAGGGAAGCAGTGGTATCGGCTGAATTTGTCATACCGAGCCTGCTAATCGCATCATCACTACAGTTATCAGAAGAAGATTCATTGAAAGAATGATTGCGAGAGCTACAAGAACTGGAAGAGGACAAGTTTCTAGCAGAGTTCCACCAGACTATCCAGAAAGATAGACAAAAAACTTGGCACGACCGCCATATCAAGCGAAAAACATTTACGGTTAGAGGAAAAGTCTTACTGTATGACAACAAGTTCTAAAAATTCCCAGGTAAACTAAGAATGCATAGGCTGGGACTGTACCATGTGATTGAAGTTCAAGATTCAGGAGCAATTCGGTTAGCACAAATGGACGGCCAAGTATTACCAGGATGGGGGAATGGCACATGCCTGAAGCCCTATCACATGTAAGTTCTATTATTTCATTCTTCAATAACTCTCACAACCGAGAGGAGTTAGTAGGGTAGATTAGAGTAGGTAGAGTCAATAAATCTCTTTCAACCGAGTAGAGAATAGATGGAAGTGCAAATAAAGCAAAACTGCAGTAACAAAAGAAACTCACAGTTGTGATGCAGAGATCGCATTGCAACCAATTGTGGTCGGGGGGAGGGTAGTGTCCAATGTGTCATCCATGTTAGAGAGCCAAACATGTCGAATATCATTCCATCATTATGACCCATCATTCCCATGTCAGTCCATAATATTACTGAGATTTGAGAAGTAATTGCTATAATTAGTATCGTCCATACCGCAATAAATTTCCCATATTAGGCCATGATCATTACCCATCATGTTTGCCCAAATCCCAAAGCCATAGTTAGCCATGTTAGAACCCACCTCATCGCGGTAACTAATCACACGATTATAGCTGCGGGGGAAGAAAAAAAAAATAATTAGTTTGGGGTCTTATCAACCTCATTCGTGCCAGTTATTTACATAACCTGCATGAAAGAAAATGCGAGAATGCTGGAGAAGTCCGAGTTAGAACTAGAAAGAACAGCAACAGTGAGAGAAACTTCATCAGAAGAAGTCCTGAGTGAGCATCCAGAGGTACGGATTTACAAAGAAAGAGTAGGAGCAGCTTTGCGAGTATACCAAAGAAGAGAAAAAATGACTAAGGTAGCACCAGCAGTCATCGAGCAGGAGCTTGACGAGAGAATTCAGAAAATGGAGTCGCTGGTGGGGAAATATGACAATGTGTCATTGATCGATACAGACCTTGTATATTCCTACCAGTTCCCAGCAATGAAGAGGAAATTCTATATGGAAAGTTACGCTATGGAAGCATGAGAAGAAGCAGCAATAGTGCTCCCAGAATTCAGAGGTATCCAGCAATCAATGATATTGAATCTCAGAAATCTTCCAGTGTTCGGAACTATAGGAGCTACGACGCAGTGTACAAAATTCCTGCTGAGAAGGATTCAGAACGCGTCACTATGGCTAGGAAGGGAAATACCAATACAGGCAGAAGAAATTCACAGGTTGACTGGATTATCAGCAGAAGAAAGGGACATCTCCATAGCGTTCCAAAATGTCTCCAAGAGAGTGAATAAGGTGGGAGATGGTGACTACTACAGGAAATATGATACTAAGAGAGGAGGAAAGGGGGCAAAGATAGACCTTATAAACAGCCCAACAATCAAATTCGCCTGTTACCTGATTTCCAGCAAAACCATGAGGCATTACACGAAGGGGGAGTGTACACTCGATACCATCTCAGTCGCGGAGCACTGCCTCTAAGGGACACAATTGAATTGGTGTTCATTCCTGCTGAATGAATTGTTCGAAACCTGTGAAGATAGATACAAAAGAGCCACTGGGTTCATTTACGGTTACCTCATCATGGCGTTTTCTATGTGGAAATGGACATTCCCGAGAGTCAGTCAATCTGTCGAACTCATAGGAGGTCAGCCATTGGCAATGAAATTTATTCCCTGGAAGTTATCAGGAGATCCCAACACCAAGGAGGTGAATGAATAATCATTCGCATTCTAGTACAAGACGATGGTGGACATAGTGGTGAGACAGCACAAAATCCCAAAGAGTTTACTGGATAACTATTCTGTGCAGATATGGTTCAGAGTCAGCCACAAGAAAACCTACATATGACCCACCCGCATGGCAGAAACGACATTCAAAATGAGACAGTTGAAGTTTCAAATTGATGAGAAAGCATTCCACACCGAAGTATGTTCCTGGCAAGGGGTGGACATGGAGATCAGAAGTGGGGTCTATCACTACTCGTTTAATGGTATGTTGTTGAATCCACTACTAGGAGAGACGCTGGATGAAACAATGACCAGAGTTTCTTGGCTGCAGCTGACGCCAATAATCGAGGAGCTAAACATGAAGGTACAAGACTTTAATCTGTTAATGCAAACTCTAACCAGTGTTTCTCATCTCTTCCCTACTTTTTTAGAATTTTAGGCCTCCAATTCCACATCTTCTTCAATAGTTGCACCCATAGTCATGGCCTTTCCACCCACCTTGTTTAATACACCACCGGTAACCACCACAATTCCAATAAAAAATAATAAAGCACCTAATCCACCCATAGCTACACCAAAGGCCAAGAAGGCAAAGGTTATAGTGTCTAGCCAGGTCATTGATCTCACTGAGGAGGATCAAACGCAACCAACGTATACGGGAGCCCCAATTTAAAAGAAGCTAGAGACGACCCACTAGGTAACTCCTGAGCTACCTTTGTTCAACCCCTACTCATTTTTAAATATTTGCACATCTCCACCTCGCACCCACCATTCATTGCCTCACACATCATTCACCTCCAAAGACCATTCAAACCGAACTCCATCCACTTCAGTAACCATCTCAGACCCTGTTAGAGAAAAAGGGAAAACAAATGGAGACCATGAAGTAGAGGTTAACTCCAGTACAACATTGGGAACTGTGGTTAACAAACCCTCGTCGAACAGAGCACTTTTCAATACCTTTTAAGTCGAGGTGGATCCTACACTGAAGATACAACACCCTTGCCCAAGGAGCTGAACCCGTTCCAAGAAGAAAACTTGATCCTACAATAGATTCAACCTACTCCAAGCATGGTTAACCCAAGCACTCCGTCGACGCAACAAACCCAGCCGACATCATCATAGGAGCACTCAACTAGGTTAATAGCCAGAGGTCATCCGCTCAGGGAGAGACCGTCGAAACAACATTTGTCAGGGGCGGAGAGCATGCAGACATGGAGAATAACACAACTATATAGTTTCATTCAGCGTGCAACCCAAAAATCTGAGGGGCTCCACACCAACCTCCAGTAGAGGTTTGATCAACAACAATTGTAGATTTTTGCGCTTGCTAAAAAGCGCGATCAATTGAGGGTAGAAAAAGATAACTTGCAGGAACAACTAGAGAAGGTGATCGATATTTTCAGGGATCTTTGACTGACCATAATGGCTAAAGACGACTAGGCACTGAGCGACATATTAGCTGGTACCTTAGTCGAATGGTCTGTTCAGGTCAAGACAACATGTTCAAGTCTTAGCAAAGAGAACCAAGAAATGAGGGCAGTGCTAGTGACCAGGCCGACACTACCATACCCTACTGTCATATATGCAGAGAAGGTAACAGAGAAGTAGAAACAAGTAACCAGGAGGCAGGAAACACTGGGCACCGCGGTGAAGGACGCCTACAACCTTCTCAAACATTTGCATGAATGTTCAACCTTGCTGTCTATGAAGGCACAACCGATCTCATGACAACTGCAACAAGTCTAAAAATAAATAAAGGAGGCCATAGACCCTGATGGCCTGAACCATTTGTACAACCAAGCTGAGGAGTTGGAGACTAGGATACATCAATTTGAAGAAAACTCAGCGGCATCCAAACAGGTTCTTCGGGAATTAAGGCAACCCGTTAAGCTTACTGCCCAAAAAATACAGCAGATGGCCACTGAGAGTGATTTTAAAATTAAGGAAGTATTTAGCAAGTTGCTGGTCATCTCAAGAGAAAAGGAAGTAGAGCAAGTCACCACAGAAACGAACCTGCTCATGAAGGAATGGCAACAAGCCATGGCTGACTTTGCCGAACTCAAAGCATCAGTGTTGGAAAAGGTCTCCGAGTTGGGGCCCTTGTTTGGACAAGGAGAGGAAAAGGAGAAGGCAGGGCCAGCCACAAAGGCAAGCAGACTGATGGATATCGAGGAAACAGAAAAGGATTTACTTGGGACGAGTCAATAACATGTGGTCGGGGCCTGTTGGGGCCCTTGTTTTGAAAATAAAACAATTTTGTGTCATGGATAACAAGTGGCAGAGTGCAACCACGGTAGATAGAGAGATTTCATGGTTGCGAAGAGCTAAAGAGCAGGTGGCGCGGTTGTTGCAGAAGCTAGCATAGATGGCAGAAGGGAGCGACAAGAACAAACAACGAAACTCCCAGTGATCAGGGAGATGCAGCAAAAATCAGAGTGGAAAAGAAGGGAAAACTATTAGTCGTGTTGGAAAAGGAACAAATAGATAGTCGTCCAGCGTAGACGAGAGGTTGGTGTAGTGGAGAGAAGAGGAGGAGAGCCGTAGGAGAGCTTTGTTCGCTCTGGTTATTCTGATCATTCCGTTCACTATGTTCCTTCTGTCTGTTCTATGTGATGATATTGTAATCGGTCTTGCCAAGATCGCTCTGAGGAGCATTGTAACTGTCCACTACTATTGATGCAAAATACTCTTATCTGGTTTTGATGTCCTGAGTTCTGTAATGTATGTCTGGTTAAGATGAATATATCGGTCACTTTAAATAATAAAAGAAATTTATCCTGAATGTGTTTATGAGTAGCATCTTGTGAAAAATAGTTAAACCTGTTCGGAGTACGTAGTTCTATCAAATTCATTCTGTAGTTGTGATAGGGTAATATATGATCTATTCCTAACTTTAATAAGGTCATGGCACACCTCAGGTGAGACTCTTTTCTCTTAGGAGTAGAGTGAAAATATCAGCGTTGTGCTAGACTACTGCAGAAACCTTGTTGGCCTCCATCCTGAACCTAGGTCTTGCTCAGAGACCTTCTTTATCGCAAACAAGGTATTAAACATGGCATCCAATAGACTCAGTGTAGCAGATATCAAATATTTCCATGAGTACAGAGATAAACTATTGGAAACTGTCCCATTGGACCAGTCACAAATATAAGAAATTAGTGAGCCAACTCCTAGTTTCAGCCAAGATGATGATTCAAAAGATATGTTTGAAGATGATTCCCATGAGAAATTAGTTAAGGATTCAGAGCATTCCAAAAATGAGTCCCAAGATTCAGATCATTGTGAAAATAAATATGAAAGCCCTGATAAAATAATTAAAGATGTAATTGAAGGAATTGACACACATTCTGAGAAAAGAATTGATGAAGGATCATCAACTTTTCATACTCCTTAGCAGATTCAGAAGCTACCAGAAATAGAAATAGCACTTTGACAAACTCCAGTTAATCAAGATCAGGAAATCATCCTGGCCTTCCCTACTGAAGAAATTATTTTGAATATTGAAGAGATACCTCCAATGGACATTTTCTACAGTCCAATTATTAAAGTTGCAGTGAAGAAGAGAAAAAGAAGAAGAATTGATGAGCCAATGACAACCTTTAGTAATGAGTCATTAGATGTTGTTTGGAAAGACACTGTTGTCAATCCAACTGAAGATCTTACTAAATTTTAACAGTTTGCAGGAGAATATGCAATTGCTACGATTGATAAAGCAACAAAAGTGCAACTTCTTCTTATACAAAGAGAATAAATATTCCAAGTGCTATAAAAATAACTGGAACAAAAGAAACATAATGCCAATAAGAAAGCTGAAATGAAAATGGCACAGTTCCAGAAATAATTTGAAATGTTGAAATTGTAGCAGCAAGTACACATCTCTAAAAAAGATGCACAAATAGAAGAAGCAATGGAAAAGCTCAAGATTCAACCTCAAACATAACAATTCATTAAAGAATCACTTGAATGGAATTCACAGTTGAAACAATAGAAAGAGAATTTATGCCAACAAATATTTGCTACTAACTCATACTATGAAATATGTAGCATATTGACTCAATAGGTGGCAAACATAAAGTTGGAATGTGAAAGGATTGATAAGAAAATTTCTGAATTTATTTCTTGGCAAGAATCTGAGGAAGTGAGAAGGTTGATCTCCAAAAGATTGAAAAATCTCATAAGGATATTTTATTCCAAGATTGGGAGATGAAATTAAAACAAGCAGAGAAAGCGGCATCAAAGGAAACCAACGTAGCAAGCAAAATCATTGAGTATGTCAATGAACAGCTTTAGAATGCCAAAATTATTTAAGATTGTATAGCTGAAGCAATTACAGAAGTCAAGATATTAGAGAAGCAGTGGAAGGAAAGAATTGAGAAATAAGCAGAATCAATTCAGCAGATAACTAAATTGGATCAAGAAAATTACTAGAATTTCTTGATCAGACCACATAACTAGTGCATGACTCTGCTCTCCTTAACTGATTCCACGAGAAAGGTGTTTCCAGAACTTTCAAATGTCTTATTCAAAGGACAAGTGAGATCCCTAATCACTCAGCCGACTCAACTGAAACCAATGATGGATATTTCCCAACTCAAAGACCAAGTGACAAAAAGAAATCAACCCAACTAAGCAGTCTTGTCATTTTTAGTTTCTATATTTTAGTTTATTTTACTCATTATGAGGAAGGTTGTTAGAAACCTCCTCAAATTTTTGTGTAATAATCTATTTTTGAATTATTTATTTTAGTATTTAAACATCTCTCATGCATTTAGAGAGGGATCCATAATTTTGTCAGAAAACAATTTGCGAAAGCTTGCACTTCAGTACTTTTGTGAATGTTTTTGATAAAATATATGGAACAAGATCTACTTTTTTGAAAATTGGAGTATGATTTATTGAAATTTCACTTTTTTACTCTTAAAGTGTATTTGGATTGAGAAGAATAAGGTCAATATTGTGAATTTCATGAGCAGAAATTATCATATCTGGTACTCTTATCTTATGATTAAGTCTCTATTGTGAGTTTAAAATGATTTCTCTTTATATTGTGATATGTATGTAATTTTATTTATATTTATTATTCATTTAATTTTGTACAATGTTTCAGTTGTAATTCCTTACCAAATACATAAAGCAATCGATAAATGCGATATATTTTACATAATTATTTTGACTAAATATTTAGTCAAAATAATTATCTCACATAATTTTCATCTCTTTCAGTAATTGAATGATCTTTATTGCCTTTTACTGTAAGATATCTTTTTAGATCACATTGATGGTAATTCTTCCCAGGCATAGTTTAAGTTAAATAATTAGATTAAATAGATGCATTTGTTTGTTACTTATATAGATTATTTCCATTAGTTTAAAGTCATTCTTCATTTCACCTTTTATCAAACCCATCACCATCATATCAATTTATTTGTTGGGAATATGGTCCCATTATCCCTAGTTGAAGCCACTATACCAAACGGAAAAGGAGTTGCTTTAAGGTCTAGACCGGGTGGTTATCCCCCATGTTGTTTCAATGGAATTTTGGGGCTTCAACAAGTCCCGGTTAGAAAGAAGTCTGGGGAAGTATGTTTATGTGTTGATTTCGAGAATCTTAATTGAGCTTCTGACAAATATAACTCTCCAGTTCCATCCATGGCATAGATACTCCAGATAGTATCTTGGTCTGAAATATTTTTACTACTAGATGGATTTTTAGGTTATAATCAAGTGCTAGTAGTGGAACCAAACATATTGAAAAATGCCTTTTAGACTAAAATGGAGAACATTTTCTTTCAAGAGGATTCCATTTGGACTAATCAATGGTTGTGCAACTTTTCAATGAGCAATGTGCACCACCTTTCGTGTCCTTATACATAAAAGTGTTGTTGTTTATTTAGATTATGTTACTGTTTTTTCAAAGAAAAGGACAGATCATGTACGTTATGTAAAGCTGATATTTGAGCGGTGTCGAAAGTATGGGATTTCCCTTAATTAAATTACCCCTCCATTGATAAACAAGCATACACATTGTACAAGGAAGTTAATTATTTTAGGCCCTATTTACTCAAAGCTGATACAAATGTATTTGTACCTCACCTAACAGTAATAACATTTCTCGTACAACAAGACTTGCGTGAGAAAAGGGCTAACTAGGTCCATAAATTCAAATTTAGACATTCCCCGTGGGTTTCCAACTTGGTCCTCTTTAGAAATAAGTCTAGTGAAATACATTTATGCGTTGATTTATGGAATATTAACCATGATATCGACAAAGATAACTATCTCCTACCATCCATGGAGCAGATACTCTAGATAATATATGGGTCTGAAATGTTTTCGCTACTAGATGGATTTTCAGGTTCTAATCAAGTGTTAGTAGTGGAACTGGACAAATTGAAAATTGCCTTCTAGACTAAATGGGGAACATTTTCTTTCAATAAGATGCCATTTGGACTAATCAATGTTGGTGCAAATTTTTAAAGAGCAATGGATATCACATTTCATGGTGATGATGCAATATACAAGTGGGAAAAAATGGAGAAAGACGCTTTCACTTAGATCAAGCATGCTATAATTGATGCACCCGCATTATTTAGTCCAAACTATGGAAAATATTTCCTTCCCTATATTTTTTCTAAAGATTTATCGATTGTGGTTATGTTGACTTAGAAGCATTGTGAAGCAAATGAGCAACCTATTTATTTTATGAGTTCTAGTATATAAGGGACATAATTAAATTACCCTTACATTGATAAACAAGTATACATAGTGTATAAGGAAGTTAAGTATTTTAGGACCTATTTACTCAAAGCTCATACACATTTATTTGTACCTCACCCAACAGTTAGAACACTACTCTTACAACAAGAGTTAGGTAAGAAAATGGCTGATTGGGTCCCTCACTTCAAATTTAGACATTACACGTGGGTTTCCAACTTGGTCCCGGTTAGAAAGAAGTTTGGTTAAATAAGTTTATGCATTGATTTCCAAAATATTAACCAGGCTTCGTGTAATATTCCTAAATTAGCCATGAGCTAGTTGGAATATTAAATTTTGTTTTTCTTCTTTGTTTGATGAATAAGAGGACAATGGAGGTCCATAATTCTCCTAATAATGAAATAAATCAATGCCAATGTGAAAGAGATAAATCTTGGTAGCTTAATTAAGCACCCTTTGGTGTGAAAAGGGGTTGGATCACTTTGACTAGGTCAACCTTGACCAAATCAACAACGTTGTCATGGAGGAGTGGTCATCAATGCAACACAATGCAGTTTTAGATGGAGATGTTTTGTGTGAATGTAGTGATATTTTTGGATGGGGCTTAGGTTTTGTAAGCTCATATTCTATTTAAGGAAGAGGATGGCAGCCATATTGATTAATGTTTGGGTTTATTATATTTCTAAATATACGTTCTATTTAGACATATATCTTTCTCTTGTTGTTTAGCTGAGATAGAGTGTTGTTTAGCACAGGGTGTTCCTGATCGGGAATCCCACCTCTTTCCTTGAGAGGCCTCTTGGGAGAGTTTTTAATACATTGTCCACTATCATGCTTAAGGCCCAGCTTCTTATTTCAACTACAATGCAGATCCTATTGAGGGTTTGGTTGTTTTTGTAGGTTGCAGCAAGTGGTGATTAGATCTCTAGATCTAGGCCATTTCATTGCTTATTTTTAGTGGAGGAGGCTTCTTTTCCATTGGGAGGACAGTATTAAAGGCCATTGAGCATATTTTTAGATCTTGGCATCAGGCCAACTGGTTAATCATCCCTACAATGTAGTTTACTTCCAGATCTGCATTATTTCTATAGGAGGAGTTGCAGGGTGGTTTGGTACACCATTTGGCGAACTAATTTTCTAGTGAAGGGGATCTACCTTTCACTTAGAGGATCTATTGGAGGAGGCTATTGTATTGATAAAATCATATCAGCCACACTTTCTAGATCTTCATTTTGCAGTACATATGCAGTCTTAGATCTCAGATCTAAAACTTGTACTTGGTGTTTTTCTGAAAAACCTTAAGGGGTTCTTTAAAGGAGCTTGTATAGTGCTCAGATCTGATATATATATATCTTTTGAGGCACATATCAGCCCTAGATCTGATGTACAATCATTTTCTGTAGCAGAGCTAATAAAATAACGGTGTAAGGGTCTTCCAACTTTTCTATATAGTTGCAGCACCTCATCTTGAGGATTTTTTTCATTGGAGGCTTGTAATTTCTTGTTGTATAACTCATGGGACATTTCTTATGAATATTTTTCTGTTGTTATAACATATGAAATGTCTCCATATTGGCCTCTTTCTTTTATATGATGATCTGCATTATTGTTCCAGCATTTTGCACTATATTCCTGCTTTTCCCATTTGGGAATATTACAGTGGTATCAGAGCATAATCTTGGCTCAGCCTGTGCATTCAGCCAATATGTCGCCATAAGGAGAAGATTCTCACAAGAAGAGGAGATGTACAGAAGAAACAACGACAAGACTCCATTATTTGGAGGAAGGGAGTAAGAGGGGCTCTCAAAGCTTCTTTTTCCAAACTATTCAGAGCATTAACAAAGACATCATAGAAATGAGAATGGAGAGATGTAGAAATTCTCCAAAGGAGATTGTACATTAAGAAAGCTCCATATTTTCACATTATGGGTGTAAGCATTCATCTACACCATCAAATATACAACGTTGTACCATGCCTACATTCTTGGCAAGAGAAGAAGAAGAAGGAGAAACACCAAAGGAGGAGACTCTTGGTGACTATCTCCAAGAATATGAATCTTAGTCTAGAAGATTCAAGGAGCATCTAAGCTTCCAAGGGTTTTTTCAAATCAAAGAAGATATAAGACCCCACAACTACAATAGAAAAATAGGGTGCATGCAACACACTTTGGGTAGATTATTTCTACCTACTTTTCATGGGTCACCTAAGAGCACAACCAAGGCTTAGGTAAAGAAGCTAGACACATATTCCTAGCTGCATAAAGTTTTAGAAGAGAAAGCCATTAGAGTAGCAGCGCTGCATCTTGAAGGTAAGGATTATGCCCGGTGGTTATTTGAATCTTCTTCATTGAGAAATGTAAATATGTCTACTTATGCAAAGTTCACTAAGAGTTTAGTGAAAAGATTTGATTTGAAACAATCTGAAACTTACTTGGGAGAGAAAACCAAGCCCAGGAAATCTGAACCTTTGCATGAGTTGGAAGGATCCATAAAGCCAACTCCATTTCAAAACATTATTGAGGGGGTTAAATATCTGCAACATGCTTTGCCAAGGGAAAATGCCCCACTTCAGCAAGAAATTTCTTCTCAACAAGAAGACTTGAGGATTTCTCTTTCAAGAGGAGATCAAGATAAAGGATCTCTTAATGATGAGGTATTCTCCATTGACGAGGAGAAGGAAGATGAAGAGCTGGAAATATCATCCAGCACTATGAAAACGGGAGGATATATACTTCTATTTGGAGATGGAGATGAATAAAATGCTTCAATTAGAGGAACCCTTGTATCTTTGCAAAAAGTTCCAAAGGATATTACATATGAAGATCATGAGAATCATGTGCCTATGTTGAAATGAGACAGAACAATGGAGGAAGTGTGTTCCAACATTGAATGAAATATTGGGGACACACACTATGGTAGATCATTCCTTTGTGATCAAGACTCTTGACACCAAGGAAATGTTGGGTGTACATGGGTTGACTACATTTGAAGAAAACACCTTAGACTGTGAGATCTTGAAGGAGGTAGGAGACGATGAGAAGGAGGGCCAGCATCAAGTGATTGGGAACATACACACTCATCATTTTCAAGAGGTTTATGCACAGAAGCATGATGATGATTTGTGCAATGAAATAAGGGACAAATCAGTCCATTCACATATACATCCTGCTTTAAGCTTTAATGTTTCATTATATGGAGGCATTCCACCAAGGATACCCCTTGATTTAGAAATATACAAAGATTTATCTCAACATGATGCAACATTGATATATTTAGCTCATGAAGGAGCATTGAGGGGCCATGATACAATGCTGAGAGTCTTGGGTAGACTCAAGGAGGATGGAGACATTCTCCCAACATATTCATCACCCACTCTCATTTCAGATTCTGCATTGTGGGAGGAGAAGCAAGGGAAGGATAGCAACCTTCCAAGATATACCTTTGGCATGGGAGATGTCAAGGAGAAGGGCAACCATATGAAAAATATTCTTTATGATAGATCATCAGCGCTGTCATTATGGAAGATTGATCCGTATTGGAAATCCCAGTTGTTGGTGGATTATTCAAAGGATCTTTTCACATGCATGATACTTGATGACCAGCTACATGAGGAAGGATTTTCAGTCCAAGATGAAGTAATCTACTATCATGGTAGGATCTTCTTATCTAGAGCCTCCAAGCTCAAGGAGAAGTTACTACAAAGGGCTTATGAAGAGTTCTTTTCCAGCCACACATATTCCATGAGATTCTACAACATTATCATGAGAAGCTACACTTGGAAGGGCTTTGAAGAGGAATTATATTAGCATTTTCAGAGATGCATGAACCATGTGGAGATGGGAGATATACATGACTCTACGAAGGAGTTAATTCAACCACTTGTTTCCTCTTTTGGAATGAGAGGAGATAGATCTATGCACCACTCCATATGTATGAGGAGAAATTTTGGTGAAGAATATGTTTGTGTATCTAATGATTCATTTGATTATTACTTGCATTATTTTACCATGTATATGCAGGCCATAGCTCCAAGAAGGAGTATTATTCCATATAAAATTCATGGCCAACTTTGGGCCACAAACATTTATGAACATGACCACTCCCTTGGAGGACATAGGGAGATATTGTATCATTGTAGGTGCATTCTAAAAGCACCAAACATATCTCACACTTTCAGCCATTGTGAGAAGACATGGGCAGAAATTAAGTGGTGGGGAAACCACTTACCATATCATTATCTAATGCAGTCAGGAGATATATTGCGTTGTTTCCACATGTGGGAATATGACCCACCTCCATTTTTACATATTTATGTTTGTATGTACTTGGTTTTGATCCCATACATTGATGATGTACTTATTATTTTTATGGGAATGATTGGAGGGAGGATGGGAGGATTGGATGTGTCCTTTGGGAGAGATATTCTCCATGGTTCTTACATTTCATATGTGTGGGAAAGCATTGGACCATCCATGATTTCTACATTGGGTCTCTTGTTTCCTTATGGGATGAGCCATTTGGGTAACTTGATCACTTGGGAGGTGCCTCTCATGAGTAGATGGGAAGAGTTTTTCTATTAATTACCACTCTAGAGGGTGATTCATTTTGTATGGATGATAGGTTGGAGAAGGGGGTTCCATATGGTAATAAAGGTTCCCCACAGTTTTAGCTATGTCCTTACAGTTGCTTGGGGACAAGCAACAATCGGGAGGGGAGGATTGTAATATTCCTAAATTAGCCATGAGCTAGTTGGAATATTAAATTTTGTTTTGCTGTTTTGTTTGATGAATAAGAGGACAATGGAGGTCCATAATTCTCCTAATAATGAAATAAATCAATGCCAATGTGAAAGAGATAAATCTTGGTAGCTTAATTAAGCACCCTTTGGTGTGAAAAGGGGCTGGATGACAACATTGTCATGGAGGAGTGGTCATCAATGCAAGACAACACAGTTTTAGATGGATGTGCTTTGTGTGAATGTAGTGATATTTTTGGATGGGGCTTAGGGTTTGCAAGCTCATATTATATTTAAGGAAGAGGATGGCAACCATATTGATTATGTTTGGGTTTATTTGTAATATCCAAAATGGGGAATGCAGCAATACACGAACACAAAACTGGAAATAGTAGTGAATACCATCATAAAAAAATGTATGGAAACCATGGATCCATTTTATTATGTAAATTAGCATCAAATAAATGCAATAAAATTCAAATAATCAAGGCAAACAATCCTCCCATGAATACATATGCCAAAAGTGAAATGTTGCTATATTGCAGAATGCTCATGAACATGTACAACACAGTCATAGAGGGTACACTGCTACATGGGAAGGTAAAATAACATAAATATGTAAATAGATGGATCATACAATGTTGGGAGTGCATATCTAAGCTCCCAAACATAATTTCAAGACAATCTTGGAAGGATTTCCTGAAATATGCAAAATGGAAAAAATGTCGGAGTTGCAGTCTCAAGACTGAGTAGCAGCTGCAACTCAAGAACTGGATGGATATGGCTAAAGATGATGCACAAGATGAACAAACCTCATCCAATGGATCTTCCAAGTGAAAGTTTGATCCTAACACTGAAGATCTCACCCTCCAAACAATCGCTGCAACCCTCACTGCAAATGCTCACTGAAAATAACACAGTCAAGGAGAGGGACTGCACTGTAGATGACGGAAAATGGTTGGCCTGATGCTAAAGATAGTGAAATCAGCTCAAAGTCTTCCTCACTGATCCTCCAAAGGAAATAAGGCTTCCTCCTCTGAAAAATAAGCTTCGGAAGTGGTGTTATCAACCATCCACTACAACACCCTGCAACATAACCTAGCTCTAAACAGAAACTGCATTGTAGCTGAAGGAAGTAGCTTGGCCTCAAGCCTGGATGTGGAGAAATACAGTACAAGCTCCCTCAAGAGGCCTCTCAAGAAAGGAGAAGGAATCCGTAAATAGGAATGCCTTGTGCTAAGAATCACAACAATCTCAACTAAACAGTTGAAGAAAGCACAATAGTTAGACATACCATAAAATCAATAATTCATAACATGTCTTCCTATGGCTGCCTTTCCCTCATTTTATACAAGTGGAATCCTTCTCATCTTGGGTTCCAATCATTAGGGTTTCCTCCACCAAGGAATATCCCTCCCACTATCTCTACGCTGTCTCTAAAGATGATCTCCACCTCCTATCCCAACACTGTTGACTTGGTCAAACTTGACCTTGTCCACATGCAAATGCCCCTTTTCACACATGAGGGTGTCAAATCCAGCTCCTATGATGATCCCTTTTCACACTATGAGGGATTTTATTCATATTTCTGAAACATATGGGCCTCCTTACCCATTTATTCCTCTCCTAAGTGAAATTAGCAAAAATCAATATTCCAATTAGTTGCATGCTAATTTTGGAATATTATAGTCCTCCCATCCCAAATGTTGCTTGTCCTTAAGAAACTGCAAGGATAGAACTGAAAAGTATTCTTTCCTCCTTCTGTAGCATCCTCATATGATGAAATCCTCTAAGGAATATGATTTTGTTTGATCAATGAATCTCCATAGTGCCCCTCCCAAGCATGCAAGCTATCATTTGGTGAGCATCCTGTTGGATGTGGAGCTTGATTATCTTGTTTATTTTGTATCACAGCATTGGACCCCTGTACCTTAATGGGGTAGCAACGCCGCCCATAATTAAACGCTGCCTGGGGGGTCCAAGGGGGGCGGCTGCTACTTTATGGAGCCCCCCCTTAGCGGGGGGTTTTGGGGGCAGTGCCCCCGAAGCTAAAAACAGATGTAAAATTACCTTGTAAAAGTATAGTAATTTCTAGTCAATCTAGGCCGTTCATTAGGTGGATGATCTGACGTTAGAAGCTATGTTTAGTTTAGGGTTTTTTTCCCTAGAAGGCAACCCCTCGCTTTTTATGAGGGTATTGTATTGCGGCTGTGTATTGGATGTGTATTCTCAGAGCGAGAAACATATAGGGAGACTGTGAGAGAGAGCGAAGGATATTATAGCAGATTTGTTGTAGGTTGTGCCTATTCATTTTGCTGCATAATAGAAAGGAAGGACTGGCTGTTCAGGGTGGACGTAGCCCAAACTGGGTGAACCACATATATTTGTGTCTCTCTGGTTTTGTGTGTTTTGTGTGCTTGTTTTTTCCACATATTTTATGTGTTTCATTGCTCTGTAATTTATAATTTTCTAACACATCCCAAATAGCCATCATCATGAAAAGGTGAAATACTCAAGGAGGCAACTAAGTGTTGTCTAGAGGTCCTCTCAAGGCATGGAGTTTGAAATGCATTGGGAACTATCAATCCCATGTGAAACCTCCATCCCCAAGCTATCATCAATAAAAAATGAGTCACCCTCTAATATGGTAACTCATGAAAGATCTCCTTCACCTTGGGCTCCTGCAATGTAGGAAGGCTGAATAACTGAACATGGTAGACAAAATTGCCTACCCCACGTTGTCTCCCTCTCCACTCATGATGAGTGTAGAGCATATGTTGATCTTGGGCTGCAATAAGGTTGCCCTCAAGTGGCAAGAAGAATATTGTATCTTCAAATATCCTTTCTCTAATTTCATGAATCATGCTAGCCCAAACCATCCCATACAAAATGAATGGCACATCATCACCATATGGCATCCAAATCAGAAAATTTTTGAAGGTTATGTGTAATTTTTTATGATACCAATGGTTTCCCAAGTGGATACAACACAATTTTCCTAACTATTGTTGCACAACATGACATGGCAACTCATAGAAAAGTTTCTCCCAATGATTTATGAGAGTCATGCCCAAGTGCTCTAATCAATCTCATGGCCCACCTCATAAGAAAACAAGTGTTTTGTTGTGGTGGCCATATCACCTCCCATGCTCACATTAGAACATGTAATGTAAAAAGTGTGGGAATCCTCTTCCCTAAAGGACACATCCATAGTGTGTCTCTCCCCCAATCATGCTCCCAATAAAAATAAGAACAATAGCAACATAGGGAACCATAATAAAAATCATACTTGCTGCCATATGTAGCAAGGGAGAAGGACAATGGTACCTCAAATGCAACCAACGCAGTTTGACTTTCAACTGCAACAGAGGATGACATAATGTGTGGCTTCTCAACCACTTTCTTCCTGCCCTAATATCCTCACAAGTTTGGAGAAAGTGTATGATGTATGGGGTAAAGTAAGCATGTTCTCCATAAGATATCTCCTCCCCAAATCCTCCTAGGGAATGGCCACCGATACTGCTCATGGCCTCAAGTAGACCAAGGGGTCTAGAAGAAAGAATGCTCCTCCTTGGAGCAATATCCTGCACATATATGGTTAAGGGATGAATATATACATTATAAAAATCATTATGCAACCAAATAGTACCCTTACCATATGTTTTTCTCATGCAAATGGAGTGGCTCATAGATGAATCCCCTCTCATCCTCAAAGAGAAAAGAGGTGGCTATGTTAACTCTTACAAATATTTATGTATCTCTTCCATCTCCACATGATCCATGCATCTCCTCATATGTGATATATCTCCTCCTCAAAGCCTTCCCAAGTGTACCCCTCCATGATGGTGTGGTATGCTCTCACAGAATAAGTGTGGTTGAAAAGTAAATATTCATGAGCTTCTTGTAGTAACTTCTTCTTGAGCTTGGAAGCTCTAGATAAGAATATCCTAAAATGATAGTAGATGACCCCATCTCTAATTGAATAACCCTCCTAATGCAACTGGTCATCCAATATCATACAAGTAAAAAGATCCTTGGAATAATCCACCAACCGCTAGTATTTCCAATATGGATATATCCTCCATAGTGACAGTGTTGATGATTTATCACAAAGAACATATGTCATATGGCTGTCCTCCTATTTTACATCTGCCATGCCAAATATGCAAGTTGGAAGGATGCTATCTTTCCCCTACTACTCCTGCCACAACACAGAATTTGAGATAAGAGTGGGTAATGATGATATTGAGAGAATGCCTCTCCTCTCCTTGAGTCTACCCAAGACTCTCAGCGCTATATCAAGCTCTCCCAAGGCCTCCACTCCTCTAGAATCAATGATTGGTACCTCAAAATGTGAAGCATCTCTCATCATCTGCTGATCTGGTGGTCTCCTTGGTGAAATGTCTCCAGGCAATGAGACATCAACATCAAGAGTAGACTACATATATGAATGGACAGATTTGCCCCTGCCTTCTCTGTGCAATAAAATCTTCCTCTTATATGCATCACCCCTCTGAAATAGATAGTCATGTGTGCTCCTCATCAAATGATGTTGATCATGCTCCCTGCCTCCTCCTTCCATCTGCATGGTTTCACAATCTGTCAACAATGGCACATGTTGATCATGGGTTGTGCCTTGATCTCGACATATGAGATCCTGGGGAATTCTTTGCAATGATACAAGAACCCCTCTAATTGGAGCATGTGCTCCATCTACCTCTGCATGAGGTGCTAGATCTACTCTAGAAATGACAAGGTTGTTGCCCTCTAATGTTTCTTCCTCTCCAATATGTATGGGCAACCTCCCAAGAATTGGATCCTCTTTTGAAAAAGGGATCTCTATGCCCTCTTGTTCAAGAATATGATATAGAGGTCTTGCATCTAGCAAAGTGTTATGCAAGATATCAGCCTCCTCATTGGTTTTCTGAAGTGGAGTTGAGTTTATAGTTTCCTCCAACATATGCAAAATTTCTATTTGTTTTGGCTTGTTTGGTTTCACCAAAGATGTCTTAGAAAGTTTTCCATCAAATATTTCTACTACCCTCTTAGTTAACTTTGCATATGAAGAATTATTTGCATTTTTCAAAGAAAAAGACTCAAATATCCACCATGCATAGGCCTTACCTCCAAAATGTAGCGCTGCAACTTTGATGGCTTCATCTTCAGAAATTTGGTGGTGCTGCAAATAGGTGTCTAGCTCCTCCACCCAAGCTCTAGCTGAACATGTTGGTGAACCATAAAAATTATATAGGAGAAATATACTCATATTATGTTGCTTTCTTCTCTCCACCTTGATCTTGCAAAAATCTGGAAAAGTGATATGATCTCTAAACTTCTTAGTTTGAGATTAATATTCTTGCATAAAATCACTAAGAGTTTCTCTCTTAGGCATTTCCTCTTCTTCTATCTCCCTCATAGAAAATCTGGGCATATGACTGCGCTATGCACCATAGTGTGTGGCTACATGCTCACACTCATCATATGAAAGTCTAATTTTTGCTTCGGGTTCAAACTCTCTTGGAGATTCTCTACACATCTCCTTCCTCATCTTCTTAAGATCTCTGTGAATGCTCTGCAAAGTTTGAGAAAGAAACTTCGAAAGTCTCTCCTCCTTTCTTCCTCCAAAGAATGGAGTCTTCTTTTTGTCTTTTCTATTAATCTTTTCTTCTTCTTGTCTTCTTGATAGCATATTGGCTGAGATTCCACAGGCTGAGCCAAGATTATGCTCTGATACCACTGTAATGTCCCAAATGGGGAATGCAGCAATACATGAACACAAAACTAGAAATAGCAGTGAATAAAATCATACCAAAATGTATGAAAACCATGGAGCCATTTTATTATGTAAATCAGTAGCAAATAAGTGCAATACAATTCAAATAATCAAGGCAAACAAGCCTCCCATGAATACATATGCCAGAAGTGAAATGTTGTTATATTGCAGAATGCTCATGAACATGTACAACGCAGTCATAGAGGGTACACTGCTACATGGGAATGTAAAATAACATAAATCTGCAAATAGATGGCTCATACAATGCTGGGAGTGAATATCTAAGCTCCCAAACACAATTTCAAGACAATCCTGGAAGGATTTCCTGAAATATAAAAAATGGAAAAATGGCCAGAGTTGCAGTCTCAAGACTGAGTAGTAGCTGCAACTCAAGAACTGGATGCAGATGGATGAAGATGATGCACAAACTGAACAAACATCCTCCAATAGATCTTCCAAGTGAAAGGTTGATCCTAACACTGAATATCTCACCCTCCAAACAATCACTACGACCCTCACTGCAAATTCTCACTGAAAATAACACAGTCAAGGAGAGGGATTGCATTGTAGATGATGGAAATTGGTTGGCATGACACCAAAGATAGTGAAATAAGCTTAAAGTCTTCCTCACTGATCCTCCAAAGGAAAGAAGGCTTCCTCCTCTAAAAAATAATCTCCAGAAGTGGTGTTATCAACCCTCCACTGCAACACCCTACAACACAACCCAACTCTAAATAGAAACTGTGTTGTAGTTGAAGGAGGTAGCTTGGCCTCAAGCCTGGATGTGGAGAAATACAGTACAAGCTCCCTCAAGAGGCCTCTCAAGAAAGGAGAAGGAATCCCTAAACAGGAATTTCTTATGCTAAGCAACACAAAAATATCAACTAAATAGTTGAAGAAAGCACAATAGTCACACAGAACATAAAATCAATAATCCATAACATGTCCTCCTATGGTTGCCTTTCCCTCCCTTTATACAAGTGGAAGCCTTCTCATCTTGGGTCCCCCTCATTAGGGTTTCCTCCACCAAGGAATCTTCCTCCCACTATCTCTGCGCTGTCTCTAAATATGATCTCCACCTCCTATCCCAACGTTGTTGACTTGGTCAAACTTGACCTTGTCCACATGCAAATGCCCCTTTTCACACATGAGGGTGTGAAATCCAGCTCCTATGATGATCCTTTTTCACACTATGAGAGATTTTATTCATATTTCTAAAATGTATGGGCCTCCTTACCCATTTATTCATCTCCTAAGTGAAATCGGAAATAATCAATATTCCAATTAGCTGCATGCTAATTTTGGAATATTACATTATTATATTTCTGAATATATGGTTTGTTTAGACATACATTTTTCTCTTGATGTTTAGATAAGATAGAGTGTTGTTTAGCACAGGGTGTTCCTGATCAGGAATCCAACCTCTTTCCTTGAGAGGTCTCTTCGGAGAGTTTGTACTACATTGTCCACTATCAGGCTTAAGGCCAAGCTTCTTCTTCCAACTAGAGTGTAGATCCCATTGAGGGTTTGGTTGTTTTTGCAGGTTGCAGCAAGTGGTGATTAGATCTCTAGATCTAGGCCATTTCATTGCTTATTTTCAGTGGAGGAGGCTTCCTTTCCATTGGGAGGACATTATTGAATGCCACTGAGCATATTTTCACATCTTGGCATCAGGCCAACTATTTAGTCATCCCTATAGCGCAATTTAATTCTAGATCTGCGTTATTTCTGTGGGAGGAGTTGCAGGGTGGTTTGGCACACCATTTGGAGAGCTGATTTTCTAGTGAAAGGGATCCGAATTTCACTTAGAGGATCTATTGGAGGAGGCTATTGTATTGATCAAATCAGATCAGCCACAGTTTCCAGATCTATATTTTGCAGTAGATCTGTAGTCTTAGATCTCAGATCTACAACTTGTACTTGGTGTTTTGCTGAAAATCCTTAAGGGGTTCTTTAAAGGAGCTTATATAGTGCTCATATATGATATATATCTATCTTTTGAGGCACATATCAGCCCTAGATATGATGTATAATCATTTTCTACAGCAGAGATAATAAAATAACTTTGTAAGGGTCTTCCAACTTTTCTATATAGTTGCAGCACCTCATCTTGAGGATTTTGTTCATTGGAGGCTTGTACTTTCTTGTTGTATAACTCATGGGCCATTTCTTATGCATATTTTTCTGTTGTTATAACATATGAAAGGTCTCCATATTGGCCTCTTGATTTTATATGATGATCTGCATTATTGTTCCAACATTTTGCACTATATTCCTACTTTTCCCATTTGGGAATATTACACTTCTAATAAAGATAACTATCCAGTTCCATCCATGGAGTAGATACTCCAGATAGTATCTAGGTCTGAAATGTTTTCACTATTAGATGGCTTTCCAGGCTATAATCAAGTGCTAGTAGCGGAACTAGACAGATTGAAAACTACCTTCCGGACGAAGTGGGGAACGTTCGCTTTCAAGAGGATGACATTTTGACTAATCAATCCTTGTGAAAATTTTAAAAGAGTGATGGACATCACCTTTCATGGCCTTATACATAAAATAATTGTTGTTTTTAGATTTTTTTATTGTGTTTTCAAAGAAAAGGATGGATCATGTACGTCATCTAAAGTAGATATTTGAGTGGTGTCAAAAGTATGGGATTTCCCTTAATCCCAAGAAGAGCATCTTCAGTGTAGTTGAAGGGATTCTACTAGGGAAAATCATAGCAAAAAGTGGAATTAAAATTGATTCCGAGAGGTTTAAGGCTATCACCCAGATCTTATTTCTGGTAAACAAGAAAGCTATGCAATTTTTCTTAGGGAAAATTAATTTCCTCAGAAAAATTCATCTCAGATTACACTCAGATAGTAAAACCTATACAAGAGATGATTAAGAAATATTTAGTATACAAGTGGGACAAAAGGGAGAAAGGTGCTTTCACTCAGATCAAGAAGTCTATAGCTAATGCACCTGCATTATTCAGTCTAGAATATGGCAATTATTTCATGTTCTATACGTTTATTTCATATTTATCGATTGCAACTATGTTGAGTCAGAAGGACAATGAAACAAATGAGTGGCCTATTTATTTTATGAGCGCTATTCTATAAGTGCCATAATTAAATTACCCTGCCATTGATAAACATGCATAAATAGTGAATAAGGAAGTTAAGTATTTTAGGCCCTATTTACTCAAAGCTCATAAAATATATTTGTACCTCACCCAGAAGTGAGAGCATTGCTCATACAACAAGATCTGGGTGAGAAAGGGGCTAACTGGATGATCTGTCTTCAAGAATATGACCTAGAATTCAAACTAGTTCATACTATTATCACACATAAAATTTCAATTTTTGATTGATAGGGTCATTAGCATAGGTGTCATGTATCTCATAAAATTAGTTCATGAAATTGATGAAAACTCATGAATTGATCACTATCCTAAGTTTATAAAGTCCATTTGTCATGCCCATGACAATAAAATATATCAAAATCCACCTTAGGCTCACATGCATTGTTTTAAAGTTTTGTAGTGGCCACCTATCTGATTTTTCCCAAATCCGCGGCGAATATAACTGTAAACAGGTTGTTTTCACTAGACACTCACCTGACCATTTCGTAGTGAATTTGCCAGGTTTATAACTGAAAACACTACAGAATCATGTTTTTCTGCACCAATAAAGGGGATGATGAGCTGTCAAGTTTTTAGAGGTTTAGGGTGAATGTGAGGTCACGCGATCAGTTATTACATTCATCCAAGCATGTGTAATCATGAGTGCCTTTCATAATTACACTTCACTCCTCCCATTTGTCATTATCCCTCCCATAATCGAATTTACCCTTTTTAAACTCACCTCCAAAGATCTTATCTGGCGTCATCCTTTAGACCTTTGCATGCATCAATTGATTAGCATCCTTGAAGATTCCAACTCCATCGCAAGCAGCTTGATGTTCATTTTTTTCTTTGTAGGTGTCACAGTTTCAAGAAGGCAGCTTAGTATAAAGTAAGATGGCCATGAAGAATAAACAAACAAAGGAGGCTATTGTGTGAGATATGAACCCATGGGCCTCAAGTTACTCAATGAAGACCCCAGCTTTGCATAATCTTTCAGCAACGTTGGATGCATGAAATTCTTCCAAAAACTTCAAGGTTTTCATGCTCAGGTATCAAAAGATTTTGTAGTGAATTTTATAAGTAAAACTTCAAAGGTGGGGGTTCTAAGTTTTATAGGTCACTTGAGACCATTTCTCAAGCCACATAGATACCAAGGGAGGGTGAAGGTTGGTTCAAAGCCACTAAGCTCAAGATACAGAATTGTGATGAATTTATAAAACCAGAGCACATTGGAGCAGACATGGCATCTCGAATTCCAAGTAGCTACATGAAAGAGAACTAATACAAATTGATGTTTGTAATTCAAAAGTAATTTAATTGTGAGGGGAGATTTCATATGGTTTATCTGTACCATTTCAAGATCTTGTTACACTTCACTGGTGAGTTGTCTCTAAATCTTCCCTTTTTCTTGTTTAGGAGCTTATGGAAGATGTCAGACAAGGTTCAAGCTAGGCCAGAGAATAGTGAGACCTCAATTTTCCATCATGGGTTGATCAAACTCCTGGTGATGGAATATTTGAAAAAAATAAACAGAGACTGGGCTACCTTTTTTTTTCTTAGTGGTTATGAGGTTGATTCAGTAACACCAAAGAAAAAAGCCACTCCTTCAAGCAAGAGTGACCAACCTATAGCTGAGACAGAGGGTGTGAATGAGGAGGAGATGGAACCCATTATAGAGCCAATGGATATTGAAATAGAGCCTGCACAAGAGACAGAAACTCCACAGCCTATACCTGCAAGCAGCAAACAAAAGATCAGCAAGAAAAGCCATCGAAGGATAACTAGAAGTCAAACAATTGGGAAGGGAAACCTTGAAGATATTATTCAAGCTATAGACATTGAAGAGACTCTAGTGGTCAGAGTTAAATACATTGAAGGTGAAAAGAAGAAAAATAAAGTTAGGACTACTATGAAGCTGGATTTTGCAAGAAAAGAAGTAGGGCTCATTTTTCAGCCTAGAAAACCACTCACCATGCTTTAAATTTCCAATGCTGTTATTGAAAACAAAAAGGCAGAGGTTATTGACAAAGGAAAGCAACCTATCACATAAGATATCATTGATTTGTCTCCAGATGCAGACGAGGTCATTTTTCAAAGGAAGAGAAAAGAGAAAATGGTTGAAAAAATTGAAGTGCAAGTGTTAAAAGAGTAGCTAAGAGAGACTAGAGAAGATGTTATTGAGACAAAATTAGAGTTGCAAGAATATAAGGTATACAGGAAGCTAATGGAAGATTTCAAAGAAAAGGTAAATGACAAACTAAATCAATATGATGAGTCATTGACCAATGCCAAGAAACTGTTGAAAAGTACACTTCCTTTGAGAAGGGTAATGAAGCACACAAGAAACAGAAATTTATTGTTGCAAGTTGAAATAAAGAAACTCAAAGGCGAGGTCATAGATCTAGAGGAGAAAATGGAGATAATACAGTCAGAGATAAAGAAAAGAGGCCTTAAAATCACAGTCATAAATGAAATTGAAGAGATTCAGCCTCCTAATGCCAAAGGTGAAGCTTCCAAAGCTTGAAGAGTAGACCAAATATATTTTTGAAATTTTTGCATCATTCAAAAAACAACATTTGCATATCCATAGGCAAAATTTTGAAGAAAAAGGACAATTTTTTAGTTTTCTACCAATTAGGCAATTTTGTAGCCAGTCCCAAGTTTGAAGCCCAGATTTCACTACGAAATTGGTGTAGGTGTCTTTTTGTTTAAAATCATGGGTATAGTCAAAATCAAGCTGGGAAAAAATTTGTATTTAGCATTTGACTCAACAAACACCTCCAAATCAGCAAAGAGGGCTAACAGGTGGCATAGATTGGTAAAATCAATTTGCTACAAAATTTCACTACGAAATTGCCTTGATTCCCCTATTTCTACATCAAGAAAATTTTTGTAGCAATTTTGAGTTTTAATGGTTCATTGGAGGTCAACCAAACACGTGGAAAGCTTAAGGAGTATCAGAGAAAGGTCTTGTTGGAGGCATGGTCTTCAAAAAGGCTGTCCAGCTCACTAGCTCATCATGAATACAATCAACATTTATCATGACACCATCTCCTTAAAAGTAGGAGGATTAGTTTCCTGAGTTAGTAATGACATTAATGTCTTGGTCATGGTCAATGCCACTTAAGCACATGACCATATTCGATGTAAATATGTAGTATTTTAAGTTATTTGATGTAATAAATAGGTTGAAGAGTCATAGTAGGTCTCCAAGTCCTAAAGTTAGTAAATGTCAGTTTCATTTCCATGTATTTTTCTTATTGTTAACATATGTGTCAGCAAAGGAGTTTGATGATCTGGCCATGTAGGCAGATCCAATGTAAAAGGGGAGAAGAGTATTAATAGGCATACTTGCAAATAATTAAGGGTTGAATGTTGTTATCTTACACTAATACTATTGTAAACTTTTTCTGAGCAGTAAGATACAGTTGTTGTTGGTTTTATCTTCGCCCGAGATTCATCTGATGTTTTCATCAGTACTTGTCCCATGTATCTTGCTATTTTTCTTTCAGTATTGTAATGTTTGGTTAATCAGAATTCATGTACATCATGCTCTGACTTCCTTCAAGCATTAGAATATTGTATATATGTGTGTGTGTTTTCCTTTAATTAAGACATCTATATGCCTTAGCTTCTATAAGAAGAACCATTGTCACTGAGTTTTTTAGCACTGACTCTATAAGCCCAATAGTAGTAAATCCTATACATTTTTCACCTGCATAAAAATAGACTCAAAAAAATATTACAGAGTTAGCCATTTTATTGAATTTCATTTGAATAAATCATATTTACCTTTGAGAGAGCCCTCTCAGGTTGAAAAGGCTAATTTTCAGCCAGAAGTTGGTTTGAAAGAGTTACTCTAGGTTGTCTGATGGAGCAGCCCATCTATACCAACTTATTGATAACATTTTGGTGTGTCTACCAAGATTTTGAAGACATATTTCCCAAATTTTTTTCTCAAACAGTGATGTTGAACTCTTGGAGGTAGCAAGAGCTCAGAACATTTCGAGGCTGTAGAACTACCTTGGTGACTCCACTAAAAATATTCATGTTTAAGGGTGGCTTCGAGAAAGAGATACACAAGGAGAAATATAGATCCTAATCCACCTACAATTATTGATAATCCAGAAAGGATTATCAGATGCATTGGAAGCAGCTCTTCAAAATTAGGTATTCCATCACATTCAAGAGTTTTTTCCTCTGAGATTATTCAAAGTCCATAATATAAACAATTTGATGATAAAATTGAAGAAGTGTTGTTTGGGTGTAAGACTGAAAATGAACTAACTAATATAATACCAGACCTACAAAGATTAGGTATTGATACATCTTCCTTAGTATCAAAAGAAGAGAAAAAATAATTCTAGAAGACTACTATATCAGAGTTTTTGTTAGAGAGAGAATCATTTGAAAAATTAAGAGAGTTGGATCATTTTGATTTTTTGTTGAAAATAAAGTATGGTATACCCTTGCCTGAATGGAGTTAATTTGTATCTAGACTTCAAATACCATCTACACCATCTCCTAACACTTCATCCTCATTTAATATGTTTTCCAAATGTCATAATTTAAGCTCATCCACTACTTTTCCACATACCACAGTCACTTTTATCATGGCTGGAGTTCCTCCTCCTGCTGGACCTGCAAGATATGCTCCACTTGTCTTTCCTGTTGTCCTTCATGACCTTCGAGATGGATACTCAACTAGGATTAAAACCTTTTGGAGTAAAGAGGAAATATCAGCTAAATAACATGTAGGCCAATTCAATGATTTCATTGATCGAGAGGAGGTGGACCATGAGGATGTGAAAATGAGATTATTTGCTCAAAGTTTCACTGGTGAGGTAAGAAATTTTTTTAAGGCTTTAGCTCCAGCTATTTTGCAGAATTGGGACCAGCTAGAAGGTAATTTTCTGGAAAAGAAGGGGAGCAAGGTAAATCATGTTCAAGCTCTAACTGAGTATAAAAATTTGAAAAGACCCTTAGATGAATCTGTCAAAGACTTTTATAAGAGATTAACAAGATCTATAAATCCATACCTTCTCATATTAAACCTCCCCTAGGAGATGCTCAATTACACTATGCAGAAGCATTTTATTATGAGTTTTCCATATTGTGAAGGGAAAGAGATTCTGCTTCTTTTGTTGACATGTATAATTATGCAGTGAAAGTTGAGGTGAACATGGCAGCAGCTAAGATGTCTAAGATGGGTAAGACAAAATTAAAAGAAGAGGAGAAGCCTTCTTCATCCTCACATGCTATGTTTGATTCCATGATGAAGACCATGGAGAAACTTATGGACAGAATTGTTCTTGGATCCACTCCTTTGCCTCCTGCACAACAAGGGACACATATCATAAACCCTCAATTTAGGAGACCTAAAATTCAGTAAAGACAGAGAGAAAAGAGGAACCAGCCTGACACACAAGTGAGACCTCATTTCCAGTAGAATTTACTTGATGAAGAGGAAACACAACCTTCCAAGAGGATACTATTCATTTCTTAGATGAAGATATGTCTGGGATGTTTCTAACTAAAGAGGAATATGATGAGTCTAGTCATGAAATGGAGATAAGTGAGGGACAATATGATTACTTAAAGGGTTACCAACATGCCATCTTTGAAATGAAGAAACAATATAATTTGAGAAATAGGAATGTTCCCATTAAAAAAAACAAATCTCAGCCAAAGAAAGATGTTCCTAAACTAGTTGAGCCAATGGAGGATACACCACCACCACCTCCAGCCAAAGAAATTGAAAAAGCCTCATCTACTTTCAGTTTAGATAATGAGATATCCAAAATCAAAATTCCAGTTCCCTTTGGAGAAATTATCAAGGTCGCTGAATACATAAGTAAAATTGTCAATATGTTAAACTCTCAGCCTAGACCTCCAAACATCCTCAATCTATAAGAAGATCATCCTACCATTTTCCTAGGGCCAAGGGTAGAAGATGAACATAATGAAGAATTTCCTCCTTTTTATGTAAGTCTGAATATTCATGATATGACTTTGCACAATGTTATGTTAGACTCAGTAGTTTCTCACAACTTAATTCCTAAGGTGATTATGGAAGGGATGGGTTTAGAGATCACTATACCTTACAAATATCTGTTTTCTTTTGAATCCAAGAGATTCCACTACATAAGTCTCATTAAAGATGTTGTTGTTGGCCTAACTCAAGTACCTGCTAAGACAGTGGTGATGGACATAGTGGTAGCTGACATTCCTCTGAATTTTGGCATGCTTTTATCCAGATCTTGGGCAACCAAAATTAAAGGGACTATGTAGATGGATATGAAATATGCCACCATTCCGGTCTTTGGTGAGAAAATGAGATTGTATAGGGAAAGTAGGATGGCTTACATGGTGAGTAGTAAAGACAAACTTCAAAATCTTCCTATTTATGCAGTTGAAACTGAATTGGGGTCCTCAATTTTGTTTAGTGAACTTACTAATGAGGCAAAATTTGAGAAAAAGACAGCAAATCGACAAGTAGAAAATCAGATATGTATTGAGGAAAATGGAGATGGCTGGTGGATTTTACACTTTGATGGCTCTATAGGAAGAGAGGGAGCTGGAGCAGGGATATGGATTACCACTCCTAATGATGAAAGTAAGTTTTTTTCATTCAAACCTAACTTTTACTATACAAACAATATGGTAGAGTATGAATCACTGTTTTTGGGTCTAGAAACTTTGAGGAACTTAGGCACCAAAAATATATCAGTGTGTGGTGATTCAGAATTAGTGATCAAGCAGGTAGAAGGGTCTTACCAAACCAAAGATGTAAGAATGAGGGCCTACATAAGCTTAATCATTGAAATGCTTGAGAATTTTCAGGAATACGCTTTCATTTTCAAAACTTGAGACCAAAATTTAGTGGTTGATTCTCTAGCTGTCTCTGCAAGTTTATTTGTCATCCCTGCTCATTCTAGTGAGAAATATGAGGTTGAGTTTAGACATAGGCTAGCTATCCCTGATAACATCATTCATTGGAAAGTGTTTGATAATGACTAGTAAGTCTGAAATTTCCTTTAATTGAAAGAAGAGTTCGAGAATATCCAAGTAGATCAACAAAATATGGTTGCTGAAACTAAGGTTAGTTCTGAAGTCTTGCAGATGAAAAAAAAATCATATTCCCAAAGGCCTGATTCCTCTTGAGAATTTATTTGATCAAAATGATGTTTTCAAATCTCCAAGGATGCAAGTTGATGATGAGGAGGTGGGAACTTGCAATCTTGGTACAGAATAAGTGCCTAAAATGGTAAAACTATCTATGTTTCTTTCAATGAAGATGCTACAGAGGTATGTGGATATGATGAAGAAATATATTGATGTCTTTGCATGGAGCTATGCTGATCTGAAAAGGTATGACCCTAGTATTATTCAACATACTATTCCCATAAAAGAGAATGAAAAACCTTTCAAGAAGAAGTTGAGAAGAATTAATCCTTTGCTCATGCCTTTGATTGAGAAAGATATTAAGAAATTTTTTGATGCAAAGATAATTTTCCCTTTAAGATTTTCAAAATGGCTTTCTAATCTAGTACTTGTCAGAAAGAAGAGTGGTGAGATTAGAATTTGTATTGATTTCAGAAATTTAAACAAAGAATCTCTAAAGGATAACTACCCTCTTCCCAAGATGGATAAGATTCTGTAGAATATTGTTGGCTCTCAAATAATGTCCATGCTTGATGGCCTTTCAGGTTACAACCAGATATTGGTACATCCAGAGGACCAAGAGAAAACTTCTTTTACCACGCTATGGGGTTGTTTCGGGGAATTAACACCCTAGAGGTTGGTTGGGATACAACCTCCACAGAGCAGGGGCGTACTACTTAACAGAGACTCACACAACCATGCACGTTCAGAAAAACCAAATAGAGTAGAATGAGAGGTTTACCCGTTGGTCCTATGCTTCATAGATCCACGTGGAGTCCAAACTCCCCTCATGGAACCGTCCTTCCTCCTTAACCTGAAATACAAGAAGAAACCAGCACAAAGGACAAGTTGTACAGCATATATCTACTCTACACGTTAGTGAGATTCATATAAAACATTAAATAAATCATAATGAATGCTTGTATAACAAATATTCTCATACATAAAAGCATACACTAACACGTTTATTTCGGGAACAGCATGATACTTCTGTATTATAAATAGTACGTACAAAAGTAATCAAGGGGAGAGATCACCTGATCCTTCCAAGGCCTTCGCAGACCGTCGTCCGGATCCGTCCAGCCCTTGCCTCGCTAAGACTCCTTCCAAACCGGTGCATACGAGATAACATATAAAGGGATGTGTATCTCAAGGAAACAAGGGTTTCCTGAAATGAACTGGGAAAGTGCAGGAGGCACGGGGAATCAGACTTGGATAGGGAACCAACAGAGTATAATAATAATAATTTTCTCTCTCTCCCTTAGGCCATACATATGAGGTCTTTTTATAGTCCCTCCAAGTAGTTTCAGCAGTTGGAAACAGTTGGCCACGGGCTGGGGTGGTTGAACTACCTGAGTAACCATCAACCCAGCGCGAAATTAGGGATTTTTATATATTTTTTAATCATTAAAATGGCATACGCGGAAAAGTCTAGTTGTACTCGCGTATACACGCGGAAAAACACGGGCATAGTCGCGTATGGAGGATTTTCCACTGTTTTTAAGTGAATTTGTCCAAGTCTGTAGGAATGGGTACCCATAAAGCCATGAAGCAATCATGAATCATGTCAAGGTGAGAAATGATGCTATAACAGATGCCCCCTAATATATGAGGTCAGAAGGGGTACATGATGGCCGAAATGTATTATGCACATAGAAAGAACTTCGCAAGGACAAGAGAGGACTTCCCCAGATTTCAGCCTGCCAAAAACCAATGAAAGAAACCAGAGAGTCAACACATGCTGAGGCGGGCATACCCATGCTCAGTCAAAAATACATCATATATAGAAAGTACTGAATAGATCCAACATGTATACAAGTATAACTGAACTGAAAGTACATAGTGAATCATCTGAGCAGGGCCCGGAAAGACAAGTCTGTATCAATGTCCAAGTATCACATATAGAAAGCTGATCAAAGATAGTGCAACTGGATGTCCGATCAAGTAACTGAATCTCCAAGTACCGGATCATAAGAGGCGGATCAAACGGTACAATCACGCAACTCGGGGATCAACATATAAGATGCTGCTGTGCTGAACTGCAACATATAAGGGTGGACGGCAACACTGGCAGAAACTGAGAGGACTGTCAACAGTGAACCGAGAAATGCTGATGCAACCCGAGGTCTTCACCGATCACAATGGCACAATTCTACACACTGGGAATAAATGAGCTGAAGTCGACCATGTGAGAAATCGTTGGATTACCGGGCATTGATGTATCCCGTTAACCAACGCGAGACAACCCACCGATAATGATAATGAGTGTCAAGGTGCCCCAGTACAATCTGACAAGTGCGAATGAATGAGTTGAAGTCGAACACTTGAAAGAATCTACCAATCAGGAGGCAATGATGAATCCCCACTGCCGATAGCGAAGAGTCTGCCACTGATGACTGCAAACCCTAAGGTACTGACAAAAAGACTCTAGATCTTGTTCCCAGAGCAATGAGTCGGAGTCGATGGGAAAAGATCTCCTGGAAGGAAGGCATTAAGGCATCCCACATCAGTCCAGCGCGAGTGTAACCCGCAGGCCAAGATTTGGAAGGAATCGGACGAAGGAGAGTGATGGAACCAAAACCGAAGTATGTTTCCGACGTGCACAAGATGAAGCTAGCGCACGGAAGAAACCCTCTGAACCAACCAATAATGAAAGCTGACACAGAGGCGAGAAATCCACCGATAGGGTCAAATGGAAATCAAGGTACTGCACGAATCCCAAGTGTGATAATGTGTGCTGACGTCGAACACAGGGGAAACCACTTAGTCAAAGACCCATGATGATGATCAAATGCCGAGCACGAGGTCACCTATCAATGATGGAAATAGGCCCAAGGTGCGGCTCTAGGTTTGCTCTCAGAGCAATGTGTCGTAGTCGATAAGAGACAAACCCGCCGGCAAGAAGTCAATGGGGACCTTCTCAAACCAGCACGAGCAGAAGACCAAAACATCTGATGTGATAGAACATGATACCAACAAGACCGGGAAGGCCGACTGAATAATGAGTCAAGAGACACCGCAGAATGGCCGACTCAGGCTAGACTTCCCTTGAACAAAAGCACGACTCTGTGATGACCATGGCAGTAAAAAGTGACACTGTATAAGTCTGTCTTGCAGGAGGCAAAACAAACTCTCCATATTATTGGAAGAGATAACCAACCGGGGGAGAACCGACAAGTGAAACATGGTAAAGGCTGAACCTAGGTCAAACTAGAACCATCCCAAATGAAGGAAATATATATAAGTATATGTGCTTTGTTCAAGGGCGACAAACTGACTCTGTACCGCCATCAAAATAACGAAGATACATCCCGTTCCCGCTCTTTTTGTTATATTTGATTTTTTTGTCTTTTTCATATAATAAGCCTGAAAAAGAATAAAAGAATGCTATGGTACAATGGATAGAACGAGTATCAAGAAAGCAAATGCACTAGTTCCTGGGATTGGAACAATCCTATGCTCAATGCAAGGTGGCGAAAACTAGTCAGTGATACTCAGAGGAACGTTCCATCCATGGGTACAAAGGTGTCAAGTCGTGATAGCTAAGTGCATGCAATGGTTAACTTGTACAGAAAGTCAAGGTCAAAAGTTGGCTTAACATCGAGTCCAAATGAAGCCGGCTAAAGGCCAGGATAAACAAGTAGCCAATATGCAATGCAGTAATACAACTTAACGACACCAGGGAGCCTCTAGGGTATAAGCCAGAAAATGATAAGTGATGAAGGAGAAGAATGAAGCTTCAACGCAGAAGACATGGCGGGACTAAAGAGGACTCCCGAGCCTACATAAAAAGCAGCATGGGCAACAAGTGATAGCGAGGAACTAACTAGGAAGCCCATGTAAAGGAAGGCTCTACCATCAAGTCATGATTAAAAATCGGCGAGTGAAATGGGTGTAATGCTCATGACCTGATGGGATCGACCCTAAGGCAAGTGACCAGTATGGAGGCTAGTATGCAAGATGCAACGGAAAGTGATTCCCTAACCTATATGCCAGTGAAGATCATATACCTGCCGTGAAGAGTCGGAAATCATGGGTCAAAAACCGGGAAAAGTCTCAAAATCGTCAAAATGTACCTGAAACATACCAAACTAGGCACTTCCAAGCAATCAAGTTATACAGCATAAGATGGATCGAAAAAATAAGCATAAGGAAATTTTTGCAAAAATTTTCAATTTTTTAGCCATAAATACACAAATTACCTCTCAATTGGTTCATTATTGCATAGCTCATTTGGAAAAAGAGCTCTGGAGCTAAAAACTTGTTTCGTCAAATCAGGAACAACCGACCGTCGGAATTCAGCGAAACTTCAGGTAGGCTCCTTAATCATCCTGTTTATTCATTTTGTCCATTTGAAAATTAAAATTAAGTGATTTTTTGCCTGGAAACCCTTCTTAAAAAATGCGTATCTGCGCATACGCGGGTTCAATGAAGGCAAGCCGCGTATACACGCGACTGTGCACAGGAAAAGTCGCGTATGCGCAAGTCCGTAACCCAAAAAAGAGTTTCTAATGCAAATTTTGATGAAATTTCTCAGGATAACCATCTCATGGAGGGAACGTGAGCATAGCGCAATAGACCAAGAGGTCATGCAGGATCGCGCAGCACAAAATGTCCTCCGAAACTGTGGATTGTTCAAATTTTTTAAAATGCCCAATATGAAAAGTAATGTGCGATTGCTTGAAATGCTCGTAAATTACTGGGAACCAGATCAGGATTGTTTCATAATTGATCAGATGCCACTACGCATAGAAGTGGAAGATATATACTTCATCACTGGACTCTCCAGGAGGGGAGATCCAGTGGACTTGCACGGAATGCCCCTGGGAGGGTTGACCGTGGAAGACTATGTCCAAATATATTGCGTAGATAATTCCAAGAAGGTTGGAACACAGATTGCTATCAGAGATATCAGGGATTTGCACATAAAGATCCTCCTGTTCACCATCGGCAGAGTGGCAGGATCTGCCTCACTACATCAGGCGTCCAGGACGCACATGAGCATAGCTGTAGAGTGCTTAATTCATGTGTATGATTGGTGCACAGCCCTACTACAGAACATGAAACAACAACTGACCTCCATTCGCCAAACAAAAACAAAACACTTTGGCTATGGAACCATTTTGACAACATTCTTCGAGAGAGAGTTCCAGCTTTGAGACCCAGAGTCATCTCGACTATCAGCAGCCCGCGGGACCCAAGAATTGCCCGTTGGGCAGACATGATGAAGAGACTGGGGGGCAGCGAGGTACCCCGAACCACCTGGGACGATGAGTTCTTCTTGTGGTGGAGAGAACAGATCATCGCAGTGGACGACTATCCCTATGCCGGGATGGATTTCCGAGGAGATCCAGATCTAGTACTTCCACCCGGTGCAGCATGGGGAGCAGTCGGTAAGTTTTGCAAAAATTTTTGACTTATATGATTTTTTTGGATTTTTCAAATATGTATGAAAAATGAAAAACAAACATGTTTTTGGATTGGATTCATAATGACTGACAATTAAAAATGATCATGTTTCAGATGTTGGACCAGTTCGTCCTGAGGGCCTAGCACGTCACAAGCGCCGCAGAGGTGAGGTGGAGACAGCGGATTCTGACAGGACACTCCAGGCCGTGCAGAGAAACTTGGAAGGACTGACCCGCCAAATCCCTCTGGCTGCCGTGGAGGACTTGCCAGAAGCCGTCCAGAGACGGGTTGTAGGAGTACCCCGGGACTGGGTTAGACTGTTCCGCCGTGTGGCCACTGCAGTGATGTTTTATAGGAACACAACTTCTGGGCAGGGTCCTCAGGAGTAGACAGATTTTATATATTAGATGACTGTATATTCTTTTTGAGACTGAACATGATGGGGCATAAGCCCAAGTTTTGTACGGCATTTATGGATCCAAATTTTGTAAATTTTTTTGACATACCGATGATATATATACAGCGATATTTGATGTGATGTGATAAATGTATCAAATGTATGATGTTTTTGATGATTAGAATTTATTGTATTGAATGATTAATATGCCAATCTAAAGCTTGATTAGCTAATGAGTCAGCAAACCAATTGTCAGCTCGAGGAATATGAATGAATGTTAAAAATTGAAATGACCTTCGTAACAAACGTACCCTCAAGAACAATCGTAATAAAACTGGATCTCGTACCCGATAAGTGTTGTTCAACTGCGACACCACCAGCTGGGAGTCCAAGAAAACTACTAACGAATCAACACCCAAAGATATTGCCTCCGAGAGTAGATGAATGACTGCAGTGTATTCTGCTACGTTATTGGAAGCAGGACCAATGCAGACCCCTCTTGATACCATCAGCTGACCGGAAGGATAGTGAAGAACCCAAGCCGCGGAAGCTAAGTTCCGGGTGTGTCTACTAGCACCATCGGCGAAACCAAAATGACTCATGACATCAACACAACCTGCCAAAGCAGATCAAAAACATCACCATCTCATCAAAAATCGGAAATCAAACAGATATGTACAAAGCAAAAACTACTATATACAAAGCAAAATGCCAGGCCAAAGCCTAGGCATAATACTTCTTCAAATAGAGCCCATTTCGGGGCTCCGGCAACTCATTCCCTTCGAAGTCAACCAAGGTATACGCTCCTTTCTTAAGGACTTTTTTAACGATATAGGGGCCATACCACATCGACTTAAACTTTCCTGCCCCCAAGGCATCTTTTTCTTGGGCATAGACCAAAACAAGGTCACCTTCGAAAAAGACCCTAGGCTTAACCGCCTTATCGTACTGAACTTTGACTCGGTTTTTATGCGCTTCATTCAACGTGGCGGCATCTCGACGCTGCTCATCAAGATGTTCCAGATGAAGAAGCCGCTCTGCCAGACTAGAAGTGTCAGGAAGAAGCTCAACAACTAATTTAAGGGAAGGAATCTCGCATTCAATGGGAAATACGGATTCCACCCCGTGGACTAACTGAAACGGAGTAAAGCCAGTTGCAGTTTTAATTGACGTCCTGTATGCCCAGAGTGCAGGATATAGCATAATGTGCCAGTTGGATCTATGTTTATCAATTGTCCGTTGAAGAATTGTCTTCAAGGATTTGTTAACGGCTTCCACTTGCCCATTGGCCTGAGGATAATAAGGAGATGAATGCTCCTGCCGGAAACCCAATTTAAGAGCCAACTCAGCCATCATACTATTCTGAAAGTGACTTCCATGGTCAGCGACAATCTCTCTAGGTATACCGAAACGAGCGATAACTTGGTTGAAGAAGAAAAGAGCTGCAGTCTCACCATCGTTCCCAAAAGTAGGCATAACTTCGACCCACTTCGTAAAGTAGTCTACTGCTACGATAATGTACTTGTGACCTTTTGCCGAAGGCGGGTTACAAGTAGTATAATCCATACCCCACTTTGTAAAGGGTCCGACAGTAACGACTGGAAAAAGCGGAGCTGGATGAGCGCGCATTTTTCGAGTATAAAACCGACAAGGATGACACTTCTTGACCGATTCAATGCAATCTTTGAAAATCGAGGGCCAAAAGTATCCAGCACGCAAAATCTTTTGGGCTGTAGCAAGCCCAGATAAATGACCCCCACAAGCTCCACTGTGAGAATCATTGAGCACAACCTCAGCTTCTTCGAAAGTTAAGCAGCGTCTTAGGATTGAATCAACCCCTCGACGGTACAAAGCATCACCAATAATCAGATAATTCTTGGCTAAGTGACGCAGCTTACGGCGCTCATCTTTCGAAAAAGAAGAGGGAAACTTCGCAGTCTGGAGATATACAATGATATCCCCATACCAAGGATCTTGTGGAGAGATTAGAAACAAGTGTTCGTCCGGAAAGGACTCATCATAGATCATCTCCTCTCCACAAGGCAACTCGGAGATCAATTCCGCAAAGACTAATGACTTCTTGGATTTGGCAGACATGAACTCTAGATCAAATTATTGTAATATCACAATCCATCTATTATATTTGCCCCCAATCACTCGCCTGCTGAGGACAAACTGAAATGGATTGGCAGCTGCCAAGACATAAGTTTTGCGAAGAATAATATAATGCCGGAGTCGCCGCACAGCATGAACTGCTGCTAAGGCTAATTTTTCTATCGGGGTGTATCGCAGTTCAGGTCCTACCAGTCCTCGACTAAGGTAGTAAATAACATGCTCAGCCAGAGCATCATCCTCCTGAACCAGAACCATACCAATGGTAGATTCTGCTGTTGCCAGATACAAAAGAAAATCTCTGCTATAATCGGGTGGACTCAGTAAAGGAGCATAGGTCAATGCCTTTTTCAACGCATCGAATGAGCGTTGAGCGTAGTCGTCCCAAAGAAAAGGAACTCCTTTCTTCAACAGTCTCATATATCCCTTTGTAATCTCAGCATAGTTGACGATAAACCTCCGAATAAAATTAGACTTCCCTTGGAGACTTTGAAGCTGACGGATTGAAGACGGGGGAGGCAACCGAAGTATTGCCTCAACCTTGAAGGGATCTACCCTTATCCCTTCCCTAGACACGATAAATCCCAACAGCCGACCGGATGTAACCGCGAAAACGCACTTGTTCAGATTCAATCGAATTTTATAAAAACGACATCTTTCAAATATTTTCCGGAGGTGACCAGGATGATCCATCCTCTTTCGAGAATGAGCAGCTAGATCATCTAAGTATGCCTCGATAATCTTCTTGATGTCGTGGAAGGAGTAAGACATGGCCCGCTGAAAGGTAGCTCCAGCATTTTTAAGACCAAAAGGCATTTTCTTATATGCAAACGTACCCCAGGGACAAATAAATGCGGTCTTATGTTGATCTTCTGGACGGATAGTAATTTGATTATAACCCGAGAAACCGTCCATGAAGGAGAAAATCTCGTTACCGGCACACTCGTCAATAATCTGATCAATGAAAGGTGTGGGGTAATTATCTTTAGGACACGCCTTATTTAGGTCTCTGAAATCGATGCACACTCGAATCGTTCCTTGCTTTTTATCAACCGGAACGGGGTTTGAAACCCATTCAGTCAGAGGAACTGGGAAAATGAATCCCGCCTTAAGCAGCTTTTCAACTTCAGCTTTGATAGTTGCTGCCTTCCTAGGATTAACCGGACGAAGTTTTTGCCTGACCGGCTTAGCGTTTTCATACGTCTTGATCTCATGCTGGACGATAGATGGGTCTATGCCAGGCATTTCCTCATAAGACCAAGCAAAAACATCCCTATACTCTTTGAAGAGCTCTGTATAGATTTGAACTTCTTCACGGGAACATTCAGCTCCAATGAAAACGTTCTCGATAATGTTGGGATTCCTGGAGATGTTCACCGGGATAGTCGGAGAGATCACAGCCATGTTCCCTTCAGCATAAACCTGTGCTGGTGCTAAGGGGCTCAAGACTGGGTGAACAGGTCCAGGAGACTGAGGACTTGGAAAACTTGTTTCAACTTCGCTCAAGTCAGGTAGGAAGTAAGACCGATGATGCAAGTCATCCCACGGTCTATCTATACCTGTCATCGCTTCCAGGATGGCCTCTTCAGATGGAAGAGTGGTATCTAGACAATCCTGGGCAGAAGAAGAAGTAAGCGTCCAAGCCGGAGCCACATCACCATCCAACTCTTCCGGCGAAAAAGGAGCTGGATCAGACTCTGCAGTGTCAACAACAAACTGATATGCAATCTCAGCTGCAGACATCGGGAATGCCATTCCACCCACTTGCCCTTCCTCCAATGTGGTCGTTGGGGAAGGTAAGGTCCAAGGGTCCGAAAAATAATGAGTTCGAAAGAACTCTCTTCGAAGGGGAGCCTTGGAGGATGAAATAGCATTAATAGACACCTTAGGAGGAGGAAGATCGAAAGATCCCATCAGGGAAGAATACATTCCAACTCCTAGATTCTCAACAAGCGCCTTAGTATTATCCAACTTAGGAACAGATGAGTCAGGAGGCGCATTCAGGTCTACTTGAGGACAGTCCAGTTGATCCATTGTGACAATCCTCCCTTCGTGGGGGAAACATACAATCCGAAATAGTGAGGATGCAATAGCATCCATATCATATATCAAGTTCCTCCCCAACAGAAGGTTGTAGTCCAAGGCTGCATCTACTACCTCAACCTCTATGTTAACGGTTTTGCCCCCAACACAGATGGGCAAAGCCGGGACAATACCATGGGGCCTATGAGAATGGCCATCGAACGCAGTAAGAATAGTGCTAGATGGAATAGCTTTGGGAGATCCTAGTGTCTTCCAGCATGCGAGAGACATCACGCAAGTAGAAGCACCCTCATCAACAACCGTGCGAAAGATATTAGTCTTCCGATACGATGATTTAATATGGAAGGCCATATGATGAGGAAGTCTCTTCTTAAAATTATTCATATCAAAAGTAATCAAAAGAGAATTTTTTGGATCAATAGCCCCAATGGCAGCGAGCAAAGCACTGCGCTGAGCCGGACAAGACTGGAGTACCTCTAAAGCTGACATAGCACAAGGACTCTGCGCCAGATCTTCTACAATCGAGTAGTTCTGGGTAGCCCTCATGTTCGGATTAATCGTTGACCGCTTAGAAGATGCTTTTGGCACCCGAGGCATAGACTCGACAGTTGGCTTCGTGATGTGAAGCGGCTCAGTAGCATCAGGAACTTCCTTAGCTTTCGAAGATTCCTCTCCGCCATAATCACGGGATCTCGTAGCGACATCCACGTGAGCACTCATCATAAAGATATTCGATGGAATTTCCCCTTCCTGGGGACCTCCAGAGGAAGCCCCAGGATTCTGGTTCGCGCCAACAATCAATTGTTGCCCTTGGGGAAAAGGGTTTGTTAGCACAGCCTGGGAACTAGAAGAACCCTGCTGAGATAACAGGCGCTGAGCATCCTGAATTTTCGGGCACAGGTGTGTGAGATGGTCTCCAGTACAAAGCTTGCATGGAAACTTCAATTTCTTTTTCTCCTTTTGCCCTTCACCAACACGCTCGTTGGTTTTATTTGCATTGCCCTTCCCATTCTTGCCCTTCTTCTTGTTATTACGTCCCTTCTTCTTCCCATCGGATTGTTGATTTCCTTTGGGCTCAGAAGATTGGACAGCATTAATGGACAAAGACTGGGAAGGTGATGAATCAGCAGGCGCAGCCTGACCAGAAGGAGAAGATTGTAAAGACAACTGCTGCAATTGAGAAAGCAGGCTGGCTGCACTACTATTGACCGATCCGACAAGCCCATCACCATGCGGACCAGGTTTGGGTTTCGATAGATCCAATTTGGAGCGAGGAGCATTGGGTAAATACTTATAAAGCATCCCAGACTGAGAATAGATCAACTCTAACTGCTGGGCCCTAAAGATGGCCTGCTCCTCGGAAAATACCCCAGATAGGGATACATCCTTTGAAATGTCTGACTGAAGCGATTTCAAAAACCACTCGAGAAGGAACTCACCTGGAATATGGGCTTTGATAAGCCTCTTCCTTCTCCTCCATTCCCGAATATGATCAGAAATGTGAGTTGCCTCATCCTGCTTAAAATTAGCCAGGAGTTCGGTCCCAGCCTCATATCTGACGGGCAACTGAAAATGGTTAAGAAAAGTGACAGCCAGTTCTCCAAATGTGGCGAAACTGCCCCCAGTGAGCTCTATATACCATTTGGCTGCATTCCCAGTTAGGGTGCGTTGAAATAATCTCAATCTAATCGAGTCGTCGATCAGAGAGTTCGACGAGCACCATAAGTGGAAAGTGGTGATGTGGTCTGCCGGATCTTCACCATTCTTACCTTCAAACTTAGGAATGTCTGAGGGAAGTTTGGTTGGAACCGGAGGCCACCCCGGACTGTAACGAATCAGGTCATTAGTTAACTTCGACAAATCTGGAAAGTTTAACGTTGCCAGAAACGGTAATCGAGGCGGAGCCTGAGAATTCCATCCTTGATGGGATGGATTTCCAACATTCTGAAAAGAATAGCCTGGATTTGATAAGGCACCAGGCTGCCAGAAAGGACTCGTAGAAAACGGAGAAGAACCTCCTCCCCACGCCGAGTTACCAAAACCCAGACTAGTTCCCCCCGCTGAAGTATTGACTGAAGAGGAAAGCCCCTGGTAGGGGTTCCATGCATTAGACAGAGGAGAAAAAGACTGAAAAGCACTCGATGAAGGGAAAGAAGCATTCCCTTGATGACCCGCGAAGAACTGATTCCCTGCCCCAGCCGTTGTAAACACAGGATTCCATCTTGTAAAAGTAGTCGAACTTTGCCCCCCAGACCAAGGGTTAAAACTCTGGGTCTGGGACGTAAAAGGAAACGACCCTAAAGAAGGATTGGAACTAGGTATATGCCCAGTCCCAAAGGGGAAACCCTGAAACGAAGCTGATCCACTAGCCATGTTAGACATGGGCGTGGATCCAGCTGCACCGGCGGAAAAGGAAAACGAGGGATTTCCACTAATAGACATCCCTGAACAGAAGGGACCAGAATGAGAAGCATATGCCTGGGTGAACCCAGAGCCAGACATAGCAGTGCTAAAAGCAGTCGAAGATGAAGCAATAGTGCCCCCTGCCTTGACAGAAGCAGGGGTCTGAATGCCTGCAACACTCACGGTAGAAGCCGCGTTCCCAGTCGTGGCCATCGAAAGATAAGAATGATATGGAAGATCCGGCGGTCTCTCAGACTCCGGTCCGATGTACTGAAGAACAAACGGATGATCAGGAGGAAGAGGAGATGGACCTGTAGCAGGAGGCTCAGGTATGTCTTCAACTTGAAAATCTTCTTCCTGAGGAAAAAGAACTCGCGAGGTGAGCGGAACGCTCCTCTCGGGACCGACACCGGAATCAGCAACGAAACCTTCAGACCTTAGTGGAGGATCTCTCTCCACAGCATCAGACTCAACAGGGTGGTAACCACCAGCTAAATCGCTCCTACGCCTTCTCGAAGAAGGCTCTGCACTCTCGGGAGATAACCCTCGGATTCTCCTCGAACGTCGAGGCTCTTGATCAGCCACTTTTATTGATTTATTATATTAGACTCAAAAAAGTGAAAAGATAAAAAAGCTAGGAGCAAAGAGCACTCACTAAAACAAAATCCCTGAGAAACAACAAGCAAACAGCCTCCAAGTATTTCCGCTCCGGGTGATGAGGACCGGACACCAAAATACAGGAAAGCGAAGTATAGGGCCTTCCGAAAGCAGTCTGGGATGATTAGTGGGTTCGTAACAACCATGGCGGTCGCCAGAAATAGTTACTACGACCTCTCCCAATCCTTACGCCCTTGCTCGCTCAGCACCCAAGTCATATGGGCACCCCCCAGAAGTACTGCTGGAAGTGATGCGACGTCTGCCTCAGGTACCACGGGTATTCCCCCCCGCAGTCACCTGTGTGGAACCTAGGAACAGCAATTATGGACACCAATCCGTATCAGAAGCTGGGCGGAACGGTCTTGAGGTTAGATTCAGCTAATCGGAGGGGGGGTATCCCTCTTCTTAACCTTCACTTCCCCGCGCGCTTGACTCTCGGATGAGAGCTTTCCCAGTCCACTTCACGGAGTTGGATTTCGCTCAATTAGTAAACTTCTATGTCTGTTTGAGCGGCCTTGGAGAGTTAATCCTCCACTCACCTATTCCAAGGCCCTACAACCTAGCTAGTTGGTGATTGACACTTAGTAAAACTTGCTAGTTGATTTTAGATTAAATCGCTTATTTTAAGGGCCGTTGTATTAAGTCACAAGGATATGGAGATGAAACCAATGGTGTTTTGACGCAAAAGAAATTAATAAAAAACCCAACACTACATGCACATGCAGCTTCTTGTCTTTCGATGAAAAGTAATCTCTATATTGGGAAACAATGCAGACTAAAAATTTGTATTTTCTTTTCGAATTACAAACTCACACTCACAAAAACTAAGAAGCTAAATCTAAATGATTCAATGCACCTAATGCAAATGACTACAAGCATGTAAATCCTAAGATGCAAAAGTCTCTTGAAACAAGGTGAAATTCTCCAAAAAGGCTCCTTCAAGCTTTTAACTAATATTTTTGTCAGCTCCGTAAAGAAATAAAATGAAAAGAAGAATTCTCAATATAAGACACCAAAATACTCAACAAGAAGAAGAAGAAATCAAATGACAACCTCTCCTCAAAATCAGGCTGAAAACTAGAAGGAAGAAACTCCACAAAAGTTCCAAAAGATATGACCAAACGAAAATGAAAAGGCAACAACAAAAACAAAAACAAGAAACAATGTTTTTTGAGTTTTTGATATGAAAAAACAAAAAGCAAAACAAATGTTTTTTGGGCTTTTTAGTTTTATAAAACAAGAGCTTCAAAAAAAACCAAGCACAACTATCACAATCCAAGCCAAAACGAGACCGAATTTCAAGCATAAACTTCAACGATGCTCCCAAACCTTATAAAGCTAATGATAGCAAGATCAATAAGAGCAATGGAAGACCAAAAACTCAGCCAACCAGCCTAGAGAAATAGTGGAAACTCGTTGCAACAAAAGACTCCAAAGAAACAAGAAAAGTTCTCCGAAAATTGCAACAAAACCCTAGCCTATGAAACTCAAGAAAACCAATCGAAAACAAAGCAAAAACGCAATGCAAAGCACCACACAAAGATAGGAGCGAGTCAGTGAGCAGAAGCTCTCTGTTCTGATAAAGCAGAACAGCCAAGAATGCTCAGAAAGCGATCTTGGAACTCAATCCAGGAGTGCCAGCACCAACAAGAACACTTTGCCAAAAAGATCAGTTTTCGGACAAACAAAAGAGAAACAAGACTTGAAACCACTTCCTTCACACTCCAGTAAGTACAGAGACACCGTAGACACAGGCCTCCACAGCCAGAAAGGACCAAAAAGCCTATAAACTCAAAAATTCAAAATCTGCCTAGGTATACGTGACCTTGCAGTTATGCAACTAGCGTGTATACGCGTCTGTGTATAGGGAAACTCGCGTATACGCGGATCCTTTTACACAAACTCGCGGGTATACGCAACTGTGTGCAGACAAAAGAGCGTATACAAAGAAAGATAATGAAAAACAAAAAGTACAAGCCTGGGAAAGACACCAAGACTTCAGACTGATTGAAAGAAAGCAAACTGTACTGCAAAAGACAGGAAAAACTGTTGGCAACCTACCAAACAGCTGAAACAACCCAACAGGAGAATCACAAGAATGTGATCCCCAGCGGAGTCGCCAGTTCTGTTTCGGGGAATTAACACCCTAGAGGTTGGTTGGGATTCAAGCTCCACAGAGCAGGGGCGTACTACTTAACAGAGACTCACACAACCATGCACGTTCAGAAAAACCAAATAGAGCAGAATGAGAGATTTACCCGTTGGAACTACGTTTGAAGTAGATCCACGTGGAGTCCAAACTCCCTGCAACCGTCCTTCCTCCTTAACCTGAAATACAAGAAGAAACCAGCACAAAGGACAAGTTGTACAGCATATATCTACTCTATATGTTAGTGAGATTCATATAAAACATTAAATAAATCATAATGAATGCTTGTATAAGAAATATTCTCATACATAAAAGCATACACTAACACGTTTATTTCGGGAACAGCATGATACTTCTGTATTATAAATAGTACGTACAAAAGTAATCAAGTGGAGAGATCACCTGATCCTTCCAAGGCCTTCGCAGACCGTCGTCCGGATCCGTCCAGCCCTTGCCTCACTAAGACTCCTTCCAAACTGGTGCATACGAGATAACATATAAAGGGATGTGTATCTCAAGGAAACAAGGGTTTCCTACAATGAACTGGGAAAGTGCAGGAGGCACGGGGAATCAGACTTGGATAGGGAATACCAACAGAGTATAATATCAATAATTCTCTCTACCTTAGGCCATACACATGAGGGATTTTTATAATCCCTCCAAGTAGTTTCAGCAGTTGGAAACAGTTGGCCACGGGCTGGGGTGGTTGAACTACCTGAGTAACCATCAACCCAGCGCGAAATTAGGGATTTTTTATATATTTTTTAATCATTTTAATGGCATACGCGGAAAAGTCTAGCTGTACTCGCGTATACACGCGGAAAAACACGGGCATAGTCGCGTATGGAGGATTTTATACTGTTTTAAAGTGAATTTGTCCAAGTCTGTAGGAATGGGTGCCCATAAAGCCATAAAGCAATCATGAATCATGTCAAGGTGAGAAATGATGCTATAACAGGGGTGTTATCACTCAGATTTTCCTTGAAGTTGCTGAGAAGAGGAAAGGGGTCTGAGGTAACCACAAACCAACTTTTAGGTACAGAATCTAGCCAATCTGCACCCAGAGAGGGCTCTCTCTTTAAGTTTTAGCTTTGTTTTTTGAAAGATATTAGGCTAGTTATGAAAGTTTAGGGATTTTGATTGTGTTTGGGTGATGGAAATTTAATAGAATAGGGGTAAGACTGAGTATTTTAGGCCATTGGGCTAATGGAGTCAAAAAATATGGTTTAGCTGGATTTAGTTTCTTAATAAGGGATGGTTTCACAGGGCAAGGTAATCAAATAGGGAACAATTAAAGATCTAAAATGGATGAAATGGACTTCAAAATGGATGAAGGGAAATTAAGAATCCTTCAAAATATTTGAAAGATGGAACTTGAATGATTATTAATAAAGAGAAATTAAGAATTCTTTACCAAATAATCAAATTGAATAAACTAGGAAACAGGAGCAATTAAGAATTCACTGTTCATACTAGTTCAGAGGAAGACATTAAGAATAATAACGATTGAAAACAGATTGCACTTAAGCACTTTCTGAATTATTCTTTTTCGTTTATCATTCAGATGTGAAACATAGATGGTATCATAAACAAATACAAAAATTTAAAACATAAGAGATAGATGACTTATTGATCCGTTGTCTGACTCAAGAATCCTGTGAAAAGTCCTTTGCATCAATTCTTTATCCAGCTAGCCATGTGAAATTTGTCCAACATCACTTTATTCCAAAATAATCAATATTACAGCAAAGTCTAAGAATCCACCCCTCAATACTCTAATTGAGGGAGTATTTATACAAAAAAAGGAAAAAATATCTCCTAACATAGTGAAATATATTTTAGGATGACTCATGAATACGTTACAAGAAAATAGAGATAGATGGTCTCGTAGATAAGAGAAGATATAAACCGATGTGGTGTTGTTCCTATTTTTATGAATGTGCTAGAGGCAGGCCCTATGATTTGGCTTGTTGTTGTCTTCTTTGGTAATTATGTGCTGGCTGCTCTGCTTTTACTGATACTCTTTACCTATACTGATACACTTTGACCTGTTTGATCTATGTTTATCCTTTTTACCATTACTTACTGTTAGTAAATAATCAAAATTTATACAAGGATATTTTTACAGAATATCCAACATGTCTTCCCACCATTGTGCTTATGGTATTCTGGTTCTTTGAAGCTTTCTTAGGGTTTCATCAGTTTCTGTGTATCTGAAAAAAGTAGGCTGAATTGGAAATAAGTGCTTTACCTGATGTTCGAGATAAAACAAATTTTCCAGACTGTCATGAAGAATTTTGCCTGTAGGCAATGCTTTTGCTGCTGATGAATTTGTCGATGAACTGGCCTGGTTTTCTGCATACTTATTCAATTTCTCAATATAGCTTTGATGACTCATTAATTTATCATGAGAAACTAAAGGACTTGGCAACCCTATATTCTGCAAAATATCCAATCTCTTTGTAAAAGCATTGATTTCTTCCTACATATCATGGAATCTTCTTTCTAAGTTTTGCATCAAAGTTCTTTTAGTAAAAACCTTTTTTACCTCCAAAATTGTCCCTGTTCTGTCTTGGATGCCCAACTCTTCAAGTTGATATCTGTTCTTGGTATTTAAAAACTGTATGAGCTTGTTGGCTTCTTCAGGCATATTCCCTAATTCTTCCCTTGCCCTTTGAACTTCTTCTAGAGCCAGTTTAACTAAATCATTTTGCTCATAAATTATTTGGATTGATGGCCAGACATCATTTATTGATTGAGTGATGTTGGCCCAAAGAATTTCTTTGATTTATTTCAAAGGTTTCTCCAATGTGAGATCCTTTTCCAATGCTTTCACCAATTTTTCTAATCTGTTGATATCTCTTGTCTTTTCTGCAACATTTATCTTTGAGAGATTATACTTTTGTTCCAAAGTAGTAAATTGTTATTTTTCTTTCTGGAGCTCTGTAACTTGGAGTTTCAATTCTTCCATTGATTTTATTAATTCCTCAGTGCTCAAATTGGCAGTGTTGTCCTGTGCTAGTCCTGCTGATTGACTTGTTGTTGTTGTACCTGTGACTACTTCTGTTGTAGATGCTGGGATGTTTGATGCTAGTGTTGTCCCAAGTGTAGAAGGGACTGCTGTTGAGACTACCGGTATTACATTGGGAGGCTGAGAGGTCGACTCTCCCTGCTTGTCCTTTAATGCTTTTTCAAGTTCTTGTTCAGTCTCATTCAGTTGCTCATTAAGTTTCAAGAGCAAATCCATCAATTCTTCTTCAGATTTTTGCTTTATTACCTCAGTAGTCTGTGGATGCCTTGAAGGTGGCAACTTTAATTGTTTCCTTAGTGCTGCAATATCATCATCTTTTTTTTTTTATCAAGGCTTCTGTGGCCTTAACATCTTTGGGATTATGACCCAATCCAATAATTGTTTCTTCCAAATTTTTTATTCTGTTATCCTTGGCCTGGGAGGAAGCTTTTTCAAGATGTAGTTGAGCAGTTGTATTATTCAAGGAATTTTGTAATCTTTGGGCCATCATTGACTTATCAATCAAAGTTGAATAAATCATTTCTCCAGTTTTTTTATGCAATTCAATCTGATCCAAAGGATGAATATCCTTTTCCATGACTTCAAAATTGGTTCTAACATAATCTGTTGCTGTTTGAGGCTACTGCACTTTAGGCTTGAAATGACTCATCACCATTTTACCTTGCTGGATGTCATAGGTTGACATCAATCTCTGTTGATTTTTGGGGGCCATCTTCAAATATTGATTATAAAATTGAAGTCTTAATGGATCATTTCTGGCTTTTATGTTTATAAATGTTTTCTTAATATCCCAAGCATCCTTTACTGGTGCTCTAAAGATACCTCTGCACTTTGTCTTTCTAGCTCCTTTCTCTGTGAGTTGGTGGATGTCCCACTGATTGTGAATGTTTGCTGGCTATCTAACTCTTCCCTCCTCTGACTATTAGTGGTTTGTTGAACAAATTCTTCTTCTGAGAGAGGATTTAATTTTGGCCTTTTGATACCAGGCTATTCTGAAGGTTCACTGATAGGGGTAGCTATTTTTGTATCTCTCTTTTTGCTTTTTTCCTCATTTTGGGGAGTTTGCAAGATTAGAGGCTTTTCCATATTGACCTGAGTGGGAGAAATATGCATTTGGGCCTTTCCCTTGGAAGTTTCAGGCTGTTCCAACATTTTGAATTGCTCTGTGACCTGTGTACTAGTCTCCTTTTCCTTCTCTTTGGATGTTACTGTGGCTGGTGCACTAGTTTCCTGCAAATATTGTTGAGAGGTTCTAGCAGAAGAAAGGCCAATTCCTGGTCTTTGTACCTGCCCAAAATAATCCAGGTCAAGTATTTTCTCAAGATCTTTCATAACATTCTCAACATTGACCTGTTCACTATCCTTTTCTACTAGGGTCCCTTCCATCCATTCATCCATATTTGCAAATTGTTCAATCTCTGGAATCCTATGGTGAAGGTATGGTGACAATCTGTTTTTCATTCTCCTATCACATATAAAGTTGTTAGGGTCATAAGGTACCCACCAATTTTTTTTTTTCAATTTGAGATAATCTTCTAGAATTCTTTTTGCCTCTTTCCCTGCATCCCTAGTATTACAGACAAAAGGGCCTAATTGACTCTTGATTCTGAGCTGAGCTTTCTTCTTGGCATTAAAAAAATGGACTAGGTTTGAATTTATCATTTGTCTGAAATATTCTAAGGCAAAGAGCCTCATCGGAACATACTTTGGTAGCTTGAAAGGACAGAGCTCACATCCATATATCCTAATTTTTGTATGATTCTGGTATAGGTACCAATCACCTATCCTGTATTGTTTAGAAAGTTGGAGGATTTTCTTCATATCACTATTGACTCTAGGAGGGGAAACTCCTGTTAATAAGGTGGTTGCAGGGTGAACAAATAGGTCAATGAATTCATTGTAAGAATAAGGGGACTCAAAGGAATTATGGAAGATTTCAGACCAAAAGATTACAGACCTTGGATTTCCTTTGGTGTCAAGTTTCCTGACAGGGAAGGGGAAATTTTCTGACTAATAATAAAGCATAAGATGGTATATAAAAGTTGAGTATTTTAAAACTCTTTCATCTTCCAATCTCATGAACTGGTCATGAATCTTATCAGCAATGTAGGAGGCAAAGTCATATTTGACAGCAAGGGGTTTTCCAGGAGTAAAAATTGACAACAACACTAGGGTTAACTTATCAACGTATTCACTAGTGTTGAAACCCATTACAGAAGATATCATATTGATTATGAGTCTGCCTATATCTGTGAAAAAGGTATATCCATAAGGAGGTTGGCCTTTGGGTTGATGTTCTTGTAGCATGAAAGTTTGACAGAGGCGATTCAGTTCTTCTTGGGATAAATTTGTGGATTTTTCAAGTAAATCTCCCATGGAAAGGGGAGTCAGGGCTTGACCGGGATGAAACTATAACATTTCATTGATGGATTGGGCAGTTATTGGGAAAATAATGGTTTGACTTGGGGACATAACTTCTCGTTGATTAGGATCATAACTGGCATGGCAGTGATAAATTATTTCAGGAAAAACATGAACTAAGGATAAAAGATACATAGGAAGATTGGATTCCCATAGTCCAAAAATATCAGAGCCGTTTAGGTAATTATCTCTGCATTGGCAAAAGATATTGAGAGGATTTTCACTAAGGATGAGGTCTTTTATCTGGAAATCCCTATCCGCTAGAGGCAGATAGTCTAAATCTTTATGGGGGGCATTCAGAGGTGCAACATTCAAAGCCACATGGGTTTCCATTTCTGGTTCATGTGGATTCAGAAAGGAATTTGGGTTTTTGATGGAAAAATGGGCAAAATTACAAGTCTGGGAACTTATGGAGTGAAATAAATACCGAATTGTACTTCTTTTAGTCTTTTTTATGGAATTAGAGTGAAAAACCAAGATTTGCAGGGTTTGGTGGAAATAGGATAAATACATGTTTCGGGAAGTGAATAGTGATGAAAACAGGTGTAGGCAACTGCTGACAGGTTCTGGAATGGTTCGACTGCAATTTTCTTAGCAAGGTGGTGGTTGGAAATCTTCGATAGTTGGCTTTGACGTTCTTTGCATGGGAACATTGGTCGCAGCATAGAATAATGAAAATGACGTTTATTCGTTTTATTAACAAAATCAAGGTTGGGGGGGTTTTATTATTAGGGCAGATGACGTACGAAGGAAAAGAAATTTTGTCGTATGCGGAGGGCGGTAAGCGGTATGCATCACACCGCTTTTGGGGATGGGTGGTATTCAGCCGAGAGCTAGCGATTCCATACTTCTTGCGACGCGTGGCGGGGTACTGTTTACAAAACCACTCCATGATCGCACGTTATCATTCGGTAGTGGAGGGCGATGCGATATGGACGACAACCATTGGATGTGGAAAAGTTGATTGGACGACTATCAGAGAGGTGAGATGACGGGAGATTAACAAGGGCAGGCTCAATATAATTAAATAGTATTTAATCATATTGGGAGGAGTATGATTGGTGGGGTAAGTTATTAATTAACCGTGAGGGTTAATTAATCCTTTTTAATGTGGTGAGGAGTCGGGGCTCTTAATTAGTTACAAATTTAACTAATTAATCTGATTTAACACAGTGTTATGGTTATATTTCAACCAAGGGGCGGGATATATAATATTTGGGGATTTTATATAATTATAATAATACGGGAACGGTTTGATTTATATAGGGAATTAAATAATAAAGTTAAAAGTTAATATGTGAAAATGAATGAAAAGCGCTAAGTATAAAAACATTAGGATTATGTGTTTAACTTATGCTTGAATGAAAAGGGTTTTTTATGGAATATTGTGTAATTTTCCTAAGTAAAATAGGATTTTACTTAGGAAAATAATTATGGAAGTAAAATGAATGACTTATGGATGGTTTTAAGTACTTAGGCTTTTAAATTATTGGGCTGAGGGTCCGGTCCCTCCAAAAGTCAAGGAAATGCCTTGAGCCCCTCTAATTTTCAAATGCCTTAGTACTTAGGGGAAATTAGCAAAAATTTTAGGGAAAAGTGAGAAGGGAAGTTAATAATTTGACCTTGTTTTGCTTGAAATTCCTTCAGTGTAATGTCTGCCTTGCATTTGTGATGAAAGTAAGGATTAACACATTTAAAGTCATTATCCATCACATGTAATTCTGAAACATCATTTACCTACCCTACCTACTTTAACCTGGATTTTTTTCTTCTTTATTAGGGTGCACATAGACTGGCAAACCCTTATTACACTTTCTTTTCTTTTACATGTAGAAATCTATCTAAGTCTAACCTTATTACATCCAAGGGCTCAGATTAAGCTTTTGAGCTCCTTTTATTTACTCTACCTATCTACTTATCTGCCAAGATTAAACAGTTTGGTCAGATTTTATTCTCTATCTCTAAAACATAAAATTTCAAATATGAACAAGCCAAGCTTAAGCTGATGACTGTTCACCAATTGTGGCATAAGATACAAGTTGCACACAATTTTTTTATTACATAAGAGAAAAAATTAGTGGCATTTAGACTTGCACACTTTCCTTGGCCTTTCTTTTGGTGGGGTTCATTTTCTTTTACTTTTTTGGCCATTTTTATTCTTTTCACCCTTTGATTTTTCTTTTAGGGTATACCCTCTTTACATTTTTAAAATTTTTTGATTTTTTTTTTTGACAATATGGAAAACCTTTGCAACAAGGAAAGGTATGAACATATTACATAGCCCATTGAGTCAATCATGATATATGACACTTATTAGTATAGGAGCATAACATGGGGAACATTCATGTATGGCAAAATGCCTTTTGGTTTAATGAATGCAGGGGAAACCTTCCAAAGGGTGATGGATATTTCTTTTGCTGAGGAGAAAGAGAAATCAGTGGTGGTCTATTTGGATGAAATCACTGTTTTTTCAAAGAGGGAGGAGGAACACCTTAAGCACTTGGAGAAAATTATGCAAAAATGCAGAAAAATTGGTATATCTCTCAATCCTACTAAAAGTGTCTTTGCTCTAACTTCTGGAAAATTGTTAGGACGCATCATATCAAAGGACGGAATAAATATTGATCCTAAAAGAGTCAATTCCATTCAGAAAATAGACTTGCCAAGGAACAGGAAAGAGATTCAGTCTTTTCTTGGAAAGGTAAATTTTGTTAGAAGGTTTATCCCAAACTTTGCTGAGATTGTAAAGCACATTACCAAGATGTTAAAGAAGGAGTATGATATTAACTGGACAGCAAAAGGAAAGAAATCATTTGAAAAAATAAATAAATCCCTCACTCAAGCCATAGTGCTCATAAGTCCTGACTTTTCAAGTGAATTTATGGTTTTTACATTCGCCTCTGAACATACAATTGTTGGATTTTTATTGCAGAAAAGGAAACAAGGTGGTGAGCAGCCTATTTTGTTTTTCAATAGGACTCTTGCCAACTCTGAACTGAAGTATAATATCATGGAAAAACATGCATATGCTTTAATCAAATCTCTTAAATATTTTAGAATTTACATTCTGCATTCTCACATTATTGCATTTGTGCCTAACACTGTGGTGAAAGAAATTTTGACCCAAGTTGATACTAATGGAAAAATAGGGAAATGGATCACCACTTTACTAGAATATGATATATAAATTAAGCTTGATAATTTGGTGAATGGTTAGGTATTAGAAAAACTTATGGCATACACAAATTTTAAGTGCCTAGACATGAATTTCATTGCCGAAATTTCAGAGTTGGTAGAAGAAGAAGAATTGGTCCCTATTGAAGAGAAATTAATCTTATCTGAATGTTACAGAGATGTGATATTTGTCCTACATCATCATAAATCCCCTCCTCAATTGACTAAGTCCAATTCAAGGTTTGTGAAGCTGAAATCATTGAGATACTGCATTTTGAATAAAAACTTGTATTGGAAGGATACCGGTGGAATTATTTTAAATTGTTTGTTGGAAGAAGAGGCTAAAAAGGTCATTGAAGATTTCCATAAGGGAGATTTTGGAGGACACCATTACTGGAAGGAAACAACCAAAAAGATACTCAGAGCAGGGTATTATTGGCCTACCATGTTTAAGGATATCTATAAGAAAATTGTTGCATGCCATGAATGCCAAGTTTTTTATGGTAAGAAGAAGTTACTCCTTTACCTTTGAAACAAATATATGTTGAAGCTCCTTTCCAGAAATGGGGGCTAGAATTAATTGGTTAAATACACCCAACATCCTCAGGGCAGCATCGCTGGATTTTGACAACCAATTATTATTTCACCAAGTGGACCGAAGCAGTCCCAACTAGGCAGGCTACTGACTCAGTCATCATTCAATTTTTGGAGAACAACATTTTGTCCAGGTTTTCTTGTCCTATGAATATTATTACTGATAATGCACAAGATTTTAAATAAAAAAATTAATTATCTTTTGTCATCAATATCATATCACTCTTGGTCATTCCACATCCTATTACCCTCAAGGTAATGGCCTAGCAGAATCATCCAATAAAAGCATAGTGAGGATCATCAAAAAGGTGTTGCAAGAAAATAAAATATCATGGCATCTAAAGCTAAAGTTTTCTCTGTCGGCTGATAGAGTTTTCATTAAGCGTGTTATCACACATAAATTTTTATTTTTTGATTAGGGTCACTCATCTAGGTTTCATCTGTCTCATAAGGTTGGTCCATGAAATTAGTGAAAAATTCATGAAATAATTCTTTATCCTAAGTCCAAAACACCTCATTGATCATGTCATCTCAGTAATATCTATCAATTTTCACTTTAGGTTCACATGCATTGGTTTAAAATTCGTTTTTAAGTCACATATCTGATTTTTCCTGATTTTGCAGCAAATTTGTAAAATTTATAACTAAGAATGCTGCAGAATTATGTTTTTTTGCAAAAATGAATGGGATGATGACTTGTCAAGTATTTATTGGTTTAGGGTAAAGGTAAGGTCATACAATTGATTTTCATAATCATCCAAGCATGCAAAAGCATAAATACCACTCATCATTGCTTCCCACTCCCTCATTTTGTCACCTTTCTCTCCACATTCGAATTTCATTCCTTAAAAAAGCTACCCAAGCTCCTCTCTGTCATTTAATTTTTAAACTTTGCATGTATCAGTCAGTTTTCACCTTTGAAAACTTAGCTTTGTGACAAACAACTTGCTGCCCAAATTATTTTTACAGCTGTCACATTTTTAAGAGGGAAGTTTGGGCTATAAAAGGAAATTTCCATGAAGAGGAAAGCATAAAAAGGAGGCTATGTGTTTGGATAAGAGCCTATGGAATTTTAACTGATCATGGATGACCTCAGCTTCACACAAGCTTTCATCCAGAAAGGTTACATGTATTTCTACTAGGAGCTACAAGGGGATTTTTGTGTTTCTTGGATTGTTTGAGTTGTTGTTTTCAAGAGGAATTTTTAGGAAAATGAAGATGAGTTTCAAAAATATGAAGGAGTTTTTTTCTAAGAACATAACAAAGAACACAAACCTCTTTCAATTTTCTCCCAGGTGCTACCAATTTGGAGATTAGAAGTTTCCTTTGGGACCTATTTTCAGAATTCAGAATTTTCCTCTTTTATACATGATTTTATAACGCAGATCTCAGACAACTGAAGATGGTTTTCAAAAACCAAAGAGAGGTTTCTCTTATAAACATTCTTATCTACAAAATCCTCCTCCATTTTTGCAACAACTATCAGGGATTGAGAGATAGGAGCTCATGAGTGTAGCCTTATTTTTCAGGAAAAACAGAGTCATTTTTATTGGTAGATGAAGTGGATGAAGGTGAAAAAGTTTTTTTCTTTAGGAGGTTAAGAGGTATTTTTAACCAAATTTTCCTTATCGGGCTTCATACTATCATCTCACACAGCCATGGACCTTTTCTAGGCCTAAAATCCAAATTTTGTGAAGTCTGTGGGCAATTAGGCAATTCTGCAGTGTGTCCCAAGCTTGAAGCCCAGTTTTTGCTGCGGAATTTCTGAAGACATCTTTTTGGTTTCAAGTCACTTAAATTGACCTAGTTAAGGAACTTTAATATTTGTATTTAAATTTTTTTAATCACTTAACACCCTACAATGGTCAAGAATAAAAAAGGATTATCACAGATGACCTTTTTGTTTTTGCTATGAAATTAGCTACGAAAGTAGCTCAAAACTCTGTTTTTACAGCAAGGTCAATTTTTGGAAGAAGGTAAAGGGTAAATAACTATTTCAAATCTGTTCTCCATGAGGAATGAAAAACGGTATTAAATCAATGATAAAGAGTATCAGATTAAAAGGTTTCTACGTGGAGATATTTTGTTATGGATATAGTTCGAAGATACCAACTCACTATGTTTCCATATCATCAAACTGGCAGCTCCTTAATAGTAGGCAGAGCAACTTCATGAAGACAGTTAGAGTATTAATGTTTTGTTTGTGGCTAGTATGGTTGAAAGACATGATTCCTTTCGAGGAATATTTGGATCATCTTTAGATTAAAATGTAATAAGTAGGTGTTTGAGTCATAGTAGGACTCTAACTCCTAATTCGAAAGGTGTCAGTTCTAGTTTTAAATATCTAGTTAGTGGTTAGATTTGGTGTTAGTAATAGAGTTTAATGATCTAGCCACTTGGAATATTGGATGTAAAGGCTATATGCCTATAAGTAGTGAGTACTTCGATGTATGGAAGGGTTGGAAAATGTTATCTCAGTAGGCTATTTTATTGTAAAGCTTTTGGAGTTTCTGATATATACAGTAACAATACCACTTTTCTTCACTTGAGATTCTTATTATATTTCAATGAGTTTCTGTCCTATCTTTTGAAATGTTTTCTTCCAATGTCTTAATGCTTATTACTCAGAATTCATGATTGTTCATGCTTTGACTTCCTTTAAGTATTAAGCTATGGTAAAATGAGTTTCTGTCCTATATTTTGAAATGCTTTCTTCCAATATCTTAATGCTTATTACTCAGAATTCATGATTGTTCATGCTCTGACTTCCTTTAAGTGTTAAGCTATGGTGAATCTCTTTGAGTATTTTTCTTTCAATACCTTGATGTCTCATTACTCAGAATTCGTGTGTCACATGCTCTGACTTCCTTTGAACCTCAAGTTATTGGGATTTTCCTGAATGTGTTATTGTTTCATTGAAATATATACAAGCCTTAGCTTCCACAAGGAGAGCCTTTGTCATTTTTATCCCTATCACTGACTCCATAGCCCAATGGTAGCAAGCCTTCATCTTTTCATCCTAAAAACATACAAAAGCAAGACATAATTCATAGAGTTAGCCATCTATCTACATCTTTATTCAATATCATTAACCCTTGAGAGAGTCCTCTCAAACTGAAAGAGGCTAAGCTTCAGTCCAAATATTAGTTTGAAATAGTTACTCTGAATTTATCTGATCAGCAGCCAATCAGGTACGATTTTGGTGATAACATTTTGGCGTCATTGTCGGGGACCGAAGGTATAAATTTTCCCTAGGAAGAATGACAAAGTTTCAGTTCTAAGGTTTGAGAGCCGCAAACACTTAAGCACATATTGGTTGTATTTCTGCTATGGCAACTCCACACATAAAATAATTAAATTGGAAGGTGACTCCATTGCTTGAATATCAGTAACTTGATGAAGTTCCAAGATGAGTTCCATTTCAAGAATAAATTCCAGGTATGCACCTATGAATCGGTCTCACATACCTGGTTTTCCAAATCCTATGCCAAAGGTTGAATGGTTAACTGATCTTACAATATTTAAAGATGAAAATAAATACAATTCTTCTCTTCATTTGGTTAGATTCCATATGCATGTATGCAAACTTAAGGTTCAGTTCCTTGAGTATTGTCTCATGAAAATGTTTATGGCCACTTTAGAAGGAAAAGCATTGTCTTGGTACGAAATTCTGCAAAATTGTTCATTATATTCTCTTGCTAATTTCCATGTTGCATTTTATGAGATGTATGAAGAGTGTCATTCCCCCTTATTGTCGGTCAAAGACTGTTGTAAACATTGTGTGAGTTTTATTGAATATTTGGAGAATTGTTATGAAGATGATGAGTTCATGGATGAAGAAATTTTAGAGGCCCCTCATGACAATCCCTTTCATCACCAAGAAGAAATGATAGCCTCTCTCTTGGATGAAAATGAAACCCAGCAAAAGCTTATTTATGAAAATCATGTTACATCCTCAGAGTTTGATGAAAAGTTGCAGCAGACTTGTCAGCCTTTTGATCATCAGGAATATGAGAATAATTTCAAACAACAGGAGGAAATACTATAAGATAATTTCTATAATCCTCAGGTAAAGGAAGAAGTTTATTCTTCATGTCATTCCTTGCATCAACTTACATCAAATAATGATCATATTAATGAGGAAGTGGATGAAAATTTGTCTTTATCCTTGTCTTCTAATTTGAAATCATTTGAGTGCAAGTCAGAAGATAAGATTCAATTTGTGGATGAAGTTACTAAGAACATTGAAAAGGACATTGAAGTTTTAGAAGATACAATTCAACCTTATAGGCTTCAAGATCAAGATCAGTCTTTTCAAAATATTTCCATGCCAGAAAACAAAGAGAGGGTATTGCTTCCTTTCTCTTTTGAGTTTGAGGAAGAATACACTGTTTTTGAAAATCAGTTTGAATAGCATTTTGATAGCACACAATTGAAATCTTGTGTGGCTAAGCAAAGCATATATGAGTTGTTCAAAGTTGCAGAATGTCATGAGAAGCATCAAACAGATCATGTCTTCTTTGATCCTATAACTGACCACATGGAAGAGTTCTACAGTCCAGATTTTCAATTATATTTTCATTATGAGGAACAGATCCATTTTATGTTACCTTGATCATTTCAGTATCATGTTTGCTTTTGGTTCAAGTGCAGTCAATAGGTTCAAGTGTTAGATCATATCAAAGACTGGCTTCATTGGAAGTTTCATGTTGCTTGAGTTAGAAATGGAGATTGCAGTTGATAGGGTAGGTAGGAGTGTGTGAATAAGCTCAAAGTTGACTGAGCATCTTTTCAGTAGGTACAAAGTTGATTTTTTAGCAGTAATAATCAAGCTTGAGCCCGAGGAGAAGGCCATAAGAGCTTGGCGAAGTTTTCATAAATTTTAAAGTTTTAATTTCCAAGAATATGGATGGCACTTGAACTACTGGTTCTTTGGTGTACCACCCGGCCACACCATCCCAATTGGAGCCACTATTATCATACATAAATTTTTATTTTTTAATTAGAGTCACTCATCTAGGTTTCATCTGTCTCATAAGGTTGGTCCATGAAATTAGTGAAAAAATCATGAAATAAGTCTTTATCCTAAGTCCAAAACACCTCATTGATCATGTCGTCTCAGTCATATCTATCAATTTTCACTTTAGTTTCACGTGCATTGGTTTAAAATTTGTTTTTAAGTCACATATCTGATTTTTCCTGATTCTGCAACAAATATGTAAAATTTATAACTCAGAACACTGCAGAATTATGTTTTTCTGCAAAAATGAATGGGATATGACCTGTCAAGTATTTATTGGTTTAGGGTAAAGGTAAGGTCATACAATTGATTTTCATAATCATCCAAGCATGCAAAAGCATAAATACCACTCATCATTTCTTTCCACTCCCTCATTTTGTCACCTTTCTCTCCACATTCGAATTTCATTCCTTAAACAAGTTACCCAAGATCCTCTATGTCATTTACTTTTCAACCTTTGCATGTATCAGTCAGTTCTCAACTTTGAAAATTTAGCTTTGTGACAAACATCTTGTTGTCCAAATTGGTTTTTACAGCTGTCACATTTTTAAGAGGGTAGTTTGGGTTATAAAAGGAAATTGCCATGAAGAGGAAAGCATAAAAAGGAGGCTATGTGTTTGGATAGGAGCCTATGGAATTTTAACTGATCATGGATGACCTCAGCTTCACACAAGCTTTCATCCAGATAGGTTACATGTATTTCTACTAGGACCTACAAGGGGATTTTTGTGTTTCTTGGATTGTTTGAGTTGTTGGTTTCAAGAGGAACTTTCAGGAAAATGAAGATGTGTTTCAAAAATATGAAGGAGGTTTTTTCTAAGAACATAACAAGGAACAAAAATATCTTTCAATTTTCTCCCAGGTGCTACCAATTTGGATATTCGAAGTTTCCTTTGGGACCTCTTTTCAGAATTCTGAAGTTTCCTGTTTTATACATGATTTTATAATGCAGATTCCAGACAACTGAAGATGGTTTCCAAAACACCAAGAGAGGTTTTTCTTATGAAAATTCTTATCTAAAAAAACCTCCTCCATTTTTGCAACATATATCAAGGATCAAGAGATAGGGGCTCATGAGTGCAGCCTTATGTTTCAGGAAAAACAGAGTCATTTTTATTGGTAGCTGAAGTGGTTGAAGGTGAAAAAGTTGTTTCTTGAGGAGGGTAAGAGGTATTTTTAACAAAATTTTCCTTATCAGGCTTCATACTATCATCTCACATAGCCATGGACCTTTTATAGGCCTAAATCAAAATTCTATGAAGTCTGTGGGCAATTAGGCAATTCCGCAACGTGTCCCAGGCTTGAAGCCCAATTTTTGCTACGGAATTTCTGAAGACATATTTTTGGTTTCAAGTCACTTAAATTGACCTGGTTAAGGAACTTTAAAGTTTTTATTTAAATTTTTTTGATCACTTAACACCCTCCAATGGTAAAGAATAGCAGAGGATTATCACAGATGACCTTTTTGTTTTTGCTACGAAAGTAGCTCAAAACTCTGTTTTTACAGCAAGATCAATTTTTGGAAGAAGGTAAAGGGTAAATAAATATTTCAAATATGTTATCCATGAGGAATGACAAACAATATCAAAGCAATGATAAATAGTATGAGATCAAAAAATTTCTATGTGGAGATATTTTTCTATGGATATAGTTCGAAGATACCAGCTCACTATGTTGCTATATCATCAAACTGACAGCTCCTTAATAGTAGGCAGAGTAGCTTCATGAATATAGTCAGAGTATTATTGTTTTTTGTGTGTCCAGTATGGTTGAAAGAAATGATTCCTTTCGAGGAATATTTGGATCATCTTTAGATAAAAATGTAATAAGTAGGTGTTTGAGTCATAGTAGGACTCTAACTCCTAATTCGAAAGGTGTTAGTTCTAGTTTTAAATATCTAGTTAGTGGTTAGATTTGGTGTCAGTAATAGAGTTTAATGATCTAGCCACTTGGAAGATTGGATGTAAAGGCTAGATGCCTATAAGTAGTGAGTACTTTGATGTATGAAAGCATTGGAAAATGTTATCTTAGCAGACTATTTTATTGTAAAGCTTTTGGAGTTTCTGATATATACAGTAACAATACTACTTTTCTTCACCTAAGATTCTAATTATATTTCAATGAGTTTATGTCCTACCTTTTGAAATGCTTTCTTCCAATGTCTTAATGCATTCATGCTCTGATTTCCTTTAAGTATTAAGCTATGGTAAAAAGAGTTTATGTCCTATCTTTTGAAATGCTTTCTTCCAATATCTTAATGCTTTGGCACCGTTGCTGGGGACCGAAGGTGTAAATTTTCCCTGGGAAGAACGACAAAGTATCAATTCTGAGGTCTGAGAGCAACAGACACTTAGGCAGATATTGGTTGTATTTCGGCTGTAGCGAATCCACACATCAAATAATCAATTAGAAGGTGACTCCACTATTTGAATATCAGTAGCTTGATGAAGTTTCAAGATGAGTTCCATTGCAAGAATAAATGCCAGGTATGCACCTATGAATCGATCTCACATCCCTAGTTTTCCAAATCCTATGCCAAAGGTTGAATGGTTAACTGATCTTCCAATATTTAAAGATGAAAAGAAAGACAACATTGCTCTTCATTTGGTTAGATTCCATATGCATGTATGCAAACTTAAGGTTCTGATCCCTGAGGATTGTCTCATGAAGATGTTTATGGCCACTTTAGAATGAAAAGCATGGTCTTGGTACGAAAGTCTACCAAATGGTTCATTATATTCTATTGTTGATTTCCATGTTGCATTTTATGAGATGCATGAAGAGTGCCATTCCTCCTTATTTCTAGTCAAAGACTGTTGTAAACATTGTGTGAGTTTTATTGAATATTTGGAGAATTGTTGTGAAGATGATGAGTTCATGGATGAAGAAATTTTAGAGGTCCTTCATGAAAATCCCTTTCATCACTAAGAAAAAATGATAGCCTCTCTCTTGGATGAAAATGAAACCCAACAAGAGTTTATTTATGAAAATCATGTTACATCCTTAAAGTTTGATGAAAATTTGCAGTAGGCTTGTCAGCCTTTTGATCATCAGGAATATGAGAATAATTTCAAACAACAGGAGGAAATACTAGAAGATAATTTCTATAATCCTTAGGTAAAGGAATAATTTTATTATTCATGTCATTCCTTGCATCAGCTTACATCAAATAATGAGGAAGTGGATGAAAATTTGTCTTTATCCTTGTCTTCTAATTTGAAATCATTTGAGTGCAAGTCAGAAGATAAGATTCAATTTGTGGATGAAGTTACTAAGAACATTGAAAAGGAAATTGAAGTTTTAGAAGATAGAATTCAATCTTATAGGCTTCAAAGGTCAGTCTTTTCAAAAGCTTTCCATGCCAGAACACAAAGAGAGGGTGTTTCTTCCTTTCTCTTTTGAGTTTGAGGAAGAATACATTGTTTTTGAAAATCATTTTGAACAACAGTTTCATAGCACACAATTGAAATCTTGTGTGGCTGAGAAAATCACATATGAGTTGTTCAAAGTTGCAGAATGTCACAAGAAGCATCAAACAGATAATGTCTTTTTTGATCCTATAGCTGACTACATGGAAGAGTTCTACAGTCCATATTTTCAATTATATTTTCATTATGAGGAGCATATCCATTTTATGTTGCCTTGGTCATTTCAGTATCATGTTTACTTTTGGTTCAAGTGCAGTCAACAGGTTCAAGTGTTAGATCAGATCAATGAATGGCTTCATTGGAAGTTTCATGTTGCTTGAGCTAAAAATGGAGATTGCGGCTGATAGGGTATTTAGGAGTGTGTGAATAATCTCAAAGTTTACTGAGCATCTTTTCAGTAGGTACAAATTTGATTTTTCAGTAGTAATCATCAAGCTTGAGCCCAAGGAGAAGGCCATAAGAGCTTGGTGAAGTTTTCATAAATTTCAGAGTTTTAATTTCCAAGAAGATGTATGGCACTGGAACTACTGGTTCTTTGGTGTACCACTGGGGCACACCATCCCAAGTGGAGCCATTGTTATCACACATAAATTTTTATATTTTGATTAGGGCCACTCATCTAGGTTTCATCTATCTCATAAGGTTGGTCCATGAAATTAGTGAAAATTTCATGAAATAAGTCTTTATCCTAAGTCAAAAACACCTCATTGATCATGTCATCTCAATCATATCTATTAATTTTCACTTTAGGTTCACATGCATTGGTTTAAAATTCGTTTTTAAGTCACATGTCTGATTTTTCTTGATTCTGCAGCAAATCTGTAAAACTTATAACTGAGAACACTGCAGAATTATTTTTTCTACAAAAATGAATGGGATGATGACTTGTCAAGTATTTAGTGGTTTAGGGTAAAGGTAAGGTCATACAATTGATTTTCATAATCATCCAAGCATGCACAAGCATAAATACCACTCATCATTGCTTTCCACTCCCTCATTTTGTCACCTTTCTCTCCACATTAGAATTTCATTCCTTAAAGAAGTTACCCAAGCTCCTCTCTGTCATTTACTTTTCAACCTTTTCATGTATCAGTCAGTTTTCACCTTTGAAAAGTTAGCTTTGTGACAAACAACTTGTTGTCCATATTGTTTTTTACAGCTGTCACATTTTTAAGAGGGCAGTTTGGGTTATAAAAGGAAATTGCCATGAAGAGGAAAGCATAAAAAGGAGGCTATGTGTTTGGATAGGAGCCTATGGAATTTTAATTGATCATGGACGACCTCAGCTTCACACAAGGATTCATCCAGACAGGTTACATGTATTTCTACCAGGACCTACAAGGGGACTTTTGTGTTTCTTGGACTGTTTTAGTTGTTGGTTTCAAGAGGAATTTTCAGAAAAATTAAGATTAGTTTCAAAAATATGAAGGAGGTGTTTTCCAAGCACATAATAAGGAACAAAAACCTCTTTCAATTTTCTCCCAGGTGCTACCAATTTGGAGATTCAAAGTTTCCTTTGGGACCTATTTTCAGAATTCAGAATTTTCTTGTTTTATACATGATTTTATAATGCAGATTCCGAACAAGTGAAGATGGTTTTCAAAAACCTAAGAGAAGTTTTTTTTTATAAACATTCTTATCTACCAAAACCTCCTCCATTATTTCAACATCTATCAAGGATCAAGAGATAGGAGCTCATGAGTGCAACCTTATTTTTCAGGAAAAATAGAGTCATTTTTATTGGTAGATAAAGTGGCTGAAGGTGAAAAAGTTGTTTCTTGAGGAGGGTAAGAGGTATTTTTAACCAATTTTTCATTATAAGGTTTCATACTATCATCTCACACATCCATGGACCTTTTCTAGGCCTAAAATCCAAATTTTGTGAAGTCTCTGGGCAATTAGGCAATTCTGTAGCATGTCCCAGGCTTGAAGCCCAGTTTTTGCTGCAGAATTTCTGAAGACATATTTTTGGTTTCAAGTCACTTAAATTGACCTGGTTAAGGAACTTTAAAGTTTGTATTTAAATTTTTTTGATCACTTAACACCCTCCATTGGTCAAGAATAGCAGAGGATTATCACATATGACCTTTTTGTTTTTGCTACGAAATTAGCTACGAAAGTAGCTCAAAACTCTGTTTTTAAAACAAGGTAAATTTTTGGAAGGAGGTAAACGGTAAATAAATATTTCAAATCTGTTCTCCATGAGTAATGAAAAATAGTATCAGATCAAAAGATTTCTACGTGGAGATATTTTGTTATGGATATAGTTCGAAGATACCAGCTCACTATGTTGCCATATCATCAAACTGACAGCTCCTTAATAGTAGGCAGAGTAGCTTCATGAAGACAGTCAGAGTATTAATGTTTTGTTTGTGGCCAGTATGGTTGAAAGACATGATTCCTTTCAAGGAAGATTTGGATCATCTTTAGATTAAAATGTAATAAGTAGGTGTTTGAGTCATAGTAGGACTCTAACTCCTAATTCGAAAGGTGTCAGTTCTAGTTTTAAATATCTAGTTAGTGGTTAGATTTGGTGTCAGTAATAGAGTTTAATGATCTAGCCACTTGGAAGATTGGATGTAAAGGCTAGATGCCTATAAGTAGTGAGTACTTTGATGTATGAAAGGGTTGGAAAATTTTATCTCAGCAGACTATTTTATTGTAAAGCTTTTGGAGTTTCTCATATATACAATAACAATACCACTTTTCTTCACCTGAGGTTCTTATTATATTTCAATGAGTTTATGTCCTATCTTTTGAAATGCTTTCTTCCAATGTCTTAATGCTTATTACTCAGAATTCATGATTGTTCATGCTTTGACTTCCTTTAAGTATTAAGCTATGGTAAAATGAGTTTCTGTCCTATCTTTTGAAATTATTTCTTCTAATATCTTAATGCTTATTACTCAGAATTCAATGATTTTTCATGCTCTAACTTCCTTTTAAGTATTAAGCTCTGGTGAACCTCTTTGAGTATTTTGCTTTCAATACCTTGATGTCTCATTGCCCAGAATTCGTGTGTCACATGCTCTGACTTCCTTTGAACCTCAATTTATTGGGATTTTCTTGAATGTGTTATTATTTCATTGAAAAATATACAAGCCTTAGCTTCCACAAGGAGAGCCTTTGTCATCTTTATCCCTGTCACTGACTCCATAGCCCAATGGTAGCAAGCCTTCATCATTTCAACCTACAAACATACAAAAAAAAGACATAATTCATAGAGTTAATCATCTATCTACATCTTTATTCAATATCATTAACCCTTGAGAAAGCTCTCTCAGACTGAAAGAGGCTAAGCTTCAATCCAAATATTGGTTTGAAATAGTTACACTAAAGTTTTATGATCAGCAGCCAATCAGGTACGATTTTGGTGATAACAAAGCGATCCATTGGTACATCTCCCTATGAATTGGTATATGGAGCTGAAGCTATTTTCCCAACTTCTTTGGGGGTTCCAGTAATGAAACTACTGCAAGGACTTGAAGAGGATCCTAATGCCATCCAAAGGAGGATAAACCAGCTCATATATTTGTAGGAGAAAATGGAAGAGGTATATGACAGTCATTAACAATCACAAAACAGAGTGAAGAAAACTTTTGACAGAAAGACCAGAGAAGAAAATTTCCAAATTCAGGATGTAGTTCTGAAGTGGGAAGCCAGAATTGAGGAAAAGGGGAAGCATGGAAATTTTGAGAACATCTGGAAGGGGCCATTTTTTATAGTAGCATACCATGGAAATAACACTTTTTTGCTTCAAGAGATGGATGGACAGCTGTGTGGAGGAGGACCTGTCAATGGAAAGTTTCTAAAACACTATTCCTCGTATTTTATTTTACTGAATTACACTCCATTGTATATATTTAATTTTTTGGTATGATGTTTTTCTAATAAATATGAATTCATCATCAAGATTGAGCCCAAGGAGAAGGCCATAAGAGTTTGGCGAAGTCCTCATCAATTTAAAAAAAAAATTGTTTTTTAGGAAGGAACTGGAACTACAAGTTATTTGTTGTATCACAGGGGCACACCATCCCCAGTGGAGCCACTGTTATCACACATAAAATTTCAAATTTTGATTGATAGGGTCATTAGCATAGGTGTCATGCATCTCATAAATTTGGTTCATGAAATTGATGAAAACTCATGAATTGATCACTATTATAAGTTTATAAATTCCATTTGTCATGCACATCACAAGCAAATCTATCAAAATCCACCTTAGTTTCACATGCATTGGTTTAAATTTTTGTAGTGGCCACCTGTCTGATTTTTTCCAAATCCACAGTGAATATAACTACAAATAGGAAGTTTTCTCTATGTCTCACCTGACCAGTTTGTAGCGAATCTGCCAGGTTTATAACTGAAAACGCTGCGGAATCATTTTTTTCTACACCAACAAAGGGGATGATGAGTTGTCAAGTTTTTAGAGGTTTAGGGTGAATGTGAGGTCATGTGATCGGTTATTACAGTCATCCAAGCATGTGTAATCATGAGTGCCTTTCATCATTACACTTCACTCCTCCCATTTTTCATTATCCCTCCCATATTTGAATTTCTTACTTTTAAACTCACGTCCAAAACTCTTATATGTCATCATCCTTTCGACCTTTGCATGCATCAGTTGATTAGAATCATTGAAGAGTCCAGCTCCATCGCAAGCAACTTGTTGTTCATTTGTTTCTTTGCAGGCATCAAAGTTTCAAGAAGGCAACATAGTATAAAGGAAGATGGCCACGAAGAAGAAAACAAACAAAGGAGGATCTTGTGTGAGATATGGACCTATGGACCTCAAGTTACTCAATGAAGACCCCAACTTTGTAGAAGCTTTCAGCAATGTTGGATGCATGAAATTCTTCCAAAAACTTCAAGGTTTTCATACTCAAGTATCAAAATATTTTGCAGTGAATTTCATAGGTACAGCTTCAAAGGTGGGGTTTCTAAGTTTCATAGTGTCACCTGAGACCATTTCTCAAGCCACAGAGATACCAAGGGAGGGTGAAGAGTGGTTCAAAGCCACTAATTTCAAGATACATAATTGTGATGAATTTATAAAACCAGAGCACATTGGAGCATACATGGCATTTTGAATTCCAAGGAGCTACATGAAAGAGAACTACTCAAAATTTTTGTTTGTAATTCAAAAGTGATTTACTTGTGAGGGGAGATTTCATATGGTTTATCTATGCCATTTCAGGATCTTGCTGCACTTCATTGGTAAGCAACCCCTTGATCTTCCCTTTTTCTTGTTTAGGATCTTGGGGAAGATGTCACAAAAGGTTTAGGCTAGGCCAGAGAACAATGAGACCTCAATTTTCCATCATGGGTTGATAAAAGTCCTAGTGTTGGAGGAGTTGAAAAACTAAACAGATATTGGGCTACCTTTCTTTTTCTCAGTGGTTATGAGGTTGATTCGGTAACACCCAAGAAAACTCCAAAGAAAAAAGCCACCCCTTCAAGAAAGAGGGACCAACCTACAGTTGAGACAGAGGGTGTGAATGAGGAGGAGATGGAGCCCATTATAGAGCCAATGGATATTGAAATAGAGCCTACACAAGAAATAGAAACTCCACAGCCTATATCTACAAGCAGTAAACATAATATCAACAAGAAAAGTGATAGAAGGATAACCAGAAGTCAAACAATTGGGAAGGATAACCTTGAAGATATTCTTCAAACTATAGACATTGACAAGACTCTGGTGGTAAGAGTTGAAGATATTAAAGGTGAAAATAATAAAAAGAAAGGTATGACTGCTAAGAAGCTATATTTTGCCGGAAAAAATGAAGGGTTCATTTTTCAGCCAAGAAAACCACTCATCGGGCTTCAACTTACCAAATGTGTTATAGCAAAGAAAAATACAGAGGTTACTGACAAAGCCAAGAAGCCTATCACATAATATATCATTGATTTGTCTCCAGCTACAGAGGAGACCATTTTTCAAAGGAAGGGTAAAGAGAAAATGGTTGAAAAAACTGAAGTGCAGGTGTTAAAAGAGCAGTTAAGAGAGGCTAGAGAAGAGGTTATTGAGACCAAATTAGAGCTTATGGAATATTTAAAAGAAAAGGTAAATAACCAACTAAATCCATATGATGAGTCATTGATAAATGCCAAGAAACTGTTGAAAAGGACACTTCCCTTGAGAAGGGTAATGAAGCACACAAGAAACATAAATTTATGGTTGCAAGCTGAAAGAAAGAAACTCAAAGGCCATGTCAAAGAGATAGAGGAGAAAATGGAGATGATACAGTCATAGTTAAAGAAAAGAGGCCTTAAAATCATAGTCATAAATGAACTTGAAGAGATTCAGCCTCCTACTGCCAAAGGTGAATCTTCCAAAGCTTGAAGAGTAGACCAAATACCTTTTTGACATTTTTGCATCTTTCAGAAATCAACATTTGCAGATCCATAGGAAAAACTTTGAAGAAAAAGGAAAATTTTTTAGTTTTATGCCAATTAGGCAATTTCGTAACGAGTCCCAGGTTTGAAGCCCAAATTTCACTATGAAATCGTTGTAGGTGTATTTTTGTTTAAAATAATGGATATAGTCAAAATCATGGTGGGAAAAAAATATATATTTAGCTAATTTGACTCAAAAAACACTTCCAAATCAGCAAAGAGGGCTAACAGGTGGCATAGATTGGTGAAATCAATTTTCTACGAAATTACCATGATTCCCCTGTTTCTGTGGCCAGCAACTTTTTGTAGCAATTTTGAGTTTTAATGGTTCATTAGAGGTCAGCCAACCTCGTGGAAAGCTTAAAGAATATTTGAGAAAGATATTGTTGGAGGCATGGTCTTCGACAAGGTTGTCTAGCTCACCAGCTCATCATGAATACAATCAGCATTTATCATGACACCACCTCCTTAAAAGTAGGAGGATTAGTTTACTAAGTTAGTAAATGCATTCATGTCTTGGTCATGGTCAGTGCCACTCAAGAACATGACCATCTTCGATGTAAATATGCAGTATTTTTAGTTATTTGATGTAATAAATATGTGGAAGAGTCCTAGTAGGTCTCTAAGTCCTAAATTTAGTAAATGTTAGTTTCATTTCCATGTATTTTTCTTATTGTTAAGATAGGTGTCAGCAAAGGAGTTCGATGATCTAGCCATGTAGGCAAATCCAATGTAAAAGGCATGAAGCCTATTAATAGGCATAATTACAAAGAATTAAAGGGTTGAATGATGTTTTCTTACACTACTACTATTGCAAACTTTTTCCGAGTATTAATATGCAGTGGTTGTTGGTTTTCTCTTCACCTGAGATTCATTTTATGTTTTCATGAGTACTTGTCCCATGTATCTTGATATTTTTCTTTCAATATTTTAATGTTTGATTACTCAAAATTCATGTACTTAATGCTCTAACTTCCTTAAAGCATTAGACTATTGTATATCTGTGTGTGTGTTGTCCTTTCATTAATACATCTATATTCCTCAGCTTCCACAAGAAGAACCATTGTCACTGAGTTTCCTAGCAATGACTCCATAAGCCTAATGGTAGTAAATCCTATACATTTTTCACCTGCATACAAATACACTAAAAAAACTATCACAGAGTTAGCCATCTGATTTAATTCATTTTAATAAATCATATTTACCTTTGAGAGAGCCCTGTCAGGTTGAAAAGGCTAATTTTCAGCCAGAAGTTGGTTTGAAAGAGGTACTCTAGGTTTTCTGGTGGAGCATTCCATCTGTACCAAATTAGTGATAATGCATACCATAAAGGGTCATGGCTTATGTAAACTATTATTTGAGGCAAGAGACACTCTTGAACAAGACCTTTCAAGATGGGAGTAGGAGATAGAAATGTTCAATATCAATCACATTCCTCAGTCCACGTCTAAAACACCCTGATATGCAGATCTAGGACAAGTTTTTTAGCGTGGCACCTTGCCCTCGTACTTATCTAGCAAATAGAAAAGGGACGTATGTTTAAAGGCTCTATCTTATCAATTAGTATATGAAGTGGTTTTTCTAAAGCACCACAATGGAGTCTTGCTAAGGTGCCTCGAGCCGCAAGATACATAGAAGGTCCTTAAGGATTTACATGATGGACCGACATGTGGCCACTATGCGGATGACACCAAAAAACACAAAGTTATGAGGTATGGTTATTATTGGCCCTTTTTTTTTAAATATGTGCATGCCTATGTTCGCAAGTTCCAATCTTATCAAAAATGCATCGATCATGATTAAATGTCAATCACCCCGCTACTCCTAGTAACAGTTGAAGAACCATTCCAACAATCAGACCTTAATGTTATCAGAGAAATTTTTCCACACTCATCATAGCAGCACTGATATATTCTTACAATGAGATATTACTTCACCCGGTTGTTGAAGGTGTTAGAAAGTGTAACTAGGTTCGGTCTTCATAATGACTAGTAATTATGAAATTATGTAATGAAGAAGACATATAATAAAATGTACTTTTGTAAAGCTTGCTTCATGGGTTTCATGAGCAAGGATTTTTTATTATAGGTCAACAAATTCTTCCTGATGTCTTTTATGGATTTTTCATCTTGTCATAAATTTATAATTTAGAGTCATGTATTTGAGGGATTGTTACACTTGTAAAGGTAAAAAAGTATGCCTCAAGACCTTGTCATCATTCTATAGAAATTGTTGGAAGAAGTCGACTTGAAGATGATGCAAAATACCCCTTGAAATTTGAGCTCAAAATAGGTCACATCAATTCTCTGACATGTTAGCTAATTACAGGTTCAAACCACTATAAATACCCCTATGGACTGCGCAAAAAATACAGACAGAAGAGTTCACACATCTCTGAATTTTCTAACATAATTGCAGAAAGGAAAGTATGGATTAAGGTCTGTTATAGATGCGTATTACAACAAAGGTAAAGGGAAGAACAATGCATAAATAAAGTGTATTATTTTGGGTAGAAGACTACAACAAAGTACAGATTGCAGTGAAATTAATACACCACAGAAAAGTGGCCATGCGGTAGAGAAATGAAGAGACAATCCAAGGGTAATGTATATATGTTTTGATTTTGTATTTACCTCACTCATATGAGCTAGTTCAAAGGTCTCTTCAGGACTGCAATCTAGTGCATAGAATGAATTCTGGACAGTAAGGATAAGAAGGCTTGCAAGGTAAGCAAGTGTTATTGGTCTAAGGTATATTGGGTATAATAATAAGGCCAAGGAAGATTTTTCTGGAGGCTGAGATCAGAATATAGATGAATTAAAGAGAAGCACATCAGTTAGGGCTGCCAAAATAGGGACCAAGTTTCCCTAGTGTTGGAACAATATGATGTAGTATGGTGAAGAAAAGAAGGACAAAATAAGGAGCCTAAAAAGAGTAGTGACAAGGTCTTGGAGGAATACTAGTGTGAAGGGTCTAGGTCATGGTCATGGTACTTGTCAACTGAAAGTCTATAAGAAGAATTACTTGTGGGTTCTCCTCTCCAATAGGGAGAGGTTTTGGCCATGGCTTGAAGAGCCTAAAAATTTTGTCTCTTTTGTTTTGATAATTGACTTGATGAAATACATAATAAGCTAATAAAGAGAATATCTAAGTAAGAGAAATACGTTCATAAGTAATTATCAAGTAGAGAATTGAATTAAACTATGCCCTACTAAAATCTCAACATGGTTTCAAAGCTAAGGTGAGATAAAGGGCTATTTGACAAGAAGAGACTCAAATACTAAGAAGATCAAGGATTGGTTTTGTAAGAAGGATCTAGGATCAAATTCAGGAAAAAGTTCCAAGGTTAGTTTTCAAAGGAAAGAGATCTACACTAAAAAGGGAAGAGACCTCCATTGAAAAGGCAGCTTGTAGAAATTGGAAAAACCCTCAAGATATATCAAAGACCTTATACTGCAAGGTCCTTTCAAGAAGAAATTCAAGAAGGTGACCTGAATCTTTCTCATTTGAAGCCAAGTCAACAATATTGGAGACATCATAAAATCATCTTTTTTCTGAAGTCATCATCAAGCCATCCTTGATCATCATCATCATTAAGGATCCAAAGTGATCTACCACTCTTAAAGAATCATATCTAAGAGGGATCTCACGTTTCTTTCTACATCATCATAAACAAGGAATATTATAGAAGAATTAAAGAATCTACTCAAGTAAGTATCTTTATGACTTCATATGAATTTATCAAAATGACTTCTTTGCAAAGAAAGAAACAAACTGGTTAGGGTTTCAAACTCTCTTGCATGGAAGAAAAGGACAATGAATTCATGCCAAATACATGAAGGGATACATAAGAGCCCAAAGGATTCTTATAGAATCCATAAAATACTCCATAATCCCCGATGTATCAAAACTAGAATCTTCATAAATAAATATATGACAAAAATGGTGGAGTTATTCTCGGAATTGGGAGATGTAATTTTTGATAGTTAAATGACCAGTGGTGCTAAATGATCTACCAGAAGAATGGGGAAACTTAACTTCAAGTATATATGGAAGAAAGAAGCAACACCATTCTAGGATTTGGAGTCTCTAGAGGAAACAAGATTAACAGTCAAAGTTTATACATGACCAAGTGAAGAAAATCAAGCCTATGCAGCCATGTCTAGGAAGAAGGGAAGATTTGGTAAATTTGGTCCTCGAAATAAAAGGAGAAGTATGGAAAAGGTACGATGCTATGGAATTAATTAACTTGGGAATTATCAAAGGGAATTTCCTATATATAGAAAGGACAAGAGGAGAAAGGAAGAAGCCCATGCCACGGAAGAAAGGGAAGAACCCGATGCAAACAAATCTAAGAAAGAAGTGAATTTTTCTTCTATGATTGAGATCATCTTCCTCTTTAAGAGGTTTATGTCGGTAGTAACATAATATGTTAGGAAGCATTATACATTAGATAAATGCATCACTCTAGAAATGGCATCATGATAGAAGCATGGAAGGAGAAATTGTCATAGGAGGATGTCTGCAATGAAACTAAGTGGCTCATGGGAACGTCACTGGTAACAACATTGATGGAACACAGTCATGTAGATCAAGGGTCATCATTAAATAATCCGTATGGAAACATGTGCTGACATTTTATAATGGAGTCCTCTTTGGATTCATTGGTTATAAAGAAACCAAAAGGTTTCATCAAGAATTCTATCTTGCATAATTCTGGGATTAGGATATGATGACATATTGATGAAGTGGGTCAAGGGAATGAAATTATTCATTCTAGGTCAAACTGTTGTAGGATGACACAAATGGAAAAAGAGATGAGAACACACACACACACACACACACAGATATATATATATATATATATATATATATATATATATGCTTACACTATATGTTATGAAGTCATGTCATATGGTGCAGTTAATTGACTTCTATATATAGACGTATGATCAAAAGAAAGGAGAATCTCTTCCAATACAAAGGTTGCCAATAATAGATGAAATCAACATAATATGTCCTCATATGTAATATGAGGTGCTTGTATACAAGCAAGAAATTGCATACTGGAAGTTCCTAGGAATGAAGTAAAATTGTGTGGAGAAAGAAAAGAATAGATCGTGAAGTGCAACCATGATAAGAGGAAGTTACCATACTAAAGCCAAGAAGAATTGACTAGGAAATATCATGGGAAGATATTTAGACTCTAACAGAAGTATGGAAAATATGAAGCCCATTGACAATACATATCTTTATGAGATGTGTCAATCTGTATGAAGAATTTCGATGCCTACAAGAAGATGTCATGGTGAAATATCGTCACTGAGGTAACTTTTGATTTAAAATTTCATATGTATATGTATATCTAGATAAGTTTATGCATGGATTCCAACCATATGGAAGGATGAAAGATCCTTGGAAGAAATATGGTTCGAAAGCAACATGGCATGAAGTTGGACTAGATGAGAATAGATTGATGGATCACTTTCTGATAGATGACATGACTCATGGATGAAGTTTATGGATGATTTGTGCCCTATGAAGAGATCCCAAAGTTGAAGACTCCTCAACATCAAATAAATTCATGACATCGAAGGGAGGAATTATTCATGAGCAGTTGGGTGTCTCACCATTGCTGTTGCATGTCCCTAGTTAAGAGGGAGCCTGGTGGTAAGTTTCTTACTTGGAAGAAACTCGGTAATTCCTAAGAATGAGCTTAGGTACATTCCTTGATTAGGAATAAGTAAAATCCTTTGTGGAATATGTACTCCCTAGTTGAGAGGGAGAGATAGAAACATCATTATGGTCTTCAACTACAAAGACATAATGGAGGATTAGGTAATCATCTGGCATCTGATAATATTTGAGAATTTGATAGGGCATTGTTACACTGAAAATTTTCATCCTGACATTTCTGCCATGTGTATGAGCTCATTATTACTCATACTTCTCCCTTTTGCAAGTCTAATGTATCAGTTCCTCATGTCAAGCCTTGAAAATCAGAAAAAGTTCCTAAAAGTCTCCTAAACTTTGGTATCGCACTTTCTGGCTATCTTGCCTGCGGTCCCGCACCCAATGTTAAGCTTTCCTGCGTTCCTGAACGCACTTTATCTTTGTTATAGGTGCGGACCCCTGTAAGATTAAAAAGGCACAAGTAAAATCCCAAAAAGCTCAATTAAAGTAAATTCTGGAAGCTTCTAGAATGGATTTTGCGGTGGCAGAACCGCTCTTGTGAGGTGCATGAATCACTTACCTTATGAAGCTAACCCCTTGATGTGAGGAGCTTATCCCTTTGAAGGAGGATTCTATCCCTTCATGCTTGGAACAGAAAACCTCCTCTTGTCCACTATAAAAAGAGGCATTGGGTAGCCTCAAAGGGAGTTCAAGCTTTTAGAATATTTGAAGTTAACTGCTGCTAAGATTTAGACTCAGTTAACTAAGGATTTTGTGAGGAGAGATTACATACCTCTATTTGTCTTGGTTGGAGGAGTGCAGAACTTTTCAAAGTAAAGGAGACTCCTGCTTCGGACCCCGAAAAGTCCTGTACAACATCAAGGCTCAGGTTCTAAGTATTTTCTTCTTTTGAAATTAATACAAATATACTCATTTTTCTCAATAAGCTTTCAATCAATGGTTTATTTCATAGATTCCTTGATCACTATAATAAGCATGGTTTATGATGATTTCTATATAGGTGCTATGTAATATTTTTCTTGTTTGTGACTGTAGGTTTACAAGGAAAAGTCCTTCAAGCACGCGAGGGACAACAACGACTTCAAACAAGCACTGGACAAACGGTAAATCTTTTACACCTCTATAGAGCCTTTTGTAAACCTTATATGCTTAGAGAAATATTAGTATGTTTGGCTGTTTGTTGCTAGATACTTTTTGTACTAGGGAGATTAGTCTTGTCTGCAAGAGGGATTAATCCATACAACAAATTGGCGACTGCACTGGGGAAAGAACTTGTTGTTTTTTGTTCTCTTTTATTTTGATTTGAGGAAACGTTTTCTTGGTTTTGGATTGATTGAAATCTGCCTGGGTAGCTTAGGTTTTCTCTGTTTTTGAAAATTTTGAAATCCTTTAAGTTTTTCTCTAGTTTTTCCTGGGACCACTCTTTTCCTTGTTTTCACAGTGCGGGGAGTTTCGCACTTTTCCTGTGTAAACAGTGCGGGACCGCACCTGTGATATCTTGGAGCCTGCGGACCCTGTTAAAGTTTTGAAAAACCTCAGATTTATTTCTTTAGTTTACCTTGATTTTGATTTTCAGTTTTTGTTTTTTGCCCAGATTGATGGTTGTTTCTGTCAAAAGCTTTCTGTTAATAAATCTCAGCAGTATTGGTGTTTTGATGATTTTCTAGAAGTTTTGCATTTTGGATTGCGTTTCACTTGGTATTTTGTAGCGATTTGAAGCATTTGACGTTTTGAAGTACCTCAGATTACCTTGGTATTTTTGGTCTTTTATTGGATCTGACCTGATTGTGGAATCATCCTTTATTGAGAAATAGAGTTACCTGTTTCTTTGCAAATCTTCAAAAATAAACTTTTTTATTAGTTTTTGAATTTCATTTTTTATAAAAACATAATTAAGTGTTTTTCGATCTGTTTGTTATTCTGAACGAATAGATCCTTAGTTTGTTGAACAACTAAGATAAAACATTCTTCAAAAAATCTTAAAGCTTTTATTCATTTAGATTATTAAAGTTTGTAGTTTTGAGTGCTATTAAACTTTGTAGATCTTGAAATTAGTTTCTAGTCTTGAGTGCTTTTAAAATTTCTAGATTTCTTTTGAAGGAAAATTGTGTTGTAGCTTCGAGTTTTTGGAAAGTGAAAGGATTTTCATTGTGAGCTTTGATAAATTGTTGGAAAAGACAAAAATAGTTTCTTTCAATTGTTCTTTATGTTTAAAGAAGGAATTGTTCATTAAAAGAATTGCATTCTCTAACTTTTCCTTAATTAGAATTTCATTGAAAGGAAACAATCTGATCATCATTTTTAGATGCATTTTTAGTGTCTTTTGGAAATCGAGTCATTTCACACCATCAGAGTTTCATTTCCGCACCCATTGACTTAAGAAACAACTCTTAAAAGTAACGCTTAATTAAAATTCATCTAGCAATCTTTTTATTTTCTAGGGCTCTTATCACCAACATAGCTTAGGCTAGTATCTTGGAGTAGGGAGTAATTAACTCTCCAAGGTAGTAAAAACAAACAAGTAGACAAATCTTGCAGTAGGAGATAAATCCAATTGTAATTTGTATAATCTGGGAAGCTTCTCTTAAAGAAGTCAATCACGAGATCATATCCGAGCCTTTGAGACAATCAATTATGTTTCATTGGGGAAGATAGAAGTTTTTGCGCATATTACAAACGGTAAACCTCGGATTAACCATTGTCGAGGAGCCTGGGGTCACTTGTCGGTAAACCTCGGATTAACCATGTCGAGGAGCCTTCAAGGGGATTGAGCTTGCTACTCTGCCCTTGCGCGTGAAATCGGATCGTAGACTGTTCCCCCAGTTATATTTTCTACTGTTGGTAACCTTAGTGTCCATTATCTTAAGATTATTTCCTAAGGTGACGGTGAAGGAAAGATCTCACTGTACCTGGAGCAGACGTCGACTAGACTCACTTGGACTCTCTAGGGGGTTCTCTTCACACGAGATGGTTTTGTGAGGAAACTTGTGCCAGTCTGTTTCATTAAGCAGGTTGTCAGGGTAACTGTTCCAACCACCCTTTCTGTGTTAAATTTCTACTAAGTTGGATTTCATCACCAACTAGTGTTTTTAGTACGGAAAGTTACTCTTTGTGTGTGGTTTGAACTCTTAGATTTTTAAGCGTGTGATTCAGCTGTTTGTTTCTTTAGAGACTTTAGGTGTTTACATTGAAATTTTCTTTTTTTACGTGTGATTAGTTAATATTTAATCGTGGCGGAATTGCCGAGACAATCCCGGAGACTACAAGGGAAACCGCCTGAATATTCACCAAGTCAGCTTGAAGGGCTTCGTGCTCTGGTATCATCCAGTAGTGGTAGGATTAGATCAACAGAAATTGGAGGTTCATCCATAGTTGTCCATCCTGATCATCAAATACCTACAACAGAATACATTCAAGAACCGATTTCAGTTTCTGAGGTTACTGGTAGTATTCTTGCTTCCAGTGAATTGGCTGACGAACCTAAAATCTCTAAACCTGAAACTGAACCTTCTATTTTAGAAACATCCTCAGGATTTATTTCACCAACTTCTAGCGATCTTGATTCACCTAGGGTAAGAAATATTGTCACTGACGATCTTCCAGCTGGTCTTATTTACCTGATTTGGATTTACCTGATTTACCTGGATTTGACGCGCCTTACAAATGATCCAATTTTCTATTATCAGTACTGGCCGCCGATGCCGCATAATTTTCCCAGTGATATACCAAAATTCTAAGGTAAGCCAGGAGAGGATCCATCAAATCATGTCATGACTTATCACCTTTGGTGTGCATCTAATTCAATCATTGATGATTCGATTCGCTTACGTCTTTTCCAAAGAACCCTTATTGGTCTTGCAGCCAAATGGTACATTGAGTTACCACGAGGCTCGTTTCATAATTTCAGTCAGTTAGCAACTGCCTTCTTGACTCATTTTCAGTTGCCAGTCAAATATGACAATGGCACAGAATTATTAACTTCGCTGAAACAATCCACGTCTACGTATATTTCTGATCATATTCATGAATGGCGACGTAGGAGACGTTTGGTGAAAGTTTATATTCCGGATCAGATTTTGGCGGAATGGTTTGTTAAATCATTGTTACCCAAGATTACTGAAGATGTAGCTAAGGCTGGTGCTGTTACTGAAGAGCAAGTAATTGCTCAAGCTCAGTACCTTGACCTCGTTTATACGCAGTCGGGTACTTTACATGAAAAAATCCCAGACCTTCCCAAACAAGGTCAAATAGCTGCTGCTCCTTCAGGGTCTCATGCTGCTGATGGTATGATTGGTACAGTCAATACTAAAAGTAAGAAGAAATCTTCAAAGAATTATTCTCCAATTATAACTTTACCTGATTCCCCGAAAGGAGAATCTTCCCCCGAAGTTTCTGCCAATATTCATGTTGTGGAGACATCCACGGCTAAATCTAAATTCGGTAATAAAAAGAAAGGGAAGAGTAAAAAAAAAGAATTCGAAAGAAAAAACTGATAAAAATGAATCCAATGATGAAAAACGTAAACCACGTTATCCTTGTTACATTTGTGACGAAGATCATTTTACTAAGGAATGCCCACATCGGGCCGAGGTTGCAAAATTCGTCAAAGGTTCACAACCTGCTGTCTTGAAGGATCCTTTTCCGACTCAAGATAGTAAGATGGTTGGTTCTACTTCGACTGCTTCAGAAGAGCCAATTTTGATGATGTCTCATGTAAGGATTGCGACACGATCGAAAGATTATGGTACTAAGAATCTTGTTGATGATAAAGAAGCAGAATATTCTAATGCAAATACATAAACTACACCTCCTCCTATTTTTGGTCCGCTGCAGATTGAGAAACCAAATCCAGACTTAATAATCAAACCGCCTGCTAAAGGTGTTCTTCGTAAATCAGCTTTCAATCCACATGCGAGAGCTGCTCAGAATTACAACATTGTTGAAGACTTAGCTATTTCTCCTTCAGCAATGTCAGCTTTGGAAGTGCTGCAATCATGCCCAGCACAGCGTAAATTGCTTTTTTCTGCCATAGGAGTTGTCGATATTCAGGATTCTAATCTTATAATCTTCGATCTAGAAAATAGTACACCTCGTCTACCTCATCAGATGGCTTTCCAGATACCAGTGTACGTCATAAACAGACCAATCTACCATACTGTGATTGATGAGGGAGCTTCAACGTGTATTATGTCGATTCAGTGTTGGAAATCGCTTGGTTCTCCTACGCTGAACCAATCTCCGACGATTCTTAAGGCTTTTTATGGTCGAGGTTTCCACCCTTTTGGTATTTTGCAGGATTTACCCATAGGGGTTGAAGGTAAACTTGTAAATCTAGATGTGGAAGTGGTTGATGCCCCTCTAGAGTACAATCTTCTTCTGGGTCATAGTTGGTCTTATGCTATGACTGTTGTTGTCTTTTCGGTCTTCCGACTCATAAAATTTCCATATCAAGGAAGGATCGTTACAATAGATCAGTTAACTTATTTTACTTCCGACCCAGCCTCTACAGAAACAATCCAGCACATTGGTAAAACGACTATCCCTTATAAGGATGTTGGAGTAGGTTTGATTAAAGATTCTGGTTTGCTAGGAACTTTTTCCATTCCTCCTCCTAATGTATCACCTTCTGTTGCAACAATTCATATGATTTCGTCAGACTCTGTTATGTTTGATGATCCTTGGATCATACCTTCCGAATCCGAGTTAGATTCAATTGATGGCATGATGCCTTTGAGTCCATTTGAACTTGCATATCAGGCCGTACAGTCATTTTTTGACCCCTCTTCAACCGAGTTTGATCCAGTGAATGGGATCCACTAGGAATCACTCTCAATATCTAGCTCAGCCGCAATAGCATTTCCTGAACTTGTTCATTCTGATGAGCAGATCCGTGAATTATTATCTGTTGATTATTTACCCTGGGAAGATCTACATCATCGATCTTCGTTTTTACCTGAACTAGATCATTTTGAAGATTATTTCGCTTCAATCTTTACTGCTGACTATGTCAAGGAACCGCAGAATCCATTGAAAAATCCTGATTCTGAGTTAAATTTGGAAAATATTTCTCGAACGATTCCCATTGACATTTCAGTAAAACCTGGAATAATTGAAAACATTCATATAGGTGCTTCTTGTACTGAAGAAGAAATTAAAACTTATAAAGCCCTATTTCAAGAATTCCGTGATGTGTTTGTCTGGTCCTATGAAGAAATGCCAGGAATTAATCCGTCAATTGTCGTACATGAAATCAAGACTTACCCAAATGCCAAGCTTGTCCGTCAACGTCTATGTCAAATGCATCCTAGAAAAGCTGCTGCTATCAAAGCAGAGGTTGAAAAATTACTTCGTGCGGGTTTTATTTATCCGATTCCTTTAACGGATTGGGTATCTAATATTGTTCCTGTGACTAAAAAACAAGGAACCATACGAGTATGTATCAATTATAGGGATATTAACCGAGCTTGTCCTAAAGACAATTATCCAACTCCCTATATCGATCAAATAATTGACGATTGTGCCGGCAGTGAAATGTTTTCCTTTATGGACGGCTTTTCAGTGTATAATAAAATAAACATACTCCCTGTCGATCAGCCAAAAACAACTTTTATTTGTCCGTGGGGGACATTTTCTTACTGCAAACTACCCTTTGGATTGAAGAACGCTGGAGCAACTTTTCAACGGGAAATGTCCTATGCGTTTCATGACATTAAGCACATTGTGCAACCGTATCTCGATGATTTACCTGCTCATTCATCACGCAGGGCTAACCATCTTACACATTTACGCGCTATCTTTATGAGATGTCGGCATTATCGAATTCGGCTGAATCCACACAAATGTGTTTTTTGTGTAGAGTCGGGTCGTTTACTGGGATTTGTTGTCTCGAAAGTAGGTATTCGCGTCGATCCATCGAAGGTCGAGGCTATCGTCAAATTACCTCCTACTTCAACTTTACGCCAACTCCAAAGTTTGCAGGGGAAAGCAAACTTTTTACGTCGATTTATTCCTAACTACGCCGAGCTTACAAAAGGTTTTACCCGGTTGCTGAAACAGAACATTCCATTCTTTTGGGATGAGATCACTGATCGATCTTTTAATGCACTTAAACACGCGTTGACCCATGCACCGTTATTGCATCCTCCCAACTACAACCAGGATTACATTTTGTACCTCGCTGCTTCTCATTTCACCATTGGGATGGTGTTAATTTAGGAAGATGAATCTCATACTGAACATGTGATTTACTATCTTAGTAGGAATCTGCATCCGACAGAGATTAAATACACACATGTGGAGAAATTGGCTCTGGCAGTTGTTCAAGCTGTCCAACGATTTAGACATTACATATTGTTATGCAAAACTACGGTAATTTCTAATTGCAACCCTATGATGTACATTTTGACCAAGCAGTTGCTAGGGGGAAAGTATTCCAAATGGATAGTCATCCTACAGAAATTCAACTTGGAATTTGAAAAATCCAACGCGAAGAAATCCTTGGTTTTTGCGGAACTAATGTGTGATTTCCCCTCTACTGATACTGAAACTGTGGCAAAGCAACCCATTGCGGATGAATCTTTGTTTCTTATCAGTACTTTTGATCCATGGTATGGAGATATTATCGTTTACCTCCAAACCCAATCTTTTCAGCCTGAAATTTCACGATCTCAGAGAAGGAAGATACGTTTCCAATCCTAACAGTATAATATTATTGGTGATACACTTTATCATCATGGAGCGGATTCTGTTTTCCGACGATGTCTTGTTCATGAAGAAGCTGAAAAGGTTTTAAATGACTTCCATTCTGGAGCATGTGGCGGTCATATGTCTGGGTATGCCACTGCCCAAAAGATATTGCGTGCTGGTTATTTATGGCCGTCTTTATTCAAAGATTGTATTTATGCAGTCCGGAAATGCCACAATTGTCAACTGTTCGATCGTAAGATGCGCACGCCACCCGCTCCTCTTCATCCCATAATTGTTGTTGGTCCTTTCGCAAAATGGGGTATTGATTTTATTACATGTAACCCTCACTCGGTCGGGGGGCATGCATATATTATCTTAGCAGTAGATTATTTTACTAAGTGGGCCGAGGCGATGCCTACATTTTCGGCTGACGGCAAGACTGCCACAACTTTCATATTTACTCACATAATTGCGAGGTTCAGTGTTCCTCAAGCCATTATTACTGATCATGGAAGCCATTTTCGGAATGTCATGATGATTGAATTGACAGAACAGCTTGGCCTGCGCCACGATAGTTCCACTCCGTATTATCCGCAAGCCAATGGTCTGGTCGAAGCCATAAATAAAGTTTTAGTCACCATGATCAAACGAATTATTGGTATTCACAAAACGAATTGACATTCCATGTTATTTTCAGCACTTTGGGCATATCGAACTTCAGTCAAAACATCAACTAGTTTCACTCCCTTTCAACTCGTTTACGGTTTGGAAGCTGTGTTTCCGATTGAATGCGAAATTCCATCTTTGAAATTAGCCATAGAATTACTCCCAGCTACGTCTGAAGAGGAGAAACGCTTTTTGTACTTGGCTCAATTGGATGAAAATCGGAGAAACGCTGCAATAGCAAACAAGGCTCATGTCAAAAGAGTAAAGGCTAAGTATGATAGAAGTGTTACCCCTCGAAATTTTTCAGAAGGAGATCTAGTCTTAGTTTATGATCAAGCAAACGATAAGCTAGGAGCTGGGAAATTCGTGCCCATGTGGCATGGTCCTTTCATTGTTAAGAGAAAGCTAGCAAAAGGGGCCTATGAGTTGATAGATTTTGATGGTATCCCTTTGGATAAACCCAGAAATGGGCTATATCTGAAGCGATATTATGCTTAAAATTGGTGTGGAGATATTTTATTTTTTAGGTTAGATTTCTTTACTACTGGTGTGTCTTAGATTAGAAAGGTGTGCCTAGTTTAGAAGTGTGTTTTTTATCACTATTCATGCTTATTTGAGTTTTACTCTTGATATTACAGATGTCGACGTCTCTTCAAACCTACATTGGTATTGCTGATGGTGCTTGTCGTAGTACACGGAACATTTCCTCCGTAGCTTGGGTTATTTATTCACCCTCTGACGAGTTAGTTTCCATGCATGGGGTAAGCCTTGGTCAAAAAACGAATAACATTGCCGAATATAGTGCAGTGATTGAGTTATTATCTGAATCCATATCATTTGGGATTCGGAGTTTGATTGTGAGGTTGGATTCTGAACTTGTTGTATTACAGCTTAATAGGGTTTATGCCATTAGAAATCCAGTGTTATTACAATTATTTTTAAGAGTTCGTCTCTTGGAACGTGAGTTTGACTACATTGAATATCAACATATTCCAAGACATTTAAATACATTAGCAGACACAGTTGCTTCTGGTATGATAAATCGACATTTGCAGTAATCAAAACAGTAAAACAAATAACATTCATAACATGTATACAAATAGCCAGTAAATAGTGATATATCATAGATAGAAGTGTTTTTCAAAAAAATATACATCGTCTTCGATCATAGGTTGGAAACACCTTATGATCAGCAAAATGATAACACAAAAAGTCAAAAATATGAGTCTACACATGATCATCCCATCACTGATGGTGATCACGATAAGAAACCACTGCTCGAGCCACCCTACACAGGAACCTCCTAAAAGGTCCTGGAACACCAATCACGTATCTTTGCAATCTGAGTGGGATATCATCTATGTTTGTCTCCGGAATGTCTAGAGTCAAACGCTCTAGATGATGCTCCAAATCAGTCAATATTTCTGCTGATTGGCCTGCTGGAGCTGGTCCGGCTGCAACTGGTTGTTTTCTTTCATAGGGTTGGAGATGGGCTGGTCACCGTGGGCCCACATCTATATTCAAAAAACTTTTTGGTTATTATTTAACAAGACGATCAAAAAAAAAAAAAAATTATCAGAACTTAGAAACTGTTGAAGAAAGATTTTTTACCTGAGTCGTCCCACTATTTCCCTGCTGGGAGAGCCATCTCCTGATCGCCGCGGAAATCTATCCTGGCATACAGAAAGTCCTCAATGACAAAAATTTGGTAGTCTAGCCAACAAAAATATGAAGAAGGAAATCGAACAATCTCAGCGCCCTCAATACCGTGACGAGCCATCAGTGTGGACCAACGAACCATCCTAGGTTCTCTAGGTCGACCGGCATCAACAGGGATACTCTGTGGAGCTAGCATAGGAATCCTCTCTAGAGAAAAGGAGATGACGATGGATCCATATCCAAAGTTATGTAGTTTCCCATTTTTTGCTCTAGTTAGTTGGCCTTTTACATTAGCCAACACAGTGTCACACCAGTTGAAAATAGTGCCGCGAAAACAGACCACAGCAATGCGCATCTGAGAACCGGTAGCTACATGCAATGATGCACTCCCACACAGCCTGGTAACAGTAAATGCAATAACTTTCAGCTCGAGACGGATGATAGTTTTTATATCAATCCGTTTGTCCCTGGGGTCTGCTTCATTATTACAGAATTCTTGCTGAAGACTAGCGACAGTCTGGCCACCTAGCCTAGTCCCAAACAAGGAGATTTGTTCACCCCTTTTGGACAAACCAATCAGAAAATAAATGTCCTCCAGCTTGATTTTGAGTCGGCGGCCGCCAATAATGAGACACTGGTCCTGCACGTTCCACCTGTTTACCAGCCATGTCAGGAGCTCTACCTGTGCTCTCATGCCTTGGATGGCCCAGAATTTATATATACTGCATGCTCTTAATGCCTGCATTGTGGGCAAATGGAGAATTGCGGCGTCATCCACGTCCTCATGTTCACGTTCTCTCCAAATCAACATCTTGTTAATCCTACAATGCATAAAAATATAGATTAGTACAATCTAATTTGAAAAATTTTGGGCGGAAAAAGAGAAATTTGAGTTTAAGTTTAAAACGCGCGGGGACCACACTTAATCTTTGTAAATAGTGTGTAGGAACGCACGTTTTCTTTAAGGAAAGTGCAGACCCATGACTTTTTTCTTTGTAGGAAAAAGTCGGGATCCGCAGGTACCATGTGTGTCACCTGCGGACCCCCGCGGGCGTTTTTTGAACCATATTTTTCCCTTAAAAATGAAATTTAAAGCCTAAAAACGAATTGTAAACGGATGAAATGCAAGATTAAGAGGTCGTGGATTACCTGGGACTGACGGTTCTCGATTTCAATGGACGGATTTTCCAGAATCTTCACAGGAACTTTTTTACCCAAAAGCTTCTACTTTTCACTCTGAACTTGAACGGTAAAAATGAAGTTGAAAAAGTCATTTTTCTAAGTTTTTTCGAATAGATGAATTTTTAATTTATTTATTTTTCACTTTAAAAAGGGTATTTTTGAAGCATTTTTACTCATTTTAAATAGGTATGTGTAATGTTTCAAGTTTTTGTGCAGAAATTGGATTTTTCAGGAGAATTGATCATTTTTCAACAAAGAGCATACTTTTATCACTTTTTCGGACTCTTTCAAAAATTCATGAAAAAGAGAAACATTGGAGTCTTCTTTTAAGCCCTTTTCCGACTTTCTAAATATGAAAAGATCGTTGAGTACTTGATTGTTCGAACTCGTTAAAGTAAATGAATAATCGTCCCTTCATTATAAGTTTACCCCTTTTATGGACTGAAATGGACTATTTACGAAAAAGGTATACGTTGACTAATTACGGTCAATAGAGTTCTCTCTCGCATTATTTTATCCTTTTTCGGGCCTGAGAGACTAAATTTACGAAAAAGTACACCCATGGAGTTTTCTTAATTTTTTTCTTCTGACTCCCTAAAAATGAAAAACACCGAGTTTCTCTTATACTGTACTCGTTAAAATTTAACAGTAAAGGACCTGTTTAATTTTCAACAGGAATGAACCACTCCTTCTTAGGGTTCGAATCTTAAACTAAGTTGGACTCATCTGAAGGATGAGCTTATAAACAAGCAAATGTTATCCTCCTCAAGCTTGTCAAAAATAAAGAGGTACTTGCCAGAAATGGTGGGGGAAAAGAGAGGAAAATGGGCGTATTCATTGTATTTTGATTCTTCGAAAATTAAGTCGACCACTCTTGAACACGACACTTTCATTCACCTGGGTTGGGAAATCCTTTGCCTAATAGTTAATCGAACCTCATTTGAAAGTCTTCATCCGGTTTCTGGGTATTAGCTTTGGGTCAATTGTTACCAAGCCATCTGCAGTGTCGTTATGTGTTCAAGAGGACAGTTTAAATAAACCATTCATCTACAAAATATCTGTCATCCATTTTGAACATCCCTGAGTCAGTCCTTGCCAATATATTTTCAAAACTTGATCTATGATTTCGTGTTGTGGGCTTGCCTACGACGGATCGCTTTCTATCGACGACAACTCATTATCTGGGAAGTTGATCTAGAAATCGTCAGTACCTTGAAATCTGCATGCCTTAATGGCAGGTTTCTCGCTTTCGACGACAGGTTACATCATCGACCTTCGATCGAATGATTCCGTGAAATCTTCAACTTCAGCTCATTCATTCACATTTCATGTATTGTACTGGGTACTTTGAGAGCCATTGAAATAACTGGTGGTTACTCTCACACTTGTTAACAGTTTACATCATTAACTGGTAATCAAGTGGTTTCTACCATGTTCGACTTCGACACATTCATTCGCATGGATAGAATCGTACTAGTTCGAGATGTGGAAATCAAGATCCTGGATCTAGTTTCTGCCATCCAGGCTGCAAGGAATTTTGTTATCATTTATACAGTGGACTATTTATAAACAGATGGCTGCGTCCATACTGTGTCTACACATGTCTATACTATGATGTACTCAAAATCATTCCTGTATTAGAACAGTTGAATCAGTTTTTAGTTAGTTTAATCTGAGTATGGGAATGCCTACCTCAGTGATGATACATATACATATATATTTTGCATTGAATGTTTTTATAGGTGTTGACTGGGGTGTCCACAGGATGATCCTTGAAATGATAAAGTACTGCACTCTTCCTATATGACAGACTTCAACATCATCTATTCCAGACTTTGCACTTTAGGGGGCAATCTGTTACACTGAAAATTGTCATCCTGACATTTCTGCCATGTGTATGAGCTCATTATTACTCATACTTCTTCCTTTTGCAAGTCTAACATATCAGTTCCTCATGTCAAGCCTTGAAAATCAGAAAAAGTTCCTAAATTCTCCTAAACTTTGGTATCGCACTTTCTGGCTATCTTGCCTGCGGTCCCGCACCCAATGTTCAGCTTTCCTGCATTCCTGAACGCACTTTATCTTTGTTATAGGTGCGGACCCCTGTAAGATTAAAAAGGCACAAGTAAAATCCCAAAAAGCTCAATTAAAGTAAATTCTGGAAGCTTCTAGAATGGATTTTGCGGTGGTAGAACCGCTCTTGTAAGGTGCATGAATCCCTTACCTTATGGAGCTAACCCCTTGATGTGAGGAGCTTATCCCTTTGAAGGAGGATTCTATCCCTTCATACTTGGAACAAAAAACCTCCTCTTGTCCACTATAAAAAGAGGCATTGGGTAGCCTCAAAGGGAGTTCAAGCTTTTAGAATATTTGAAGTTAAGTGTTGTTGAGATTTAGACTCAGTTAACTAAGACTTTTGTGAGGAGAGATTACATACCTCTATTTGTCTTGGTTGGAGGAGTGCAGAACTTGTCAAAGTAAAGGAGACTCCTGCTTCGGACCCCGGAAATTCCTGTGCAACATCAAGGCTCAGGTTGTAAGGATTTTCTTCTTTTGAAATTAATACAAATATACTCATTTTTCTCAATAAGCTTTCAATCAATGGTTTATTTCATAGATTCCTTGATCACTATGATAAGCATGGTTTATGATAATTTCTATATAGGTGCTATGTAATATTTTGCTTGTTTGTAACTGCAGGCTTACGAGGAAAACTCCTTCAAGCGCGCGAGGGACAAACAACAACTTCAAACAAGCACTGGACAAACGATAAGTCTTTCACACCTCTATAAAGCTTTTTGTAAACCTTACATACTTAGAGAAAGATTAGTATGTTTGGCTGTTTGTTGCTAGATACTTTTAGTACTAGGGAGATCGGTCTTGTCCGCAGGGCGGATTAATCCATACAACAGGCATTCAAGTTAAGAGTAGTCATGGATCAATATTATTTTAGGATTAGCTACCTAAGATAAGAATAGTCCAAGAAGGTCATATTTTGTGAACACACGAGTGGAGTATGTACCTTGGAGAGACAATGATGATGATTTCTATAAGTCATTGGTCTCGCCAACATTGTAGCTCATTTTCTCATTGAGATGGAGTTGTTAGTCAAGGCCTTGCACTATGACAATGCTGGTTGATATGATGTTATGTTGAGATTCAAAAATATGATGAGATTAGATTAAAGTAAGCACCTTCACTAAGTGGGGCCCACTGGCTATTTTTAGGTGTATGTCTATTTTTAGACATGGTGAGCATATTCTATAAGTTTCAGGATGTTATTTGTAGATGGATGATCAATTTGAAAAATAGATGAAATTCTATTTTTAGAATATTGGGCGAAGTCTATTAATAGATCGTCGATCTAAAAATAGATGTATGTCGATTATTATTAGCTCTTAATAATAATCTGACAATAAACATCAAATTATTCTCTTGGAGCACTTTATTTCAGTGAACAGATTTGGAAAATCAGTGGGCCGAAGGAATTACGCAATTCCTAGGGTTTATTGGTGGCTCATGCATGGAGGACTCAGGTAGAACTGAAGTGGAAAAGTTATGATAGAGTTGGAAGAGTAGTTTATGGAGTTGTTATTTAGTTTAACTCAGTTAAGTGAGTTAAACTTAGTTGAGCTAGTTGTATCTACTCTAACTGAAAGGTACACTAGTGAGAGTTAATTGAATTAATTAGTTAATTAATTCACAACTAATAACTCACTAACAACTGAACAGAAACAACAGTTAAATATAGTGCATGTCAGTTCCAGTGGAGACCCAGTGGAGAGATAGGTGAAAGGATGAGATGGACTATCCGTTGTGACTATAGTGATGCATTCAATGCATCTGACACACATTGGAGTTTCCAATGAGGATTGCACAGTCAAGGCAAGGCCAATTCAAATTCATTCAAGGGTCTTCTTCAGTAGGGATTGCGCAGTGGAGACAGGCTGTCAGGAGGCAAGAAATTGGTGCATAGATATGCAAATTTCTGCATGATAGTGTGTAATGAATCTATATTGTACTGAGAGCTTGATGTACTGAGCTTTGTATGAGATTATTACATGATTCCATTGATATACATAATATATCATAGTTGGGTTTTTTAGCTTTAAGCTTTCTCGTTAAACAATTGTGTTATGTGTGATTGAATTTATTCACGTGTGTTTGTAATTGAGTTTTAAATTTCCGCAAGTTTAATAGTGGAAGGATTCTGTATTTAGAAAGAAGATAAATATTTTTAGATTAGGAGAATTCAGTAATAATTCAGTATTAATAATTTTATACATGGTATCGAAGCAGTATTGATCACTGGAGATTGAAATTTTAAAAAATTGTTGAGTTTTGTGCTGGTGGACAATTGGAATTTGCTGCAGAAATTTCTTGGTGCGACAATTGAGTATTCATTGAAATGTATTTCAATGGGTTGCGATTGGAGTATGCCCTTGATGGTAGCTCGAATTACATAGCCTGGAAAGATAGGATGGAGTCGGTGCTTGAAGATAATGGGTTGAAAGAGTTCATCGATAGCGATGTTCCTAAGCCGGCTTCTAGTGATGTTGCAGGACTTGACGCATGGAAAAAGAAGGTAGCAAAGACAAGAAGAATTATGTTGGAAGGTATGAAGGACCATATTGTGTTAAGCCTTCATGGGAAATCCACTCCATTTGCAATGTGGAAGGCTTTGACAGATATTTTCCAAAGCAACAATGACCAAAGGAAGTTGGCGCTGAAAGATAAGCTCAGAAAAATAAAAATGGAGAAGGGCGATAGTATTCCAAAATATCTCACGAAGTTTTTCCATTGTAGTGATGAATTGGGAAGTGTGGGGATTATATTCGATGATGATTACTTGGTGATATTGGCTCTCCTTGGGCTTACGAAGAGTTGGCATAGCTCCAAAGACTCTGTCAATGGATGGGAGAAATTGTTGGGTTGGGAGCGACTTTGGTCGGATCTTGTGCAGGAGGAGATAAGGCGAAGTACCAGGGATGGTTCTTCATCAAAGAATGATGATGAAGAGAATTGCACTTTGTTTGCCAAAGCAAGGAAATGAAATGGGAAGAAATCCAAGGCTAAAGGCAAGAAGTTGGGTTTGTCCAAAGTGAAGTGTTTTCACTATCACGAACATGGGCATCTCGTCACTAACTGCCCACAGAAAAATAAGAACAAGAAGGTTGCTGGAGATGCAGTTGGAGAGGCCCTAGCCTCACAATTTGAACTTGATTTCTCATTGATCGCATGCTTGGTTTCAAGCTCAATGGGATCAGTGCGGTATCTTGATAGTCGTGCATCTTTCCATATGACGGGAGACAAGGAGTTGTTTAGTGACTTGGAGGAGAAGGATCTCCAAATGCATATAGAGATGGGTGACGAAGGAAGATACAGTGCGACCGGCATTGAAACCATTACCTTTGAGAGGGATTCAGGTAAACCATTTATGTTGAAAGATGTTATGCATGTTCCAGGTCTGAAGAAGAACTTAGTCTCGATCGCAATATTGGAAGACAAAGGTTATGTCGTTGTTTTCAGTGAGGGAAAAGATTTCCCGCGACATAAAACAACGGGTCAAACCAAGAGGATAGGGATTCGAGTTAAGAATATCTACAAGCTGTAGGTATATGGTTGCGCTGCAATGATGGGAAAAGCAGAAGAAGTGGTGAGCCGAGATGATAGCAAATTATGGCACAGGAGATTGGGCCATCTTCACCATGGCGCCTTGAATATTTTGCAGTAGATTTCTACTGGACTTCCTAAGGGTACTCTTGCGTAGTCAGATCAATGTAAGGGATGTACTATTGGTAATTTTGTGAAGACCACCTTTCATGAGAAGGAGAATCATGCTTCGGTGATCCTGGAGAGAATTCACACAGACGTGTGTGGACCTTTCTCGGTTGCTTCAACAGCAAAAAACAGGTATTATGTTATATTTTTTTATGAATATTCTCGTATATGATGGATCTTCTTCATGTAGAAGAAGATTGAAACATTCTCAAAGTTCTTTGAGTTTGAAGCATTGGCGGAGAAGGAGTCAGGGAAGCAAGTGAAGGCTCTACGGAGCAATAATGGTGGTGAATATATCTCGAACGAATTCAAAGAATTTTGTAGCAAAGAAGGAATTTGAAGAGAACTCATAGCGCCTCATAACCCACAGTAGAATGGGGTCACGGAGAGGAAGAATAGAACGATCGTGGGTGTTGCACGAGCTATGCTGCATGACCAGGGCCTACCAATGCACTTGTGGGCGGAACCATGCAACACTGCAGTTTATGTGCAAAACCGTTGTCCTCATAGAGTACTTGGCATGAGTACACCTGAAGAAGATGTTACTGGTAAGAAGATTGATATTTCTCATTTGAATATTTTTGGCTCATCTGTTTACATTCATGTGACAAAGGACGCCAGGAAAAAGCTAGAGCCGATTGCAGATGTTGGGATATTTGTGGGGTACATAGAAACACCCCATAATTATCGTGTGTATTTGCAAAACATTCGATTGACTGTGGTGCGACGGGATATAAAATTCAATGAGGTGAAAGCCATGAATTTGTCGCTTGAGAGGGAGCTACACTTGCATGCAGAGGAGGAACTTCATGTTCCCAAAGATGAGCCTCTAGATGTGGATCAACCACAGGAGGAGATTCATGGAGTGGAGGAGTCCACTCATGCAGAACCAAACATCAGAACAGGCAGAAGGCATACCACATAAGCTGAGAGACTAAAGCTTGATGCAGCAAAGAATGTAGGATTCGCTACATCACAGCACATGCAGAGACAGTCACCTGACCAATTTACTGGATACATGGCTCTTATGAGCAAGTGTGTCGTAATGGAGCCATCTTCTTTTGAAGAAGCAGCGCAGAATCCCACATGGGTAGATGCCATGGTGGAGGAGTATGAATTCATTGTCAGAAATAGTGCTTGGGAGATTGTTCCAAGGCCAGTGGGTAAATCAGTTGTAGATTCGAAATGGATCTACAAGATACAGCAAGTTGTTGATGGTAGCGTCGAGAAGTATAAGGCAAGATTTGTTGCCAGAGGCTTCTTACAGATCGAGGGGATAGATTATGAAGAAACCTTTACACATGTTGCGCGATATTCTTCCATAAGTACCATCCTTGCTCTCTCAATGCAGATGGGTTGGCACATTCATCAAATGGATGTGAAGACTGCATTCCTTATTGGGATCATTGAGGAAGAGCTGTAAATTGAGCAACCTGAAGTATTTGATATCTTCAGCAGCGAGTCGCATGTGTGCAGACTTAAAAGAGCGTTGTATGGGCTGAAGCAAGCACCACGTGCTTGGTACACATGGATCGACAGCTATTTCACTGGACTTGGCTTCACCAAGAGTGAGGCGAATGCAAACCTGTACCAAACTATGGTGGAGGGTAAGTTTTTAATAATTGTTCTTTATGTTGATGATTTAATACTAACGGGTGATGAGAAATTGATACACTCATGCAAGGTAGATCTTGCAAAGGAGTTTGAGATGAAGGATTTGGGCCTCCTTCATTATTTCCTTGGATTGGAAATATGGTAGCGAGAAGGTGAACTTTTTGTGTCTCAAGGCAAGTATGCTCGGGAGATACTTGAGAAGTTTCACATGCAAGGCTGCAAGCCTATTGATACTCCTCTTCCAGGAAATTGGAGGAAAGAGGATGCTACATCAGCATTGGTAGTGGATGCCACTTTTTATTGGCAGTTGGTGGGTTCTCTCATGTATTTAGTTAATACAAGACCTGACATATGCTATGCGGTGAACTAGCTTTCACAAGCAATGGTTAAGCCTACCAAGCTATTTTGGAAGGCAAGCAAGCATGTCCTGAGGTATCTCAGCGGCACATCTGAGTATGGCTTATGTTACAGATAGACGGATGAGGTGAATTTGCATGGCTTCATGGATGCAGATTGGGCAGGCAGCCCAACGGACAAAAAGAGCACATCAGGAGGGATTTTCAATATCGGATCTACAACAATTTCTTGGTACAGCAAGAAACAAAGATTCGTGGCACTTAGTTCAACAGAAGCAGAATACATGACAGCAATTCAAGCTGCATGTGAGGCTATCTGGATGAGGAAGATCCTGGTCGGTTTGTTCAGTTCACATTTAGATCCTATAGTGATACATTGTGATAATAAGAGTTGCATTAAACTCTTGATTAATCCTATATTTCATGATAGATCTAAACATATTGATATCCAGTATCATCATATCAGATATTGTGTGCGATGGAAGATCAGGATGCAGACATTCTGACGAAGGTACTCGGCAGGAGAAAATTAGAATACCATAGAGGTAGGATCAGGGTGAAGGATAATCCCTATCTTGTTGAGAGGGAGTGTTGAGATTCAACAAGACGATGAGCTTAGTGAAAAGTAAACACCTTCACTAAGTGGGGCCCGCAGGCTATTTTTAGGTGTATGTCTATTTTTAGACATGGTGAGCATATTCTATAAGTTGCAGGATGTTATTTGTAGATGGTTGGTCAAATGTAAAAAATAGATGAAATTCTATTTTTAGAATATTGGCGAAGTCTATTTATAGATCGTCGATCTAAAATAGATGCATTTTAATTATTATTAGCACTTAATAATAATCCGACAATAAACATCAACTTATTCTCTTGGAGCACTTTATTTCAGTGAACAGATTTGGAAAATCAGTGGGCTGAAGGAATTACGCAATTCCTAGGGTTTATTGGTGGCTCATGCATGGAGGACTCAGTTAGAACTGAAGTGGCAAAGTTATGACAGAGTTGGAAGAGTAGTTTATGGAGTTTCTATTTAGTTTAACTCAGTTAAGTGAGTTAAACTCAGTTGAGCTAGTTGTATCTAGTCTAACTGAAAGATACACTAGTGAGAGTTAAGTGAATTCATTATTTAATTAATTCACAACTAATAACTCACTAACAACTGAATAGAAACAACAGTTAACTACAATGCATGTCAATTCTAGTTGAGACCCAGTGGAGAGATAGGTGAAAGGGTGAGATGGACTATCCGTTGTGACTATAGTGATGCATTCAATTCATCTGACACACATTAGAGTTGCCAATGAGGATTGCGCAATCAAGGCAAGGCCAATTCGAATTCATTCAGGGGTCTTCTTCAGCAAGGATTGCGCAGTGGAGGTAGGCTCTCAGGAGGCAAGAAATTGGTGCATAGATATGCAAATTTCTGCATGACAGTGTGTAATGAATCTACATTGTACTGAGAGCTTGATGTACTAAGCTTTGTATGAGATTATTACATGATTCCATTGATATACATAATATATGATAGTTGGTGTTTTTAGCTTTAAGCTTTCCCATTAAAAAATTGTGTTATGTGCGATTGAATTTATTCACATGTGTTTGCAATTGAGTTTTAAATTTCCGCAAGTTTAACAGTGGAAGGATTTTGTATTTAGCAAGAAGATAAATATTGTTAGATCAGGAGAATCCGGTAATACATCAGTATTAATAAATTTATACATGTTATACAGATGTGATTACCAATCCGATTCTTCTTAGATTCTTCAAATTGAAAGTAACCGTGTACCATTATGAATACCTCCCTATTTAAGAGGGATTGTTTGAAAGTGTAACTAGGTTCGGTCTTCATAATGACTAGTAATTATGAATTTATGTAATGAAGAAGACAAAGATAATAAAATGTATTTTTGTAAAGCTTTCTTCATGGGTTTCATGAGCAAGGAGTTTTTATTATAGTTCAAATACTTCTTCTTGATGTATTTCAGGGATTTTTCATCTTGTCATAAATATTTAATTTAGAGTCATGTATTTGAAGGATTTTTACACTTATAAAGGTCAAAAAGTATGCCTCAGGACCTTGCCATCATGCTCTAGAAATTTCTGGAAGAAGTTGGCTTGAGGATGCTACAGAATACCCCTTGAAAGGTCGGCTCAAAATAGGTCACATCATTTCTCCGATGGGTCAAATAATTACAGGGTCAAACCACTATAAATACCCCTGTGGACTACATGGAAAATACAAACAGAATAGTTTGTACATCTCTAAATTTTTGGACATAATTGCAGGAAGGAAAGTGTGGATTAAGTTCTGTTATAGATGTGTATTTGTACTTTGTTACAATAGTCCACCCAAAATAATACACTTTATGGAAGGAAAGTGTGGATTAAGACTTTATGAATTTTCATTAGAGAATGGTATTGTTTTAAATCATATATCTAATTTTTACCCCCATGGAAATGATCTGGCTAAATCAACAAATAAAAACCTTATTCACATAATTAAGAAGAAAATTTTCTCTGAACAAAAGAACTGACATATTGATTTGAGTAATGCACTTTGGGCCGACCTTGTAACTCCAAAACCTTCCCTAAAAACCTTGCCATAATTTATAGTGTACAGTAAAGAAGTTAACTTTCCCTCGAACCTGTATCTCCCAACCTTGAAGCTCTCCCAAGAGTCACAAGGAAAACATTTCCTATGGGTTCATAGTAAGATAGACACTTTACTCAAACTCAAGGAAGAGTGGCTCAAAGCCAAAGACCGATTTGTTGCACATCAAAACCATGTAAAGTGTTGGCTTGATAGAAAAACTGCAGGGGAAAAGAGCTTTGATGTGGGCGACCTAGTTCTAAAATGGGATAAACCCCATGAAGACAGAGGTAAACACACTAAGTTCTAGGCATTAGGGATTGTGATCATTCACAATTGAAGAGAAGCTCAGTCATAACGCCTTCAAGATAACATATTTGGACGGGTGGATTGACCCTCTTCCCATAAATGGCCGAGACCTTAAGCATTGTTTTCAGTAGCATATATGAGCTACACTTCCTATATATATTGTTTTGTGTCAATTTTTGGCCCGTTATATAGTCATGTCTTGTCGGTCGTTGTACATAAATAAGACCTATGTGTAAAGTGCATGACCCGAATAATTTGTAATGCAATCAAAGAGAACTGTAGCAACTGCAACGCTTGGCTTTCCATTTGTTCTCCTTATCCGTTTGGGAAAATGCCATAGGTTGGGGTAATTATAGATGGAAAATATGATTTGTCCAATAATATAACATTGAGGGAACCTATTAGATAAATGCTTATACTAGTACGTAAACTACTCAAGCTGGTTCATGTATACTTGTGTGTTAATGCTTGTCTAATATAGTAGAGAAAGGATAAAGGGAAAATATAAACTGATCAAACCAATATCAGAGGTATTAAAATACATCTCTGATTGGGAAGCCTCGTCTTCTCTCAATAATTCAGGATACCTCTTCCTCCCATTGAAAATAATAAGTTTCAATGTACAGTTCTATTAAATAAATAAATAAAGGGTGAAAGAAGAGAAAGGATTCATGGGCATGGAGGTGAAGCAAGCTACTTCACTGCGGTACTCTCTAGGCTCGCTCGAAGTGAAGCAACATTTGTGTTCATGAAGTGACTCCTCCAGGGTACTATCCAGGCATGCTGGGAGTGGAGCAACACTAGAGATGAAAACTCTATTCTCTAAATATCCTAAAATCACCATGCATATTACCCTATCCTGGATTGAACTAATTGTGATAAGTTGTATCTTTTTATGAGTTGAACCAAGTAAAGGAAAGTGAAGATGTGATGTAAGAAATCGGGTTGAAAGGGGGAGCTTGGGAAAATTAGTACTTCTTGAATTTCTTACCCTTAGCTAAAATCTATTCCAAAATAGAGAATTTAAAGTCCAGCCAGTGTGTCTCCAAGTGTTTTCATTGCTACAACACCCTCCAAAATTTCACTACGTTCAAATTTTGGAGCCTACTTCATTGTTGTATGAAGTGTCACCTTGGTCGTTAAGAGTCATTTTGTGTTTTTTTATATGTCTTAAGTGTTCTTGAATGTTCTCAAGTGTCATCACATTGATTAGAACATCTTTAAATGAATTACATGGTCATAACACCTTTGTTGTCATAAAATGATACTTTCGAGTTGCATTCACACACACTTCACTGTTTATACTTAAGGAATGCCCATAAAGTGTTTTTTTAGTGAATATTAATTGTTGATCAAGTTTATATAAGTTTTATCGATGATTTAGTATGTGTCAAACATGTTTTTATGTATATAACTAATCTTTCTCACCACTTGACTAATCATCTAGACTTAGACAAATTTTGGTTGCAAAACGAGCCCATGAAGGCCAAGAGTGCATGAGTGCACTCCGAAGCCTTGATGGGAGACCCTTTGTTGTTCAAACTTGTGCCCCACTCCCTCCTTGAGAATTGGGTACACTCCAAAAGCACAAATCCACTTCCTTGTTCTAAACTTCACCCTCCAAAATGACTAAGTCTTCCTTAAGCGCACTCCTTCGACTCGAAGAAGTGTACCCTCATTTAGTGCACTGACACATTTTGAAGACCCGAAGCTCCATCTTTCAACCTTCCCCAATGCACCATGCCTCCTAAACTAATTGAGCACACTCCGAAGGCACAAAGCCCCAACCTTCAGCCTTCAAGTGTGTGCATTGTGCCCTTCATTAGGCCTCGTGAACGTATGAGTGCACTGCAAAGGCATGAAGCCTCTCCCTTGAGCACACATTGCACTTGGGAGTCCTGAAGCCATCCCCTTCATCCTTCAGACTTATGACATGCGTCGTACCTTTACTACTTTCTTCTTTTGAGTGCATGAGCACATGTCGAAGCCTCAAATATCCTCCTCTTAAAGCCCTTGAGCCTTTCAAAGTGTGCACATGCACCCTGAAGATTTTTTTATTGTTTTGAGTGCACCGAAAAGGAATACACATGAAAATATGCACAAAAAATGGTATAAAAGGATATTTTCAAGTTGATAGTTGCTTTTCATGAGTGATTGCAGAAACAGGTATTCCAGGAACCTCATGGTAAGCATACACGAGGAAGATCATGCAAATAGGATGAACTAAGGAACCACAAAAAGAAACAAGACACTTGAAACTTAATCATCGAAGCACCCTAAGGACTTGAATATTGAACGCCCTTTGGAGAGTGAAAACACTATGATCAGAATATGAACAAAGACCAAATACAATGTTAACCATGTCACCACTGAAGAAATTCAATGTCATTAGTCATTTTCAGTCCCAATCATATAAGATAGTGATGTGTCTAGTTTCATCATGTGATGATGTGGAATTCAATATGTATTATTGTAATCATTGTAAAAGGAAAATGAGTAGAATTCCAAGGGTCATGTATGAACTCAAGAGTCGTGGAGGTCTAGAATACATGTAATACCAAAAGTCATATGTAATTCCAAAAGTCATTTGGAACTCCAAAGGTTGGAGAAGTCCAAATGTCACTAGAAGTTAGAAAGTCAAGAGTCATGAGGGTGTAAAAGGTCACTCCTCAAGTTATAAATACATCCTCATTTCTCATGGAAATGAATTTTAACATTGGTTTCTCCCATAAGGAATTAGACGGGAAGAGTTAGTACTTTTGAGGATCAAGTAGTGGCTCTAATGCCCCACTATTGGAGCTAGTTTTTTCCATTGTATTTATGTATCTCTAGAATTTTAATTAATATTGAAGCGCTCCAGGCCATCATGTTTCCACACATATATTGTGAATGTTTCTGAGATTCTTCGTTGGATGTTTATGGTTCATGGTTTCTTTCATCAATACTGAATTAGTTGAACTATTTAAATTAATTCAGTTCTCCTTGTTGGAAATGTGTTGTAATGATAATAATGATTGTCACATTTGTGTGAACTATTTTTATTGCTGCTAGGCGAGTCTTTCTTTTTTTTACAGGTGTCTCTATTAGGGTAGTACTATTACTTCTCTCTTAGAGGCTAACTTTATTTCTCCTCTGCAATGAAAGGACTTAGATACATTTGCAATCAGACACTCACAAGGCACACATGTTTGCTCATTCGAAAGGACATGTGTTCTTATCTTTCTTGTTGACGGCTAAAGCCAAGGCATATATTTAAGACAATGACAATCGAGTCGTATTTTGAATGGGGCTCCTATACCAATCGACGTGAGTTCTAATTGGGACCGCATATCAAGGATACCCCTTTGAATGTTGGTAGGTCCAACACTATCAACACAACCACAAGCTTGAAAGCTCATCTATGCGGTTGGGATCTAGTGTTATAATTTGACATATGACCACAGTTGAACGTAAACAAGAAAAGTTGTCTCTCATAAATATTGATGCTAGGAACACATTTCTGAATGTTGTTGGCTTAGTTTTGTTGGATGATTTTGTATTTTCTCATTGTACTCTTTGCTGAAAATTTTTATGACAATCTAATGGAAGAATAATTTCAAAGGGTTTTCCCCATAGTGGGTTTTCCCCTGGTCATTGACCAAATCTGGTGCCTCTTGTTGATGTGTTGGTTGTCTCCTATTGTCGTTTCATTATTGTTCTATCTTCAACTAATATTGAATGATGTGAAGAATTAATTGTTATCAAAATGTTTGTAATTGAAGAATTTAATTGGGCTAAAGTAACTGAAACAGTGATAGAGTAGTGTAAAAATTAACATATACCACTCAAATCTTCCCCGCTACCACTTAAGGGAAAAATATTTACTAGTATGGAAGCCCTCGATAGCAGAAAATGGATTTCGTTAAAACCATTTATGACGATAGGCGAGTGTGTAGCAAGCAAGCCATCTCACCCACATCATGTCATCTTCTGCTTCCTTGTCACCTTCGACCACAATACTTTCATACTCTTTCATTAGTATCATCATCAAGTTTTCATTCTCCCTCTTTACCATTAAATAAAACTCTACTATGCTCCATTCTATCCTTATCACTCATACTCACTTCACTCTTGCTCTCAGCTCAGAATTACAATGTACTCCTCCAAATCATCCAGGTAATAACATCCTCCATATCCTCTACTTTTAATTCGAATAAAAATAGCTAAAACGACAAGGAAAGTTTCTATGTTTGTGTCAACTACACACATTCCTCTAATTGATATAGAGAGGGATATTTTTGACCCCATATGTTCAGTGGAACTCATGCAAATTTTACATAACATACAAGTTCAAAGATGAAGAGGTGAATTAAAGGACATCATTTGAAGACCAATGAACTAAACTTGAGGGGTCAACCCCATCTATTTTGATGTCAGTATTTATTTTTAGGGGTTTATGAATTATTTTTGAGCTTGGGAAGTTACTCCCATGCTTCATAGTGGTCCCTTAACCAAATATATGACCTTGGGTATTCATTTGATGCATTATTTGGAGGTATTGGAGCATTATATTGAACAATTTATGGAGTTGTTTTCATGGAGTTTCCCTCTTTGGATGTATTTATTTTGACAGAGTAATTTTTTGACCTTGGAAGCACATTTAAAAACTTTAGAGGTATCTTGGGAGGATAAATTTGAAACTTGGAGATATTCATAGAGAATATACACATGTTGGAGAGCCTTTGGAGCATGTATGGGCATCATTCACCCTTATTTTGAGGAGAGGATCTCTCATTTACTTCATCCTATTCATTGTACATGTGGCTTGACCACTTTTTTGTAATGTTTTTTTTATTTTTATTTAGTTACTTTTCATAGGCTAGATCTAATGAATCACATGAAAATTTGAGTTTTATTGTGAAAGGAAGAGATGCATCATCTATATGATGAGATGCGCCTTTTAATTTGAAATTATTGTTAGGTACTTTACAGCTCTCTCTTTTTGAAGCCCAATCAATATATCTTTCTTGGAGCATATATGGTGTTAAGGGCTCTTTCTTTGTGGTGAATGTATCAATTTTTTAAGCTCGTCTTACTTGGTTTTATTTTGGTGCATAAATATTAATGGTGGAATGTTCAAGTTCCTTAAAAGCCTTTCAAATTGATCCATTGAGGGATAGAACATATCACATGGAAGGGAGAATCTTAGGGTTTCTCCTCATTCTTCCTATGTTGATTTAGTGTGTATTTGATACCATGCTTTGATTTTCCTTATGCTTCATTGTCTGACGTATTATGTGATTTTATCAAGTCATAATTGTTTTTAGAGGATGAAGGATTGCCTTCTATTGAAGCCCCTTATTGTACACCTTGAATTTATTATTGATCCTGATTGGGTAATTATTGATCATTCATTATTATCTTGCACCATGGAATTCCCCCCATGGATATGACTATTGTATGCTCCATTTGATTTCTCAAATACCCAAGGATTTCCTCATGAACATCCCAGGATAGATGTAGAGGAAATTCCAAGGGTCCATGGGTAAATCGATTCAGTTACATAGCATCTCTTTGAATTTATGGAATTTAACAACAATTACAAACTCTTTGATTAATATATTTTAATTTTTTTTTTTTTTTTTTTTTTTTTTTTTTTTCAATAAGTCTAAAGGGAAATGCAAGGAATTGGTCCAGTAGCCTTGGAAAGGAATTTTTTTCATCTTTTGCATATTTTATTCAAGCATTCTACACACGTTTGAACTATGTTCCTAAACAATGCCTTCCAATTATTCAAGATATCGGGAAACTTTTGGATGAACAAAGGCTAATTGAATAGGATGTAGCTAGGACCAACTCTCAAATATGATGAAACCAATCATGAAGTAGATTCCAACCTAGATTTTAAGGGGGAAGCTCCTATATTCACTTTTGAAGAAGATGGTGCTACTACTAATATTTCCAACTCTTTGTTTGAAGATGGAAAAGAAATGATAAATAAGCAATTGTAGATTTAAAAAGGAACCCTAACTTGACCATTTCTTGCATAGGAAATCACCATGAAATATTGATGGACAACCATGAATTGTAGTGTGAAAGAAAGGAAGAAGCTTTCACATTACCTTACAATACCATGAAAGGGAAAGGTATAAGTATACAAAGGGAAGTTTTTTCTATGGCCAAGAAGAATAGAGTGACATGGTTAAATTTGAGGGTTTTCCTGGAATGAAAAACTCTTCCTTCAACTATATCTATCACCATGATAGATTCACAGAAAGAAATATTGTTTTATTTTAAAAATAATTTCCTCACCTGCAATTCCAAATGCAACACATAAAGGTACCAAAAATGTAACACATATACTAACCTTATATTTAATTATTAGGGTATTTTACCATTAGCATGGGAATATTTCACCTGTTGGTGGGCTTATACGCTTTTCTTATCTCTTTCTTATCGACATAAAGGGACTAACTAACAACCTGGTTTTGAGTAAAATCCAATCGGCTCTATGTCTATAGGTAGTGATATTTTTAGGTCGTTGCTTCACATTTCATTCATGGTACCCCAAGGGTGGTTCTGTTTAATACAATAAGCATTCATTCATGGAAAGTAATTGCACATGATAGCATTCTAATACATATGTGGTCATCATCTTAATCTCTATATTTCTTTACAACTTTCCAAACTTTTGTTTCATCTTTAATTTCCTTATGAATTTTTTTTATGGAATTGATTGCAAGCTCAATGAAGAAATATTTTGGAACCCCTCCATACGTAAGAAATGCAATCAAACATCTTGAAAATTGTGTTATGCTCAACTTATAGTTGGTTCCACATATTTACAAGGAGTTTATACTTGGGTAACGAACATAATTTTCATCTCTTTCAACTTTGATCGTCGAGTCTCGAAAATGGATTGTTTTAAATCATAATATTTTGTTAACAAGAAATGGTCCTTTGATTGCATAACTGTTATTTAAAATACAACGCTGAATGAGAAAGGGGTAGACCTCTGAAAAAATTATTACTTAAATTTTTTCCTTCAAATATATTTTTTGGGCATTTTGAAGTCATATCTTCAGATATAAATCTAGTGTCATGAATATGTATTAGTAGCTCTCCATTCAAGTCATAAACCTCCTCTTTATTCTCACCCAAACATGGTATATCCACCACATGGATAAAACTTACATCTGAGATATCAGCTCCAAAGGGAATGTTTTTTGAAAGAATCAATGTAAACTGAGCTATGTACTTCTTCAAACTGGAAACATGTACATGCATAAACATGCATTGTGCCTAATGGATAGATTGTTAAGAAAAATGTATGTACTTTTTTCATCTACTTCTCTAAATGATTTGGTGCAAAAAAGGTAACAATTGATTGATGATGACGTGGGATTTTTCTTTTTTTCCTTGCCACCATCCTTGATTAAGTGCTAAAGGGAGAAGGAAAGTCTAGGTCTTAATGCAGGTGTGACAAGTGGTGTAGTTCGGTTTGTGTGATAAGCCAAAAGGGAATATCTGAAATGAGGGATCTTAGGACAGTGGTGCGAGTGATGACCATAGGCCCACCAAGATAACTCATTGATTATTTCTTTCCCGTTTAGAGAGATCTTACTTATACTAGATAACAATAATTTTTTCTATGTTCGGTCTTAAGCAACCATATTGCCTCTATTTCTTCTAATGAAGGTACCTACAATTTTCCAAAGGTGAGATCCAGTATGGCGGTAGAGTGGGTATAAGCCATGAACAATTATTTTCCTATGGATGTAGAAAGTCGAATGCGTCGAAAGGGGTGGGGGGTATGAGAGGCTCTTTATAACGCAAGCCAAGGTCAGTAAAACCAATAATGGTTTTTTTTTAAACAAAAAATCATTGTAAATAAATGTGCTATATCTCACAGATGCAAGATCTTTTTACCTTACTTATCATATATTAAGATAAATAACCCAAGCATACAATGACATAAATCCATTGTAATCTCACATCAATTGGTGTCATGAATTCTAGATGATTCTCCCAACTTGAATCCCTTTTCTTCTTATTAAACTAATATCTATACAAGTTCAAAAGATTCATATTCACTCAAAATTTCCATTTCAATTCAGGTATTGTAGAACCTAGGATTAATAGGTATTGGAAAGTACATATTAAATTTCTTCCTAGAGCAAGCAAGTTCACAAAGCTTCCAATGTATTAGATACAAAAGTTCTTTGTCGTGTAATATAAAATTGTAAATGTTTTTAATGCTTGTATTATTTCTATTGAAGGTATTAACTAAATATAAATTGAACATATAAGCAATGGGAAATACCACAAGATCAAATTTTCATGTATCCCTTATCTTGTTACTCATGATATCAACCTCCTTCATCTTCTGACTAGCCAATGACAAATAAAAACAAATAATACACCTTTTAATTACCATTTCTCATACCTTCTTCCTTCAATGGCAGTATGTTCTTGCCAATGTGAAGAAATTTTTAAGTTGTAATTACCAGGTTGTACAATAGCTCCCTTTAAAAAACATAAGAAATGTCAAGTCAGTTCAAACATCTACCGTTCATATGACTAAAAATACAGTAAGTAGTGAAATTCATTAGGCAGAAGAAAAAAGGAATCAACTTGAAAGTAACTTACCTTGAATGCTAAAAGGACTTGACCTCGGCAGACCCTGATATGCCCACTGGTCCCTTGAATGCACAAAAACGGTCTAATGAAACCTCCTCCTCAGATTCGGATAAGGAGCCCTCTCCTCCAGACACCAACAGGCTCCAAGTGGTACTCACCAAAGAACCTCGGGATGGCTAGGTCAGAGTTTCAAAAAAGAAAGGAAATAAATGGCATACTAAGGAAACAACCCACTCGTGGTAGTTTCCAGTGTTTGTCTTGTGGCTCCTTTTTTATTTTGTCTATATCTCTTATCTCTCTCTTGACTTCCCTAGGGGACCGAGGTTGAATGTTCTTCATTTCTGGTCCCTGGTTATCTAGCTTCTACTGCTTGTAATTCATCTTGTACTATGCGCTCCTTTAATAGAAATAGAATAATTCACCCAAAAAAAAAAAAAAAAACTTACTTTGAATGCTAAATTTAATGTTACCATTTTGAATTATTTGCTTCCGATAGTTGTTCCATTTCAACATCCAAATTGATACTAGTTGTCCTACACATATTCAGGAGACCAATGAGGCAAAATTAGATTAAATTTGAACAAATATTAAATTTAATTGCATGAAGAAATAATAATTAAAAGGACTTGAGTGCATGAATACGTGAATGAGATCCTCTCGGTTTCGAGAATAAATTATTGGAGTTGCTTAATCTTGGAGAAAACTCCCTTCCACTAGACGAAGCAACAACAAAGTAAACATTGACTTTGTTGTTGCTATGTTGGATCAAGGGTTTTTTTCTCCAAGGTTATCTAAATCCTAATTTTTTCTCTACTGAACAAGGCCAACCATGTGAAGGTGGAAGCTCTCATGGCCCCTCCCCCCCTCACACCAATCTCAATTTCCCAATACCTAATCTATAAATATATAGGAAATAGTTGAAAGCAATACATTAGGATACATTAAAAAAAGAATAGAAAACATTCATTCATTCGTAGATCCATAAAATATTTCATCCCAAGAAATTTTATCATAGAAAATATGTTTACATAATATGAAGCAAGGTTGTGTACATAAAGAAACATATAACAATTATTCATTAACATATAACATTAATTCATGCATTCATTAATCATAGACACAAAATACTTCATCTCAATAAATTTTATCATCAAAAATATGTTTTCATAATATGGTATGCAATGTTTCTAATGATATAACTAGTACAATCATTTATTTTTATTTTTATTTATTTTTGACGACCTGGTTGTGTACTCATGACGACGTTAAGGATGCCACAAGAGAGGTGGATCATTAGTTGTAACAAGAAATATATGATAAATTGATATTTTTTGTTATTGTTATTACAAGCATTTCATTAATAAAAAGAGCATTAGAGTTTTCTTTACCTTGTGCACTAGTCAAAACTGTTGGAATTATTTCCCTGTGCTCCTCTTTTGGTACAACATCCTCATATATGACACTCTCTGCCATTGAAAGTTGGCTCATGGTGTCTCTATGTTGTGGTGTGGTCTCTGCCAAGAAATCCTATATAAGAAAGAAAAAAAAAAATTCAATTAGATAATGTAAAAGTTAAAAACAAACATTCATAATTGAACTTATGACACAAAAAAAAAATCACTTTAAAATATGGTTATTACTTGATATCTCTAAATATTTTGGTTGATCATGTTCATCCTATCTTTAATCTCAGTAATTTTATTTCTAATGTGAATCAAACGAACAATTTCTTCGTTCGTTCTAATTACAAGATTATTGACCGTTACAATTGGATCGAGAGAAATGAACAACTCATCATCATCAAACCAATCAGGATCATTGTCGTCATGTCCTGCAGACTACATATTTCAACAAAAGAAAAGTTTTTTCGAGTATCAAAACAAATAATCAATCTCACATTAATTTATTTCAATTATTTAAACAAATAATCTCATACCTTTTTTTCAAACCTTACCAATATTTCTGAAATATATCTTCAGCAAAAGAAAAAATTTTACTATCCTTTCGTAAAAATTATTGGAAGTAATGAAATAAAAATAAAAAATGTTTTCTTTCCATTTCATAAACATTCTTGGAAGTAGTGAAATAAATAGATTGCAATAACCTATCTTGCATATAGTATATATAGAAAGGAAAGAACTAAAGAAGTGGTAAAGATGAAGCATTGATGATTACTATCAAACAATTTCTAAGAAACAATGGCCATTAAACCTCACTTTATATAAATTTGATCCTCCTAAAGGAGAAACAAGTGAATTATACTCTTCTTATGGTTAACAATAGGTTTGCAATCAAGGTGGCCAAGAATCCCATATTAGATAAGAAAATAAATCACATCCAGATAAAGTACCATCTGATTCAATATAATATAGAGGGAAATAAAATTCATTTGAGACATTGTTTTACAAATGAGAAAATATGTTGACATCTTCACCAAATCACTTGGAATAGAAAATTTTGAAATTTTTAAAACGATGCTTGGACTCAAATACCCATTCAAATTAAGGGGGGAATATTAGATACATAATACTTTGGATTTTTTCTTGTTTTATATAATTCAGATGTACATGAAATGAGCAATCTTAATAAACAACGATATTCCCTTGTCAAATGTGAAGAAAGTAGCCACTTACTTTGTATATATGCATACTTTGAGTTATCGAATATCAAAAAAATGTGGAGATATTCCTCTTCCCATCTTTATTTTCATATAATACATGGAACATACATTCTATATTCCCTAGTGGTTGTAAGGCTTAATTGCCTCATCACTTTGAAAGGAGTTACATCAGTCTTTTCTCCTAAATATAACATCGATTTGTTGCTTCTCCCAACTTGACTACCTTGTCTTCTTGTTAAATTGATATCTACACAAGATTAGAAGATTTCAATTCACTCAAAGTGCCATTTCAATTAAGGTATTGTAAAACATAGAATTAGTAGTACTAAAATGTACAAATAAAATTTCGTTCTAGTGCAAGCAAGTTCACAAAGCTTCCAATACATTAGATACAAAATTTTGTTGATGCATAATATAAAATTATAAATGATTTAATTCTTGGAGTAGTTATATTTTGGAATTTATTTCATGATAGGAACAAAAACTAGGTTGTTCTAATTTTTTCCAACAAAAAAATCGCAATTGTTTATTAAGATAGTAAAAGTTACATGTGCACATGCTATGAGGCATTCAACCTGTTAGTCAAAAATGTGGTACTAAAAAAATTGGGCTCTAAATAAACAAGTACAATCATTTATTATTCGATCTCTTTCTCTTTTTTTGGTATTTCACAAGGATGTCTTGATATTTCCCTTTAGTTGTTATGGGATTTGTATGCCTTTCTCCTGACCTAGTCATACATCTATGATGCTCCAAGGGGGGCTGAGAATCAACTGCAATAATAACGAAATGTTAAATTCATATTTATAGTTATTATTATTACAATTTTTTTATTAATAAAAATAGTAGTAGAGTGTTCTTTACCTGCTTCGGTACTGGAGGGATGCAGAATACTTTCAAACATGGCCATATGGTTCTCTTCTTCACTAGCCTCATCCTGTACATGATTTAGAGTGGAAACAATAAAGGTTGTAATTAATATTAATATTTAATATACCATTTGCATTTAAATATTTTTAATTGTAATCCATACTACAATTTTTGTTATAACACGTCACTATCACTAGGCTCATGTGTTGTATCTACATTGCTTGATTTCTTTGTAAAATCAAGCACATTACTTTATGTCCAAAAATAATAACCAATAGATTGTACAAGTAATAATTTAAAAATGTTCTTCATTTCTTTATCTACCTAAGTTTCAGGTTGGGTGTCAAGAGATTGTGAATACGCCAAGCTTGTCCTACGTTTAACCACAACTTGATAATCATACTTGAAAGAAAGTTTGAGGTATTCCTCCATGGGAGCCTCCATGAATTGTGACCCCTACAATTTTGCATGAGAACATGAATTTTTCTTCTTCTGTGATATTAAATTAAAATTATTAAGAATTTATAATTTGGATGCAATTTTTTTTTATATACTTACAATTTTTGTGGCCAGTTTTTAGTAACCACTTTGGCCAAGTTGATGTTACCCATGTTTAGATATTGTAGCCTTTGTGGATTTTGATGTATCTGGGAGTCTATATTGAAAATATTGAAAAAATTAATTAGATGTCGCAATGATGATAAAGCATCATAATCACATTATTAAAATTGCCTCATACCTTCCTAGTCTAGTGGTATCTTCCCTTCTTTTCAAAGTTCCTTCTCATTTGCATCTGCCGGAAGGGCTTTCCAATCCCTCTTTGGAATTTTTGGAGGGGATCATATGACCTGGTCCTTTCCAAATGACACCTATACTGGTTCTGCAGAAGTTTTAAATGAAGCCTGCCTTCGAGGTAACTCTAGTTTTGTGGAAGGTACCGCCACCGAATAGGCCAACCATATTGTTTATAAGTTCATCCTTCAACTTATAACTTTGGTATTTCCAGTTTTTATGAATGGTGGGCCCAAATATTTCCAAGGTTAGCTCATACAAACTCCTATATAATACATATTTTCCTGAAAAATGATATTTTCAATAGTTTAAAATAGTCACAGTCTGTAAGTTAACTTCAATTAGATTGTATTTAATATTTAAAAAAATTCTTAAATATCTATAGTTTCTCTAATTTCATGGGGACATGATCATCATCTACTAAAAACATAATCCGTAGTGTTCTCTTGATACTAACACATGAAGATCCAACAAATATCACTTCAAATTATGTGATGGGATCATGCTCTACATCCACAACATCATGTGCAATTATGGCGTATGTTTTTCAGGGGGTGTAGATCTTGGCATGTGTGGTTCATCGGGTGTACCGGTCTTAGTGAATAGTGTGTCACTCACAGGCGGAGCATCGACACTCCTACCAATGATGGCCCCCATAGTGGCAACATGAGTATCGTACTAACTCCAAAATTCCTATAAAATAAAGATATTTTTATAAAGGATGAGATAATTAAAATCATAAATAAATAAATGGGATAATTAAATGAGTTGCTCACCCCATAGTGATGAATTTTTCCCATCACGATTTTATTTTGGCCTCTTATATCTTTTGTCTGTGGCTAAATCAAAATTAAAGAACTCATTTTCTCGTTTGATTTCATTTGAAGCTTCTTTATCGTTTGTATCATATCAGTGAACAAAAAAAATTACTTCTTCACTAAGAACTTCCTCGGGAGAATTTGTGGACTGCTCTGAGGCTGGTGCCTTCTCCTTCACCCTGTTTATCAAACAAGTGTAATTTTTAATTTTATTCCTCCATCACCCTGTTTATGTGAATAAATCATCTACTAAAATAGCTCTTCTTTTGTTGTTGAAATTTACAACTGGAATTTTACTATTGAATTTTACTGCTGAAATTTTAATGCTAAAATTTTACTGTTGAAATTCGACTGCTAGCGTTCTTCCAAGATTTCAAGGAACTCAAGATATGATAGTAATTTGCAGATATTAATTAAGGTGTTGCATGTGTTTAATAGTTATTGTTTTGGTACTCATTTATGCATGCAAAATTAAATAGTAATTTTACTTCTTTTTATGCATGTGCAAGAAAGTGATGTCTTGAAAATAAGTATAATGCATATAAGGTTATGAAAGAATAACTGATAGAAATTGAATGTTTAATATAGGGGGATTTTGACACTCTCACACTGTGTGAGAAATTTCATAATATTATGGGTTTTGGTAATTTTGATATTATAATTTACTAACAATAGCGGTTGTAGGTAAGAATCGTGACTTTAGCAAAAGTTTGAATGCTAGTTTTATAAACTAACCTATTTTGTATCAATCAAAGATGGATTATAACTAATATCATTGCAGGAAATGAAGTTAATATGTATAATAATAATTACATGCATTCACTTTGGGATCAAGGTTTGAAGGTATGTATAAAATCAATGGAATGCCTATCCATGCATTGATTCATGATAAGTAATCATCGATTTAAATTTTGGCACTGAAAGTTCACTCAATTCACTATTAATCATTACCTCATGCGATAAAGATGGTTTCCAAAATGCTTGAGATTAAAGTGGATCATGTTGGAGTTTTCTAAGTGGTGTTCAAGAAGATGCATTTCTTTTTCTAACGACATACAAATGATGGACAATGGTAACTTATAGAGGCTAGATCAAGGGGGATCTAATAGCTTTCTTCAATTCCCCTTAAAAAATAAGTATTTTCAAGCCTTATATTGTTTCGTTGTGTCATTGTTCTTGTTTAGATTTATCTTTTTGTATCATTGGTTATTCCTCTTGCATGATTAATTGAATTATTCTTTCACTAACTTCTTGATAAGAATGCAGTCAATAAAAATATATTCTGAAGGTCATTAAGGTGCAAAATAGTGCAGGAAGAGAAAACTCTAAGAGGAAGTTAGTGCAAGGATAATGTAGGAGCCACTCTCACATTTAGAAAAGAAAGAAATACCTTCCTCATCACCAAGTATACTTAATTATGTTTATGTACCTTGCTACTATTTATGTTTCTCTTGTTTTTTTATCAGCAAGTACATTTGATGAATGTGAGAACCAAGTCCTTTATATCGAGATTGAGGAATATGTCGAGCCATCCCATGACTTGAGTGGAAATGAAGTGGATAAGAGCTCAAGACTTCTACAAGGAATCTGTAATCAAGAAATATACCACCGTACCATATAGCCCATAATAAAATGGGAACTTAAGGATATTTGACTTCCCTATCTACTTTCATGTGCCAAAGGGAAAGAGTACCAAGATGGAAGCTTCAAGAAAGAAATGTATGATTGTTGATTATTATAAAAATTCTAAATTTTACAAAATATATGTGCATGGTAAAATAACTATAGATTTTAGCAGAGATATAACATTTGGTGAAGATGCATCTATTTTAAAATTCATAGACACTCCTCCTCCTGTTAATGTTAAAAGACAAGATGATGCCTTGGATGCACAATAAGATCCCGAGCCTAAGATTGATCTTGTTGATGAACCCATGGCTTCTGCATATGCTAGAAAGATACCTTTATGGATTCATGACACCCTTTAAGATGTTGATAAAAATGTTTCTCCCCAAGGAACCTTCAAATAAATCAGGAAACCATGCCAGTTCCGGGGATACGTGGTAGCCATGAGAAACATTATTCAGGTTGAACCATGCACTTTTGAAGTAGTGAAAGATCGAGTATGGAAAGATGCAATAGCAAAAGATCATTATTCCATCATACATAATGATGTATGTGAAGTAGTTCCAAGACCCAAAGAATGAATATAAATCTCTATGGATTGAATCAAACCCCAAAGAGCTTGATACACTGCATTGATAGCTTCTTTATGAAGCTTGGTTTTACCGGAAGCAACGTTGATCCAAATCTCTACTTCAAAACGATCCAATGTATGTCTTTGATTTTGATATTATATATTGATGACTTATTTTTTGACAGGTGGAAAGCCTCTTATCCTCCAGTGTAAGAGGGTGTTAGCTTTTGAGTTTGAAAGGAAATATCTTCATTTAATGCACTACTTTCTAGCCCTAGAGGTATGGAAAGAGACACTGTAAGGAAAAGACCCTCTATCGGATGTTTTTGAGGAACCCCTTATAAAAATGGCCCAGATATATGTTTGTATTAGAGGTCTCTAGAGGAGGTTGGTGGGTGGAGGTTTTTTTGGTGTGTTTCTCATCATAAAATAAACCGGTGCATTTTAAGCAAAACGCACCGATGCGCACTAAAAATTGGCAATCCGAGACACAATGTTCTCCATACAAACCCGCCCAGTGAGTCTAAGTACTCTAGCACACTGGTGCTCTACGCCTAAACAAGCCCGGTGCATCTTCATAATCTAGTGCATCGTAACGATGTGTGGTATGCCATTGATAATACCACTCGGTGTGTGTCAAAATCTGTACACTAAAAAAGGGTTAATTAAAAAAAATGGTCGTAAAAACCTCATTTTTACTTGTTCAGTGCTCTAGACCTCTCAAGCACCGATGTGAGTTTGTCTTGTGTGAGGCGCCCTGCCATCTGTGCTCCCATTGCATGCATTGATGTCATCCATTGCCCACTTTGTGGAGTTCAAATTTTCGAAAATGGTGGGAAATTTTGGTTTCTTCAATTCCTCATCAAATATGCCTCCTCGATGACAAATGTACAACTAATATACTTGTTTCTTAATAACTAAACTTTTAGCGGATTAAATTTTTAAATTAACTTAAAATTATATTTTTTTTTAAATAATAATTTTTTTTTGTATGATGATTTCGAGTCGTTCAGCTTTCACCATTCGCGGTGTTGCTTGTAAATTTACAGGCCGCACTGCAAATGGTGTTAACGGAAACTGCATTGTGTTCTGGTGCGGTACCGAAAAAATGTGAACCATAACGAATTTTAAAAATAACAAGGCGGTGTGGTTGTTTAAATGATCACACCATTGACTATGTAATAGTGTCGAGAGGGTGGTGCGTTGACCAAACTAACCGCCCCGGGGCAGATTGTTAGGTCAGCACATCGCCTCCTTGACAGCATTACATAGCCAACGGTGCAGTCATTTACAGGACCGCATTGTTGATCATGTACTATTTTTGGGCGCTGCATTTACCAAACTATCTGCCCAAGGGTGGATAGTTAGGTTAGCGCACTGCCCGCCCGACGACATTACATAGTCAACGGTGCGGTCGTTTAAAGGACCGAACCATTCACCATCTATTGTTGTTGGTCGATGCATTGACCAAAATACCTGCCCTGGGGCAGATATTTTGGTCAATGCACCGTAGAAAAACATTCCCTTCTTTGGTAGTGTGCAAACATTTTCCATGTGCACCAAGTGCGATGCACGATTGTTTTTTGGGCGCACAAACTATTTTTTTTCAAATATATATATGTGTGTGTGTGTGTGTGTGTGTGTGTGTGTGTGTGTGTGTGTATTTTAAATACATTTCTCATTTAATAAAAAAAACATATATTTAATATGTGAATCATTCAACAACGTCAACAGAGAGAACAAAGGGAACAACAAGACCATATGGAGGACCGTTATAACGTGATTCAGTTGTGGGTGGCACGAGAGAGGGAAATACTTTTGTACCCTCACCCTATTATGGAAACCACCCAGTTGCTCCTAAGGGAGGTAGGCCTCCTCAAGTTCTAAGAGGAGGCGACATCCCTAAAGGTCAATAGTGGGTTATTGGGACAACTGATCTATAAGTGGGATGCCCACTAACAAGCTTTTCGGGTTGGTCCTGACTAGTGGTTTGAGCCCACTGAGGAGGATGTATATTTTATTAATGACCTATATAGGAGAGGGAAGGATTTCCCCTAGTTCCTAGATGTCCCCGTCGACTATGCAGCAGGGAGTCAGTTGGCGTACGCCCAGAGATACATTAGGGACGATATAGTTTTTCCTACAGATTTTCAGGTGTCCAGTGGTCAGTTACGTATTTCTTTGTTTGGTGCAGAGGAGGTGAGGTTCCTATCACTATTGCGGATGACCATTTCACACTATACTAGTGACGGGCAACACATTAGTTCCTTGCTTTTATTTTATGTTGATTCTTTATTCCAGGCGCCACGACTTGTGAGATGGTCAGCTATTTTTTTGTGACAGTTTTGTAAAACATTAGATAGATGTCGTTCTTAGGCAAGTGGGAGGTTGACCTTCCCTTTTTCTTCATAGTTATTTTGTTTATTTTTTGATCGGTTTCTAGAGACGAGGCCTACTTTCGTTCGACATCCTCGACGTAGGTCGATGTTGCATGTACGAATGCAGATGTGGGGCCAAATGATGCCCAAGAGGGGTTATTCTGACTTTCTGACCAGATATATACTGATGCACTAGAGTTGCTAGACAGTGCTGATGACCACTCGTTAGTGATGGTGTCGTGTTTGTACGTCGGTTTGGATTGGCGAGGGTGTACCAACATCCTCTTCACACGGGATGAGCCACTGGATGCAAGAGGTAATATTAGTGTTGTATTTAAATTAATATAGTTTCATTTTATTGTCTTAATTAATTAATTAGAATTATCAAATTTATTCTAACACGTTCTTTAACTTGTTTTATTAAATTATTTAATGAAATTGTCTAATTATTTTTGTGTACTATATATTTTGTAGATATTCAAACATTCGTTGGGGACATGATTCCACCCCCACCGAATGATCCAGGTGTAGATGTTGACAAGGAGATAGAGGAGGCGTAGGATCAGGGTGACAGACCTAATCCTCAGGTGCAGATACCCGCGGGGGTGCAGGGTAGGCCGAACATCCGATTTAGGATGGAGTTGGGTGACCAAATATGTTAACACCTAGTTGATGAGGGAGTCTGACTTGCTATTATCAGAGAGATCCAGGCTTATTTCAGGCTCATGGAGCTCTGGAGAGACATGCCCCATGATATGATGACCCTCATGTATCATATCGGTGGAGCTTCCAGACAACTAGAGGTTGGGAGGGATAGGCGTCGTGGATATGCACAACAAAGCAGCTCATCTAATGATCATGATCATGAGGGGAGTGATCATCATTCTAGTACTCCAACTCCTCCTCCTTCACCTCGCGTCGGAGATCATGAGCATCTAGCATCTAGTCCTGATTAGCAGGCATCTTCTAAGTGGTCTGCACTATCTTAGTAGACACCTAGTCCTGAGCGCACGGCCATCGACTGAGTAGGCACCTGATCCTAGGCAGGAAATTCCATATGAGCAAGCCACACCATCCACTGAGCAGGTTGCATCATCGACGACTCATCAACATGTAGTTCCTCAGCAAACTGCACCATAGACTGATCAGCAGGCGCCTCCAGAGTAGGCACGTCATCTATCTGAGGATGAGGCTGCACCATCAACTAAGCAGGCCTCTACTAGTACTAGTATTGATGTCATACCACCAGATATTTGGCATTTATATGCAGTTATATTATATTTGTACATTACATTATATATATATATATATGGTCCATGTATTTCATGTTCATGTTGATGTACTTAATTTACATGTTGGTGTTCATCATGATGTGTATATTGTTAGGTCATGTTAGATATGTTCATTTAATGTGCTTGCAAATAGATGTGTATGTGATAGCAGTTATTTGACATGAGATGTATATTTGATGTTTGTGTTGTAATGATGTTATACAATGCTTGTGTTTTGTTAGATGATCATGATCACGATTATTAGAAGATGTTAGTGAATTTGAATGTGTATTTTAGAATATGATGTTTGTACGATGGTTATCATGATTGTGATGTTTATTTTTAATAATAAATCATGATATTTATTAAATATTATGTCATGACTGTAATTGAAATTTTAATTTTAATTGTATGTAAAATTGTAAAATTGTAATTGTAATTGTAGTTGTATGTATTGTCATGATTCAATTTTATTAAAATTGTAAAATGTTTAAAATTTTATATTTGTAAAATTGTAAAAATTATAAAATTTTATCTTTGTAAAATTGTAAAATATAAAATTTTAAAATTTTCAATTGTAATTGTATGCATCGTGATTGTAACTGTATGTAAAACAGTAAAATTGTAATTGTAATTGTATTTAAAATTGTAAAATTCTAATTCTAATTTTAATTGTAATTGTATGTAGAATATTTGTAAAATCGTAATTGTAATTGTATTGTGAAATTATTGTAATTGTAATTGTATGTAAAATTGTAAAATTGTAATTGTAGTTCTAATTCTAATTGTAAATGTAATTTTAATTGTAATTGTATGTAAAATATTTGTAAAATTGTAATTGTAATTGTATGTAAAATATTTGTAAAATTGTAATTGTATTGTGAAATTGTAAAATTGTAATTGTAATTGTATATATTGTCATCATTCAATTTTATTAAAATTTGTAAAATTGTAAATTAATTGTCAATTATGAACCATAACTACCGTAAGTAAAATATATACCATAAATATTGTTAAATTACCATAATTGTAAATTTGTAAATTTGTAAATTTGCATGAATATAAATAATTGTAAAACAATAAATCTAGAGTAATATGAATTTTTGTAACATAATAAAGTTTAGAAAATAATGCAAATAAATTCATGTTTATAATTGTCATTATTTTATTATTATCTTACATACCAAAAATAACAGTATACATTTTGAATATATCATTCACACACATTTAAAGAAATCAAGTAGTTGTATTATTTTAGAAATTGACATAAAACAATAAGAATTTGATACAGTGTGTCATTTTTTTCGAGATCAACATAATTGCAAATTATCAAATGAAATGACTTTAACATTAAAACAATGCAAAAAGTTTAATTCAAAATACATATTATTATGTTTCGAAAAAAAGAGTCTTAGTTATAAGGTTAAGTCCTCTTCTTTATAAAAACCCATCTTAAAAAGTATAAATGATGAAATAACACATGTACCATATCACTCTTTGTTCTTATAATCACCCTCATTATCTTCCAGCTTGCTTGGCATGATAACACTATTGTTCTCAAAAATATGTTTTGATCTAGGGTCATGTCTAAATACAAACCAACAATCCCTATCCAACACAACTGGGTAAAAAAAACACTTGGTTGCAGTGTTTGGGGAAAACATAGGGCTCCTTAGCTTCATCCCACATCTTTCTAGAGTTTATACATATTAGCCTACTATCGTGATATTCCTTTACATTATTCTGATAAAAAGTGTCCCACCACTTGCTCCTAAAAATAGCACATTGGAAAGAAGAGAAATCCACTTCAATGATCTCTTGCATCTTCCGACGTAACCTAACGTCCCTCGTACTAGGTTTTGAACATGGTGGCTAGCTTGACTAAATTGATAGAACTCGACTTCCACTCCACAGTCTTGTGTCATGTGTCCATCATCGGCATTTTCTATGCAAAAATTGTGTCCATATGCCCACATAGATGGGAACAAATTCACCTATAAAAAAGTTTAAAAATCATAATGCCATATGTCGTATAGTAACCCAACTGTTAAAATATAAAATATATATGTTACATTTCAAAGGTGCATTATTAAGTTTAAAATGTACATAAATATATTATTATCGAGTTTCTGCACCCAATCCCTACATTTAGTGCATCCTCTTCAACGCACGGATAACGACCAGTTGCACCGTATTTTTCTCTGACTTGGTCTGAAACCCAACTGTTGGGGAATATAATTGACATGTTTTATTTTAAATAATCAGGAAAAGGCACACTTCTACCATTCAACCGTCTGAATTCTTTCCTGTCAGTATCCCATTTCATCCTCTTTTGTTCGTACAATGCGACCCACGGTTGTGTCACTCTGGAATTGTAGAGAAGATACTTATTGATTGCTTCAATTTCTGCATTCGCTGATGAAATCAAACTAACATATAGTGCATATAAGATCAAAATATACATTATATCGAAATTCAACATGAATATTTACTTTGTGTAAATTTGAAAAATTATAATTTTCTTACTCTTTATCAAGCACATTTTTCCATTCATTTAGAGAAGCTTCCCTTCTCTTTTGTCTTCATCTCTTTCATTGTCCCAAATCACCGCACCTAGTCTGTTGTCGATCTTCTTGATGTACTCACTAGCATAATAGAAAGACTCATATGATATGTACCCATCTGCCATATACCCCTCAGGTTTTTCCCTTTGTCGAACAAAACCTTTCAATTTCTTCATGTACCTCTCTAAGAATAACATCCAACGACAAGAAACCACCCCAACTAATTCAACCTCATCTACTAAGTGGATTATAGGATGAACCTGCAAATCCATGAAACTCGTTGGCAGTTCCTTCTCAAACATACCAACAATCTCAACTATCTCTTGATGCCACCGTGGAATGATAGCCACATGAATCTCCTTTGACGTGATCCAACGTACAAATGCAAATAATTTAGATATGGCACGTCCTAGGTCTTCGGGGAAGTCATGTTTCACACACCCACACATGAACAAAGGATAATGACACTGCAAAGTTATAAACACATGCAATAATATACAAAATTAGTTATGTTTTATGATCCCTACTTGGGATAAAAATTATTAATATAAAAAATAATAAAAGCATTCTTTTGACATTATACGTACTCTTAGAAGATTCAAATGGTCATGATATTTAAACCCCGACAAATGGTCATCCACGGTGAAGAAGCGTCGTAGTGAAGACCCATATGAAGATGGCACCCTCACACCCATTATAACTTCCTTTGCTAAAGAAAGATCATATTTTTTTTTAAATACATGTGAGAACACCTTCTTTGAAATACCAATTAGAGGGACCAGCTCCCTCTGATCCTGTACTTTCTAATCGTCTTGGCCAATGTTTCTTTTTAGTTTTTGAAGTAATAAGATCTTTCCCAACAGCCAATGTGTTACTTTTTTTCAATGATATGTGCCTCCATAAAGAAGATGAAACATTTTTAAATACATGCATGGGATCTAATAAGTAAGTAATATTAATATGCTCCCAATATGGGAGGTTATAAAAGGTAGATTTCCTTTTCATCCCAATGGGAAATTTCTCAACATAGGTGTCGAAGAATTCTAGATCATCGAACATAGGCTTCCCATTTGAATCAAACATTTCTATGAACTCCTTCTCCTTCTCTCTCTCATATGCTCTAAGCCATTCAGTTGTTGTCGTTATTGGAGGCCTTTGGGTTCTCTCTCGTTTACCATTGAAAGTGGATGTTGCTCTTCTGTAAGGGTGTTCTTCTGGGAGGAATAACCTGGAGAAGTCTTCCACTGGCTTTCGTAGGTCATTGGACCATCTAGCTTTCAGAGAAGGTCCACAACATTTACATCCATAATACCCTTTTGTTACAATACCTGCGAAATTATTTTATACAATATGCATGGCACGTTAAATAATATCATGAAGATCAGAACAATTACAATGAATTAAATAACTAATATGTGAAAGAATATTGTTACGTATATAAACAAATCAATAAACATGTAATTTATTAGAGCAAACTCCTAAGCCTGGATAATCATGTGTCGTGTAATCACATATGCCATACAACGTAAAACTCCTCTCTACTGCAATGGGTCTTGATACATCATATACATTTATCCCATCCCATAATTCATTCAATTCATCTACCAGTGGTTGTAAGTAGACATCCATATTCTTCACTTGTATTCTACCAAGGACTATGAGAGCCAACATAAGATGTTCATTCTTCACGGAAAACCATGGGGGGATATTGTTATTGATCACTACTACATGCCAAATAGAATATTTGGTGTTCTAGAGGGAATATCGGTTGACACCATCCATGGATATGCTGAGTTGTAGACTTTGTACTTCATCCTTGAATTTTTTAGGCCATGTATTTTCTATATGCTTCATGACTATTGAATCAGTTTGGTCTCGCATAACTCCCAACTCACTTATGTGTGAGGCATGCCATCCCTGCAACATAGCTAATTCTTTGGAACGAAAGAGCCTTTAAATCATTGGGATTATAGGCATGTGCCTCAATATCTTAAAAGGAGGATCACGTGATTTACCCTTTTTTTTATTTATCATACCTGTCGTGCGCACATTTCGGACATATCTCTTTGTCTACATATTCTCCTCTATATAGAATAAAATCATTTGAACATGTATGATATGATATGTACTCAACACCCAACATTTTCAACAATTTATTTGCCTCTTCGTAGCTACCGGGCAAGACATTATCACTCGAAAGAACCTTATCTTTGAATAACTTGTAGTTGGTCATGGACAATATTAAATGTACATTAATGCCGATAATTATTAATGTTCATAAAATTGACCATTTGTAATGTTCATTGTGTGATTATATTTCTTAAAATATAAGGGACTTGATGGTCAATTACCTAAAAAAATTCGATAAACATGAATTCGAAAAGCCAAACTTTTCTTTCAAGTTGTACAGTAACATCGTTATCCCCAACTGGGTAGACTTTGACTGACCACCGGGTCCAAAGAGAGGGTTGGTGGAAGAAAATTTAAGGCTTTCGAAAAAGGTATCATCGATATGAGCATCATCCCCTAGCCGATCATCATTATGGAATACATCTAACAACATTGTCCCCATGGCAGTCCTATCCCTTAAGTAATCATCCATACGAAACTCTATTTGATTGCCTCCATTGCCAGCTTGTGAAGAACTACTATTGATGTAGTCATTCCTAATTGGTGAATCTAGACATAGTGGGAATTGAATAGGTGGTTGATTCAACCATTCTTGGTATCGTTCCTCTCCTAGTTTTTCTCTTAATTCAGCCTTCTTTCGATTTGACATTGTCATGGGGTGAAACGAAAGATGGTAGGTAGGTCGCTCATCATCATTAGAATCCTAAAAATTTCAAAAAATATATTTGAAAATGTTTAGTACAAAATTGATGATATCAATCAGTAATCACGTCGACAATGCATGATTGATTGGTTTGATGTTGAAATAATTACATTAATATACCAAACAATTATTATTACCATCATTCTCCCTGGATTGTGGCTAGAAGATGCAATGTTACAATTGGCAAGGTGAAGTGGTTGTCCATTTTCATCTACCAAATGTGCCTTGCGGTATGCTACTCTTGATAAGAGATTCTAAAGTTTTGGATTTTTTTGAATATTTTGTGCATCTGAACTTAATTTTGAATCTACATGAACCTGCAAATTTGCATACATTAATTTTATTTAGCTAATTGACATGGATAAAAAAATAAATTCAATTAGATAATGAAAATATAAATAAAATCTGAAGTAATTACATTTGGAGATGGATAGGGAGAACTCTGCAATGGACTTTGAAAAATATTATGGAATGAGTTGTATTTTGAAGAATCATCCATTTGATATAATTATGATATTTTCTCCCTGCATTTGAAAAATCAACAATAAATTTTGGTGTACAATTTACCTAAAAGTAATTTCGGTGCCTTAAAAATGGACTTATTGTTATCGGTTCTAATGTACTGTTAACTGCACCGGTGCGTTTTAGTTACTATGCACCGGTTCAGTTTTATTTACTGATGCACCAGTGTTGTTAGTTAAAAAACGCACCGAAAATCTGGAAATAAAAAAAGAACAACTTTATTTTTTTGAAGTAAAAAAAGCGGTAAATTGAAAAATGAGTGGCAAATTATTTTCGCAAAATCTAATTTCATAAAAAAAAAACCTTTAAATAGTAAAAGCTATTCATTATTTCATTATTTTTGCAAAACATTTCAGGGAGGGATTTTCACGAGAGACATACTTGGAGCAAGAGAGCACGAGAGCACTGTGGAGCAACAAAATACTTTCGAACAACAACATTGTTCAGAGAATCAAAATTTGAAACATCTGGTGATTCGCACAAAAACCCTATAGTATAGTAAAATTGCTAAATTTCACTGTAATAATTGTTTTTTTTATAGTTTTTGTTGGATTTAATACATGCATAGTATAAATTTTAAATTTTACTGTGCATTTTCAGAAAATAAATAAATTTAAAAATAAAAATAAAATAAAAATAAATAAATAATAAAAATTAAAAATTAAAAAATAAATAATAATAATAATAATAAATAAATAATAAATTTAAAAATTTAAAAAAAAAAATCCATTCTCACGTTAAACCCTTGCTTCTTCTTAATTTTGAATCTACATGAACCTGCAAATTTGCATACATTAATTTTATTCAACTAATTGACATGGATAAAAAAATAAATTCAATTAGATAAAATATAAATAAAATCTGAAGTAATTACATCTGGAGATGGATAGGGAGAACTCTGCAATGGACTTTGAAAAATATTATGGAATTAGTTGTATTTTGAAGAATCATCCATTTGATATAATTATGAGATTTTCTCCCTGCATTTGAGAAAAATCAACAATAAATTTTGGTGTACAATTTACCTAAAAGTAATTTCGGTGCCTTAAAAATGGACTTATTGTTATCGGTTCTAATGTATTGTTAACTGCACCAGTGCGTTTTAGTTACTGCGCACCGGTGTAAATTTATTTACTGATGCACCAGTGTTGTTAGTTAAAAAACGCACTGAAAATTTGGAAATAAAAAAAGCGCAACTTTATTTTTTTGAAGTAAAAAAAAATGGTAAATTGAAAAATGGGTGGCAAATTATTTTCGCAAAATCTAATTTCATAAAAAAAATCTTTAAATAGTAAAATCTATTCATTATTTCACTATTTTTGCAAAACATTTCAAGGAGGGATTTGCACAAGAGACATACTTGGAGCAAGAGAGCACAAGAGCACTGTGGAGCAACAAAATAATTTCGAACAACAACACTGTTCAGAGAATCAAAATTTGAAACATCTAGTGATTCGCACAAAAACCCTATAGTATAGTAAAATTGCTAAATTTTACTGTAATAATTGTTTTTTTAATAGTTTTTGTTGGATTTAATACATGCATAGTAAAAATTTTAAATTTTACTGTGCATTTTCAGAAAGAAAAATAAATAAATAAATAAATAATAATAATAATAATAAATAAATAAATAAAATCCATTCTCACGTTAAACCCTTGCTTCTTCTTATTTATGTGACTTCACAATTAGGGCTTTTCATTTTAAATTTATAGGGTTTGTATTACTATATATATAGGCATATGACATCTAACCCGCGGGACCAGTTGTAGAATCAGATCCCAATCCATGTCGGCCCTTGCATGATTTTTTTAAACACAGATTTTTTTTAATCGGTGCGCCCTGTTTAAAATAGCGCACCGGCCGCGTACTAACAGAAAACACTATTATGTAACATAGTTTGTTATTCATTTATGTTTGATTTAATCACTGAATCGATTAACATATAACGCACTAGGTCTCCTTGTTGGAAAAGAGCATCGTACAGTGTTTATAATGTATTGGCGGTGCGTTAATAAGAACCTACCACACCGCGTTCAGTGCATACTTTGGGAAAGGCGCACCGTTTTCTTGATTTTCTTTTTTACCTGAAAAATATGTTATTTATTTATAAAATATATTAATGAATTCTATGGTACAAGTTTCATATTGATAAAGAAATGACTGACAAGAGTTCAAGTAACAAAAATACTGATAGCACATCGAGAAAAGTAAAAAAATGCAAGTTCTTTGTAAATTATTTACAAAAATTATTATTTTTGAACTATAGTAAGTTTAACTAATATTTATTGTTTAGTGCGTGTCATGCAGAGCCACAAAATGACGAATCTTGATAAGATTATTTCTGATCTAAGACCAGAAGAGCATAAAAACTTGATGGAGAAAGTGCAGAAGGATGAATCAAGTGAATGAAAAAATACTATCGATCTAATATGAATTTCTTTTTTGAATTTTCATTAATAATATACTTAAAAATATTAGATAACATGTTTCAAAAAATATACTAATTCACATATGTTTAATTTTCTACAAGTACCAACGGCGAAGAAAAGGAATGTTCTTCTAAGAAAAAAAAATAGAACATGCAAATGAAAATGAATTGCTCCTTAGCTCATCTGGAATGGTGTTGGAGGTTAGCGAAAGGAGGAAAAAATTTTACAAAAATTTGAGGGATCTAGTGGAACAAATGTATAGACTTTCTTTCCACTTACAATACAAAAATCAATCCAATGTTCCAATAACCAAATTTTATTTAAACTACAAGATGAGTTTCCATAGAGTTAGTCAATGAGATATGTCAGACTTTTAATAGCAAAAACGTACCAAAAAAAAAAAGGAATGAAAAAGTAATATTCCTTTAAAAAAAATTCTATAATTATATGCATATATTACTAGAAAGTAATCATTTATAAATATCACTTTTGTTATATTTACTTTTCATATATCAATATAAAAATTAAATAGTTTATTTTCGTGTTACATTTTCAGGAAGATTATGAAAATATCAAAGGATGAACAAGCTGAAATCAGTAATATGCTAGTAGGAATGTCTAAAAAGGTGTACAAGGAGATGGTCAAAGAAATTGACATAATTGCATCGCACGAGGAGCCATCTCAACAACAACGTGCTTCAAATGTAATGTGTAATCATTGAATTTTTCGATTAGGTACAAAAATAAACAATTTTTAATTTTCAAGTATTTTCTTGCAGAAAAGAAAAGAAAATGAAACCCATTCAGCACATAAAACAGGACGATAAGGAAGAAAATGGTTGATATCTATGTTTGTGAGTAATTGTTACTTCCTTATAACAACTTAACTAGATTTCATTTTTGTATATTTTAAGTTGTTTTGCAACAATCATCATTGAATGTCTTCAAACAAATGCTAACATATAAAGAAGAACCATTAGAAGAATTGATTGACATTGGGTTAAATATGGGTTGTCAGTATATTTTGGAATATCATAAATTAATTGTGGAATTTGTAAGCATCTATCTTGTTTTTCTTAGCTCCGTCTATAATAAATAGAACAAAAAAATCTTTTATATTAAATCTATGATTTGTTATGGGGTATAAAACTTGCAGGAAACGAAGTATGGAACTACGCCAACAAATGAATTGTTGAGAGATGGCATGAAATTTGGTTTTGAAATAATGTGTATAGCTCATGAATCAATTATTTCTATGGTACATTTCTTTTCGATTTACATTGATATATATTATTTAATATTGCAATTTTCATTATTCTCACCTATGTATATACACTCATTACACTTTATTTTTATGTTTGTAGATGGAACTTGAAGAAGAAGAAAACAATCAACACAATGAATAAAACATTCCTCCAAATAACCTAAGTCATTCCTCCAAATAACCTAAGTCATGGAAGTAGCTCGAGTAGTGACAACAATTCCAGCGAAGAATGATGATCAATATGTTTGGATATCAAAGTAAGGCGTTGTATTTTTTGAAATATTTGTCTGTGAAATCAGACATTTTTTTTAATGTAATGGGCATAGTGTCCCAATTGAAAGACAAAGGGATACCAATAATTGTCCCATTTTGTATGACAAAGAATGTCTTATTCATATATAAGAAATAAAATATGTTTTAATTTATTCTATTTTGTTCTCCATTGTCGTTGTGAAATGTTACACCATTGATTAAATATGTGGATGATTAAATATTATAATGAAGAGATGTGAAATCTAATGATATGATATAATAAATTAATCCAAACATCATATTCAAATGCACTAATAAATTTTGATTGATATGAATATTGTTATAAGATATGTGTCAACTTTTGATGAATAAATAATTTTTAAAAATCACAATAATTGCACTGTCACAGGTCGATGTTTCTAAAAAATACAAAATGAACACCAGTGCGTGTTAGTTATTGTGCACTGGTGTGTTTGTATGATACTATGCACCGATGTGTTTCTATTCCCTATGGGCACCACACAAATACCAATACCAATTAGAACGCTCAGTGCGCTTTATCGATGACTACCACCCAAGCGGTCTGACAGGAGTTGCATGCACCGATACAATTTTCCTTTAATGCGCTGGTGTGTTTTTATAACTTAACAACTCGGTATTTTTTAGCACCTAGATGGCTCGGTGTTGTTTTACACCTTAACAGTCTGGTGCATGCACCTTTGATCGGCACGGTGCATCTTGCTGGGTGACATGCACTAGGACGTTGCTAAATGCCCTTGGGCGTCGGAAATTTGTTTTCCATCCTGGTGCTTGGTATGTTTACAGTACCTATGTGTACATTGTAAAATGCATCAGTGCGTTCACACCTGATGTGCGCACCGACGAGAAAAACATCCGTAAAAACCTCCGGCCACCCAGTTTTTTTAGTTATGTTGAAATTCTGTTAGAAGCTTCGCTAAAACCTCTTTCACTAAAAATGAATGTTGTAGAAAATGTTTTTTTGACAATTTTGGTCAATTTTATAACACTAAAAACCTCCTTTATAACCTCTGCTAGAGGGTCTTTTCCTTATATTGAGACCTAGATATATTTTCCTTTCTCAAGGAAAATATGTTGTCAAGCTACGAGAAATAATTGTATGACAGAATTTAAATCCATGAATACTCCAATGGAGATGAAATTCAATAAGTTGTGTGGTGAAGTTGCAGGTCCTGATTTGGAAAATCCTTCTTTGTATATACAACTGATTGCAGCATTAATGTTCTTAGTGAACACTAGACTAAAAATATGTTTTGCGGTCAATAATTTGAGCCAATATATGATTAAATCATCTCATGCACACTGGATTGTGGCAAATCACGTGTTGAGATACCTGCATGGGACCATCAATCTTGGATTGAAATATACTATTGCATAAGTAAGACTACTTAGGTACTTTAATGTTGATTGGGCTGGTAACTCAAACTACAAGAAAAACACATTTGGTTTTTGCTTCAATTTAGGATTTTCCATGATATCTTGGATGAACAAAAAAAGAAGTATGTAGCCCTTAGCATGACTGAAATTCAAGTACATTGATGCTAGCATGGCTAGTTGTCAGGAAGTATGTTTGAGGAATCTATTTGGAGAGTCATTTGAGAATGTGCTAGATACAATAGTAATATAATGTGACAATAAGAGTGGGATTTGACTTGCAGAAAATATTTTGTTCCATTGCAATTACAAGCACATTGAGATCAAATATCACTATATCTATGATATGATGTATAGAGGATCAATAAGACTCCACCACATGGAGATTAATGACCAGATAGCCAACATTCTTACCAAGTCTTTACTGAAAGGGAAGTTCTTGGTTTTCAAAGAGTATCTTGGACTAATGTATGTGACAATTCCTAGAGAAAGTGGTCATGGATGATGAGTCTTGTATGTGTGATATCCTTGTCATGTGTTGACAAGTGGATCTCCCCAATCAATTATGAGCCTTGGTCGATGTATGAGATCCTTGTCATCTGTTAACAAGTGGATTCCCCCAAGTAGAGATGAGACTTGGATGTGTGAGATCTGTCTCATGTGTTTACAAGTGGATCCCCCCAAGCTTTGATGATCCTTGGATGTGTGAGATTGTTTTCATGTGTTGGCAAGTGGATCCCCCAAGCAAAGATAATACTTGGAAGTGAGAGATCGTTATCATGTGTTGACAAGTGGACCCCCCTAAGGAGAGATGAGCTTTGGATGTGCAATATCCTTGTCATGCATATATAAGTGGACCCCCCAAGCGTGATGAGCCTTGGATGTGCAAGATCCTTGTCATGTGTTGACAAGTGGACCCCCCCAAGATATCCTTCTCATGTTTTGAGAAGTGGATCCCCCCAAGAAAAGATAAGATTTGGATGTGTGAAATCATTGTTATGTGTTTACAAGTGGACCGTGCCCCACCCCCCCTTCCCCCCACCCCCGAAGTAGTGAAGAGCCTTGAATGTGCGAGATCATTGTCATGTGTTGACAAGTGGATCCCCCCAAGCAGTGATGAGCCTTGGATGTGCAATATCCTTGTCATGTGTTGAAAAGTGGATCCCCCAAGCATAAATGATACTTGGATGTGAGATCCTTGTCAAGTGTTGAAAAGTGGATCCCCTGAAGCAGTGATGAGCCTTGGATGTGTGAGATCCTTTTCATGTGTTGAAAAGTGGATCCCCCTATGCAGAGATGAGACTTGGATGTGTGAGATTTGTGCCATGTGTTTACAAGTGGATTCCCCAAGTAGTGATGAGCCTCAAATGTGTGAGATCGTTGTCATGTGTTGAAAAGTGGATTCCCCCAAGCAGAGATGATACTTGGTTGTGTGAGATCCTTTTCATGTGTTAACAAGTGGATCCCCATAAGAAGATATGTGACTTGGATGTGTGAGATATGTGTCATATGTTGGTAGGTTTCAATCCCCCAAAGTGAATATAGGGTGATGGATGAATCTCCCCTATGATGATTCTTCTTCATTAAAGTGAGACATCATTGTTCCAAATGATACAGAGCATAAATGAACATAGATGGGCATAGAACGTAGAGATATTTTTTGTAGAAAGAAATTCCTCCCTCGCTGACAGGGCTTGTTGAAAATTTGGTAGCTTAGGGATGAATTTCTAAAAACAAAAAGTCTACAAATAGAATTTCTAAAAATATAAAGTATCAATTATGACTTTCCAAAAAATAGTAAATCACCTTGCATCAATTGGTAATCAAGTAGAGTTGATGAGAAATCCCTTCTGATCATCAATAAATCCTAATATTTCAATTTTGACTTATCATCAATATTATCATTAATATTATATTATTATTCTTATGATCATATTATATTGTTACTAAAAAAATTCAATTCACTCAATTATGGCTCTCAATAATTTTCTCTTACACTCTCATTATTGGTATGGCATATTCCTCTTACACTCATTAATTCTCTTACACTCTCTTACACTCATTAAAATCTTGTCATAAAAGATTCATCTTACACTCTCTTACGTTCTCATTAAAGCATGTCATAAAATACTCCTCTTACGCGCTCTTTAATGCATATGTTACACTCTCTCTTAAAAGCATAAGTTATAAAGGCATGCACACCTCCTTAATGGCATGAGTTACATTTCCTAAATGGGCATATGTTACTCTCCCTCTTGGCATGCGAGTTACTCCTACTTTATGGCATCGATTCATTGCTCCTCCTATATATATGTGCCTCATTCTTTATCCCCTCATTACTTGTGTATTGTAAATAATAATTCGAACTTGAGACAGAGTTGAAGAATATTGTGAGAGAAAGACTTGGAGAGTACGAGAATAATTTGGTGGGCCAATATTGATTCATTGCTTTAGTGTTTTAGTGTTGATTAAGTTGAAGGGAAGGTTGATTCAGTGTGTGCTTCTATTGTTTCTACCAATAATATTCGTGCTTATACAACTTGTTCAGATTTGGGTGAACTTACTCATTCTCTTGATCTCTCATTGTACTTTGTATCTCTGCTAAATATTTTATTTCTAATAGAAGAAGAATCTAGTATGGTTTTCCCCTTGTGGTTTTTTTGCTGGTCATTGGAATTAAATTCTCTGTGTCTACTTGTGTTCTTGGTTGTATTCTATTTTTCATATGTTTTATATGGTGTATTTTCTATCTACAATTGGTTAATTAATATTGTAGAAGAAATAAGTTTTGGAATAAGTAATTGTTGTAGCATATAACATAATAATTTCAACTGCCTTCACATTCTACACTACATCCAAAGGAAGCAAGAAGAGCAGTCCATCATCAAATGAATAAAGGAAATCTCCTTCTCTTGGAAGAAAAGATAACATATCAAACATCCTTGAAGAATATCATCAATAAATCATCATCAAGGAGGCATATTCAAGTGTCAAAGGAGTAGTGTAAGTCAACATCATCAAGAAGGCATTTGGTGGAAGACATCATCATCAAAGGAGCATATTCACTTGACAAGTAAGTATTCTATATTTAATGTTTCAATATACAATGACTCCTTTCTGCAAGGAGAATAACAAATGTGTTGGGACATCATATTACCTTGCATAGAAGAAGATAATAGGTTTGATCCTCTTAGAAAATGAAGTTATGTCACAGGTTCAATCACCAAAGCTCCTCAAGAGAAATCTCAAACACCATAAAATATATATTAAAGGAGAATTAAGATCTCTAAGAGTACTTATGTATTCAATCAAGGATTCCCTCATTCCATATGTAGCAAATTTGAATACATCATAAGATATTTATGAAAAAATAGTGGAAATTTTCTATGTAAGTACTGCAAGGGAAATTATATCGTTAAGAACCAAACTATACAAGATGAACATATCAAAGGAAGAAGAGGTAGCCGCATACCTTATGAGGTTATATCAAATAAGATATCAACTAGAAGAGATAGGAGAAGTAATTTCTGATCGAGAAAAGGCCACCATTGTGCTCAATGCACTACCAGATGAATGGGGCAACTTTGTATCCAGTACCTATGGAAAGAAGGAACCTACCCCATTAAATGATCTATGGTCATTATTAAAAATTGAAGACACTAGATTGAAGGTAAAGAATGATGTTGGATCAAGTGAACAAACTAAATCATATACAACTATGGCAAGGAAGAAAGGAAAGTCTCAAAAAATATTTCAAAAGAAAATTGACATGTCTAAGATTCAATGCTATGAATGTAATGAATATGGGCATTTCAAAAGGAATTGTCCTAAACTCAAGAAGGACAACAAGAAGAGAAAGGAAAGAAATGAAAATTATGTCATCGAAGAAGTAGAAGAACCCGAAAAGAAAAATTTAAAGAATGAAGAAGTGAAATACCTTTACTATGACTAACATAACATCATACACTTTGTTATTTTTAGTTTGTAGAAGATATAAATCATGATGGAAAGCATCACAGGTATGATAGTGTATATTGTAGCATTAATTGAGATGGAATCATATTATAAGCATGAAAGGAGATCAAAAAAAAAAATTATAAGGTTGAAGCAATCATCATGTAAAAAAAAGGTAGCTCATGGCATCATTATTAGATTCAACATACAAGGATAATTGAAGAAGTGATTTGAATGATTGAAGAAATTCATCTAGAAATATAAGAAGATAAAATTTTGTCACACCTCATCATCATTAAAAATAATAATTTACTGAATAAGGATCATTAAGATCCTCAATTGGAATATGTTTTAAAAGGTTCACCTCTTCTTAGAAGAAGCAAATGTTTCATAGATAAGTCTACCTAGTATGGAATCTACTAGTTAGAAGGATGAAGGTATGGTGACAGAGAAGTTAAACATGACAAATTGGTTTAAGAATTTTGATCTTCAAGCAAGGAAAGGAAGATGTTGAAGGAATATTAGATGAACAAATGAAGGAAAATGTATGCATATATTTGTTAACATTTATAGATGGATAAATTCATGTCATCATACAGTTGCATATAAAATGGTTGAATGCTCTATCTCATGAGTGTGATTGAAGGAGAAGGGTCTCTTCCCTATGTATGATACATGAAGGTATGAATACAATGTGCCTTGAACTCTTCTACATATTGACAAGATGAAATAAAAATTATATGACACCATAAACAAAATGATGTGGTTGGAAACCATGGTTCCTATGATGAAGGAAATATGAATAGAAGATCCTGAGGAAGCAATATGTGAAGAATATGAAAGAATCGTTTGTGAAATATGTATCAATATTCATGTAAGATAAGTAATCAACATCTGATAACATTTGGAAGTATAGCTGTGACATCTCCATGGAGAAGGTATGAAGACGCTGATGTAGGAATTTATAGGGTAAGTTCCGTAGATCAAGAACAAAAGGTCACCGCTCACAAACATATCACAAATCAGTACACCAATATAATCACGTGGTTAAAACCCTCAAAGAGGGAAACAGTCCACAGCCTCAGCCAACGCGGCCACTTCAGGCAACTTATTAATATAAAAAGAAAAGTTACATATGTTTCTCTCATAAACGGTTACCGGAAAAACGACCCTCCATGCTCTTTAAATAGAGATCATGGACCAATCGGGTGCTAAGCCACGGATCAAGTGTCATTAATACCGAGGTGAGAGATAATCGTCGGATCACTACAAATCGTGACCGTCGGATTATAAGTTACAAATGTACATGGTAAAGAAACACACTTTACCTAACTCTACACTAGACTAAGTTATTCTAAACTATTTCCTATGTGTCGTAATATCCTAACATCCCCCCTTAAGAACAACTTGGGATAGGATTAAAGGATTTACAAAGGAGACACAAAAGGAGCCTATTTCCTACGTGTTGAAATATCCTAACATCCCCCCTTAAGAAAAAATTGGGATAGGATTGAAGGATTTACAAAAGTGACACAATAGGAAAAGGAGGGAGGCATTAGAGCCTATCCCCCCTTAATGAAAACCTTCCTGAACTCCAAGCATGGATCGAAGTTTGGTAAACTTCGCTTCTGTGAGAGCCTTTGTAAATATATCGACTGCGTGATCATTGGTTGGACAATACTACAATTCAAGAACACGATCATGAATGAGCTTTCTGATGAAGTGTATGTGGATTTCAATGTGTTTCATATGCTAATGCTAAACTGGATCTTTACATAGCTGAATGGCACTCTGATTATCACACCAAAGTGTAGTTGGATGCTGCTGATGGAGACCAAATTCAAACAAGATCTGACGAAGCCACATGGATTCCTTGCTGGCTTCAACTGCACCACGATACTCTACTTCTATTGAAGAAAGAGATATGGCACTTTGCTTCTTACAAGACCAAGTAATAGGTCCTGAACCAAGAGTGAATACATATCCTGCAGTAGACTTTCGATCATCAGGGTCACCAGCCCAATCAAAATCAGTGAAACCAATCAACAAAGGAGATGCTCCTGCACTATAATGAATCCTGAACTGAACTGTACCTCGAATATATCGAAGTATTCTTTTAGCTGCTTTCCAGTGACTTTCATGAGGTTGGTGCATAAACTGAGCGACGAGACCAATGGAAAAGGAAAGGTTAGGACGGGTATGGGTTAGATACAAAACTTTACCAACAAGTTGACGGTATAAGGTAGCATCAACTTCAGGGGTAGTACAGTTGACTGCAAGCTTGACTCCAGACTGAAAGGGAGATGGGGCAGGCTTACAGTCTCCCACGTGAAAGTGGTGCAGAAGATCACAGGCATACTTGGACTGAGAGAGGGTAATGCCTTCCTTGGATTGCAAGACTTGAAGACCAAGGAAATAATGAAAGTGTCCTAAGTCTATCATTTCAAACTTCTTTTTGAAGCTAGACTTCACATGGTTTATATGGTTTGGATCACTACTAGTAAGGATAATATCATCAAATTAAAGAACAAGGATGGTGAAGGAATTACCCACTTTCTTGGTGTAGACAGTGTTTTCAGAATGACACCTAGAAAAGCCATTATCTAAGAGAAATCTATCCATTTTGGCATACCAAGCCCGAGGAGCTTGTTTGAGACCATAGAGAGATTTCCTAAGGCAACAAACAAGGTTGGAGTCTTTTTGGATAAATCCAGGGGGGTTGTTCCATGTAGATTTCTTCATGCAAATCTCCATGTAAGAAGGTAGATTTAACATCCATCTGATGGACTTCCAATTTAAAGGAGGCAGCAAGGGAAAGAACAAGGCGGATAGAATTCATTTTGGCAACAGGTGAGAAGGTTTCAGTATAGTCAATGCCTTCAACTTGTGAAAATCCTTTAGCAACAATACGAGCTTTATGTCTATCCACTTTTCCATCTGGTCCAAACTTGGTTTTGTAAACCCATCCGCATCTCACAATTTTTCTTCCTTTTGGAAGAGGAACAAGATCCCAAGTATTTTTTTCCAATAAGGAACGATACTCTTCATTCATAACTTCATCCCAATCTAGATGACCAGAGTCTTCTTCAAAGGTTTTTGGATCAAGTTTTTCTGGAACTTGAGCCAATAAGGAAGAGGTTCTTTCAAAATTAGAACGTGTACGTCGTCGATCAGCAGGGTCACCTGCAAGAGAACCTGCTACATCCTGAGTAGAGCAGACCCATCTTGGAAGCGGTGGAGTATAAGGAAAAAATTCAAGAGGTGGAGGAGGATTGTCATCCTCGCTGTCATCATCTGAACTAGAAGGAATGCTATTAAAAATAGAAGAGAGAGAGAGAGGTGGCACATATGCCGAATCAGGCTCACAGGCCAAAGGTGGCACACTTTTCGGACTAGGCTCGCAAGCCGATATATTTTCATCAAATTTTACATCTCTTCTAATGATAATATTTTTAGATTTTGGTTGAAGAAGTCTATATCTTTTGACATCTTCAGAATATCCAACAAAAATAAATTTTTCACTCTTAGGTTCTAAGGCTTTATGTTTCACATGTGGAATATGGGCCCAAGCATCACTTCCAAAAACACGAAAGTGACTTACATCTGGTTTGATTGAGCTCCAAGTTTCTTCTGGAGTTATATTCTTTAAAACCTTAGTAGGAGTGTGATTTACTATGTAATTTGCACAGTTAATGGCTTCTATTCAAAAATTGAGACCAAGCCCTTTAGATTGAAGCATACAATTAGCCATTTCTTTTAAGGTGTGATTCTTCCTTTCAGGTACACCATTTTGTTGTGGAGTATATGGAACAGTATGTTGCAATTGAATGCCATGCTCAGTACAGAAGTTGATAAATTTGTTGTTAACATATTCGCTGCATTGTCTGATCTTAACTTAAGAATTTGATGTCCAGATTGTTTCTTAACAAAGGCCTTAAAGGCCAAGAACATGTTAAAAACTTCACTCTTGACTTTTAAGAAATATACCCAAGTGAGTTTGGAAAATTCATCAATGAAAGTTAAGAAGTACTTGCAACCAGAGAAAGAAACAACAGGAAGTGGACCACATAAATCACTGTGCACAAGCTGCAAAGGGGTTGAAGCGTGCCAAGAGGCACGTTTGTCAAAAATATCCCGATGATGTTTTCCGAGTACACATCCGGAGCAAACACAATCTCGGCAAGATACCATAGGAAGGCCCATCACCATATTTTCCTTACATAGAGTTTGAAGAGAGCGATAGTTTAAGTGAAAAAATCGCTTACGCCAAAGTTTGTCACATCATCATTATGAGCAACAAAAACGAAGGGAAGAGAGGATGACCCAAAGTTTTCAAACTTATACAACCTTGTGGAATCATCAGCAATGTCAATAGCTAAAATATGTTTAGGATATTTGAGGTCCTTGATTACAACATCATGAGGTGAGATTTCTACTATTTTCCCTTCACCTGAATGAGTTATCTGATAAACAAATAGAAGGTTGCATGACAAGGTAGGAACACATAGTACATCATTAAACTGACCATTATCCAGATGAATGGTTCCAGATCCTACAACACTAAGAGATCTATCACCACCAACATAAATATGTTTGGTGTTACAATCATTTAAAGAAGAAAACATGGATTTATTTTTAGCCATGCGGTAAGAAGCTCCAGAATCAATGAGCCATTCATGAGAAGGAGAAGAAGAAGATACATTTAATGCATAACCAGATCTTGATGCTTGACAACCACAAGCAGAAAGTACCATGCCTGAAGATGAAGGCGAAGAGTGCTCCAAATTAATGTTGTGCTTCTTCATTGTTGCTTCTAAGGCTTCCATCTTCTTAAAACATTTGGACTCTATATGGCCATCTCGGTTGCAAAAGTTGCAATGTCTATTTGTCTTCTTCCCTTTGTTTTGATTTGCCTTATTATTTTGGTGATTTGATTTTTCAGTTTCCGGCTAAAATTGCTTAGGGCCCTTGTTTGGTTTAGGACCATATTTTTTAGGATACTTCTTCTTGGGATTCTTTTTATATGGTTGTTGTTGGGCTGCTAAGGCTTTCTTAGAAGCGTTTCCAGTAGTGATAAGACCAAGGTGTAAGAGTTTTTCTTGTTATCTTATCAAAGAATCACAAAAGGCATCAAAAGAGGGATTCTTGTAGGTGGTTCCTGAAGAAATGATGGCTTCTCTGGTGGAATGGAAGGAAGAAAAAAATACAGATTATGCAGCGCCAATCTTAGCAAGAATGCAATAGATGAGGCTACCATCGTCCTTTTTGATCTTACAACCTTCTAAAAGAATTCTGAGGGTCTTAAATTTGGACAAAAAATCTTCAATGGAGGAGAAATTATTGGGGTCCAAAGTAAGCAACTCATTTTCAAGCTAGTGGGCCTTGATTTGATTTTGAATGCCAAAAACACTTTTTAGCTTTTCCAGGGCTTCATCAAGGGTGTCAATGTCAAGGATATGAAATCGAAGATCTTGAGCAATGGACATTCCTATCAACCCTCGTGCTTGATCTTGTTTATTTTCCCATTTAGCAACTTTATCATCATCAGAAGGTTTAGTTTCTTGTCTTGTGGCTATTCTATAAATCCCTTTACTTCTAAGTATATCTACCATGTGAGGTAGCCATTAGAAATAATTGGTGCTGTTAAGAATAACCGGGCATGCACTTTCCATTTTTTTTTTAAATGAAGCTGAGAAAAGCTGAAATTAACTACTCCAATGGAAAAAGCTCAAAAAAATTAGGCCTTTAAAAAAAAAAGGCTTGAAAAACAACTTCCGGATGAAGAATTTATGCCTTTTGAAAAATCTGAGTTGTAGATGTTGAATAGTTACGAGAACGGGATGAAGTGCGGCTTAAAAAAAAAAATCTGCCCATTTTAACAAAAAAAATTTACAAAAGAAGCTTGAGAAGGAGACTTGAACCCAAGACCTATATTCTCATAAACTAACCCTCACCAAGTGAGATAGTAAAAGGATCACGTTATTGTATGAAAGGAGGAAGGGGGGGTGTTAGTTTTCTTTCTTTTTTTTTCTTTTTTTTTTAACTCTTCGGTGTGCGTGCCTTTTCCTGCACAAAAAACACAAAAACCGAGAAAAAAAAAACAAAATGCAAAGCCTTACGACAGAATGTTATATTTTCAGTTAGCCTTATCGACAACTATCACTTTTGTACTATTTCTGATTTCCCCAGATCGCACAAAGACGCGGGGAAAGAGCATACGTAGAAAAAAAAAAATTCCCTTTTTCCTGCTTCTGATTTGCCGAGATCACACGTAGCGCATAGAAAAGAGCATACACAAAGAAGAGGGTATAGATCTAGCAAATAAATAAAACCTAAAAACCGAAAATAAAAAGAGGGAACCAAAATAAGCAAAACTATTAACAAATATAACTGCAAAATAGATGTTTTATACCTCCAGATCTAAACTGTCATAACTTGGGCAGCCATAAACCTTTTCGAATGAAACGAAAGGTGTTACTCACTATAACAAACTCTTTGGACACAAACAAGCAGTTCTCCAACCCAAAAAATGTTTAGAAATATTATATCTAAAAAACGGCATTCGCATGCAGTCAAACCGGCTTCAGATTTTGATCAACAATGGACGCGGCCCTCAAAATAGCTTTGATGCCATGTAGGAATTTACAGGGTAAGTTCCATAGATCAAGAACCAAAGGTCACCGCTCACAAACATATCACAAATTAGTACACCAGTATAATCATGTGGTTGAAACCCTCAAATAGGGAAACAGTCTACGGCCTGAGCCAACATGGCCACTTCAGGCAACTTATTAATATAAAAATAAAAGTCGCATATGTTTCTCTCATAAACGGTTACCATACAAATGACCCTCCATGCTCTTTAAATAGAGATCATGGACCAATTGGGTGTTAAGCCACGGATCAAGTGTCGTTAATACCGAGGTGAGAGATAACCGTCAGATCACTACAAATCTTGACCGTCGGATTATAAGTTACAAATGTACATGGTAAAGAAACACACTTTACCTAACTCTACACTAGACTAAGTTATTCTTAACTATTTCCTATGTGTTTGAATATCCTAACATCCCCCCTTAAGAACAACTTGGGATAGGATTGAAGGATTTATAAAGGTGACACAAAAGGAGTCTATTTCCTATGTGTCGAAATATCCTAACATCCCCCCTTAAGAACAAATTGGGATAAGATTGAAGGATTTACAAAAGTGACACAATAGGAGAAGGAAGGAGGCATTAAGGCCTATCCCCCCTTAATGACAACTTTCTTGAACTCCAAACATGGATCGAAGTTTGGTAAACTTCGCTTCTGTGAGAGCCTTTGTAAAGATATCAGCTACCTGATCATTGGTTGGACAGTACTGCACTTCAAGAACATGATCATGAATGAGCTTTCTGATGAAGTGTATGTGGAGTTCAATGTGTTTCATACATTGATGTTGAACTGGATCTTTACATGGTTGAATGGCACTCTGATTATCACACCAAAGTGTAGTTGGATGCTACTGATGGAGACCAAATTCAGATAGGATCTAACGAAGCCACATGGCTTCCTTGCTGGCTTCAACTGCACCACAATACTCTACTTCTGTTAAAGAAAGAGAGATGGCACTTTGTTTCTTACAAGACCAAGTAATAGGTCCTAAACCAAGAGTGAATACATATCCTGTAGTAGACTTTTGATCATCAGGGTCACCAACCCAATCAAAATCAGTGAAACCAATCAACAATGGAGATGCTCCTGCACTGTAATGAATCTCGAACTGAACTGTACCTCGAATATATCGAAGTATTCTTTTAGTTGCTTTCCACTAACTTTCATGAGGTTGGTGCATAAACCGAGTGACAAGACTAATGGCAAAGGAAAGGTCAGGACGGGTATGGGTTAGATACAAAACTTTACCAACAAGTTGACGGTATAAGGTAGCATCAACTTCAGGGGTAGTACAGTTGACTGAAAGCTTGACTCCGGACTGAAAGGGAGAAGGGGCAGGCTTACAGTCTTCCATGTGAAAGTGGTGTAGAAGATCACAGGCATACTTGGACTAAGAGAGAGTAATGCTTTCCTTGGATTGCAAGACTTGAAGACCAAGGAAATAATGCAAGTGTCCTAAGTCTATCATTTCAAACTTCTTTTTGAGGCTAGACTTCACATGGTTTATATGGTTTGGATCAATACTAGTAAGGATAAGATCATCAACATAAAGAACAAGGATGGTGAAGGAATTACCCACTTTCTTGGTGTAGACAGTTTTGTCAGAATGGCACCTAGAAAAGCCATTATCTAAGAGAAATATATCCATTTTGTTATACCAAGCCCAAGGAGCTTGTTTGAGACCATAGAGAGACTTCCTAAGGCAACAAACAAGGTTGGAGTCTTTTTGGATAAATCCAAGGGGGTTGTTCCACGTATATTTCTTCATGCAAATCTCCATGTAAGAAGGTGGATTTAACATCCATCTGATGGACTTCCCATTTAAAGGAGGCAGCAAGGGAAAGAACAAGGTGGGTAGAATTCATTTTGGCAATAGGGGAGAAGGTTTCAGTATAGTCAATGCCTTCAACTTGTGAAAATCCTTTATCAACAAGACGAGTTTTATGTCTATCCACTTTTCCACCTGGTCCAAACTTGGTTTTGTAAACCCATCCGCATCTAAAAAAATTTCTTCTTTTTGGAAGAGGAACAAGATCCCAAGTATTTTTTGCCAATAAGGAACGATACTCTTCATTCATAGCTTCATCCCAATCTGGATGACCAAAGGCTTCTTCAAAGGTTTCAGGATCAAGTTATTCTGGAACTTGAGCCAATAAGGAAGAGGCTCTTACGAACTGAGAATGTGTACGTCGTCGATCGGCAAGGTCACCTGCAAGAGAACCTGCTACATCCCGAGTAGAGAGGACCCATCTTGGAAGCAGTGGAGTATAAGGAAAAATTTCAAGAGGTGGAGGAGGATTGTCATCCTCGTTGTCATCATCTGAACTAGAAGGAATGTTATTAAAAATAGAAGAGAGAGAGAGAGGTGGCACATATGTCGAATCAGGCTCGCAGGCCAAAGGTAGCACACTTGCCGAACTAGGCTCGCAAGCCAATATATTTTCATCAAATTTTATATCTCTTCTAATGATAATATTTTTTGATTTTGGTTGAATAAGTCTATATCCTTTGACATCTTCAAAATATCCAACAAAAATAAATTTTTCACTCTTAGGTTCTAAGGCTTTATGTTTCTCATATGGAATATGGACCCAAGCATCACTTCCAAAAACACGAAAGTGACTTACATCTGATTTGATTGAGCTCCAAGCTTCTTCTAGAGTTTTATTTTTTAAAACCTTAGTAGGAGTGTGATTTAATATGTAATTTGCACAGTTAATGGCTTCTACCCAAAAATTGAGACCAAGCCCTTTAGATTGAAGTATACAATTAGCCATTTCTTTTAAGGTGTGATTCTTCCTTTCAGCTACACCATTTTTTTGTGGAGTATATGGAACAGTATGTTGCAATTGAATTCCATGCTCAGTGCAGAAGTTGATAAATTTTTTGTTAACATATTCTCCGCCATTGTCTAATCTTAACTTAAGAATTTGATGTCCAAATTGTTTCTCAAAAAATGCCTTAAAGGCCAAGAACATGTTAAAAACTTCACTCTTGAGTTTTAAGAAATATACCCAAGTGCGTCTGGAAAAATCATCAATGAAAGTTAAGAAGTACTTGCAACCATAGAAAGAAACAATAGGAAGTGGACCACATAAATCACTGTGCACAAGCTGCAAAGGGGCTGAAGCGTGCCAAGAGGCATGTTTGTCAAAACTATCCCAATGATGTTTTCCGAGTACACATCTGGAGCAAACACCATCTCGGAAAGATACCATAGGAAGGCCCGTCATCATATTTTCCTTACATAGTGTTTGAAGAGAGCGATAGTTTAAGTGAAAAAATCACTCATGCCAAAGCTTGTCACATCATCACTATGAGCAACAAAAACGGAGGGAAGAGAGGATGACCCAAAGTTGTCAAACTTATACAACCTTGTGGAATCATCAGCAATGTCAGTAGCTAAAATATGTTTAGGATATTTGAGGTCCTTGATTACAACATCATGAGGTGAGAATTCTACTATTTTCCCTTCACCTGAATGAGTTATCTGATAAATAGATAGAAGGTTGCATGACAAGGTAGGAACACATAGTACATCATTAAACTGACCATTATCTAGATGAATGGTTCCAGATCCTACAACACTAAGATATATATCACCACCAACATAAATATGTTTGGTGTTACAATAATTTAAAGAAGAAAACATGGATTTATTTTTAGCCATGTGGTAAGAAGCTCCAGAATCAATGAGCCATTCATGAGAAGGAGAGGAAGAAGATACATTTAATGCATAACCAGATCTTGATGCTTGACAACCACAATCAGAAAGTACCATGCATGAAGATGAAGGTGAAGAGTGCTCCAAATTAATGTTGTGCTTCTTCATTGTTGCTTCTAAGGCTTCCATCTTCTTAAAAAATTTGGACTCTATATGGCCATCTCGGTTGCAAAAGTTGCAATGTCTATTTGTATTCTTCCCTTTGTTTTGATTTTCCTTATTATTTTGGTGATTTGATTTTTCAGTTTCCGGCTGAAATTGCTTAGGGCCCTTGTTTGGTTTAGGACCATATTTTTTAGGATACTTCTTCTTGGGATTCTTTTTATATGGTTGTTGTTGGGCTGCTAAGGCTTTCTTAGAAGCGTTTCCAATAGTGATAAGACCAAGGTGTAAGAGTTTTTCTTGTTCTCTTATCAAAGAATCACAAAAGGAATCAAAAGAGGGATTCTTGTAGGTGGTTCCTGAAGAAATGATGGCTTCTTTGGTGGAATGGAAGGCGAAAACAAATACAGATTATGCAGCGCCAAGCTTAGCAAGAATGCAATAGATGAGGCTACCATCGTCCTTTTTTATCTTACAACCTTCTAAAAGAATTCTGAGGGTCTTAAAGTTGGACAAAAAATCTTCAATGGAGGAGAAATTATTGGGGTCCAAAGTAAGCAACTCATTTTCAAGCTAGTGGGCCCTGATTTGATTTTGAATGCCAAAAACAGTTTTTAGCTTTTCCAGGGCTTCATCAAGGGTGTCAATGTCAAGGATATGAAATCGAAGATCTTGAGCAATGGACATTCCTATCAAACCTCGTGCTTGATCTTGTTTATTTTCCCATTTAGCAGCTTTATCATCATCAGAAGGTTTAGTTTCTTGTCCTGTGGCTATTCTATAAAGCCCTTTACTTCTAAGTATATCTACCATGTGAGGTAGCCATTGGAAATAATTGGTGCTGTTAAGAATAATCGGGCATGCACTTTCCATTTTTTTTAAAACGAAGCTGAGAAAAGCTAAAAATAACTGCGCCAATGGAAAGATCTCGAAAAATTAGGTTGTTTCAAAAAAAATGGCTTTCGGATTAAGAAGTTATGCCTTTTGAAAAATCTAAGTTGTAGATGTCGAATAGTTACGAGAACGGGATGAAGAGCGGCTTTAAAAAAAAAAAAAAATTCCACCCCTTTTAACAAAAACTTTTTAGAAAAGAATCTTGAGAAGGAGACTTGAACCCAAGACCTATATTCTCATAAACTAACCCCTCACCAAGTGAGATAGTAAAAGGATCATGTTATTGTATGAAAGGAGGAAGGGGGTTTTTTTTTTTTTTTTTTAACTCTTCAGTGTGCGTGCCTTTTCCTACACAAAAAACAAAAAAACTGAGCAAAAAAAAAAACGAAATGCAAAGCCTTACGGCAGAATGCTAGATTTTCGGTTAGTCTTACCGACAACTATCATTTTTTTACTATTTCTGATTTCTCGAGATCGCACAAAAACGTGGGGAAAGAGCATATGTAGCAAAAAAAATCCCTTTTTCCTGCTTCTGGTTTTCTGATATCGCACGCAGCGCACATCAAAGAGCATACACAGAGAAGAGGGTATAGATCCAGCAAATAAATAAAACCTAAAAATAGAAAATAAAAAGATGGAACCGAAATAAGCAAAATTATTAACAAATATAACTGCAAAACAGATGCTTTATACCTCCAGATCTAAATTGTCATAAATTGGGCAGCCAGAAACCTTTTTTCATGAAACAAAAGACGTTCCTCACTATAACAGACGCTCCAGACACAATCGAGCAGTTCTCCAACCCCAAAAATGTTTAGAAATGGTAGATCTAAAAAACGACATTCGCATGCAATCAAACCGGCTTCGGATTTTTATCAACAGTGGACGCGGCCTTCAAAATAGCTTTGGTACCATGTAGGAATTTACAGAGTAAGTTTTGTAGATCAAGAACCAAAGGTCACCACTCACAAACAGATCACAAATTAGTACACCAGTATAATCACGTGGTTAAAACCCTCAATGAGGGAAACAGTCTACAGCCTGAGCCAATGCAACCACTTCAGGCAATTTATTAATATAAAAAGAAAAGTTACATATGTTTCTCTCATAAACGGTTACTGTAAAAATGACCCTCCATGCTCTTTAAATAGAGATCATGGACCAATCGGGTGTTAAGCCACGGATCAAGTGTCATTAATACCGAGGTGAGAGATAACCGTCGGATCACTAAAAATCGTGACCATTGGATTATAAGTTACAAATGTACATGGTAAAGTAACACACTTTACCTAACTCTACACTAGACTAAGTTATTCTTAACTATTTCCTATGTGTCGGAATATCCTAACACCTGATATGCATGCTAGAAAATGAGAACCCTAATAATAAAGAGGTAATGTTGATTTGATGTTCACTTTTTATTTTTAAAGAAAGCATTTGGTTGGGTTGAAACAGGGTTACCAAAAAAGGGTTATAGAATTTCATCTACAACTAGTAAGATTGGATGGAAGATCCTGAAAGAAACATCACTTGGAATAGGTAACTTGGATATCCAGATGATGAATAGAAGATCACTTTCCATTGAAGAAAAGGATGACATGAATTTTGGTTCAACATTATGTTTCATTGAAGGAAAGTGATGGAGAAGATGGTTGATGCCCTATGAATAAGTTATGAAAGATGATGTCTCCATGATGAAGGCGTTGAAGTTCATCCATGACATGATGATGCAGAAATGAGGAGCTCTACAAGCAACTGATAGTACCATGATATCCACCAAATAGAAAATAGATCTTGTTATAAACAAGTCCCTAGTTAAGAGGGAACTTGGGAAAGTCCCTTGTTAAGAGGGAGCTTGGGTATATTCATTTTATAGGAATGAGTATATCCTTCCTAGTTGAGAGGGAGAGATAGAAACATCATTCTTGTCTTCATTATGAAGAAAGAATGGAGGTTTTGGTAAGCATCTGAGAATGATATTGATAGTCTTTGAGGATGATGTAGGGAATCCAATAGGTAAGAGTAGTCGAAGAGGAAATTCCTTGAGGATGTGGTAATCCAAGACATGAACAATCCTAGAAGGAAATACCTAGTGAACATATGGATGGGGTATGTGCCTTGAGAGACAATAATGAAGGTGTATATAAATCATTTGTATTCCAAACATTGTGCTCTAATCTTGTGGAGAGATAGATATTTTAGTCAAGGCCTTGCTATATGAAAATGATAGTTGATATGATGAGATGCACTGATATAATTTGAATAGATATCTTATGAGATGGATTACCAATTCGTCTCTTATTATGAGAATTATTTAGTATGAGAAGGTCTATGTACCATGTCTATAATATGAATACCTCCCTAGTTAAGAGGAAGCGTTGAAAAATGTAACTAGGTTTGGTCTTCATAATGTCTTATGTATTATTGATTTTATGTATTTTATGTAAAGAGAAAAATAAAATTTATTATTGTTATTTTGTAACATGGGTTTCATGCTCAATGTCCTTTTATTTATAGGTCAAGCACCCATTGTGTTCTTCGAGGGCTTTTTCATAGAGTCAAAGAAATTAAAGAGTCATTTTCATATGTAAAATACCCTATTGAGCATCATGTATCAAGTCAAAGAAATTTATTATGTGTCAAAAGAATCAAAATACTCCCTAAGACCAGGTCAGCCTACAAGAAGACTAGTCGGCCTAGCAGTGACAAGTCGGCCTCATTAGGGTTGTTTGAACATCACAAGGAATCCTATATAAGGAATAACTCAAACTAATCAAAGGGAATCCATCAAGCTCATTGAAACACAAAAGGGACAAGAATAGTCTGCAAAGAAGAGGAGAATAAAATAAAGAAAACCCGAATTTGAGAGGATTGTTTTTGGGCTACAATCTTCCACACGTGAGAAGGAGTTAGGGCATCATCTTATTGCAACAAGACTGAATTGTAGACTTTCCAAGAGAAGCCAAAGTTTGGGTTCATAAAAAGTAAGTTTGAAGGTCGAGTTGCTAAGGAGATCCCTAAGAGAAAGAGAAAGGAGACATATTTTACCATAATCTAACCACACATGTAATCTAGGGTTTCTGCAGTCAGGCCGAAAACTTGTAGTCATAAGTTCCAGGTTCGAAATTGAGGTTGAAGGAGAAGTTGCATCAATTTTTGAAGCAAGTTTGACTTGGGTTGGCTTTGTGAGAAGAAATCTAATCAAGGAAAATTTTGACTTGGTCTTGGAGGGGTCTGTGTCTTGGTTCATAGGTCTTGGAATTCATCATTTGAAGATTCTATAAGAAGATAATTATTCTTGTGGGTTTTCTTCTCAAAGGAGAGGTTTTGGCCCTAGCTAGTAGCTTGCATTTTGTGTTCTCTTGTCTCATTGATATTCATAGTTTGGTAGTTGTTTAATTATTAAAACACAATAAAAATCAAGAGAAAGAAGAAGTTAATTACAATTACATAAATTTAAGTAAAAGATATCACAAGCAGTTATCAAAGTAAGAGATATCACCTTAATCTAGTTGCCCAATATTTCTTAACAAGAAGAAGGTTTTGGTACTAAAGATTTATTTTTGAGACATGTCAAGGGGAGGGAGTTTTACATTTTTATTTTTTATTTTTTTATTTTATGTAAAAATAATGCATACATGTCATTAATGTGTGTGAATTCCTATGGATTCAAAAAAATACGTGGAATTGTTTCTTTTCCTTAACATGATGGTTGCATTGTTGCATAAACAAAAACACGTTAGTTTTTCTAGCCACCTAATATTATCTCTATTTTTTACTAGATTGATAATATGGTACACATATTCATGATTAATGCAGCTACACACTTATAAAGCTCTATATTTGGATTTCATACACAACAGATGACTAAGACCTACACAATAATATAAAATGATTGATTATGGTAGAACCCTCAAAAGCCAATATTAGTGTTGGACATCACAATTTAAATATTATTATTATTTTTTAAAATCTAAAATTAGTATTAAAAAAATCCAAAATGTGTTGGTACATAGGAGATTATTCTTATCGCAACTAAGAAAACTCTTAAAAGAAATTTTGACATTTAGGTACTAAGCTAACATCTTAATGCAAATATAACTAATATAATGTAGAGGAAAAGCAACATGACTTTTCGAGATTTATTTTTCAGAACTATACAAATTTTCCATAAATAAAAATTATATATTTCGAAAGCTAATTGGAACCAATTCCAAAATTTTTATCCAGCTCCATAATCTCATTAAAATATCCATCAATGTTTGAGGAGGCTCAAGCAAGAGAGGTTCTTTCCCACCTCGATGAAGAAAGAGAGATAAAATTTACTTAGGTCTTATGGGTGTTGACCAATAACCAAGCAGAGTACTATGCGCTTTGGTAAGGTTTGAAATTGTCTATCGTTAATAATTTCCGGTCCCTAAAGTTCTTTGGAGACTCTAAGATCATCATTCAACAAGTGTTTAAAATTGGTGAGAATGATGATCCTTGATTTCCTCCCATCTTGCATCGAATTATTTTGTGGATCAAGAATTTTTTTAATATATAGAATTTCACCATATCAAACGAAATCTGAATGTTGAAGTTCATATTATGGAAAATCGGGGTGCATTATTAAAGTGTGGGGGAATTAAGGATAAACCGTGAGGATACAATCATCAAACCTCCACCATAATGTACAATACTCAGATGGGAATTTCTCAAGCCTCGAGGATTATTAAAATTGGTAATATAGAATTTATTATAATAATCATGTCGAACACCTTCGAGTTAAGAACCTTATTAAACAAGGAGAGTTGCGAAGCAACTAGTCCCTGCCCAAGAACATGATAAGAAAGTCTCATTCACAGTGGCAGTGCTCAGTTTGAAATGCAGGTTAGGGTTTCTCCAAACGGAAAATTCGCAGAAATTCAGATTCTTGAACATGATAAGAAACTCTCATTTCACCGTGACAGTGCTCAGTCTTAAATGTCGGTTATGGTTTCTCCGAACTGAAAATTCACAATACACTGCCCAACATTGCTAATAAGGTTAAGGCGGCAGATACACTGCCCATCATTGCTAATAACGTGTTTGGGGGTCTTGTGACTTCGGACCAATTGAAGGATGCAAACAGCATGAAGGATCCTGACGTTATAGACATTGGACAGTCACTCACCATTCCTCTGCCTTGTAGTTTCTTCAATGGGACTGATAATGGGCTTGCGGCTATTTACTTGTCATATGTTGTGAGGCCTGGGGATACAATCGCTGCCCTTGGGGCCAGTCTGGGCAATAATCATAAAAAGAATAAAATGAATTAGGACAGAATTTGTATATATAATTTTTCGATTGACATTTACCGGTCTGCAATGCAACATGACCTCAATATAGATCTGCAATATGTGTTTGCTTCGTGATTTTTATTGTAAAGTAATGTTATTCCAAATAAATGTGTAATGCTAATTTTTTGCTGATAAATTTTATAGTATGGGTCATTTTCTAGACGTGAAATGTACCAAAAGAAATATTGAGCAAATAGATGATGCGATCACAACGATATATGTTTTCAGCTCTTTGAATACAATGCTTTATTTTTTTTGTCATGGTTTGGAGTATAACGATAGATAGTCTCAGCGATTTGAAGACAATTAATGCTTTATTTTTTTTTTGTCAGTGGTTTGGAGTATTCAATTTCTGTTTGTTGGAGTATTGAATTTCTGTTTGTTGTGATCATATATTTGTGTTCTTCATTTTTAAAGTATCACGGTAGCAACATCTTCACAAATGTAACCTTCTGGATAAAACACCACAACAATCAAATAAAAAATATCTGGCTCGTATATGCCGACATAGAAAATTTGAAGGTATCACAATAGCAACAGCTTCACGCATATAACCTTCTCGATAAAACACCTGTCTAGAAATATGTAGTTTTATATTTACATTGGAAGCTTTTATATTTACATTAATAAAAGTAAGTTTTTGATTAACGTTTGACGTTTGTTTTTCCTTGCTATCCAGGAAAAGCACCTGGACACTTCGCATGGTAGCCACTTGACATTCATTTCTTCCTTGCTATTCAGAAAAGGCAGTCTTTGCAGTTGAACATAATGCATGGTTGTCACTTGTTTGTCACTTGTTTCTCTCTGGGCAAAGGCTTCTATATACTGTTCAGAATAGCCGCCATGTAAACTCGACCTGGCACTTCGGAATTTCCATGTAAATACTGTTCAAAGAAATTGCGTTCCCCAACCTATTAGGGTTTAATTGGTTGTATTTTTCGTGCAGGGAGATCCGGATGGTTTAGCAGATTTCGAGTGGGAGGTAGATGGTCGATCATTTGGGTTTGTTCGAGCAACAGCAAGAACAAGAGGAAGCTCTAGCCTGCAGTGAGGCGTTCATCCTTAAGGCATGGTAGATTGCACTGTATTTTTCCTAAAAAAAGCAATGAGTATAACTACTATATCAGTGAAGCATGGTAGAATGCAGTGTATTTTTAATCATCTCCACTGAGGATCAAGTAGTCGTGCGAAGCACAACAAAATGAAGGTGGTAGGAGAATTCGGAGAAAGGTATCCTGCAAAGCACAACAAAATGAAGGTATCCCAATGTAGGTGGCCTGCAGTGGCCTGCAAAGCACAACAATTGTGAAGGTGAACCCTCAGACATGATTTTGATTGATAGCCCCTCCGTCCAGATACTTTCCTACCAGGCTTATACCCAGTTCTACCTGCCTGAGAAGGCGGTTGAAAAGTTCTAGAAGAAGGTGGATTTGAACTGTGAGACAGAGGTAAGTCCATTTATGCTTAACGGACAAGAATCATCTGAATATAATTAAAAAAACATTTCTAATGTAAATATAAACATATGCGTTACAAAGGATGACAGCATTAAAAAAATAATTGTACTTGTTTGTAAAACGTTAGCAAATCTTTGTGTTTGTATCGTGTCCAATTAACCCTTAGTCTGATATCATTACAGTTGTGATGAATGAAATAGATTGGAAAACATAACTGCAATCTGATTTCATTGCAGCCTTCACCATGGTCCTGTCAGTGTCCTCTTTAGTGCTCGTGTTTTAGTTTCCAAACACTGAGATATTGAGGGAGTCATCATCTCCATAATCTGAAAGAAATTTGACAACAACAAAAGTTTAAGGCCATGTTACAGCCCCCTCGAAACTGTTAAAAAAGGCAGAACATAATCTAGATTATTGTAACATGATATGACAAATATTATTATTCCCCGCATTCAAATGATGTGCATAGATAGATATTCATCCAAGTAGAGATGGCAAAGCCAGATTTCTGGGTTTGTATACCTGTTTTTCTTTTTAGCAGTGCAGCCATTTCTGCCTCTTTTTTAAGACAAGAAGAGCCATTAATAATTACTACATATATTTTATGATAATAAAAGTACCAATAGCCCGAAGAAAGTAATATATCATGTGGAAATTCGTATCAATTATAGGTTTATCCACAGTACCTGTTTTTTTCGCAATTCCTGGTTCTCTTCTTTGAGTTCTGTTGCTTCAGCTTCCAACTCAACTGTATATGCCTGCAAACAAGGAAAGTTTTAAAGGATTAATGTTCTTAGATAAAAATTTAGAATAAACGAGAATCGTATGAGAATAAACGCTTACTGATTCTGCTCGTTGTTGATAAATGATCGCTGAAAGGCCGTTGGAACAACATCTTGCTGGTTGTTATGACCAACTTCAGCAGACAGCCAAAGAGTGAAGACATCTTGCTCTTGTTGCTCCTGTCTCTATGGGATCATTTTCCAGTTTTGGGTCACCACGATAGCCTTAACAGCGTTCTTGCTGCTCTTGTCCCTGTGGGATAATTTTCCGGTTCTGGGTCACCACGACAGCCTTAACAGGCTTCAAGGTCAGAAGATGTGGTGAACAGCTTTCAAGGTGCCCACTATCAGAGTACATGCAGATAACGTGGCGATATCGCGAACGTGGCTAAGTCTGGTTAAAAAACTCATGCAAACCTTGGCAACCAAAAAAAATATGGTCTTAGAACGTAAACATTTTATGTTTACAAATTAATGTTAGCATTAATTTCCCAATTCTTAAAATTGCGATATCATTTAGAATTTAACCTAAGTTTTATAACACTTTGCCTCGATATGAGGCCAAATAAGATCTCTAAATTTTCTATTCGCTGAAATAACGGTAAGACGAAGCTCATAGGTTAACCAAAAGGTATATCAAAATATAAAATTAGAAACCTTGGTTTAAATTCGCTTATAAACTTAGGTTGCTGTGTAGGGACTAATAAAAATCTCGTTGGCGATTACAATAGTCCCTGCAGCCCCGAAGGGGGCAGGGACTAAT